>JALAZF010000077.1:10750000-11974375 GCA_022829125.1 Lathyrus tuberosus | reverse complement strand
ATGTTAGGCGAACTTTCCTTTTGACGATTCCGTTGGGGATAATGAGTTTCTCATTAACTCTGCTGGAGAAAACTACTTTAAAGCGTCTCGTGCTGGGGAAATTCAAAATGCCCCATGCTCGGGAGGTCAACAACTTGCTCTTTGCTCCATGATACCAGACCGATCTGAAGAAAATGTCATAAGAGGATTTTACAGAAGATTAGGCATCTTCAAACTCCTGGCAACTTTACTGGGCATTGACCATCAACTTCGGTGTCCACGAAGCCACTCTATTGGGGAATTTGCAACCGTCATCGACACAGAAAAGCTTGCAGCTGTTGTAAGTACTGAAGGGGAGAATCGATGCAACGATACCCAGTTGAACTCAATTCACTGATATCGAACCGTCAACCGAATGATGGACTCAATCAGTAAACATTATGACAAAAGGGTGACATGCAAACTTTTCCTTGATCACGATTGCCCCAGTCTTCTGTATGGGAATGAGTGACTACTCGTCTTGTGCTTGAAATCATCTGGATCTGTTACTTGCAACAACAGAATACACACACATGCCTCAGGACACGACTTCTGCAACTGAGAAAATCCAACTCTGAACCATCACTTGTTGGGGGCCCAGTCTTCTGTGTGGGAATGAGTGACTACTCGTCTTGTGCTTGAAATCATCTGGATCTGTTACTTGCAACAACAGAATACACACACATGCCTCAGGACACGACTTCTGCAACTGAGAAAATCCAACTCTGAACCATCACTTGTTGGGGAGAAAGTTTTTGATGCATCTCTTGCTGGGAATATTATTAATGAAGCCTGCTGAAGACGGGGGACCACAAATGCCTTGGGTTGAAATGCCCCTTTGTTTCAAACCTTTTGGCTGATTGACTGCATATGCATGACCAACAATTTTTCTTCTTCACTTGCCCCAGACCAACATGGTCCACCAGAAGAAATTGTCTCAAGAGGATTTTACAGAAGACTTGACATCCAAAACGCCTTAATGTCTTCAAACTCTTGGAGAGATTCGCCGGATCTCGAAGTAACTGCCCCGGACTGCATGGATTACAGAGAAGAAGTCATCTCAAGAGGATTTTACAGAAGACTTGGCATGCTCAATGCTTCAGTGTCTTCAAACTCTTGGAGAGATTCAATGCATCTCAAATTAGCTGCTTCAGATTGTATGGTCTACAAAGGAATTCGCCTTGAGAAGATTCATGAACAATCTCATATCACCGTGAGATATTCTGCCCCAATACTCTAAACCCTGGATAGGCTAATCAATCATCTGAATGGACTACCTTCTCATGCTCTTGGGATGGCCTGCCCTAGTATGAACCTTGAAGTGGTTTTGCCCCTGACTACTGATCTTCGAAGGAAGATCCCGAATACCTGCCTTTGGAGAGATTTGAATCTCGAAGTAATTGCCCCAGTTTGGATGGACTCTGGAGAGATTTCTCAACGTGATTGGCTCAAATTGGCTACACCTTAAAGAGAGGATTCGACGTGACTGCCCCAAATCGACTACGTCTTAGCTCACCTTGTTGGAAAAGACCCCTCTCAACAAAGTTTCCTAAGGAAGTACCATTGGCTTTGGCTGCCCTTCAGGAGTTTCAGGATTCTCAACTCGGCAAGATTAAGCTTTTGGACTGAATTTCTATATGTAAACTTCTTTTGATGTCAAACAAATGTATGCAAGCAGGAAATGTTTTATTCTGAGAACGAAAATTCTAATGCAACACACATGTTAATCTTGAAGTTTTACTGCAAAGATGTCGCAAACCCTTTTGTGAGCGAATCACGGGTTAGAATACGACATTAATTCTTGAACGAAAGAATGCAATGCACATGCAACACCAACAAAGCTCTTTTAGCACAACTCATAGGAGTCAGGAACGATATCTCTTGGTAGTATGCTTTCGAAATAACCCTGTTTCAATTAGGACTTTTGAGGGTTGTATCATGGCCTGGTTCACGGTTTTGAGAAAAATGGTTTATGGCTCAAAGTTTATTGGTGCCCACCCACTCTTCGTGATGTTCTCCAGTCCTACATTCAGCTAATTTGGCACAAGCACTCGCCTCTCAAAAAGATTTCATGATCTTTAAGGAATCCATGATACTGATGGTTTGAGACCCAATGAGGCTTTGGAGTAACAGTCACCCCTTTGTCTTTTGTTCGTAGTCACGCGACTTTGTTCATGCTCGAGGATTTTCTTTTGTAATCCTTTCATTTTTCGCTTTCGCATTTTTTTGCTTTTTCTTTTTATCCCTAATTTTTGCTTGGACTGATTCTTTTGAATCTTTGATTTCGGAGTCCAGCGGGATGCCCTAACTTTTGCCTAAGTTGCTTGTTTTCAAGTTTCAACTTAGCGGGCTTTTTCATTTTTTTTTTATTCTTTTTTTTAACACGTCGTGTGACACCGGCTTGTCTTGACTTGGTTGGAAGGGTTGTGACTGCCTCACTCTTTGATTGCTGATGGATAACCATTGTGGTTTCACATCTCTTGACCTCTTTATGGTGGAATAGAAGGTAATGGATCCTCAGATGCACACTCCTTTTGAAATTTGAACGCTCGGTCAAATTAACTGACGCCTACCCTGCCCCTGGGTTAAATGTGAGGGTTTTTCCCATACGAAAAGAAACTCCTACTTCAAGGCTCAAAGGGGTTAACGAGGGTCCATCTCCCTTATATTTTCAGTGTTTGGGAAATTGAAACAATGCCTGTACATCCTCAACAGGGTTCTGTTCAAAAGCACACAATTAGAGATTTTCGCATTTTCAACTCATCATCCTCCTTCAAGAGTTTAAGCACGACAGTTGGTATTGCAATGCACATATACAAACTTATGAGAGAATACAAATGGATTACTTCAGGAAAAACATGTGCGCTTTATTAGGATTAACATAAAAAGAAAAACAGATTTCATGCATGCATACAAATGTTTTGACAAACATAAAATGCTACACATGAGAATGCAGTAAAGAAGCTAAATGATTGCCCTTGTTGAGGAGGCTTGACTCCGTCTGGACTTGTTGCTTCTGATGATGTTTTTTTCTTTGTTGAGGAAGCTTGGGAAGCTTTAGTTGACGTACAGACCATCTGCAGTGAAAATAATGATCCCAGCATCAATCAAATCTTTCACTTTATGCCTGAACACCTTACAATCTTCAATGGCATGCCCCTGTGTCCCTGAGTGGAACTCACATCTAGTATTAGCATTAGGTCCCAGAGGAAGCTTGGTGTGTGGAGATTCCCCAGCAATCAATTCAATTAGCTGAAACTTGAGCAAGTGCCGAAGCAACTGAGGGTATGGTATCGGGATCAGATCAAACTTCTTCTCAGTCTTCTCTGACTTAAAACCCTCAAGAAATAGTTGGTGATGAAAAAAACTCTGATGGTGGAGAGGATTCACGAGGCAAACCATGGTCTAGAGGAGATCCCAAAGAGATAGGAGGAGTGAGAACCTCTGCTGCGGAAGCGGACACCTGATTGTTTTCCTTTCTTAACACGGCATTCAGAGTTTCCATAACCCGACCCATCTGAGTCTTCATCCGATTGACTTCTTCTCTCAGCAGTTCCTGACCTCGGGACAACGCCTGAATGTCCACCATAAAATGCCCTAGTTGGGCCTTCATCTCAGTCACCTCCGCTCGAAGTTGTTCCATATCTAAACCTTGATTGTAGTGAATCGAGTAGTTGGAAGAAATCATGTTGGTCGTTCTGAAGAGAATACCCAATCAGAATGAGAAATCCGCACCGGAACACCTGTTATGCATATGAGTATGAGAATGCAATGCAGAATGCCATGTTCGAATATTTCCAAGGAATCATTATGCTTTGATTCACAAATTTTTTTTTTTTTTGAAGAAACATAAGAAATGGATGGAAATGCTCAGTAACAAGTCTCAAAGTTAATATCCCTTGGAAATACAAGAACACGTATGCGAAAATGATGATGCAGATGCAACAGACATGGGATCAAGGCTTCCATATAATCTGGATAACTACTGTGCTGATGGCCGACTACACTCATAGGTCGGCTCTGAAGAGAACACCGGAATACCAGAATATCCGACTAATCCGAATGCCAGGATGCCGGGATATCGGCATAATCAAAATACCAGAATAAACAAAACACCGGCGTGATCAGAATACGGGAATGCCAGAATATCGGCATAATCAGGGTGCCGGAATGATCAGAATACCATAATACCAGGCTGATGAGTCCACACTGATAAGATAACCAGAATACCAGGTAGGATGAAAGTCAAGGTTACCTGCAAACCTGTAAACAACCCGCCCTTCTCACATGTGGGTACTAGGATGTTCAGTATCCCGGGCTCTCAGGTCGAGAAATGATGATACGTTCACCATTTCTGGTTTGGCATCATCATCAATCGAGGAGGCCTCAACTGATTCTCCAAAACGAAAGGTCCTCAGCTTCTGGAACTGAGGTCTAGAAGCAATAGTACATTCATCCCTCGGGGTACAGTACTATCGCCAATCGAGGAGTGCCTCCACTGATTCACTTTCAAAAAGGATATCCTATAGCGAGTTCCCAGCATTGGGTCCCCGGATCGAGAATGTGCAATGGGTTTGCCACAGAATGTGGTCTGCCACTGTCACAACTCGGGAGGAGTGCCGCAACTGAGTCCTCGAAAATGGTCACCAGAGTCGACAGCTCTCTAGATCGACATCCTAAAATGCGCAAGATACGCACGTCATGATGGGTCCCAAGATAGCCTCGTCTAGCTGTGAATTTCGTGATTACCCAACGTACACAGATGGCACGTAGGTCCCACTACTCTCCACTCTAATCCTAAGTGTATACTCAAGCCTTGGTAATGGGCTCATCTCTCAGAAATCTCATCCCGCCAAACAGACAGAACAGTGCAACACAGTATAATATATGAAATGTAAATGCTAACATGCTGTAAATATGGTACAAGTAATAAAATACAGTAAATAGCAAATACAAGATAACAGTAAACACCCAATGAAAGAAAAGCAAACAAGCGCTAGGATTGACTCGCTTAGGATGGACCAGCAATAGGTCAACCTGTCCCCAGCAGAGTCGCCAGCTGTCGCTCCCGGGATTTTCATCCAAGTACAAACGCGAAAGTGGCACCGAAACAGAGTCGCCAGCAATGTGTATTTATCCCAAGAGAGGGAAAGGAAACACCGCATAAACCTGAAGGAAGGAAATAACATGGTCTTACAACCAAGAGAACTGGGTTCGGGAGTCGGTTACGCGAGAGGAAGGTATTAGCACCCCCTCACGTCCATCGTACCCGATGGGATCCACGCTTTCTTGTTTCGATCAAAGGGTGTAAGGAAAGATGCTGGAAAAAGAACTGGAAAAGGAATGGAAAGAGAAAGAGAAATAAATGCAGGGAAAATAAAAGAAGTGCTCGCATGGGCCCTACCCCACTGCCTACGTATCTCATCGGGAGCATGAGAATCAGAGCGACGTAGTTCCCCTAACTAGGGATAGGTTGTTTGTGTTTTTTAGGGAACGGCTAACTTTCTAGCTCAGGTGTTGCAGGCTCGCTGGTCCGAGTGCGTTACCATCTTGCAAAAGAACGAGAAGAAGCACGTTCGTACGTTGAGTGAGTGAGATGAGAAAAGAATTCCCGAAGGAAAGACGTTATTGTTTGTTTTTGTCTTTTAAGAAAAATGTTTGTTATTTGTTTGCGTATGATAGTGTATCTAAATCTTAGTCACTGGAATGTATACATTCTCACATTCCAAGATGGAATGGTTAAGAAAGTACCCTAAGGGTGAAGAAGACCCCCACATTTAGTTCAAATTATTAAGGTTCAAACACACTAGCATACTTGTGTTTATTAAGTGTTTTTGTTGGTTATGAAATGAAGAAGTGTTTTTTATTATTTGTATCTTCAACAAGTATTGCATTTAAGTCCCTCATACAAGATCAAATGTTTAACACATTGACCCAAGATGGGCTATATGCTACACATTTTAAGATTATAAGAGAAGACCCCTTTATAATCTTTTCTTTATATGAAAGGCCTAAATGCAATAAATGCCTACCTTTATTACATATTTTGAATTTTCTTTGAGATGAGAAGATGAAAGACTCAAAAGAGGCGTAAAGGTGAAAACTAAGGGGAGACTAAGACACACCCTAGTGTTAGCATGCTTGGAGATCCTATGGTTAATGAGGTAAGAGGGGAAGATTCTACCTAATGTTATCATGCATGGATTAGTCCTATGTTATGTTTTCTAACCTATCTAACTTAGACAAGTTAGAATAGGTATCCTAATGAGGAAGCAAAAACTAAAACAAGCAATACAATGATATCACGTATCAAAGTAGATCAATAAAAAGATGTGAGTGAGATCACATAAGCGTCAACATCGGTCGATGTGAGCTAATGACAATGAGTGGGGGTCAGTTGCGAACCCTATCTTCCACTTGACTGACTCGATAACAGGAGCAGGTGATGTTCAAAGCTTCAATCATGTAATGAGAGCTAAGAACGACTCAACTACAATAACGGGGGTTGATTGCGAACCCTGCCTTCCGTCAATTGCCTTCTTGGAGGTCTTACAAGGGGAAATGGGAATGGGATGCCTCATAGAGGTCTTCAGCACAAAGGAAAAAATGCGGAATTAGTAAAAGAGAAGAGAAGCAATACCGAATGGATATCAATCCGTAGCAACGTAAGCAAAGTATTAGCAAACCGGCAAACTTCTAGTAACCTAACATAAATGGGCAAAAGTGTTAGAAAGTGAAACGGATCCGTGAAAGGCATGGAACCAAATGCTCTTAAAAAAACGATAAAACAAGGCCATAAGCCATGAACAGCAGCAACAACAGCGCTCCAGCACCTGCATAGCTGTAAAAAAATAGCAACAAGTAAAAACAGTATATAACAGCTACTATTTCCAGAACAGAATGGGTGTATATGCAGCCAGCCAGGATATCAACATTTTACAGCACCCTCTGTGCATAGCAGCTGTGTATACTACAGCTTCTACATTTAGCTAATCAAGTGTAAAACACTACAAAACAAACTCAACGGTTAGTCAAAATTCACATGGAAATAACCAAAGTGAGCAACTTAGATCAAAAGGAAATGTCAATAAGAAGTAATTGAAATCAATGCTAAAATGTAAACAACACTTAGTCAAAAATCTATGCAAAACATATTAAAGACTATTAACAAAGTTACCAAATGAAACTATTATGAAAATATTAACACTAAAACCTATGTTTAGTCAATGTTAGAACTAAGTCAAACCAAACTATATCGATATCAATTGGTTCAAAGTTAAATTCTACTTCTAATGAACAATTAGTGGATAATTAATGGACAATTGAGCCAAAAACAATTAGGAAATGATTAAGCAAAAACAATTATTGAATGATTAATCTAAAAAGTGATTAGTGAACTATTAGTGGCCAATTAAGCCAAAAACCAATTAAAGCAATTAAGCTAAAGAACAATTAATGAGCAATTAAGAAAAACGATTAGCGCAATTAAACAAAAACGACGATTAGTGCGCAACTAAACAAAAAAAAATCAATTAAGGAGATGACTAAACCAAGATCAATTAATGAGAGACCATTGTCAACATCTAAATCTACTTATCAACATTAAGGTCTAAAGTCAATATCTAAATCAAATTGAAATTAGTTCTAAACAAAAGTTAATAGAAATTATCTTCTAACAAACTAATCCTAAGTCAAAACAGTTTCTAATTAAAGTTCCTAACCTGAATTTTCTATTTCAATTCATTAATACAACCAGTCACCTAAATCTAATTCCAAAAATCAATTAAGTAAAATCAAAATTTACATCAAAACTTAACTTAAAATTAATTCTAAAAATTATAGGGTGCAATATTCGTTTACGGTGTGCGAGAAGAGGATGCAAAATGGGCCTAAACCCGGTCCGTGATGAACAACCCACGAGAAACCCTAATAACCTCAGCCTGTACCATCTTCTCAAATTCTCCTTCTATGCACCGCCCGTATTCCCTTCGTCTCCTTCAATCCTCTCCAACACCAAACCGTCGCCGGAAACAACAACACCACCTCACCTCTAGGCTCTCCTCTCTCCGAATCTCAATCAACCCACCGTGTGCCTCAATCACCACCGTATTCCATCTACATTGCATCGGTATCTCGCTCTTCGACGGCGGAGGGCCAAGTCGTTCACACAATGTATCACTTGATCGAATTTGTCTCCTCTATCACAATCCCCAGTTAATTTACATGAATCTTACAACAACATCTCAAATCGAGCTTAGAAAGGGAACCCTAGGCCGCGATTTTCGAGTTTAAACGCTCTAATAGATCACAATTTTGAACGAAGGCTTCATGGCTAGGGTTCAGCAAGATGCGAATTGCTTCAAGGAAGGCATATGACTGAGAGGGATGAAGAAACCTACCGGTGAAAACAGCGGCGGCGAGGGTGAATCTTCGGATGAAATTGGACTTGACGTTCAGGTACCTCTGCTTCTCGTTCTTACTTTTTTCTTCCTCTTTCTTGATCTTGCCGCGAATCGTAAATTCTCCTCGCTGATTATTGAGGCGGTTCGGGCGTTGCATAAACTGTTGTTGCGGTTGTTGTTGAATTAGGTCGTTGTTGCTTTGGATTTTGGTGTTGTTGTAATGTTCTTGCAGGGACTGAGTTGAACTCGTGGAGATCGAGAGTAATGGAGTTTTTTGGAGTTATGCGATGCAGTTGAGGCGTGGATTGATGAAGTATGCAGAGCGGGAGTGGATTGGAGATGGAATTGAAGATTTGTTAACAGAGAATGAAAATTGAAGATGATGAAGAATCAAAAATTGATTCGAAGTTTTCTGGTGCTTGAAGGTTGATGGTGAAGAGAAGATTGAAGAGGATGATTGAGGAAAGTTGCAGCATAATTTTGGAATGAAGATTGCTGATTGGAGGTGAAAATGGGAAAAAGAGATGAAGGACTGAAGATGAAGGAAAATAGAGTGAAGTTTCTGCAGAGGATGAAGATGATCGTTGAGTCTTGGAGATTGAGTTGATTATGGTGTTAGTTAGAAACTGTTAGAGATTGTTAGGTTCTGTTAGAAAAATGGAGTTGTGAAATTCTGATCTGAGAAACTCATATATTTTCTACGGTCAGCTTTTGTACCATCGCCTACCATCAACAAATTGTGTATTTTTCTTTTGCTAAAAGCTGACGTGGACTCATCAATGAATTGTGTATTTTTCTTTTGCTAAAAGCTAACGTGGACTTGGTTTGCGAGAATGGGATATTTGCCTTGCATTTCAAAATTTGGATTATTATTTGAAAATTGAATTAAAAAGGGATATGGATATGAGTTTATGAAAATGGACAATTAGCTAAAAAATGGATAAACATGGATATAAAAAATGGTTTTTCATGGATATAGAATTGAAATAAGTGGATATGGATATTAAAGGTGATTTAATATGGATTAGTAAAAATGGATATTGGTTTTGGATATGAACTAAATTTAATAAAATGGAATTTAGATTTAGCTTGGAATGGATTTGGACAAAAATGGTAAAAACGGAATGGATATTTATGAAATGAAAAAGAATGGATAAAAGTGGTCTAAAAATGGATATGGGTTAGAAAGTGGTTTAGGTATGGATTAGATGGTTCACTGTTGAAATGGATAGAAAAGATGGATAATGAAATATGAATTCCAAGAGATCCGCATAACCAGTCTTAACATGTTTAATTCTCCCCAAATTCCAAATCCAAAGCAAACTCGTATTCTCAACCAATCTCTAACTTCAATCAATAAACTTTACTAACCATGAATACCAAGACGCATTTGTCAGGCAACCTTAACCACCGTCTCCAATTGATGAATATCAACCAAGTGGCACAGAAGATAAGAAACCATGATCCCACGCCTCAGGAACACATGCAAATGAATGAATATGAGTTATGACCTAGTGGATATGCAGATGGATGCTAAACAAAGGCCAGAAAAAGTTAGGGAAAATTTTGGGGTGCTACAGTTTTCATTTACCGTCTTTGCTTTTAAGGGAAAATGTCAATCTTTTTTAAAAGTACCAAAAATATTCTTCTTGCATTTAATTTTGTGCATTTTAATAAAATAAGTCACTCCACCATGCAGAATAATCCACAAACCTGTTGTATTCGATGACCTTACTTTCACCATTGACTTTGACTCACCCATCTACCAAGCTAAAGATGAGGGAGAAGAAGTCTATGAAGTCCCAGATAAGTTGGCAAAAATGTGTGAGTACGAGTACACGGATCTCCAGCCACACGAGGAACAAGTTGACACCATTAATCTTGGTACCGATGAGGATATGAAGGAAGTCAAGATTGGGGCAACGCTAGGGGCAGAGATCAGACAACGGTTGGTAAAGCTTCTTAAAGAGTATGTGGATGTGTTTGCATGGTCCTATCAGGACATGCCTGGTTTGGATACAGACATAGTAGTTCATAAACTACTACTCAAGCCTGAGTGCCTGCCAGTGAAACAGAAACTTCGAAGAAGTAGGCCTGACATGGCTCTCAAGATCAGGGATGAGGTCAAACGGCAACTTGATACAGGATTTCTGGCAGTCTCAAGATACCTCAAATGGGTGGCCAACATTGTGCCCATGATGAAAAAGAATGGCAAAGTGCGAATGTGTGTGGATTATAGGGATCTTAACAAGACAAGTCCAAAGGATAATTTCCCTCTGCCGCATATCGACACTCTCGTGGATAATACGACCCGTTTTGTAGTTTTCTCCTTTATGGATGGGTTCTCCGGTTACAACCAGATTAGAATGGATCCTGCCGACATGGACAAAACCACGTTCATCACTCCTTGGGGGAATTATTGCTACAAGGTTATGCCCATTGGTTTGAAAAATGCAGGGGAAACATATCAAAGAGCTATGGTGACTCTTTTCCATGATATGATGCATAAAGAGATTGACGTGTATGTTGATGATATGATTGCTAAATCCCAGAGTGAGGAGGACCATTTGGATCACCTTCCGAAACTATTCAAAAGACTCCGAAAATATCAATTGAGGTTGAACCCTGCCAAATGTACCTTCGGTGCTAGATCAGGAAATTTGCTCGGTTTTATCGTTAGTCAACGAGGAATTGAGGTAGACCCTGACAAAGTGCGAGCTATCCAAGAGATGCCAGCTCCACAAACTGAGTCTCAAGAGGTTTTCTTGGTCGTTTGAATTACATCTCCAGGTTTATCTTAAATATGACTCCCACTTGTGAGCCGATCTTCAAGCTGCTTACAAAGACCAAACTGTAGAGTGGAACTCTGACTGCCAGCAGGCCTTTGACAAAATCAAGAGTTATTTACAAGAACCACTAATCTTGGTCCCACCTGTTCCAAGGAAACCCCTCTTCATGTATCTGACCGTATTGGAAGGATCAATGGGCTGTGTTTTGGGCCAACATGATGAATCTGGGCATAAAGAGCATGCCATTTACTACTTGAGCAAGAAGTTTACTGATTGCGAAAGTCGATATTCACTTTTGGAAAAGACTTGCTATGCTTTAGTATAGGCCGCCAGGCGTTTGAGGTAATACCTAATATGTCATACTACTTTATTGATCTCAAAAATGGACCCAATAAAGTATATCTTTGAAAAGCCTGCTCAAACTGGAAGACTTGCCCGTTGGCACATGCTCTTATCAGAGTATGATATTTAGTACGTCACTCAGAAGTCTATCAAGGAGAGTGTCTTATCAGATTACCTCGCAGATCAGCCTTTGGAAGACTATGAACCCCTCAAGTTTGATTTCCCAGATGAAGACATTATGTTGATAAAGAAAGACTATGAAGAGCCAGGTCCCGCTGAAGTCCCTGAGCCAGGTTCCCGTTGGAAAATGATGTTTGACGGTTCTTTTAATTACAGTGGGCATGGCATAGGTGTCATTCTGATGAATCCCAATGGTGGTTATACCCCGTTCACAACAAGTTTATATTTTGAATGTACAAACAATATTGCTGAATATGAGGCGTGCATCTTAGGTCTTGAAGCGGTTATTGTCCTCCGAATCAAAATTCTCGAAGTGAGTGGAGATTCAGCTTTGGTGATCTACCAAATCAAGGGCAAATGGGAGACCCAAGACGAAAAGTTAATCCCGTACCGTACTTATATTGTGGAGATGATCCAATACTTTAACGAGGTCACTTTTCGACACGTTCTGAGATCTGAAAACCATATTGCTGATGCTTTGGACATGTTAGCCTCGACGTGGAAGGTCAGATTTGTCAATGAATCACCGCTTATTCGAATTGAGCGCAAAACTGAGCCTGCCTACTGTTATTTGGTTGAAGAAGAGGTGGATGGGAAACCATGGTTTCATGACATCATAAATTATCTGAAGAACCAAGAATATCCTGCTAATGCTTCAACTTTTGACAAGAAGACTTTGAGGAGGTTGTCGTCTAAGTTTTTCCTCAGTAATGATGTGCTATACAAAAGGAATCATGACATGGTTTTGCTAAGATGTGTTAACAAACGAGAAGCAGACCTGTTAATTCAAGACATTCACGAAGGAGCATTTGGCACTCATGCCAATGGGCATGCCATGTCTAAGAAGATCTTGAGGGCAGGATATTATTGGTTAACTATGGAGACCGATTGCATCCAATATGCCAGAAAATGCCACAAATGCCAAATTTATGCTGACAAGGTGCATGTACCTCCAACATTGTTGAATGTGTTGTCATCACCTTGGTCATTCTCTATGTGGGGCATTGACATGATTAGGGCAATTGAGCCAAAAGCTTCTAATGGTCATCGATTCATCTTAGTGGTTATTGACTACTTCACAAAGTGGGTTGAGGCTGCCTCCTACACCAATGTGACCAAGCAAGTGGCTGTCCGCTTCATCAAGAACCAAATTATCTGTCGTTATGGGATTCCAAATAGGATCATAACAGATAATGGAACAAATTTGAACAAAAAGACAATGAAGGAGTTGTGTGATAGCTTCAAGATTAAACATCATAATTCTTCACCTTACCATCCCAAGATGAATGGAGCTGTCGAAGCTGCTAACAAAAATATCAAAAAGATCCTGCACAAAATGGTCAAGACTTATAAGGATTGGTATGAGATGTTACCATTTGCCTTGCATTGGTATAGAACTTCGGTTCGGACTTCGACAGAGGCAACCCCCTTTTCTTTGGTGTATAGGATGGATGTTGTTCTTCCCATTGAAGTAGAGATACCATCTTTGAGAATTAGGATGGAGACCAAGCTTGATGAAGCGGAGTGGGTCCAAGAAAGATATGATCAACTAAACCTCATCGATGAGAAACGTATGACTGCGATGTGTTATGGTCATTTGTATCAGAAGAGGATGAAAAGGGCATTTAATAAAAAGGTCTGTGTTCGTGAATTCTGAGAGGGGGAACTCGTACTAAAAAAGATCTTGCCATCTCAAAGGGATGTACGTGGAAAATGGGCACCTAATTATGAAGGCCCATTTGTGGTAAAGACTGTATTCTCGGGAGGTTCCCTAATTCTTACGACGATGGATGGTGAACAACTCTCACACCCTGTAAATGTTGCTGAGTAAGAAAATATTACGCCTAAAGAGCCCTCTAAGTCGAAAACCAGAAATGGCGACTTAGACAAGAAAAGGGTATCTAGGTGGGTCATAACCTATGAAGGAGGCTCGGGCAAAAGTTAGGGATTGAATAAAAAAGAAAGAGCTCGCTAGGTTGAAAACCCGAAAGGGCAGCCTAGGCAAAAAGGAGCGTCCCGGTGGATTGAAAACCCGAAAGGGTGATCCAGGCAAAAGTTAGGGACAAAAGGCGTTTCACTGTGTCAGAAGGGTTGTCACCAATACCAAGGAATTCAAGCAGAAGTTCAAGCTCATTCGCTCTCACCAACAGCAAGGATTTGGAGGATTCTTAGTCATTAGGGATAGTAGTGGTCATTGAATACACTGTAACCTTTCTCTTACTGCCATTTCCTAATTATAATGTTCCATGGAACTTTGCCATTTGCAAGTTGCCATTCTAATAAAATCATATTTTTGAACCATTCATTGTTTGATATTTATCATTTCTCTACTCTTTCCTTGTTATGCAAAATTTCATTTATTTATTAATAATGGTTTTGAAAGCGGAACTTTTTTGAAATAAAAACAAACTTTTGTGAAAACACAATGAAAACATAATCTACTTTGGCTCTTGGGACGATTTAGTAAAATCACATGCTCCCCCAGTGGTTCTTGTTGTGACGAAAGCACTGTTAAACCATCAGGCATGTAATTCCCCAATGAAGCAAGTTTAGCTAGCGATGCCTCTTGGATTGAACACTTCAGTAGTAACTGATTACCATGATACAAAGGACTTCTCCCTAGTATCAGCCATAAATGTTCGTTGAATGTGGAAAATCTTTACCTCCTCATGTGAAAGAAGAACATTTCCTATTAGACCCCTGAGCGGCTATTCTTTTCAGATTCATTGTTGCTCGTTGAGGTTGTTATTCGTTTCCCCTTTTTCCCAGTCTTTTTGCCTCTCGTCAGAGTCGACTCTTGCATATCATTTGAGCATTCACATCATACCATATCATGTGCACTTTAGCATTTTGTTTTGAAGCTTTACCTCTTTTACCTTAACCTATTTGGGGTAAGTATCTCTTTTGAGTTCGTGGATCGTCATCCGTGTCCTGCTTGCGTCCGATTTGGTTGTCATCCATTTTCCCTAGGAAGTTTAGTCATCACTAACGACCCCGATAATGTCCCATTTGTTGTTTAACCTCTGTCATCAGGCCAATCATTATTGGTATTTGTTAAGTCCAGTGTTTACTGGCATGTTTTAATATCGATCATCGTCGGTATCGTATAAGTCCAGTGTTTACTGGTATTTTTTAAAAATCCAATCATTATTGGTATTGTAAAGTCCAGTATTTACTGGCATTGTTCCAAATATCGATCATCATCGGTATCGTATAAGCCCACTTTTCACTGGCGTGTTTTAAAAAAAACCAATCATTATTGGTATTGTAAAATCCAGTGTTTACTGGAATCGTCTAAAGACCTATTTTCATTGGTACTCTAAGTTCAGTGTTCACTGGCATTACCTCAAAAGTCAATCATTATTGATACTTTAAGTCCAGTGTTTACTGGAATTGTTTCATCCAATCATTATTGGTACCCAAGTCTAGTGTTTACTGGCATTGTTTCAAGTACTGATCATTATCAGTATCGTACAAGTCCAGTGTTTACTGGCATGTTTGTAATCCAATCATTATTGGTATCTCAAGTCCAGTAATTACTGACATTATTTCAAATATCAATTATTATCGATATCGTGTAAGTCCAGTAATTACTGACATGTAATTTATCCTATCATTATTAAAGTCCAGTGATTACTGGCGTGCTTTTCAAAGTCCAATCATTATTGGCATTTTATAATCTTATCCTTATCAGAGGTTTGGTTATTATCAATATCCCCGTAAAATTCCAGTGTTTACTGGAATTTGTTGAAGTTATGATCATTATCAGTATCCTAAGTCCAGTGATTACTGGCATGTTTTCTAAGTTCAATCATTATTGGCATCTTAAGATTGGCCATTACCAATATCCTTTGAAAGTCCATGTGATTATCATCATTTGGCGCATGCAGAGTTTGTGTTTGTCTCTGTCTTATCTGGTTTTTCTTGAAGATCCTGTTTGAACTCTTCAACATAAGAAATCCCCAGAAAATATATTTGTAGGGTGTCTATCCTTTTGTTTCAAATTGATCCCCAATGGAGATCATATTTTCTTTCTGGTTTCATCCCTAGTAAAGAGTTTGTCTACCCTTTTTGCTATCCCCGAAGTCATCCGGTCATATCTGAACCTGTTGTTCATCTCCCTGGATCTTTCCCTAGTGGAGAACACCTGTCTGAATTCCACCTCCAGTGAGGATCTTTGGAGTTCCCCATAGTTTATTTTTTTGATCCCCAGTGATTTCTTAGTCATCCCCTAGTAAGCCTCATCTGTTGGTTGTTGACCTTCATCCCCAGTAAGTTTTACCTTTGGGTTGTTGACCCTTGTCCCTTTTATGTCTTGTTTTTTCTGCATTATTGCACCATCATATCATCATATTAGAAGTTCGTGGCATGTCAGCATTTGCATATTTCTGTATGTCCTCAGCATGGCATTGCATCTAAGGGCAAAATTTCCGATTTACTATATTTAAATACCTTTCACCATGATTTCACGAGGATTATCATTACTCATGCCATCCAGTGAAGTTATTTAAATAGGGGCAACTGTTATACCCCAAACTTTACCCCTTAGATGTCATGACATCTTTGCATTTGCATTAGGGTTCAATCATCTATGCATAGTCAACTAACCGTTATAGTTTTGCTAGTTTTGTTTTTCTATTGAAAGCTAGGGTTTTGCACAAGAAGAGGGCAAGAGCAACAAGCCAAGCTCTAATACTTTTCAAGGCTTCCTAAGACACTTCTTGGCTCAATACATCCATCCCAAGTGCTCCTTAGATGATTGGGAGAGGTGTTGGAATGCATCTGGTCAAAGAAAGTCAGGTGAAGCTCCAAAAGCTCAATTTTTGGTCTTGAGGGCTAATCATGAGATTTTCAAGTCATATTACATGGTCTCATGTGATTGGATAAAGAGAAATCAAATAGGAACCATAAAATTAAGAGTTGTCAAAATGAGGGTTTTGACCTAAGGTACTACAAAGGAGTCTTGGTGTAATCAGTCAACGTCTTGATTGGTTCATCAACCAATTGATCTTACATACATTCAAGAGACCTCATTCATCAAGAAATCAAGAGTAGTTGGCTCCCATCACAAGTGCAATGAGCCTTAAGTTCATCTGGCCCCAAATTAGGGTTTTACCAGGAAAAGTCAACATGCCTTTGACTTTTGATCAAGGCATGATCCCAAGTCTTGATACATGATTCCATATGTTCATATACATCCTTGGAAGTCATCTATGATGTTTGGGAAGTTTGAGAAAGCAAGATCATCAAGGATCACAAAGTTGAATTCATGAAGAAATTATGGTTTTATCTGAAAAGTCAAACCTTTGACTTTTGGTATTTTGGGTCCAAGATGAAGTATCCAAGCCATATTCCATCAAGACATGTTTAATATTTGAATTGGAGCATGAGAAATCAAGATTCAAGAGGTTTCTTGCAAAAGGGGCAAAGTTAGATAAGTGAAAATTTTCTAAGTGCGGAAGAAAAAACCCCAGTTTCTATTGAACTTTGAAAACTTCATAAATCTCAATCCACACATCCAATTTTTGTGATCCAAAGCTCAAATTGAAGATCTCATCATGAACTTTAAAAGTGTATTAGAGGGTCATACCCCAAAAAGGGCTTAGATTTTGAGTTATGAGGCTTGGAAGTTTAAGGCAAGTTTAGGACTTAGTGAAATTTCACATTTTCTCCTTAAGTTGCAGCCAACTTCAACCCAATTTTTCACTATGATCCCTTTGGATTCAGAACTTTGAGTGAACATGAACATTGTAGAGCATACTTGGGGATTTCTAGAAAGTACAAGAACTCCCCAATCCAATAAGTGAGCTAGGAGATTCGAAGCCACAAAGTTGGAGGGTTGAAACTTGGTTTTTGAGGTTTTTCACTTGATGAACTTGATGCAAATCCACTTCCATGCTGCAAATCCTTGTGTTTCAGAAGCTAATACTTGCAAATCTTCACTTAATCAGAAGATTACACGAATTTAGAAGCATTATCCAACAAATTTTAAGCATTAACCAAGTGTTTTTTCCATTTATGGCATAAAGACATGGCTTCCATTTTGGAAAAGGTCACTTTATGCATAAAGTCAGCTCATTGAGCTACCAACTTGTCTCTTCTGCACTCCAACCTTTTGTACCTCAGTAGCAAGGCCTCAAAAGTGCTCAACCACCCTAGAAAGTTTATGCACCATTGCCTTGGAAATTTGTGAACTTCTTGCAAATCCACTTGCATTTCAACTAAACCAAGACCAAACCAAAACCAAATCAGTTGCATTTCTGCAATCTGATCTCTCTCACGCTTTTGCCTATAAATAAGACATCACGACACACTTCTAAAGACAACAAAACCTGAGATAAACACCTAAGCAAAGTGTGAGAAACCAGTTCTTGCATCAAGTCACCCTTTGAAGCAAGAAACCACTTATTGCACAAACACCTCCATACTCAGTTCCAGTCATCAAATCTCCAAACCAACCATCCACACAAACCATAAAACATCCATTGAACATATTCAAACCCTCACAATCATCCAAAACACCATAGATCAGAAAGTCAACTCTCAACCATTGAAAGTGTTGACTTTCTGCATAAACTCTACCAAATCTTCATTTTGAACTTTTCCATTCAATCCAAACCTTCCATCACCTTCCATTAATACCACCTGAACTATTCCAAGTCCCATTTTGTGATTGTAACTCATTTTTCTTGGAGTTCAAGTTTTGGTTTTTCATTCTTGCAAGAGGATTCGAGTACCAAGTTTGGGGCCAGTTCAGTACAAACTAATCATTCCTAAAGCTTCTTGGGAGTTCATAGAGGCAATTTGAATCATCAACAAGTGATTGTAACAAGTTGAAGAGGGCATTGGACCCAACTCCAATAGGTAAGCATAGCTTGATTCCTAAGTCTATGATTCTAATATAATTTGCACTCATTTGAAATACTATGTTGTTTGTCATCATATAAGGAGTGTTTACCCCATGCTAATTGATTAGAATCTATGTTATACAGGGTTTCATTATAGATTTTAGGATTAGGGTTCTTTCTGTTGCAGTCACGATTGTGTGATGTGTTGTTGATGAAAATGAAATTAGATGTTACATTTGTATTCCTTGTGAAAAATAGTGTGAGTTTCATATTTACATTATTAAAATCCATTGAGAAATGAGGAGGTTTGATTTTCTAAAATTTTCAAAGCTCGGTGGTGAATCTCAAAGATGTGTGATTCAAGTTAATTAATAGTTTGATATCTGATTCTCACCGTAACAAATGGGTATGGCATAGTCGTTTAGGCCATATTAGCATGAGGAGGATTTCTCAGCTAAATAAGCTTGAACTTGTCAGAGGCTTTCCAAATCTGAAGTATTCTTCAGATGCTCTTTGTGAAGCATGTCAGAAAGGAAAGTTCTCTAAAACTTCCTTTAAAGCAAAAAATGTTGTGTCCACCTCTAGACCGTTAGAACTTCTTGGACCAGTGAAAACTGCTTCAATCAATGGAAAGAAGTATGGATTAGTTATTGTTGATGATTATAGTCGTTGGACATGGGTAAAATTCTTGAAACACAAGGATGAGTCACATTCTGTGTTCTCTACCTTTTACTCTCAAGTGGAAACAGAGAAGGATTGCAAAATAGTCAGAGTCAGAAGTGATCATGGCGGAGAATTTGAGAACAGATACTTTGAGAATCTTTTTGATTCCCGTGGCATTTCCCATGATTTCTCCTGTCCCAGAACTCCACAATAAAATGGAGTAGTGGAAAGGAAGAATATGACTTTGAAAGAAATGGCTCGTACCATGATCCAAGAAACTGACATGGCTAAGCACTTCTAGGCAGAGGAAGTAAATACAACATGTTACATTCAGAACTGGATCTCAATTAGACCTATTATGGGTAAGACTCCCTATGAATTGTAGAAGAATAGAAAACCCAACATTTCATATTTTCATCCTTTTGGCTGTATTTGTTTTATGTTGAACACTAAAGATAATCTTGGCAAGTTTGACTCCAAAGCTCAAAAGTGTTTACTGTTAGGATACTCTGAACGCTCTAAAGGCAACAAAATCTATAACACATAAACACGAATTGTTGAGGAATCAATTCATGTCAAATTCAATGATAAGCTTGACCCTGAAAAGTCAAAGCTAGTTGAAAAGTTTGCAGATCTGAAGATTACCTTATCAAAATCCAAAGAAGAAGATTCAAAATAAGGAAACAAAGATGCAGACTCTCCATATTTAGATGCAACCTTACCAGAAACTGAAGATAGTCCATCTCATCAGAAGAAGAATAGACTAAAGACTTCTCATTCTGAAGAATTGATTATGGGAGACAAAGTTGATCCAGTCAGAACCCGTTCATCATCCAAACATTCTGAAGAAACCCTTCTGGGTTTGGTGATTATGATAGAGCCAACATCAGTTGATGAAGCTCTTAGGGAGAGTAAGTGGATTCTGGCCATGCAAGAAGAGCTGAATCAATTCACCAAAAATGATGTCTGGGATCTTGTTCAGAAACCCAAAGGTGTCCATGTCATTGGAACAAAGTGGGTATTCAGAAACAAGCTAGATGAGAAAGGTGAGGTCGTAAGAAACAAAGCACGACTGGTAGCACAAGGTTATAGTCAGCAAGAAGGGATAGACTATACAGAAACCTTTGCACCAGTTGCCAGGTTAGAATCAATTCGTATTTTAATTTCATTTGTTGTGAATCATGACATTACTTTATATCAGATGGATGTAAAGAGTACATTTTTAAATGGATATATTTCTGAAGAAGTGTATGTGCATCAACCTCCTAGTTTTGAGAGTTCTAAAAAACCCAGATTTTGTTTTCAAACTTAAAAAATCGTTATATGGTCTAAAACAGGCTCCCAGCGCTTGGTATGAAAGGCTAAGTAACTTTCTTTTGGAAAATGACTTTACCAGAGGAAAAGTGGATACACTAATCTTTTGTTAAACCTTTAAAAATGACATTCTGGTTGTTCAAATCTACGTTGATGATATTATATTTGGTTATGCTAATATTTCCTTATGCAAGGAATTTTCTAAGTTAATGCAAGCTGAATTTGAAATGAGTTTGGCGGGAGAACTCAGATTCTTTCTGGGAATTCAGATTGATCAACGTCCAGAAGGAACGTACATTCATCAGAGCAAGTATGCAAAAGAACTTCTGAAGAATTTCAATATGTCAGAAAGTAAACCTGCTAAGACTCCTCTGCATCCGACGTGCATTCTGGAGAAAGAAGAAGTAAGTAAAAAGGTTTGTCAGAAGCTCTATCGTGGTATGATAGGCTCTCTTCTGTATTTGACTACTTCTCATCCAGATATTCTGTTCAGTGTATGTCTTTGTGCTCGTTTACAATCAGATCCAAGGGAAACTCACTTAACTGCTGTTAAGAGAATCCTAAGGTATCTAAAACGAACAACTAACCTTGGCTTGATGTATTAGAAAACATCAAAGTACAAGTTTTCTGGTTACTGTGATGCAGATTATGCTGGAGACAGATTGGAAAGGAAAAGTACTTCTGGAAACTGTCAGTTTCTGAGAAGTAACCTCATCTCTTGGGCAAGCAAAAGACAATCAACAATTGCTCTCTCAACTGTAGAAGCAGAATATATCTTAGCATCTCTGTGCAGTACTCAGATACTCTGGATGAAGAATCAACTCGAAGATTATCAGATACACGAGTGTAACATTCCTATCTTCTGTGATAATACTTCTACCATTTGTTTATCTAAGAATCCTATTCTACATTCTAGGGCAAAACATATTGAAATAAAACATCACTTTTTACGTGACTATGTTCAGAAGGGTACTTTTCAGTTAAAATTTGTGGATACAGATCACCAGTGGGCTGATATTTTCACAAAACCCCTTGCTGAAGATAGATTCGTATTCATTCTGGAAAATCTATTTATTAAACCTTGTCCAGAATGAGAATATGATATTTTGATGTGTCAAGTCACCAGAACTTCTGATATAAGATTTCGATATTAAGCAAAGTGTTTTATTATTATGACTTTCTGATTAATGATACTTCTACATGTTAGAAGATGTCATGATCAGAAACTAGTCTAGTGAGATACCTCTTGGTGTTCTTAACTTTGGGAATATCAAACATGCTCTCTTGAAAACAAACGGTTATGATTATTTGTGACACCTGTCCAAAATCAAATCATACCTACTATTGAAGAGACACCTTGAGCGTTGTGATTTCGTGAGACTAGGTTTCAAATAATTATTTCATATTACTCCCACCTTGTCATAATCATCATTTTTGTTATAAATACGCACTCTCACTTTCACACACTACGCTACTCTCACTTCCCACACTTTCTCTTAGAAACCCTAAAACCCTTTTTGTGCTCTGTAACTCCATCATCTTCTTCAAATGGATCCTCAATAACAAAGCATTTTCGAATTTTCTCAACAACATCAACAAGCAAAATCGTCCTCAATAGTTTCATCGACAACTGCTCAAACGGAATCAACTTCACTTCATCAATCACTATCCACTTTTCATAAACCAACTGAAGTTCACATCATGGATTGCCCTGCTCATGTTCATCTGGCTGTTCCTTTCTCAGAACTAGAGGTTCTAAGTGAATGGCTGGTAGACTTTGATAACCTGACGGAAAATGGAATAGACTTGTCTGAGAATCTAAATGCTCAAGGTTGGAAAACCTATTTTGATCGTCTCTACGGTTCTATTTATTCAAATCTCGTCAAGGAATTCTGGAGATTTGCTGACGCTGATGAACACTTTATTCTGTCACATGTTATGGGAAACATGTTCATCATTACAGACAAATCCATAGCCACGCTACTTGGAATGGAAAAATCTGGTGGAAAGCAAATTTACAAGATGAATTCTAAATCAAAGTTTCTCTCTGATGTGGTCAACCCAACAATTTTCACTCAATCGTCCAGTGGAAAACCACCTTTCAAGACTCAAGATTTATCAAATGAGCTTCGTGTCTGGCTGAAAATTATTATGGGATGCATCTATCACAGACCAAATTCTAGTTCTTCTGATTTTCTTAATACCGACCAAAAATTCATGCTTTACTATCTGATGAAAGGAGAGAAAATCTGCCTCCCCTCAGTTCTATTCAGATACCTCAGAGACTCAGTAAGAGAAACAAGATATCAATCAAAGAAATCTAAGAACTACATTCCTTTTGGTCGATTGATCTCAGATATTCTGGTTGAGAGTGGAATGATTGACCATCTGTCAAAAATGCCAGTCACAAATGAATTAGACCTCATAACTGGAACTCCTCTGAACTGCAAAAATCTGAAGAGAATGAAAATTATTGATGAAATTAGAGTCGAACCGAGTATGGAAACAAATTGGTAAAGTCTGAAGTTAAAAAGACTGATGTTAGATGGATATCCTCTGTTCACCAAACATGATAATTCAGTGATTATAGCTGAATACATACGTCTTCGAGAAGCTAAAGGTTGTAATGTATCTGACTTCAAAATTAAGGATCTGATGGATAATCCTCCTGATATGATGAAAAAGAAGAGACCTTTCAGCAACTCATCTCTTCAGACAAAAACTGCAAATAAGCTAAATAAAAATACTGGAAAAGCCAACACAAGAAACATTTCACTGACATCATATCCAGAACAACAAAGTAAGTCTTCTGAATCTCCCTCTTTAACTGCACATGTCTTTATTAACAGAAAATTATCTTTATCTCTTCCCACATCATCTCCACCTCCTACAACTCAACCATTATTCTCCATTCTTTCATCAATATTTTCTACTATTGTCACCACTTCTCCAACACCCATTTTTGAATCACCTACTAAAATAATCCCATCTTCTGCACCATCCATACAGTTTTCACCAACAATACTAGAAATCATATCAACTCAACCATCTTCCACCATATCCATACAACCAAACCCCATAATTATTGCACAATCATCTCCAACCATTTCCCTTCCATTAACCACTCAATCTCTTTTTGAAGAATTTCCCACTTAACTTCTTCAAACAACCAACTCTCCATCAACCACTCCATTAACCTCTCTATAAATCATACCAGAAGTCATAACAAACAATCATGAACCTTCTTCAAACAATGATACCACCAATCTTGGTGATTCTGTTGAAGAAAATCAACTTTTACCTGAGAATCAACCCTCTGACCTTCCTCCTAACCTAGATGAAGTAATATCTGTTTTTAAGGACAGTTTGGTTATGAGATTCAAGATACTCTCTGATGAATCAAATTCTAGCGAAGACCCTTCTGCTGTGGGTGCTCCATGGGATCAATTCTATCAGTGGATGTCTGAGGAATTTCAGAAGATTCAAAATCTTTTTGTTCAGACAAAGGATTATTTTGTTCAGCAAGCTGAAAAGAGGTTGAAAGAGAAGAAGGAAGCTGAAGCTAAGCTAGCTGCTGAAAGGAAATTAGCTGAGAGGTTATCCAAGGAAGCTCTAGAAAAAGAAGCTGAAAGGTTGGCTAAGGAAGCTAAAGATTAAGCTGAGAGAGAAGCCGCTGAAAACTCTTCCTCTGATCCAGTGTTGAAAACTCTGGCTACCATTCAGAAGCAGCAAGAGTTGTTCAGAACAAGAATGGACAAGCAAGATGAAGTCACTGTCAACATTCAGAATTCACTTGCTCATATACTTTAGAGGCTCTCTCCTCCTTCTCAACCTTAGGCACCTTTTTTAGGCTACCCCGTAGTTTGTCCTTGACTGTTTGTTTATCTAGTTGTACTTTGAATTATCTTTTTTATTACCCTTTTTTATTATGATAAAAAGGGGGAGTATTTAAATGGAAAGTTATTTTGATAAATATCTTGTCTATGAATCATAGCTCTAACATTATAACACTTTAATTGCAAAATTCTCTTTCATGAACAATATTTATATTGGCAATATGACTCTGATATCAATCAGGCTCTGATTTAACTAATCAAGCTCTGTTATCAGAATGCATTACCACTATAATCAAGCTCTGATATTTTGGATCTGACTAGATCCTTACAATCAGGCTCTGGTATCCCAAATTTGATAAGATATTTTTAAGTCTTAGATTCAGGGGGAGATTGATAAAGGGAAGTTTACTTTGAACTTATCTGAGTTAATTCTTATTAATTATCTTCGTACAAAATTGTGTTATCAAAATACATTATTTTTTCATTATCAAAAAGGGGGAGATTGTTAGAACAAGATTTGGTTCTGCAAGATATCTCTAAGTTTTGATAATAACAAAGTTGTATTTGTGTGAGAACAATTTTGGTACTCTAGCGTTTGTTTTCTAAAGTATTGACAAACAGGATCTGACTCTGATAAAGATAGCTCTGACTCTGATAGAGATCATGTGGAACATTACTCTCAATTGATCAAAAGTTTGCTTCTGATCTGCTTCAGAAAGATTTTAAGAAAACAATATGTTGCTGCTGCAATGTTCTCTTGGATTCTGGCTCTGAATATGACTATGATATTTATCTTCTGAAGACTAAGTGCTAAAGACTCTGAAGACAAGGTTCTGAAGACTCTGAAGGCTTAGGTTTCTGAAGACTAAGTGCTAAAGACTCTAAAGACAAGGTTCTGTTAAACAACATTCTGAAGACTTAAGTTTCTTATAACCAAGGGTTCTGAAGAAGGAGTTTGAAGACTCTGAAGACAAGGTTCTGCTGAACAACGTTCTGAAGACTCTGAAGATTTAAGTTTCTGATAACCAAGGGTTCTGAAGGAGTGCTGAAGACTATGAAGACAAGGTTCTGCTGAATAAGTTCTGAAGACTCTGAAGACCCAGTGGTCAATTCTTCTGATCATGCATCAACCATATTTATTCAGAAGCCTCTGATAAATAGAAGAAGATGAAACATTTGCGAGGGAAAATAGTACATAGTACAGATCAAACACGTTCTTTTCCACTACCATTCCACTACCCTAATTTGGTGGTACAAAGGACAACTTCAGTGCACGATTTTCATCCCAGCATAACGACCTTATTTCAAGTCGCCAGCAGTTTTACTGATATTCCTGATCTGCCCTTCAACGGATCTTTTTCTGGCTATATAAGGACTTGATCACTCTGTCATACCCCAAATTTTGACCACCAAGATTTCTCATCATTGTGCAAACCATCACCACAATATGGATGTACCTTCATTCCTAATCAATCTCCTCAATGATGGTTGAGCATTCACTACAATCAAGAATTAGGGTTTTGAGTCATCCCAAAACACTTAGACAAAGGATCAATCAAGAAATTACATGATCTTCAACTTGTCTAACCTCTTAAAACATCCACAAAGGATCAATAGGACCCTTACATCAAAAATTAAGCACACAGTTGTGACATTCTAAGTGTTTTGAGCCTCGAAACACCCGATGTCGCCAAATTAGGGTTTTGGACAACTGGGACCTCCAGAGTGAGGTTTTCACAAGAGGATGAGCCAAGCCTTCAACATTTGACTTAACATGCTCAAAATAACCCCAAGAATCCATTTGCAAAGCTAAATTACCCTCAGAGGGTGCATTCCCCAAAAGTCGGGAATTAGGGTTTTTACGTGCCGAACCGCTTCGGAGCAAAAAGTCAAAACATGACTTTTTTGGTAAAAATGATCCTTATGACTCATATTTTCATAAAATATGACTTATAATGTCATTTGAACAAGAATTGATCAAGAAACCAAGATAACTTGTAAAAGGGGTAATCTTGAAAAATTGAAAAAAAAATTAAGTTACTAAATTTGAATGATTTTGGTACCAACTTCCAAGGATCATAACTTGTGATCCAAGCATCCATTTTGAGTGATCCAAAGCCTGATTTGTAGGTTTTCCTACATTCTACAAAAGCTTCAACTACATCAAACTCCAATTCTTCATGGATTTTAAGTTATAGAGTGATCAAAATGACAAAAATGAAGAAAATGACTCTTTTTCAACACTTAGTAAAAATCTGCCTAAGTTACCAGCCCTGAGCACCAAAGTTCATGGGCGTTTTTTCAGTTGGATTCAAATAGTTTCAAGACCAACTATTATCATACATAAATTGTACCATATGAGAGCTTTTTAAAAAGTACAAGAGCATCCCATAACTCAACCTGAGCAAGGAGAAATGATCCATTGAAAATAGCATTTTTCACTGATTTTTGCAAGGCAGATTTGTGCATTGTTGCTCGAATTGATCAATTTGTGCAATAACAAGCATGGTTATCCATATGCACACATCAAGGGGGAACAACCAAGGGACAAACACTGATCCACCAGCCTCAGAAGTCCATGGATCTATGTTTAGGCATGACACTCCTAAATTCAAGATTCTTCCAAATGGTCAATTTTGTTTCCAAGCATTTAACTGATGCATAGAGGTGGCATTCATGAAGACAATGTTATCCAAGTTCAGTCAAGCCTTATCCCTAAACCATACAACTCATAGCCTGTGCTCTAACCTCAAGTCAATGGCTAGAGGAGACGAGATTCCAATGGATCAACATTTGCAACAGACATGTTGTGGTTGCCATTCACTATTGCAGCCAAAACAAACTTACTCTACTATAAATAGAGCTCATTTGTGATTAGTTTAAGTACACCAAAGCACCCAAACTGATGCTTTACTCAAAATATCCCTTTCACTCCAATTTTGCCTTCTAACTCAAGTCACTATCGAGTTTTGAGATTGAGAGTGATTCCAACCAAACCAATCACACACACACACCTCATAAACATCATATGTGAGTGATCTAAACACTAACACAACATCTGGAACATCAAATTCATCAAATCACCAGCCAATTTCTCAAGTTCTTGACAGAGTTGTAGTTGAGGTATCACAACCAGATCCAGCTCATTTCAATTCACTCCAAGCATTCAAACACACTCCTTGGCACCTAAGAAGGCTGTCCAGATTATTGAAACCTATCTGCAACACCTCCATCATCAAACTCGATCACCAACTGCAAGAGGTAAGCCTGAACCCTTCAAACTCTATGATTCATGCATCATGAATGAATTTTTGAGTTACCATCTTGTTTATGCATGTATGTAGAGTGATAACCCTCAATCAATTGCCATAAATTGATCGTGTATAGAATTTCATTGTGTTCATGCTGAAATTAGGGTTATTGAGGTTTTCCATTTATTTCTTCCTCCATACTTAATATAAATGCAATTAATCTATATGGTTGTAATCCTTGTTCAAAAACGAACAAGATTGGTACTTGATGTAGCGAGCGATTTTGGACGCGGTTCTTAAGCGCTGGTCGCTCTCTGCGGTTGAGCTTTAAACTACAGGTCGATTCATTTTTTATCCTATTGTGAGCTGAATAAGGAAGGGAAATAGATGTCTCCAATTAACCCTGCTTGCATACTGAGTTTAAACAGCAGTCTGTTAGGTTACGGATGCTATCAATGTGGGGGGCCCTTTGTACTGGTTATTTGTATTTTCGCCAATACGGTTTTCTTTCTTTCTAGGACTTTCTAGCGGGGAACAAGGATTAGGATGTTAGGACTGATGTTTTTGAATTACTGCTTTTGATTGATGGAGATATGGGATTTGGGTTTTTTGTTGATTGTGCTCGCTAAGATTTTTCTTTCAATCTTATGCCTACGTATTCCCGTTTACCGAAACAGGGAAATCAGAGCGTTCGTAGTTCCTCCTATTCTATGGGAGGAAATTGGTTTTTGGTGTCTTGTTCAAAGCCCAAGACGTGAAGCGAAAGGTGATTTGTATCTTGTTCAAAGCCCAAGATGTGAAGCTGAAAAGTCTATTTGTGTCTTGTTCAAAGCCCAAGACGTGAAGCTGAAGGACCTCGACTTTAGAGAGAATTTGTCATCTCTAAAGAAGGGTTTGTCTGTCACAACTGTTGGGTGACTGGTTTATAAAGGAGGATTAATTTAACCGGGATACGCGGATCCTAGCAATGCCATAATTTCCTTTATAGGGGGTTTTAACCTGAAGGAGAAGACTTTAACTCAGTGTAGAGCAATGCCATATTTCCTTAGGAATTTATCATGCTAAAAGAGGGACAGTGGCATGGATGTAGATGATCCAGAGGCTTGCCGCTTACAGCGATTAGATGAAGGGAAAGGAGTTGTTGATGTTTGTATACAGTGAACGAGGCACAACTTTGATGCTAAAAGGTTGATTGGATCAACCAGTGGTTTTCTTATACAAAGCCTAAGAGGAGGCTATTGGCCCAACAAGAGGGAGTTTTTATGTATCTCGTACGAAGCCCGAGAGAGAGGCTAAAAGGGTTGACTCAATAGGGGAATCTTTTATACTCAACAAGAGAGTGTTTTTGTATCTCGTACGAAGCCCGAGATGGAGGCTAAAAGGTTTTTGACTCAACGAGGGAGTCTTTTGGTATCTCGTATAAAGCCCGAGATGGAGGCTATTTGACTCAACAAGAGAGTTTTTGTATCTCGTACGAAGCCTTAGATGGAGGCTATTGTTTGTTTGGCTCAATAAGAACCTTTTTGTATCTCCTATAAAGCCCGAGATGGAGGCAAAAGGGTGATTGACTCAACGAGGGAGTCTCTTTATGTGTCTCGTACAAAGCCCGAGAGAGAGGCTGAACATTATTTGACTCCGCAGGGGAGAATCATTGTACAAAGCCCAAGAGGAGGCTATGGTGACTGTTTCAGTTGAGTGACAGGTCCAGTATACTGATTTTGAAAGATAAAATCAGTTCTTATATGAGCAACACTGTACTCAGGGATTTGATTCAGGGATCCGGGTTATTCTTGTTCTTTAAGGAAGCGGGAAATCCGAAGGGTATTGAGACTGTCCGAGTCTACGGGTTTTCTTCCTATTTAACGAAGGGGTCACTTGAGAATGTCTTTGAGACTCAAGGAAGTTAGACTGTCCAAGTCTAGGGTTTTATCTTTTTGTACTATGCTTTGAGAAATAGTAGTAGACTCTACGAAAGGACTGTTCTATGCAGATGACTAGGTTTTGTTCATATACCTCTAGGAGGTCGTCGGGACAATTTGTACGAAGCCCAAGAGGAGGCTGGAAACTTTTAAGAAGCCGACGGGTCCTTGTACTAAGCCCAAGAGGAGACTATCATTCCCGGAGGAAGAGATCATTATACGAAGCCTAAGAGGAGGCTGTGAATACTTCTAAGAAGCCGTAGGGTCCTTGTACGAAGCCCAAGAGGAGGCGAGGTTGCTTTTAGAAAGCCTGTGGGTCCTTGTACGATGCCCAAGAGGAGGCCGATGCTTTTAAGAAGCCGATGGGTCCCCAAATCCCGAGAAATTCAAGGCAATGCTATTCACCGAGAATAGATCAAAGTCAGGAAAGTTCAAGAATTTGGAAGAAACTCAAAGATGCCATTCACGGAGAATACATTCATCTTTGGGAGTAGAGTTTCTTGACAGTTCCTAATGAGGACAGCCTGAGAGAAGACTGTATCTGGTGATCCTATTGGGGATCTAGTTGTCTATTTCTATGAATAAACGAAACGGCGTCACCTAGTTCTAGACGTAGTTGTCGGGGAAACTCTAAATATCTATACTATTATTACACAGTTGATATGAGTTTATGAAAGAAGACTTACAGTGAAACAGCCCCACAATACAGTTATATATATATATGAGTTTATGAAAGGAGACTTACAGTGAAACAGCCCCACAATACAGTTATATACATATGAAAACGGTAAATGAAAGCGGGTAAACACTTACTCGGTTGTAGAGCTTCCATGCTGTTTGGTTAGTTGTTCAACAAAGAAAGATTGAAAACAATAGTATATTCAAAATCAAAGGAGAAAGTGCTTTGAAAAAGAAAGATTTTGGGGCTTACAGCTCAAGGAGAGGCCCAGGGTTTTATCAGTGAGCGCACTGTTGAATTTGTACAGAGGCACTTATACAAGTGACTGAGGCCCAAAAAGGTTTTCTGTACAAAGGGATGGGTCTTACACTCTCTCAAGAGGCCCAAAGAGTTTTAAGAAATGGGTCTTACTACTCGAGGGTAGGCCCAATGGTTAATTTTGAAAAAAAAGGCGACGGTCGCGCCGAAGTTTTGTAAACACCGTGGGACTTATACAAGTGACTGAGGCCCAAAAAGGTTTTCTGTACAAAGGGATGGGTCTTACACTCTCTCAAGAGGCCCAAAAAGTTTTAAAGAAAAAAGAGTGGGGCTTATAACACGAGGGTAGGCCCAGATGATTTTTCCGTTTGAAATGGCGATCGCGCCGAGGTTTTCTTTTAACGCAGAGGGACTTATACAATAAGTGAGGCCCAAATGATTTTGGCTAAAAGGGGATTGGGTCTTACACTCTAATAGAGGCCCAAAAGTTTTGAATGGGTCTTATAGCTCGTGGAGAGGCCCAAGGGTTATTTTGAAAAGGCGAAGATCGAGCCGTTTGTTTTTGACGGTATCGGGACTTATACAATACACTGAGGCCCAAAATGTTTTGGTCAAGAAAGGATTGGGTCTTACACTCTATTAGAGGCCCAAAAAGTTTTAAGAAAAAGAAATGGGTCTTACTACTCGAGGGTAGGCCCAGGTTTATTTTAAAAAAGGCGACGATCGCGCCGTTTATTTGAAAATGTACAGGGGGACTTATACAACGAATGAGGCCCAAAAAAGTTTTCTGTACAAGGGTGTTGGGTCTTACACTCTAATAGAGGTCCATGAATGTTTGAAAAAGTTTGATGAGGGTTGAATTAATCAAAAACCCTAATTTCATTTTTTAAAGAGCATTTTTCAAAGAAAAATCAAGTAAAAAATGATAAAAAATATCAAATAAAACATTAATCATGTTATAAATAGTGATTAAGGTTTATGAAAAAGTATTTTATCCACATGAATATTTAAAATCATTTTGGTTTTAAAAATCAAGAAAAAGAAATCATTTTAAAAGCATTTAAAACAATTTAAAACAATATTTTTGAATATATTAAAAATATATCAAATAATAATATTTTTTGTGATTTTTTGGTGGATTAAAATATTATGGAGTATGAATAACAAGTGTGTAAAACATATTTGGAAACTGATAATTTTTGCTATGTGAAAAAATTGGTTGAGTTTTGAAGATAAACTAAGAAAAAGAGGAATGTGATGTCACAACATCACTCATGAGTTTTCAACATCTTTTTTTATCAAACTTCCAACACCCATAACTTTCTCAAATCTCAATGGTTTGAGACAAAATTTATATGCATCTGGCCCAGAATTTCACAAGGAATCCAATGGTGGTGGTAGTTTTTTCAGATCACACTCCCTCCTCAAAGCCCGATAGTGGTTTTGAAAAGGACCTATAATTGCATTTTCTGTGCTACACTTTGATACAGGCATGGATTACATGGTGAATTAGCCCAAACACAACATATACAACATGTATGAGATGTGTATGATCAGTGGACTTCAAAGCAATGCATGATTTCAAGGATTCCAAGTTGTGATGCTTACCTCTTTTTGAGCTTTTTGGAGTTTTTGTGCAATCTGTCAAGCCTCTTGTTCCAGAAATGATTTGATGCTTTAGACACACTCAAATGATCCCTTAGAAGCTTTTAGGATGATTGGAATCAACTGGTACCTGCAAAAAACACAAACTATCCGTTTCTTGCAAAAGGGGTTAAAAGTGACCAAAATAGCAACTCTCTCAAATGGTGTTCCAGATGTTGGGAACCATTTGGGACAGTTCAAGGATGATATTTGGAGTGTGTTTGAGGTTTTATCTGGTTTGGAAAGTGACTGAATCAAGACATGGCTTGAAAAATGCAAAAAAGTGCCATTTTGAGGTTTTGAGAAGTGACTTTGTGATTTTGTGATTACAGGTCACTTGTGATAATTTGCACAGCTTACATATGATATATATGAGGTGTGTGTGTGATTAGTTTGAGTGAAATTGCATTCTAACTCAAAAACTCAGAATTACTTGCTTTGGAAGGCAAATTTGAGGTGAAAGAAGAGATTTTTAGGAAAGCATCTGTTTGATGGCTTTGGTGTACTCAAACTGAACACAAATGAGCTCAATTTATAGTAGAGCAAGTTTGTTTTCGCAGCAACAGTGAATGGTGGCTGCAGCAGAGGTTTGGCCAATGTTGTCGAATGAGAATCAAAGTCTCCTCTAGCCATTGACTAGAGGTTAGGGCACAGAGCTTTGGTTCCCTACTTGTTGGAGGAATCTTGACTGAATTCAGTTGCAAATGTGTCAGTCCATGCCACCTCTAAGCATCTATTAAATGCTCCAATCCAAAATTGGAGTCTTGTCCCTCTTTTAGGGATTTTTAGGAATAGCATGCTACTTCTTGTTCCAAGGACTTTGGAGGCTTGGCTCAGTGATTGTCCTCTTTAGATTTGATCCTCAGAGGTGTCTAAAGTGATGACAAGGCTTGGAAATTCGTGTGGCACAAGAAATGTGCAAATCTGTCCCATGAAAAATTCAGCTGCAGCAAGCCGTTTTGTAAAATTCATAACTCCCTGCTCGAGTATGCTACAAGGACGTTCTACACCTTTCTGGAAAGCTGAGACAACGTACTTCAACTTTGATGTTGGACTTTGGTCTTGGTTCAGCTTGCAAAGTCATCAAAAATGGCCTTGAACTTGTGTAGTCGAATATGTCCTAAAAGCTGTCATGAAAATTCTGCTTTATCACTGCTTCTTGCGAAAATTATATCTACCTGCTCGAGTATGCTACAAGGACGTTCTACACCTTTCTGGAAATCTGAGACAACGTACTTCAACTTTTATGTTCAAGGTTTGACTTGAATCAACTTGGATCATGGAGAAAAACATCCTTGAAGTTGGGACATTCTTGCTGGAAAAATATTAATGATGTCCCTATGCAATGTTGAAACATTAGACATTGAACATTAATAATTCCAAACTTTAATCACTTGTATCTTTTAATCCACTATGATATTTTGAATTGAAGTAAATTGCATCTTTGATGCTTGTCTTTCATGGTGACAAAGCTTGAAAATTGGGTGGCACAAGAAAAGTGCACAAAATCTGTCCTAAAAAACAGCTCGAGCAAGGCCTGTTGTGAGGTTCATAACTCCTTGCTCAAGTTGAATTAATGGGAGTTCTAATACATTTTGGAAAGCCCTAATGACATACTTTAACTTTTATGTTTGACTTTGGTCTTGGTTCAGCTTGCAAAGTCATCAAAAATGGTCTTGAACTTGTGTAGTCAAATCTGTCCCAAAAGCTGTCATGAAAATTCTGCTTTATCACTGCTTCTTGCGAAAATCATATCTCCCTGCTCGAGTATGCTACAAGGACGTTCTACACCTTTCTGGAAAGCTGAGACAACGTACTTCAACTTTCATGTTTGACTCCAGACCTGGTTCAACTTGGATCATGGAGAAAAACGTCCTTGAAGTTGGGGCATTCTTGCTGAAAAAATATTAATGATGTCCCTATGCAATGTCAGAACATTGGACATTAAGAATTCCCAACTTTGATCACTCATATCTTTCAATCCTTATGATATTTTGAGTTGATTCCCTCTACAATGTTGAAGTATCAAATACCCTCTTTAAAAGTAGCTCTTACTCAAAATCAATGGATGTTTGGATCAATAGTTACAACCTTGAAAAGTTGTGCACTTGAACATGATTTTAACTTAGAAAAAATTTCTAAGTTTCTTTCAATTTGATCAATTTTGCAATTTTGCATGATTTCTTGATTTAAATTTGATCAAATTAAATCATCCATCATATTTTCCTGAGTAATGGCTTGTGAAGCTCAAAGTTGACCAAAAAGTCAAACTTTGACTTTTTGCGTCAGTTGACTTTGTATTAGATGAACTTGAGGCTTGATCCACCTGGAATTTTGCACTCTTGTGCCTAATTCTTGACGTGGGAGTCCTCTTGATCCTTTGTGGATGTTTAAGAGGTTAGACAAGTTGAAGATCATGTCATTCCTTGATTGATCATTTGTCTAAAGGCTCTGAGAGGGCTTAAAACCCTAATTTTGATTGTAGTGGATGCTCAACAATTCCTTGAGGAGATTGATGAGGCAAAGAGGTACATCCATATTGTGATGATGATTTGCACAATGATGAGAATCTTAGTGGTCAAAATTTGGGGTATGACACTTGAATCGTGCAAAACCATTGAGTAATCATGGAGAAAAGTGAGAAAACGCAAATCTGCAGAAAACAGGGTCGCGCATGTTCTTCATTTGACTGTTGGCGCCCTTTTTTCAAATTTTCAAATATTTGAATTTTTGGTATTTTGTTTAATTGATTCAAAAATTAATTTCTCTCTGAATATTTGTGTTTTTGAATTGATTCTTTTTCTCAAAATTCACAAAAATGTTTAAATATTTTATTTTAGAAAAAAATCCAATTTATATTATTTATTTAATATAGTTAGAATTTTTGTAATTAATTTAATTTTTATTTTTTTTAAACATTTAAAAAATGAATTTTCTCACTTTGATTTTTCATTCCAAATGAATTTCAAACTTTCATGCCATTAAACATGATTTTTCAAAATATTTTTCAAAGTATACAATTTGTTTTTTAATATATTTGATATTTTTATATCATTTATTATTTAAATTTCCTTTTAAAAAAATGATATTTTAATTTAAAATTAGGGTTTCCTCTTGATTTTAAATTAAAATACAAACTTTGGGCCTCTTTGTAGAGTGTAAGTCCCATCCCTTTGTAAATAAACCTTTTTGGGCCTCAGTCATTGTATAAGTCCCGACGCGATTTTAAAAATCTCGGCGCGATCGTCGTTTTCAAACAAAATCATATGGGCATCTCCTTGAGTTGCAAGACCCGTCTCTTTTATAAAAACACTTTGGGCCTCTAATAGAGTGTAAGGCCCAACCCCCTTTTTATAGGAAACCATTTTGGGCCTTAGTCATTGTATAAGTCCCGACACGATTTTAAAAAAATCTCGGCGTGATCGTAGCCTTTTAAGCAAAAACCATCTGGGCCTACCCTTGTGTTGTAAGTCCCATTTCTTTTTTTTTTCCAAATACCTTGGGCCTCTCCTTGAGTTGTAAGACCCATCTCTTTGTACAGAAAACCTTTTTGGGTCTCAGTCATTGTATAAGTCCCGATACAATTTTCAGATCAACGGTACGATTACTGTTTTTATTTGGGCCTCTCTTTGAGTTGAAAGCCCCGTCTCTTGTACAAAAATAAACTCTTTGGGCCTCTCTTTGAGTTGTAAGACCCAACCCTTTTTGTAAATAAACAATTCTTTGGGCCTCTCCTTTAGTATAAGCCCCAATCTTTTCAAAACAACCTTCCCTTTTAATTTATGTTCAAATTCATAGTTGTTATCAAAACTTTCTTTAATTTCTTGAACAACTAACCATACAACTGTTACAATTGAAGCTTGCTCACCTGTAAGTTTTATCAGTTTTCTTTTACATACTTGCACATATATATATATTTGTTTGTGCTGGAAGCTTGCTCACCTGTAAGTCCTCTTACCCTCTTTTACATACAATATATATTTCATCTGTATATATATGCCTGTATATCTGCTTAGAGTTTTCCCCGACAATTAAGTCTAGGATTAGATAAAGCCAGTGGTCACTCTTTCAACACAGTCAAAACTAGTTCCCCATAGGAATTTCCAGATACAGTCTTGCCTCCTCTTGGGCTTATACAATATGGAACAAAGAGAAATGTGTTATTCCCGGTGAAACTTTTCTCAGACTATCACTATTAGAAAATTGTCAAAAAAATTCATTTCCTCCAGAGAGGATTAATTCCCGGTGAAACTTCTCTTGAATTTCTTCAAACCCTAGAATTGTTCACTAAAGAAAAGATTATTCCCGATGAAACTTTTCTTGAACTTTTCTTAAGTTTGGACCCACAGGCTTCCTAAAAGCATCCCAGACTCCTCTTGAGCTTTGTACAAGGACCCTCAGGCTTCTTAGAAGTTCTCATGCCTTCTCTTAGGCTTAATACAAGGACCCTGAAGACCTCTTACAGGTATAGGACAGAACTTAGTCATCCTTTGTTAGAGTCGTCTTTATAAAGAGTCAAAACCTCAAACCAATTTTAGGGTTGATTCTCATCCCTTAAAGCACCAGCCTCCTCTTGGGCATCATACAAAGATAAACATTTTCATGCCAGTAGACTTGGACAATCTAATCTCCTCTTGGATCTCAAAGACATTCTCAAGTTCCCTACAAACACTGGAGAAACCCTGGTCATTTGATTAAACTCCAGTAGAGTTAAAACCCTCATAGGTTCTAAAACTCAATCTTTATCCTAAATTTCCCCAGCGAGGGTCATCGATAAACCTGTATCAGAAACTCAAGGCATCTGATACCTCAACTCTTCTGTAATCCTCAGCAAGAGTTGATTCCCCACTTTGGACCTGTCTCTGGATCTCAATAATCCTCAGCAGAAGACAACATCCTCTTAGGCTTTGTATAATGATTCTCCTCAGCAGAGTTAGCCTCAAAATCACTCTCTTGTTGAGTCAATCTCCTTTCAGCACTCTCTTGTTGAGTCAACCTCTTTTAGCCTCAATCTTGGGCTTTGTACAAAACAGATAAAAACACTCTCTTGTTGAGTCAGTCAGATCTTTTCAGCCTCAATCTTGGGCTTTGTACAAAGACACCTGAAATATCCTCAACTGAGTCATCTCCTTTTAGCCTCAATCTTGGGCTTTGTACAAGACATATATATAAACTTTCTCCAGCAAATTCAAAATCTTCTAAACCTTCTCTTAAGCTCTAGATAAATATCTCCCCAGCGGAGTCAATTCCTCCCAGCCTTTTTTTAGGCTTTGGGAATTAATCTCCCTAAGCAAAGTCAGTCTCTCTTTTCAGCCTCAATCTTGGGCTTTGTACAAGACAAATCATACTCTCCAATAGAGTCAATTTCCCTTTTCAGCCTCAATCTTGGCCTTTGTATAAGACAGATAAAACCTCTCACCAATAGAGTCAGTTTCCCCTTTCAGCCTCAATCTTGGGCTTTGTACAAGACATATAAAATATTTCCCCGAAAAAGTTAACTTTCAGCCTCCTTTTAGGCTTTATATCATGATATTCTCAAAAAGAGTCAAATATCCTTTAGCCTCAATCTTGGGCTTTGTACAAGACAGATAAACACTCTCTTGTTGAGTCAGTCTTTTCCAGCCTCCTCTTAGGCTTTGTATAATGACCTCCCCAGTGGAGTCAATCAATCTCTTAGCTTCAACCTTGGGCTTTGATCAAGGCACACAAAAATCAACATCCCCTCAGAGGAAATAAAAAATCTCTCTGTAGGAAGACATTTCTCCGTATATTACACATCAAAACAGATAAATCAAAACAAACCTAATCCCAGATAACTGTTATAAGTGGCACACTTGTTGATTCAAAAATCCAAGTTGTAGTCCATCTCTTATCCTAATAAATCCCCTTTTTTCATCTAATTGCTGTAAGTGGCGAGCCTCTGGATTATTTAATCCACGCCAATGTCCCTCTCTTAGCATGAAAGACTCCTAAGGAAAAATGGCATTGCTCAACACTGAGTTAAAGTTTTCTCCTTCAGGACAAATCCCTATAAAGGAAATTATGGCATTGCTGGATACACATATCCCAGTTAAAGTAATTCTCCTTTATAATCAGTCACCCAACAGTTATGATAAACAGACGAGATGTCTCCCTTTAGAGATAACAAATTCTCTCTCAGTCAAACCTTTTAGCTTCAATCTTGGGCTTTGAACAAGACACAAATACTCATTTAGCTTCAATCTTGGGCTTTCAACAAGACACCAAACATCTTTTTTCCTCCCATATAATAGGAGGAACTATGATTTCTCTGATTTCCCTGTTTTCTTTAACGGGAATACGTAGGCATAAGATTGCGAAATCTTAGCGAACACACCAATCCAAAACTTTAGGTCCAGTACCTTCACACACTAATCAAAAACCTTAAGTCCAATACCTTAACAAAAACATCGGGAAAACCCGAAATTAACAAAAACTCTCTCTCTCTCTCAAACACTCCCAAAGGAGAAACTTTCCCAATCTACAGACAAACACCAGTAAGTAGGAAAAGTATATAGAAAATGGTATAATTGCTAACAATCTATGGATAACCACATATAGGATGGGTAATTGACAACTCCCCATTGTATAACCTGACCCCGGACTCCCCAATCTCTTTAGCATTTGTTCAGTAAAACATTTGCGTGCAAGGTTAGTTTTAGATAGCTTCCATTTCCTTTTCAGCTTCATAGGATAAATAAGAAATCAGAAAGTAGCACCCTATCCCTACCATTGCGGTGAGGAGAAACCCATGACGATAAGGTGGTCGCGTCACCGACAAAAATCGCACGCTACACACTCAAAGAATTGAGAGAGACACGCATATACATATAAGTCGACGCTGAAATTCATGAGTGATATACAAAAATAAAAACACTGATATAAGATAGAGAAATCCATGAGTGAGCAGTAAAGCACTACAATACATAGAAGAAAAATTGTTCATACTGTATAGATTTTCTCTAAGTTAGTTTGAGCTAGAAATTGTGTTTATATCAGCTTGTGTAGAAGCATTTCATTGTAAACATCATATTTGATCGAATAGTTATTTGTATTCCTTAAGGGACCAGTTGGGTCAGAATCCTTAAGAAGAGACGGTTAGTCTGTGTATGTTAGTCACCAGCAGTTGCTAGTGCAGTTGTAATCAGTTTGGTTATAGTGGATTAAGTCCTTGGTGTCGCTCCCGGGATTTTCATCCAGGTACAAACGCGAAAGTGGCACCGAAACAGAGTCACCAGTAATGTGTATTTATCCCAAGAGAGGGAAAGGAAACACTGCATAAACCTGAAGGGAAGGAAAAGCATGGTCTTGCGACCAAGAGAACTGGATTCGGGAGTCGGTTACGCGCAGGGAAGGTATTAGCACCCCCACGCGTCCATCGTACCCGATGGGATCCACGCTTGCTTGTTTCAATCAAAGGGTGATAGAAAAGGATACTGGAAAAGGAAAGGAGAAAGAAAGAGAAACAAATATAGGGAAAATAAAAGAAGTACTCGCATGGTCCCTACCCCACTGCCTACGTATCTCATCAGGAACATGAGAATCAGAGCGACGTAGTTCCCCTCACTAGGGATGGATTGTTTGTGTTTTTTAGAGAACGGCTAACGTTCTAGCTCAGGTGTTGCAGGCTCGCTGGTCCGAGTGCGTTACCATCTTGCAAGAGAACGAGAAGAAGCGTGCTCGTACGTTGAGAATGAATGAGATGAAAAAAGAATTCCCGAAGGAAAGACGTTATTGTTTGTTTTTGTCTTTTAGAAGTTTTTGATTATTTATTTGCATATGATAGTGTATCTAAATCTTAGTCATTGGAATGTATACATTCTCACATTCCAAGATGGAATGAGTAAGAAAGTACACTAAGGATGAAGAAGACCCTCACACTTAGTTCCAATTGTCAAGGTTCAAACACACTAGCATACTTGTGTTTATTAAGTGTTTTTGTTGATTATGAAATGAAGAAGTGTTTTTTTCTTTATGTGTACCTTCAACAAGTATTGCATTTAAGTCCCTCATACAAGATCAAATGTTTAACACATTGACCCAAGATGGGCTATATGCTACACATTCTAAGATTATAAGAGAAAACCCCTTTGTAATATTTTCTTTATATGAAAGGCCTAAATGCAATAAATGCCTACCTTTATTAGATATTTTGAATTTTCTTTGAGATGAGAAGATGAAAGACTCAAGTGGACGAGAAAGGTGAAATCTATGTGAACTAAGACTCAATCCTAATTGATTAGTTAAGGGAGTGATCCTAATGTTAGCATACATGGATTGCTATCCTAATGTCTCTCCTACCTCCGACTTAATCAAAAATTAAGTGGAGCTAGGAATCCTACGGGATCATGTCATCAGACAAGTAAACACATGATAAATCAATCACAAAATGAATTAAAAGCAAATGGAAGAATAAACAGTGTTAGTCCTATGTTATGTTTTCTAACCTATCTAACTTGGACAAGTTAGAATAGGTATCCTAATGAGGAAGCAAAAGCTAAAACAAACAATACAATGATATCAAATATCAAAGTAGATTAATAAAAAAGATGTGAATGAGATCACATAAGCGTCAACATCAGTCGATGTGAGCTAATGACAATGAGTGGGGGTCGGTTGCGAACCCTATCTTCCACTTGACTGACTCGATAACAGGAGCAGGTGATGTTCAAAGCTTCAATCATGTAATGAGAGCTAAGAACGACTCGACTAGAATAACGGGGGTCGATTGCGAACCCTGCCTTCCGTCAATTGCCTCCTTAGAGGTCTTCAGCACAACATCAAACAAGCACAATCATGGCCTCACTAAAGGGCTTTCCATACAATCCTACTTATCATGGCATTTGCTATTCCTACTTCTCATGGCATTTGAAAGCTTTAAAGAGAAGTGAAGAGATAAGAAGTCCTACCAAACGGATATGAATCCGTAGCAAAGCAACGAAAGCAAGTCACGAAAGCACCTATAAACAAATGGCAAACCAAGTTAGAAACAAGCTTTTATTTTCAAAATGAAATGGTCACACCACCTTTGGAATGTATCCTTTATGTACCTAGCACATGTGAACCAAAGACATTAGTAATAACAAGAGAATGTATGTACAACATGAAACCTAAGTCTAATGGCTATGTACATCTGAATCACACTAGTCAAAGTGAAAGACCTAAAAGGATTATGAAATTATGAGTCAAGTTACAATTATGCTACAAGACCAACCAACAAAAGAAATCACCTAAGGGTTACAAGTATAGGCAAAGGACATGAAAGTAAACCAAAACCATAATTGAACTCATGCTAGAAAGGTACACACATCTTATGAATATCCACCAATGGCTACGGTAAAACAAGTTTAAGTCCTTAAGACAAAATAAGGCAATAAATCATTCACAGCAGCAACAGCATCGCTCCTGCACCTGCATAGCTGTAAAAACTAGCAACAAGTAAAAACAGTCTGTAACAGCTACTATTTCCAGAACAGAATGGGTGTATATGCAGCCAGCCAGGATAACAACATTCTACAGCACTCTTTGTTCACAGCAGCTATGTATACAGCAGCTTCTACATTTAGCTAATCAAGTGTAAAACACTACAAAACAAACTCAAAGGTTAGTCCAACTTCAAATGGAAATAACCAAAGTGAGCAACTAAGATCAAAAGGAAATGTCAATAAGAAGTAATTGAAATCAATACTAAATGTAAACACCAATTAGTCAAAAATCAATGCAAAACCTATTAAGGTCTATTAGCAAAGTTAACAAATGAATTATTAAAGTGATTAGTCAATGTTAGAACTAAGTCAAATCAAACTATGTCAATCTCAATTAGTTCAAAGTTAATTTCTAATTCTAAAGGATCTAATTTTAATGTTATTAGTGGACAACTAAGCCAAAAACAATTGGTAAGCAAAAATCAATTAGGATATGATTAAACCAAAAATCGGTTATTGGGTAACTAAGCTAAAAACGATCATGGAACAATTAAGCTAAAAAACGATCATGGAACAATTAAGCTAAAACGATTAGTGCCATTAAGCGAAAACAAATAGTGCAATTAAGCAAAAATTAATTAGTGTGATTAAGCAAAAAATCAATTAAGGCCATTAAGCAACAAAGTGATTATTCAAAAAACATTATCCAAAATCTAATCTAATTAGTCACAATTAATCAACCAAGTTAATATCTAATCCAAAATTCAAAGATTAAAACCAATGAGTTCAAAACACAATTAGAATCTAAATCTAAGATTAATGTGTTAGTTCCTAGATTGGCTGGAATTTTGGTAAAACAAAGTATATTCAATGTTGATGTCAAGGTGCTGATGTTGCAACATTGAAGTCTTAACACTGGGCTGTGTTAAGTAATTATTGCTGAAGTTGGATGTCTGATGTCACACAGGTGATGTTGTAACATCAGATCTGCAGAATTAACAATAGCAGGTTGTGATGTTGTTAGGGTTGCGTATTAGCTGGAATTGTGGAGAGCAAGCTGTCTCATTGGATGCGAATATCTTGGGATAGATATTTGCTGCTGCATAGGAGATCTGTTGCAGATTTGTAGGAGATTTAAAAGGTTGCAGATTTAAAAAGATTTTAGGAGAAAATCTGTTTTAAATATTCAGTTTTAAATAACAAATCTGGGAGATATTGTAGCAAGTCCAAGACCAATTCAAGGAGCTATATAAAGCGCACAAGACCAAAGGAAAAAGGGATAGAAAACATTCAGAAGATCAGAAGCTGGAGGCTTAGTGTCTAGAGTTTGTTTAGAGTGCTTGTATTTACACTATTCTAGGGTTTGAATAGGTGTTGAGTTTCTGTCCTCTCTAGAAGCTGTGAAGCAATAGAGAGTGGTTGCTTGATCGAAGCTGTGAAGTAAGATCAAGGGTACTCAAAGTGGGTTCTTTGAGAGTTTGTAAGGGATTGAGTGGTGTTCTCATACCTAAGTGGTTTCTTAGGTAGGAAGTCATTAGTAGAGTATAAGTTTAGGAGATTGTCAACGGGTTGTTGAGTCTGTAAATTATATCTACAAGTAGTGAATTCCATCCCTGGCTTGGTAGCCCCCAGAGTAGGTTGGTTGTAACTGAATTGGGTCAACAATTCTTGGTGTTATTTTACTATTATTGCTGTCCATTGTGCAGAGTGTGTTGTTGTGACATCACACCTTAACATCACACGTCTGATACCAGAATTTCAATTGGTATCAGAGCAGGCATCCTGTCTGTCTCTGGGTGAGATCTAGGGAAGTTACTTTCTGGTGTAAAGATGGACAAAGAAGTTGGAGGATTCGTCAACAGACCCCCTATTTTGGATGGATCCAATTATGACTATTGGAAGCCAAGGATGACCACCTTCTTAAAATCCTTGGACAGTAGGGCTTGGAAGGCTGTTATTAAAGAATGGAAAGCTCCTGTCATGTGTGAGAAGGATGATGCTGGCAAAGATAAAGAAGGCACCTCGAAGCCAAAGCCTGAAGAAGAGTGGACCAAGGAGGAAGATGAGCTTGCCCTTGGAAATTCCAAAGCTCTAAATGCCATATTCAATGGAGTGGATAAGAATATCTTCAGGTTAATCAATACCTGTGAAGTTGCTAAGCAAGCATGGGATATCTTGCAGGCTACTCATGAAGGAACATCTAGAGTCAAGATGTCAAGACTTCAGATTTTAACATCAAAATTTGAAAGCCTAAAGATGAAGGAAGATGAGACTATTCATGATTTCCACATGAGTGTTCTTGAGCTGGCCAATGCATCTAGTGCTCTTGGAGAGAAGATGTCAGATGAAAAGCTTGTGAGGAAGATCCTTAGGTCCCTACCTAAGAAGTATAAGATGAAGGTTACTGCCATTGAAGAATCACAAGACATCAGTAAGATGAGAGTAGATGAGCTCATTGGATCTCTTCAAACTTTTGAGCTTGGGTTGAATGAGGAAGAACCAGAAAAGAAACCAAAAAGTATAGCCTTGGTGTCAAATGATGCAGAAGAAAAAGGAAAGAGTTCTGAATCGCAGGAGGATCTATCTCAGGCCATAGTGATGTTGGGAAAACAGTTCACCAAAGTATTCAAGAGAATGAATAATAACTCCAGGCCTAATGTCAAGAACATGACTTCTGACACCAGCAAGAAGGATGAAGAGAAAACTACCCAAGATAAAGGAGTTCAGTGCTTTGAGTGTGAAGGGTATGGACATGTCAAGAAAGAATGTCCCACCTTCTTGAAAAAGCAGAAGAAAGGCATGACAGTTTCCTGGTCTGACTCTGATAGTGAAAGTCAAAGTGAGTCAGTAAAGCATGTGAGAGCTTTAACAGGAGCTGTGGTTTCTGATGATGATTCTAGTGATGGAGAAGTAACTTATGAGGAGTTAGCATCTACCTATCAAGAGTTGTGTTTAAAGAGTGCTGAGATTTGTCAAGAAAACAAGTGCCATAAGCAACAGATTGCTCAGCTAGAGAATGAAAAGACGGATCTGGAAAATGAAGTGGTGCTAGTTAGAGCTCACCTTGATCAAATGACCAAGTCTGTTAGGATGCTGAGCTGTGGTACAGACACACTTGACAAGATCCTTCAGTCAGAAAAAGCTGCTGGAGACAAAGCTGGGATAGGTTATGTGGTTGAGGATAAGGGAACTTCAGAAGAAAGCACTTCAGGTTCAAAGAAGGAAGTGTCACAACTTTCACCTCAACATCAGCCAAATAAGCAGGATTCTACCCCTAAGAAAGCTGATGTTTCACAACCTAAGAAGATTGAGAAGAAGACTGGTCCCTATCAGAAGAGAAATCAGCCACAAGGAGCTAGTCAGTATATGCCCCCACAATACCACGAGAGCATGCAAGCTGCTCAGCTCAAACAGCACATGTCTCATCAGGTGTCTCAACATCAGGACAACTGGTATGGTTATGGATATGGATACACCAATGTTGTTCCTCATATCTATAGAAGAAGAAAGCCACACCATCATGGGAGACAATCCAGGAAACAGCATTCTCAGCCGTCTTATGGGAGAAGATACCAGCATAATAGATGGCAGGGCAGTTATGGTAGGAGGAGACCATATTATGGATGGCAGCATAAGCAATCTCATCATGGCAGAAGATTCAGAGATGAAAGGGTGAGATGATATTATTGTGGAAGGTTTGGACATATGCAGTACTCTTGCTACAAGCTGCATGGATACCCTCAAAACAGATGGGGAGAGTACAGGCCCAAAGTTGTTAAACAATGGGTACCTAAGGAAAAGGTGAAGTGCTTATTGGCTTACATGGCTGACAGAGAGTTTAAAGAAGGAACATGGTATTTTGACAGTGGGTGTTCCAAACACATGTCTGGGTGTGGATCCATGTTTGCTGAAGTCAGTCATTGTCCCTCTCATGAGGTTATATTTGGCAATGGAGGAAAAGGTGTTGTTGCAGGAGTTGGGAAAGTGCAAGGTGATGGTAGACCTGAACTTGACAATGTTCTGTTTGTCAATGGGTTAAATGAAAATTTGATCAGCATAAGCCAATTGTGTGATGAAGGTTACAAGGTAAACTATACTAAGCATGAGTGTGTGGTTTCTGATGAGCATAATCAGATTGTTATGAAGGGTACCAGAACCAAGGATAACTGCTATCAGTGGATTTCTCTTGAAGGAAATTCAACTAATGATGTTCAAGTAGATGTTATAACATCAAACTATGACATCAGGAGGCTGAAAGGTCACTCAGAGTTAGTGAGTCCTGATGTGAATTGTTTAAAAGGAAAGTATTTGTGGAGGGAAAAAATCATTGACACTCCAAATCAAGCTCCTTGCCTCAGACTCCCCTTTCCCGGTGGTGCAACATCACACTTTTTCAAGGCCCTGTTCTCGCAACGAATTAACTCCTTCGACTTCAAGAATCAACTCTCACTGAAAAGAGTCATGGCGTCTCCATCCAAGAAATCTGAGTGTCAGAGTACCACAAAAGGAAGAGCTAGGGTTTCCACTGACGAAGGTTCAGCATCCGATCCTATGGACATTGAGCCCCTCTCAACCATTCTTCCTGAATCAGCACCTAGGTCATCCACTTCTCAAACTATTGAGGAAAGGGTAGATGTGGACAAAAGCTTAGGTCAGATTGTTGATAAAATCTTTGAGAAAGGGCTCCCTATAAAGGGTATATCTAGACCACTGAGACGAATGCCTGTGGAACATTCTGAAAGGGAAAAGAACGACATGCAAAGTGCAGCTACAAATCTACATAGACTTGTTATGTCTGTTATTGAAGATTCTGAAGTAAGAACAGAAGAAGATGATGTGCAGGTGTCATACCCCAAATTTTGACCACTAAGATTTCCCATCAATGTGCAAATCATCAGCACAATATGGATGTACCTTTGTACCTCATTAGTTTCCCCAAAGGTGGATAAGCATTCACTACAAACAGGATTTAGGGTTTCAAGCCCTCGCAGAGCTCTTAGACAAAGGATCAATCAAGTAATGACATGATCTTCAACTTGTCTAGCCTCTCAAATATCCACAATGGATCAATAGGACTCCCACTTCAAGGATTAAGCACAAGGCTGCTCCCTTCTAGGTGGATCAAGCCTCAGGATCGCCAGTGTCACCAAATTAGGGTTTGGTCGACTAGGGCCTCCAGATGGAAATTTTCCTCTGGGCATGAGCCAATGCTTCAAAGCATAACCTAATATGCTCCATGGAACATCATAAACCCCGTCATCAAGTCAATTTAGCCTCAGGGAATGCATACATCAAAAATCAGGAATTAGGGTTTCTTGACCTAATTCACCCCTAAGTTGACTTTTGGGACAAATCATGAGCCAAGACCTCAAGACATGATTTGAGGGTCTCCAACATACCACGTTGATCCATTTGCAACAATGGATTGACCCAAGAAGCTTGAGCAACAAGTTTCAATTTCATCTGAACCACAGTTAGGGTTTCGCGAGAAAAGTCAACTGTAGCTTTGACTTTTGACCAGGACATGCTCCCAAGTCGTGGGACACGATTAAATACACCCTATAACACCCATGGAACATGTCCATCAATTTTGATTTAGGTCAAGGACATGATTTCCTAAAGGATCGCACAGTTTGGAATTCATCTGATAAAAAGTCAACTGTGCACAAAAGTCAAACTTTGACTTTTTGAGATTTTTCATAAAAATGGTTTTTTAACCCTAAAATGATGTTAATGTGTGATTGGAATCATCATTCATCAAGAAAAATCAAAGAAAGTGGGATAACTTGTAAAAGGGGTAACCATAAAAACTTAGAAATTTTTCTAAGTTATGAAAAAAAGTGGCAAGGGTACCAACTTTGGAGGATCATAACTCCTAAACAACAAAGCCATTTTTCCCCATCCAAAGCTTGATTTGTAGCCCTCATTACCCTCTACAAAAACTTCAACTAGACCTAAGTCCAATTCATTAAGGATTTTGAGTTATGCTTGGATCAAAATGGCTAAAAACTTAAAATTGACATTTTTCAGCACTTAGCCAAAATCTGCCTCGTAATTTCAGCACAATGTCCCAACTTCAAGGCTGTTTTTCTCCATGATCTAAGTTGAACCAGGTCTAGGGCCAAACATCAAAGTTGAAGTACGTCATCTAAGCTTTCCGAAAAGTACTAGAACGTCCATGTAGCATACTCGAGCAGGGAGTTATGGATCTTACAAAAGGGCTTGTTGAAGCTGAATTTTTCAAGGCAGATTTGCACATTTTTTGTGCCACACGAATTTTCAAGCCTTGTCATCAGTTTGGACACATCTAAGGATCAAATCCAAGTGGGATGATCTGATCCATGAACCTCCCAAGTCCAAGGAACAAAGAAAAGCATGCCAAAGCCTAGAAATCCCTAAAAGAGGGACAAAACTCCAATTTTGGTTTGGAGCATTTAATGGATGCTTAGAGGTGGCATGTACTGAGCCATTCTCATCTGAAATCAGTCAAGACTTATCCAAGACCAAGGGAACCACAGCCCTGTGCCCTAACCTCTAGTCAATGGCTAGAGGAGACTTGGATTTTCATTGGCCAACATTGGCCAAACCTCTGCTGCAGTTGCCATTCACTGTGGATCCCAAAACAAACTTGCTCCACTATAAATAGAGCTCATTTGTGTTCAGTTTGAGTACACCAAAGCAATCAAACAGATGCTTTCCTCAAATTCTCTCTTTCACTCCAAAATGCCTTCTTTAGTAAGGAAAATCTGAGTTTTTGAGCTAGAGAGCAATTCCACTCAAACTAATCACACACACACCTCATATATATCATATGTAAGCTGTGCAAACCATCAAAAGTGACCTGTAATCACAACATCACAAAGCCACCTCTCAAAACCTCAAAATGACACTTTTTTGCATTTTTCAAGCCATGTCTTGATTCAGTCACTTTCCAAGCCAGATAAAACCTCAAACACACTCTAAATATCATCCTTGAACTGTCCCAAATGGTGCCACACATCTGGAACACCATTTGAGAGAGTTGGCATTTTGGCCGTTTTTGACCATTTCGCGAGAAAGTGCACAAACTTGCTCCAGAGGTTTCCAGCCGATTCCAACCATCCTAAAAGCTTCTAAGAGGTCATTTGAGGTTGTCCAAAGCATCAAATCATTTCTGGAACAAAGCACTTGGAAGGTTGCCCAAAATCTCCAAAAAAAGAGGTAAAATTCACAACTTGAATTCTTTGAATCATGCTTTCCTTTGTTGTCCACATACATGTATCATATTGAACAATTCTTGAGGCAAAAATGTAGTCCTTAATGTGTATGTTGTGATCCTCCCACTGTTTGCATTTTGACATGTTTTTATGTGGAATTTTGGTTGTTTCAAATCATGTCCAGTTCTGTTTTTTTTTTCATTGGTGTGTTCTATACATTAAGTTTTAGTTTGCATGAGTAACACCATTGGATTCCTTGCGAAAAATTGGTCAAGATAGGTTTTTACGGATTTCAATTCCGATGAAAATTGAGAGAGTTGCGCGCGTCAGAAATTTTACGCGAAACGATGTCGAATTAACGATAGCGGTTCTGGTTTTTTTGCTTTGCGTGTTCTGTACAGTGAGTTTACGAGTGCGTGAATAATACAATTGGATTCCTTGCGAAAAATCGGTCAAGATAGGTTTTTACGGATTTCAATTCCGATGAAAATTGAGAGAGTTACGCGCGTTGGAAATTTTACGCGAAACGACGTCGAAAACAACGTGCAGTTTTGGTTTTTTAATTTCTGCGTTTTGTGTGTCGAGTTTCCATGTACGTGAGTAATACCATTGGATTCCTTGCGAAAAATTGGTCAAGATAGGCTCTTGCGGATCTTGATTCGGTTAAAAATCGAGAGAGTTACGCATGTTGGAAATTCGACGCGGAACGATGTTTTTACAACGTAGCAGCTCTGGTTTTTTTATTGTTACGTTTTGTACGTTGAGTTTCGGCGTGCGTGTGTGATACCATTGGATTCCTTGCGAAAAATCGGTCAGGATAGGCTCTTGTGGATCTTGATTCGGTTAAAAATCGAGAGAGTTACGCGTGTTGGAAATTCGACGCGGAACGATGTTTTTAATCGATAGCAGTTTTTGTTTTTTAATTTCTGCATTTTGTGTGTCGATTTTCCGTGTGCGTGAGTAATACCATTGGATTCCTTGCAAAAAATAGGTCAGGATAGGCTCTTGCGGATCTTGATTCGGTTAAAAATTGAGAGAGTTACGCGTGTTGGAAATTCAACGCGGAACGATGTTTTCAAAACGATAGCAGTTTTGGTTTTAATTTCTGCGTTTTGTGTGTCGATTTTCCGTGTGCGTGAGTAATACCATCGGATTCCTTGCGAAAAATAGGTCAGGATAGGCTCTTCCGGATCTTAATTCCGATAAAAATTAAGTGAGTTATGAGTGTTTGAAATTTGATAAAAACGTGTTGAAAATTAAAGTTTCGGTACTCGTTTTTACCCCAAAAAATGTCGGAGATGATATTTTGATATCTTTCCTCTTTTTTACTTTTTATTTTCAAAACTCAACCAATTTTTTTTTTCACATAGCAAAAAATCATCATTTTCCAATTCATACCCCATAATATTTTAATCCACAAAAAATCACAAAAAAAAAATTAATATATTTAAAAATAGTGTTTTATATTGTTTTAAATGCTTTTAAAATGATTTCTTTTTTTTCTTGATTTTTAAAACCAAAATGATTTTAAATATTTATGTTGATAAAATATTTTTTTTCATAAACTTTAATCATTATTTAATGATTTTATTTGATATTTTTATCATTTTTTACTTAATTTTTCTTGAAAAAATGCCTAAAAAATGAAATTGGGGTTTTCTTTGATTTTCACCCTAACAAATCTTTTTTCAAACTCTTTGGGCCTCTATTAGAGTTTAAGACCCAATCCCCTTTTAACCAAAATAATTTTGGGCCTCACTTATTGTATAAGTCCCTCTGCGTTAAAAGAAAACATCGGCGCGATCGCCATTTTCAAACGAAAATCAATTGGGCTTCTCTTTGAGCTGTAAGTCTCATTTCTTTTCATTTTTTAACACTTGGGCCTCTATTAGAGTATAAGACTCAACTCTTTTTTAACAAAACAATTTTTGGGCCTAAGCTATTGTATAAGTCCCGATACGTTAAAAATCTCGGCGCGATCGCCATTTTCAAACTGAAAATATTTTGGGTCTCTCCCTGAGTTGTAAGCCCCATCTTTGTACAAAAATACACTTTGGGCCTCTAATAGAGTGTAAGACCTAACCCCTCTTTTTTATATTTTCTCATTTTTCATATTATTTTTTAATAATTTGGAAAATTAATAACTCCCTCAATTTTGATTATTTTTTATTGGTTCTTTTTCTGAAAAATCACAAAAATAGTAAAATATTTTATTCTACAAAAAAATCAAATTTATATTATTTATTTAATGTAGTTGGTATTTTTGTGAATAAATTCATTTTTAATTGTTTTTAAGCATTTTAAAAGTGAATATTCATCTTGAAAATAAAGACTATGGGCCTCCCCTCGTGTTGTAAGCCCCATTTCTTTTCTTTAAACTCTTTGGGCCTTTAATAGAGTGTAAGACCCAATCCCTTTGTAAATACCAAAATTTTGGGCCTCAGTCACTTGTATAAGTCCCACGGTGTTTACAAAACCTCGGCGCGACCGTCGCTTTTTTTTCAAAATTAACCATTGGGCCTACCCTCGAGTAGTAAGACCCATTTATTTTCTTAAAACTCACTTGGGCCTCTAATAGAGTGTAAGACCCATCCCTTTGTACAGAAAACCTTTCTTGGGCCTCAGTCACTTGTATAAGTCCCTCTGTACAAATTCAACAGTGCGCTCACTGATAAAACCCTGGGCCTCTCCTTGAGCTGTAAGCCCCAAATCTTTCTTTTTCAAAGCACTTTCTCCTTTGATTTTGAATATACTGTTGTTTTCAATCTTTCTTTGTTGAACAACTAACCAAACAGCATGGAAGCTCTACAACCGAGTAAGTGTTTACCCGCTTTCATTTACCGCTTTCATATGTATATAACTGTATTGTGGGGCTGTTTCACTGTAAGTCTCCTTTCACAAACTCATATATATGTATAACTGTATTGTGGGGCTGTTTCACTGTAAGTCTTCTTTCATAAACTCATATCAACTGTGTAATAATAGTATAGATATTTAGAGTTTCCCCGGCAACTACGTCTAGAACTAGGTGACGCCGTTTCGTTTATTCGTAGAAATAGACAACTAGATCCCCAATAGGATCACCAGATACAGTCTTCTCTTCAGCTGTCCTCATTAGGAATTGTCAAGAAACTCTACTCCTCAAGATGAATGTCTTCTCCGTGAATGGCATCTTTGAGTTTCTTCCAAATTCTCGAACTTTCCTGACTTGACCTATTCCTTGTGAATAGCTTGCCTTGAATTTCTCGGGGTTTGGGGACCCACGGGCTTCTTAAAAGCATCGGCCTCCTCTTGGGCATCGTACAAGGACCCACGGTCTTCCTAAAAGCAACCCCGCCTCCTCTTGGGCTTCGTACAAGGACCCTACGGCTTCTTAGAAGTATTCACAGCCTCCTCTTAGGCTTCGTATAATGATCTCTTCCTCCGGGAATGATAGCCTCCTCTTGGGCTTAGTACAAGGACCCGTCGGCTTCTTAAAAGATTCCAGCCTCCTCTTGGGCTTCGTACAAATTGTCCCGACGACCTCCTAGAGGTATAGGAACAGAACTTAATCATCTCCATAGAACAGTCCTTTCAAAGAGTCTACTACTGTTTCTTAAAACATAGTACAAAAGATAAAACTCTAGACACGGACAGTCTAACTTCCTTGAGTCTCAAAGACATTCTCAAGTGACCCCTTCGTTAAATAGGAAGGAAACCCGCAGACTCGGACAGTCTCAATACCCTTTGGATTTCCCGTTTCCTCAAAGAGAAGGAAATATCCCGGATCCTCAAATCAAATCCCTGAGTACAGTGTTACTCATATAAGAACTGATTTTCTCTTTTAAAATCAGTATATTGGATCTGTCACTCAACTGAAACAGTTACAATAGCCTCCTCTTGGGCTTTGTACAATGATTCTTCCCAACGAAGCAAACATTTAGCCTCTCTCTCGGGCTTTGTATGAGACACATAAGAGACTCCCTCGTTGAGTCAATCAAACCTTTAGCCTCCATCTCGGGCTTCGTACGAGATACAAAGGCTCTCTTGTTGAGCCAGTCAAACTTTTAGCCTCCATCTCGGGCTTCGTACGAGATACAAAAACACTCTCTTGTTGAGTATAAAAGATCCTCTTGTAGGATCAACCCCTTTTAGCCTCTCTCTCGGGCTTTATACGAGACACCAAAAGACTTCATCGTCAAGTTAAAACCTTCTCGCCTCTCTCTCGGGCTTCGTACGAGACACATACTAGCCTCCTCTTAGGCTTTGTATAAGAAAACCACTGGTTGATCCAATCAACCTTTTAGCATCAAAGTTGTGTCTCGTTCACAGTACACAAACATCAACAACTCCTTCCCCTTCATCTAATCGCTGTAAGCGGCAAGCCTCTGGATTATTTACATCCACGCCACTATCCCTCTTTTAGCATGAGAAATTCCTAAGGAAAGATAGCATTGCTCTACACTGAGTTAAAGTCTTCTCCTTCAGGTTAAAATCCCCTTTAAAGGAAATTATGGCATTGCTAGGATCCGCGTATCCCGGTTAAAGTAATTCTCCTTTATAACCAGTCACCCAACAGTTGGGACAGACAAACCCTTCTTTAGAGATGACAAATTCTCTCTAAAGCCGAGGCCCTTCAGCTTCACGTCTTGGGCTTTGAACAAGACACAAATAGACTTTTCAGCTTCACATCTTGGGCTTTGAACAAGATACAAACTACCTTTCGCTTCACGTCTTGGGCTTTGAACAAGACACCAAAACACCCATTTCCTCCCATAGAATAGGAGGAACTACGAACGCTCTGATTTCCCTGTTTCGGTAAACGGGAATACGTAGGCATAAGATCGAAAGAAAAGATCTTAGCAAGCACAATCAACAAAAAACCAAAATCCCATACTCTCAAATACCCATCAAAAAGCATCAGTCCTAACATCCTAATCCTTGTTCCCCGCTAGAAAGTCCTAGAAAGAAAGAAACCGTACTGGCGAAAATACAAATAACCAGTACAAAGGCCCCCCCACATTGATAGCATTCGTAACCTAACAGACCGCTGTTTAAACTCAGTATGCAAAGCAGGGTTAATTGGAGACATCTATTTCCCTTCCTTATTCAGCTCACAATAGGATAAAAAATGAATCGACCTGTAGTTTAAGCTCAAACCGCAGAGAGCGACCAGCGCTTAAGAACCGCGTCCAAAATTGTTCGCTACAGCAGGAGGAAGCTAATGTTAAGGGAGATGTTGGAACATCACCTGCTGAAACTACTCCTGGTGAAGAAAAGAATGAGGATGTGATCAATGTGGTTGATTTATCTAATGATGAAGTCATTGGAAAAGCTGTTCCAAGTATTGCTAATAGACTGAAGACAAGGAAAGGAAAGACAGTTGAATCCTCTCCAAAGAAGTCGTCTGAAGGCAAGAAGAAAACTGATGTTGTTGGTCCAACCAAGCCATGGAGCAAAGTGGCTGTGAAATCCAAAAAGAGGAAAATAAGGGAAGATTCTAATTCTGACCTTGATGATGAGGATGATGTTCATGACATCACACCTGTCAGAAGGACAATTTTGAAGAGAATCTCTGACAAAGTCCCTGAAGTTCCAGTCGACAACATTTCCTTTCATTATGCCAGCAGTGCATCAATATGGAAATTTGTATGTCAGAGAAGACTGTCCCTAGAGAGGGAGCTTGGAAAAGAAGCTTTAGAGATGAAGGATATCAGGGAGCTGATTAATGAGGCTGGGTTGGTAAAGACTATGACCAAGTTTCCTAAGTGCTATGAAAGTCTTGTCAAAGAATTTGTTGTCAACATTTCTGGAAATATTGCTGATAAAAAGAGCATTGGTTTCATGAAAGTTTATGTGAGAGGAAAGTGCATTAATTTCTCTCCTAGTACTATCAATAAGTATCTAGGAAGAGATGATGAAGAGTATAGTGAACTTGAGATGACTGATAATGATATATGTAAAGAGATTACAGCTGGTCAGATAAGGGTTTGGCCATTGAAAGGGAAGTTGCAGGCCAGTAAACTTAGCATCAAGTATGCAATTCTTCACAGAATTGGTGCTGCCAACTGGGTGCCAACAAACCACAAGACAACAATCGCTGTTGGATTGGGCAGGTTTATCTGTGCTGTTGGGAAGAAGATCAAGTTTGACTATGGAAGCTACATCTTTGAGCAAGTGGTGAAACATGCTGAAACAAACGCTATCAAGTTACCCATAGCATTCCCATCTCTTGTGTGTGGAATCATCTTGGAGCAACATCCTGAAACTTTAACAAGCTCAGACATAGCTTGCCAGAGGAAGACAGCCTTGTCCCTACACCCTAAACTATTTTCTGGACATCATGTTCCAGACATTGTTCTAACATCAACCGCTGAAGTCAAGAAGAAGACTACAAAGGCTGAACTGATCGAAGAATTGAAGACCATGTGCAAAGACCTTGATGCAGTCATCAGTACCAGTTTGGTTAGAAAAGAGAGACTTAAAAAGCTGATCCAGCAGTTAGAACTGGACAGTGGTGATGATGTTGAGAACAATGTTAATGGCTCTAAGGAAGATGAAGTTGATGAGTGTGAAAATGCCAGTGGGGATAGCTCATAGGAGGAGGAAGAGAATCCTGGAGAACAATCTAGGTCAAATGAAGACTAGCTTATTTGCTTTTGTACCCAGTAGTTTTAGTTTTTAGTTTAGTTTTTTTTTTTGCTATGCTGGTTATGTAATTTGAATATTGTGCTGCTATATGCACTAGTTTTGGTTTTAGTTTCCTTCTATGATTTATTTTGCGTGTTTACTAACTGAGAGGCTAACAATGAGAGCTAGGGTGTACTGACTATAGTTAATAGGGCTTCTAACTGAAGTTTTCCTAATTGTGGCTAAAAAGGGGGAGAAAATAGCCAAGAGAGTCAAGAGTATCAAAGAGTGTGACTGCCAAATGCTACTAATGTGATGCAGATATTAAGGGGGAGATAAATTGATGTTGCTAAAAGGTGTTTAGTTGAAAAGTGGTAATGCAGTTATTGAGGGGGAGTTTTGACTGAACTAGTGAAGATATCATGACATTTGAAGAGTGCAGCCAAGCAGACATCAAGGGGGAGAAAAGTGTTGCACATTGTGAGCTACTGAACAGCTGTGATGCTGGTTCATATTTTAGAGGGGGAGCACCAATTGGCTCTTGTCAATAATGAAGATGGTGCTGCAGCAGATCAAGTGATGAAGACTATGAGTATTGGCAAAATGAGTATTGGCAAACTGCTGCTGATGAGAGTTTCAAATTTTTGAAGATTATTCCGCTGCTGAAGTCTATGAAGATGCAGAGATTGTTTTAGCCAAAATTAGCCAAAGGGGGAGATTGTTAGTTCCTGGATTGGATGGAATTTTGGTAAAACAAAGTATATTCAATGTTGATGTCAAGGTGCTGATGTTGCAACATTGAAGTCTTAACACTGGGCTGTGTTAAGTAATTAATTGCTGAAGTTGGATGTCTGATGTCACACAGGTGATGTTGTAACATCAGATCTGCAGAATTAACAAGAGCAGGTTGTGATGTTGTTAGGGTTGCGTATTAGCTGGAATTGTGGAGAGCAAACTGTCTCATTGGATGCGAATATCTTGGGATAGATATTTGCTGCTGCATAGGAGATCTGTTGCAGATTTGTAGGAGATTTAAAAGGTTGAAGATTTAAAAAGATTTTAGGAGAAAATCTGTTTTAAATATTCAGTTTTAAATAACAAATCTGGGAGATATTGTAGCAAGTCCAAGACCAATTCAAGGAGCTATATAAAGCGCACAAGACCAAAGGAAAAAGTGACAAAAAACATTCAGAAGATCAGGGGACCACGAATGCCTTGGGTTGGAATGCCCCTTTGTTTCAAGCCTTTTGGCTGATTGACTGCATATGCACGAACAACAGTTTTTCTTCTTCACTTTGCCCCAGACCAACACGGTCTACCAGAATAAATTGTCTCAAGAGGATTTTACAGAAGACTTGACATTCAAAATGCCTCAATGTCTTCAAACTCTTAGAGAGATTCGTCGGATCTCGAAGTAACTGCCTCGGACTACATGGATTACTTAGAAGAAGTCATCTCAAGAGGATTTTACAGAAGACTTGGCATGCTCAGTGCTTCAGTGTCTTCAAACTCTTGGAGAGATTCGTCGGATCTCGAATTAGCTGCTTCAGATTGTATGGTCTACAGAGAAATTCGTCTTGAGAAGATTCATGAACAATCTCATATACTCGTGAGACATTCTGCCCCAATACTCTTAATCCGGGATAGGCTGATCATCCGTCTAGATGGACTACCTTCTCATGCTCTTGGGATGGCCTGCCCCAGTATGAACCTTGAAGTAGTTTTACCCCTGACTACTGATCTTCGAAGGAATACCCCGAATACCCGCCTTTGGAGAGATTTGGATCTCGAAGTAATTGCCCCAGTTTGGCTGAACTTTGAAGAGATTTCTCGACGTGATTGGCTCAGATTGGCTACACCTTAAAGAGATGATTCGACGTGATTTCCCCGGATCGACTACGTCTTAGCACAACTTGTTGGGAAAGCTCCTGCTCAACAACGTTTCCTGAGGAAGTACCATTGGATGTGGTTGTCCTTTGGGAGTTTCAGTATTCTCAACTCGGCAATATTAAGCTTCTGGACTAAATTTCCATATGTAAACTTCTTTTGATTTCAGACAAATGTATGCAAGCAGAAAATGTTTTATTCTGAGAATGAAAATTCTAATGCAACACACATGTTAATCTTGAAGTTTTACTGAAAAGATGTCGCAAACCCTTTGTGAGCGGATCACGGGTTAGGATACGACATTAATTTTTTGAATGAAAGGATACAATGCACATGCAACACCAACAAAGATCTTTTAGCACAACTCATAGGAGTCAGGAACGCTATCTCTTGGTAGTATGCTTTTGAAATAACCCTGTTTTAATTAGGACTTTTGAGGGTTGTATCGTGGCCTGGTTCACGGTTTTGAGAAAAATGGTTTATGGCTCAAAGTTTATTGGTGCCCACCCACTCTTCGTGATGTTCTCCAGTCCTACGTTCAGCTAATTTGCACAAGCGTTTGCCTCTCAAAAAGATTTTGTGATCTTTAAGGAACCCATGCATCTGATGGTTTGACACCTAATGAGGCTTTAGAGTGACAGTCACCCATTTGTCTTTTGTTCGTAGTCACACGATTTTGTTCTTGCTCGAGGATTTTCTTTTGTAATCCTTTTCGCATTTCGCTTTCAAATTCTTTTGCTTATCCCAAACTTTTGCCTGGACTGATTCTTTTGAATCTTTAGATTTTGACGTCCAGCGGGATGCCCTAACTTTTGCCTAAGTTGCTTGTTTTCAAGTTCAACTTAGCGGGCTTTTTCATTTCTTTTTTTTTTCTTCTCTTTCTTTTTTTTTTTTGAACACGTCGTGTGACACTAGCTTGTCTTGACTTTGTTGAAAGGGTTGTGACTGCCTCACTCTTTGATTGCTGATGGATAACCATTATGGTTTCACATCTCTTGACCTCTTGACGGTGGAATAGAAGGTAATGGATCCTCAGATGCACACTCCTTTTGAAATTTGAACGCTTGGTCAAATTAACTGACGCCTACCCTGCCCCTGGGTTAAATGTGAGGGTTTTTCGTACGAAAAGAAACTCCTACTTCAAGGATCAAAGGGGTTAACGAGGGTCTATCTCCCTTATATCTTCAGTGTTTGGGGAGTTTAAACAATGCTTGTACATCCTCAACAGGGTTTTATCCAAAAGCACACAATTAGAGATTTTTTGCGTTTTCAACTCATCATCCTCCCTCAAGAGTTTGAGCACGACAGTTGGTATTGCAATGCACATATACAAACTTATGAGTGAATACGAATGGATTACTTCAGGAAAAACATGCGCGCTTTATTAGGATTAACATAAAATGAAAAACACATTTCATGCATGCATACAAATGTTTTGACAAACATAAAAAGCTACACATGAGAATGCAGTAAAGAAGCTAAATGATTGTCCTTGTTGAGGAGGCTTGACTCCGTCTGGACTTATTGATTCTGAAGATGTCTTTGTAACCTGGGTGCTCAATCTGATGAAGAAAGTTCAATTTATGGGCCACCCGTCTAGTGTAATAACCTTTGAGTCAATCAAGTCTTGCACCTGGTGCTGGAATGCTCTTCACCCCTCAATATCATGGTCTGGCGCCCCTAAGTGAAAATCACAATGAGCATTAGCGTCGCATCCTTTTGGAAGCTCAGCAGGAGGAGGAGTCAACTTCTGAAGCTCAATTAATCTTAACTGAAGCAATTGCTGAAGTAATTTGGCATGACACATCGGTAGAGGATCAAAAACCCTTTCTTGCTTCTGTTGATGATGAAAGGATGCAACCGGGAGGGTCCCAGCTGTGATTTGCTGATGAGGTAGTTTCAGAACCCAAGGCTTCTGGATTGAGGAAGGTCCCTGAGAGGAGGGAAGAAAATCCATTTCTTTAGCGGCAGTTGGAGAAACATCTCTTCGCTTGACAGTGCTGATGGACGCAAACTCGATTGCCCCTGAATCAATAAGCTCTTGGACCTTATACTTAAGCATCTTACAATTTTCAACATTATGACCAGGTACCCCTGAATGGAATTCACACCTATCATGGACATTGGAACCCATACGAAACTTGGTGTGTGGAGGTCCCGCATCAATCAAATCAATTAGCCGAAGTGTTGAATCAACTGAGCGTATGGCATCGGAATCGGCACAAACTTCTTTTCAGTCTTTTCTGGCTTTAGACCCTCAAGAAACAGTTGGTGATGAAAAATCTCTGGTGGTGGAGAGGATTCACGAGGCAATCCATGGTCTAGAGGATACCCCAAAGAAATAGGAGGAGTGAGGGTCTCTGCTGCGGAAGCGGGCGCCTGATTATTTTCCTTTCTTAACACGGCATTCAGCATTTCCATAACCCGGCCCATCTGAGTCTTTATCCAGTTGACTTCTTCTCTCAGCAGTTCCTGACCTCGGGACAACGCCTGAATATCCACCATAAAATGCCCCAGTTGGGCCCTCCTCTCAGTCACCTCCGCTCGGGGTTGTTCCATATCCGAACCTTGATTGTAGTGAATCGAGTAGTTGGAAGAAGTCATGTTGGGCGTTCCGAAGAGAATACCCAGTCAGAATGATAAATCCGTTCCAGGACACCTGTTATGCATATGAGTATGAGAATGCCATGCAGAATGCCATGTTCGAATATTTCCAAGGGATCATTATGCCTTGATTCGGAAAAAAAAATTTAGAAAAATATAAGAAATGGATGGAAATGCTCAGTAGCAAGTCTCAAAGTTAATATCCCTTGGAAATACCAGAACATGTATGCAAACATGTTATGATGGAGATGCAACAGACATGGGATCAAGGCTTCCACAATGCTCTATACTGCCGTGCTGCTGAATGGATAAATTCACTAGTTGGCTCTGAAGAGAATACCCGAATACCAAAATATATGAATAACCAGAATACCAGAATAACCAGCATATCAGCATAATCAGAATACCAGAATGCCATAATATCGGCATAATCAGGGTGTCGGAATAATCAGAATACCATAATACCAGGCTGATGAGTCCACACTGATGAGAGAACCAGAATACCAGGTAGGATGAAAGTCAAGGTTACCTGCAAACCTGTAAACAACCCGCCCAATCTCACATGTGGGTGCTAAGATCCTCAGTATCCCGGGCTCTCAGGTCGAGAAATGATGATACGTTCACCATTTCTGGTTTGGCATCATCATCAATCGAGGAGGCCTCAACTGATTCTCCAAAACAAAAGGTCCTCAGCTTCTGGCACTGAGGTCGAGAAGCAATAGTACATTCATCCCTCGGGGTACAGTACTATCGCCAATCGAGGAGTGCCTCCACTGATTCTCTTCCAAAAAGGATATCCTATGCAAGTTCCAAAGTGGGCCCTCGGGTGCGAATGGGTTTGCCACAGAATGTGGTCTGCCACTGTCACCACTAAAGAGAGATGTTTCCACTAAGGTCCTCATGATCGGTCACTAGAGTCGACAGCTCTCTAGATCGACATCCAGGAATACGCAAGATGCGTACGCCATGATGGGTCCCAAGATAGCCTCGTCTAGCTGTGAATTTCGTGATTACCCAACGTACACAGATGGCACGTAGGTCCCACTACTCTCCACTCTAAATCTAAGTGTATACTCAAGCCTGTGTACTAGGCTCATCTCTCAGAAATCCCATCCCGCCAAACAGACAGAATAGTGCAACACAGTATAATATATGAAATGTAAATGCTAACATGCTGTAAATATGGTACAAGTAATAAAATACAGTAAACAGCAAATACAAGATAACAGTAAACACCCAATGAAAGAAAATCAAACAAGCGCTAGGATTGACTCGCTTAGGATGGACCAGCAATAGGTCAACCTGTCCCCAGCAGAGTCGCCAGCTGTCGCTCCCGGGATTTTCATCCAGGTACAAACGCGAAAGTGGCACCGAAACAGAGTCGCCAGCAATGTGTATTTATCCCAAGAGAGGGAAAGGAAACACTGCATAAACCTGAAGGGAAGGAAAAGCATGGTCTTGCGACCAAGAGAACTGGATTCGGGAGTCGGTTACGCGTAGGGAAGGTATTAGCACCCCCACGCGTCCATCGTACCTGATGGGATCCACGCTTGCTTGTTTCAATCAAAGGGTGATAGAAAAGGATACTGGAAAAGGAAAGGAGAAAGAAAGAGAAACAAATGTAGGGAAAATAAAAGAAGTGTTCGCATGGGCCCTACCCCACTGCCTACGTATCTCATCGGGAACATGAGAATCAGAGCGACGTAGTTCCCCTCACTAGGGATGGATTATTTGTGTTTCTTAGAGAACGGCTAACGTTCTAGCTCAGGTGTTGCAGGCTCGCTAGTCCGAGTGTGTTACCATCTTGCAAGAGAATGAGAAGAAGCGCGTTCGTACGTTGAGAATGAATGAGATGAAAAAAGAATTCCCGAAGGAAATACGTTATTGTTTGTTTTTGTCTTTTAGAAGTTTTTGATTATTTGTTTGCATATGATAGTGTATCTAAATCTTAGTCATTGGAATGTATACATTCTCACATTCCAAGATGGAATGAGTAAGAAAGTACACTAAGGATGAAGAAGACCCTCACACTTAGTTCCAATTGTCAAGGTTCAAACACACTAGCATACTTGTGTTTATTAAGTGTTTTTGTTGATTATGAAATGAAGAAGTGTTTTTTTCTTTATGTGTACCTTCAACAAGTATTGCATTTTAGTCCCTCATACAAGATCAAATGTTTAACACATTGACCCAAGATGGGCTATATGCTACACATTCTAAGATTATAAGAGAAAACCCCTTTGTAATATTTTCTTTATATGAAAGGCCTAAATGCAATAAATGTCTACCTTTATTAGATATTTTGAATTTTCTTTGAGATGAAAAGATGAAAGACTCAAGTGGGCGAGAAAGGTGAAATCTATGTGAACTAAGACTCAATCCTAATTGATTAGTTAAGGGAGTGATCCTAATGTTAGCATACATGGATTGCTATCCTAATGTCTCTCCTACCTCCGACTTAATAAAAAATTAAGTGGAGCTAGGAATCCTACGGGATCATGTCATCAAACAAGTAAACACAGGATAAATCAATCACAAAATGAATTAAAAGCAAACGGAAGAATAAACAGTGTTAGTCCTATGTTATGTTTTCTAACCTATCTAACTTGGACAAGTTAGAATAGGTATCCTAATGAGGAAGCAAAAGCTAAAACAAACAATACAATGATATCAAATATCAAAGTAGATCAATAAAAAAGATGTGAATGAGATCACATAAGCGTCAACATCAGTCGATGTGAGCTAATGACAATGAGTGGGGGTCGGTTGCGAACCCTATCTTCCACTTGACTGACTCGATAACAGGAGCAGGTGATGTTCAAAGCTTCAATCATGTAATGAGAGCTAAGAACGACTCGACTAGAATAACGGGGGTCGATTGCGAACCCTGCCTTCCGTCAATTGCCTCCTTAGAGGTCTTCCGCACAACATCAAACAAGCACAATCATGGCCTCACTTGAGGGTTTTCCATACAATCCTACTTATCATGGCATTTGCTATTCCTACTTCTCATGGCATTTGAAAGCTTTAAAGAGAAGTGAAGAGATAAGAAGTCCTACCAAACGGATATGAATCTGTAGCAAAGCAACGAAAGCGCAACGAAAGCAAGTCACGAAAGCACCTATAAACAAATGGCAAACCAAGTTAGAAACAAGCTTTTATTTACAAAATGAAATGGTCATACCAACTTTGGAATGTCTCCTTTATGTACCTTGTACATGTGAACCAAAGACATTAGTAATAACAAGAGAGTGTATGTACAACATGAAACCTAAGTCTAATGGCTATGTACATCTGAATCACACTAGTTAAAGTGAAAGACCTAAAAGGATTATGAAATTATGAGTCAAGTTACAACTATGCTATAAGACCAACCAACAAAAGAAATCACCTAAGGGTTACAAGTATAGGCAAAGGACATGAAAGTAAACCAAAACCATAATTGAACTCATGCTAGAAAGGTACACACATCTTATGAATATCCACCAATGGCTACGGTAAAACAAGTTTAAGTCCTTAAGACAAAATAAGGCAATAAATCATTCACAGCAGCAACAACAGCGCTCCTGCACCTGCATAGCTGTAAAAACTAGCAACAAGTAAAAACAGTCTGTAACAGCTACTATTTCCAGAACAGAATGGGTGTATATGCAGCCAGCCAGGATAACAACATTCTACAGCACTCTTTGTTCACAGTAGCTATGTATACAGCAGCTTCTATATTTAGCTAATTAAGTGTAAAACACTACAAAACAAACTCAAAGGTTAGTCCAACTTCAAATGGAAATAACCAAAGTGAGCAACTAAGATCAAAAGGAAATGTCATTAAGAAGTAATTGAAATCAATACTAAATGTAAACACCAATTAGTCAAAAATCAATGCAAAACCTATTAAGGTCTATTAGCAAAGTTAACAAATGAATTATTAAAGTGATTAGTCAATGTTAGAACTAAGTCAAATCAAACTATGTCAATCTCAATTAGTTCAAAGTTAATTTCTAATTCTAAAGGATCTAATTCTAATGTTATTAGTGGACAACTAAGCCAAAAACAATTAGTAAGCAAAAATCAATTAGGATATGATTAAACCAAAAATCGGTTATTGGGTAACTAAGCTAAAAACGATCATGGAACAATTAAGCTAAAAAACGATCATGGAACAATTAAGCTAAAACGATTAGTGCCATTAAGCGAAAACAAATAGTGCAATTAAGCAAAAATTAATTAGTGTGATTAAGCAAAAAATCAATTAAGGCCATTAAGCAACAAAGTGATTATTCGAAAAACATTATCCAAAATCTAATCTAATTAGTCACAATTAATCAACCAAGTTAATATCTAATCCAAAATTCAAAGATTAAAACCAATGAGTTCAAAACACAATTAGAATCTAAATCTAAGATTAATGTCTAACCTAAATCTAAAATTAAAGCCTAATTCCACCATTAGCACTTGATTAAACTCTAAACAGTCTCTAATCCAATTAATTTCTAAAAAAAACAAAAAAAATAAAAAGAAAAAGAAAAAGAAAAGTTACCGAGGGGATGTAGGCGATATGTGGGCTGGTGTGAACAGTATGCGTTTGGGCTCAATATCCCCATCAGCTCAAAAAGGGAGAAAAACCCTAGCCTTAAAACAAGTTGTCGTTGGCTTCTTCATCACAACCGGCTCCCTCCTCTTTTTAGAATGTACCGTAACACTCTTCGCCGTTCAAAACCCTCCGTTCACCTCGCATCGCCGGTGACCTATTTTCCTTCGCTCACATCGCCGTCGAACATCTCCATCTCTGCTTCTTCATTCAACCTTGCTTCAACCATGCTCTCTCCCTCTTTGATGCGTCTCAACTTCCCGAACTCAGTTTGTTATCACTTTCTCGATCGTGAAATTCCGAACGCGGCTTCCAACTCAAAATTGCTTTTGCGCCGATTACTGCTTCTTCTACCTTCAAATCGCGCCGCCGTTTTACATCCCTCTCGTCTCAAACACTTCGTGCTCGAATGTCTGCACACGATCTTCACCGGGTTTTTGCGTGACGACGATACCGGATGAAATTTGAAGCAACTTCAAATTGCTGTTGAGGTTTGCGACAGAACCTTCTTCTTCTTCTAATTCATTTCTGGTTCTTCCACGTTTAGGTTGTGGCTTTCTGGTTTTGCGAGTTCTTGAAACGGAGATGATGATTGAATTTTCTTGTGATTTTCGGTTGAAAACTGGATCGCTGTTATCTATTGATGCAGGTTTTGAAAATGAATCGGAGATGAATTGAGCAGAGAATGAAAATCGAAGATGTTGAAGAATATCCGAAGGTTTCAAAAAGGGAACTGAAGATGGTGAATTATTGTGAGTAGAGATTGAAGAGTGTTCGAAGATTGGTGAAGTTTGGATCGGAGAGAGAAGAAAATCGTGAATGGAAGAGTTGAAGGTGAAGGTTATGGAGGAGGAAATTGCAAAAGCTGGGAGAAGATAATGGTGATGGTTCTTGAAGACGAAGATGAATCAAGCTTCAAGCGGTTGATTGAAGTTCTAGGGAAGAAGAATCTGTTTCCTGAATTTCTGTTAGGAGAGGTTAGCGATTTAGTTTTTTTGTTAGAGTTGGTTAAAGAGAATCCAGAAATTCTTAGAGGTTGAATTGAAGGTCAATAATGAAGATTGGTTAGGTTCTCTTATTTCTGTTAGAGATTCGGTTAGAAAAATCTTTAGAGGTTGTGGTTAGTGAAAGTTTAGAATTATGTTGCTATTTTCTGGTTATAACACTGAGGGAGTGAGGGATTGGGCTCAGACTGAAATTTATGTGATGTGGTGATTATGTTATATATGTTGGTAGGTTGTATTTATTTTTTCTCTATCATGTATCTTCTCCTTCTGCCATGTGATTTTGTAATGAAATTTTGTTATATTTTGTGATGAAATTTGGCGAACTGTTATAATAACTTTGCCGCCTCAAATATTCAAGTTGCTTCTCAAATTAATGGCATTCTCCTTCAAGACTTTCAATGGAAATTTGTAACTGCTGAATTTTCTTGTTAGGGAACAGTTCTTTTCGTGAATTTCCCTGCGCCTTGGTAAGATCCTAATGGACATGTGACTTGAATAATGGATATTGAATGAGTTGGACATTTGGATCTTGTAACTGGATTAATTGGTCTTGGTTTTCATGGATATTGGTAAGTAATATGGATATTAGACTTGGATAATAAAAAATGGCTAGAAATGGATTATAAATAATTCGGATTCAAGAAAAAATGAAAATGGATATGGATTGGATGAAAATGTGGTTTTAGTTTATGGATCCAAAATGGTTCTAAAATGGATTATGGATATTGAAATGAAATTGAAATGAATTTGAAAATGTAGGCAAAATGGTTTGAAATAAAATGTGGGTTAAGAAATGGATTATAAAAATGGATATTTGGAATTTTAAATGGAAATGGAAATGAATAATGGATTTATGGTAGAAATTTGAATTTCAAGTAGCCCACACAACTAATCTCGACACGCCCAATTCTACACCAAACTCATATCTTCAATGAATTCCCACAATTCAATCAGTAAGCTCAATCAACCATGACCAATGATTTGCAATTCAATCCACAGATATCTTGTCTTTATAACCAAGAATCTCAATACAAGAACAATTCCCCGAGAACAACTTGAAAATGAAGACAAGTCATGAAGCAGAAAGAACATGATCAACCAGAGGTCCTTGATGCTCACTGATAATATTCTGAAAGCTCAAACCAAAGGAAGATGTCTTGATCACATGTCCTATGCTGAATGCAATGCTTTATGTTTTTGTTTTTCTATGCTTGAATGCAATGCAATGAAATGAAAGCTCATGCTAAATGATATGAAGAAATGAGAGGGCAAATTTTGGGGTATTACACTTGGGTATAAGGCGAAATTACCTTGCCGGGTGGACTGGATTAACTTGATAGTTTTCAAGTGAACCAGGATATATCATGTGTCTTTCTCTTTTGCTAGTTTATTTGTGATCTTTGTTTGAGTTTCACAAAAAGCTTTCATTTTTAAAACCCAATTCAAACCCCCTTTCTTGTGTTTTCTCACACCTTCAACAAGGATAACCAATTTCAAGGGCAACAAGAATCGAGTCAAGGAGAATCTCGAGATTTAAGGGGAAATAAGGTACATTAAAATCAGAGGGCTAATTTGAATGAGCATGTGTATTTACTGCAAGACATGGTATAAAAGCTGAATGATTTGATATATTATAATTATGAATATACATGTGCAAATCCCTTTAAATAGAGTATTCTGACCTAATGGGCCTTACTAAAGATCCAAACTTAAATTACTAATAAAAATAACAAACTAATTAATTATTTATAACACTCTCCCTCAAGCTGGTGAATATATATCTATCATTCCCAGCTTGGAAACAATTTCTTCAAAGTTATTGTTGTTCAACCCTTTTGTTAGAAGATCTGCAAGGTTGCCTTGGAAGGACACATATGGAGTGCAAATAAGGCCACTGTCTAATTTTTTTTTACTGAAGTGTCTATTAACTTCAATATGTTTAGTTCTGTCGTGTTGCTCTGGATTATGAGCTATGCTGATAGCCGATTTATTATCACTATAAAGTCTCATCGGTTCATCTCACTTTATCCTCAAATCTTCTAAGATTGATTTCAGCCATATTAGTTCACACATCCCTTGTGCCATTATCCTGAGCTCTGCTTCGGCACTAGATCACGATACTACATTTTGGTTCTTACTTTTCCAAGTTACAAGATTTCCACCTAGGAAAGTGCAATAACCTGTAGTTGATCTCCTGTCCACAATTGACCCTACATAGTCGACATCAGTATATGCTTCAAGACCAATACTCACATTTCTTTCTAACAAAATTCCTCTACCAGGTGTTCCTTTCAAATATTGTACAATTCAGAGCGCAGCTTGTAAGTGAATCTCCTTTGGTCGGTGCATGAATTGGCTGACTAAGCTAATGACAAAAACAACATCAGGTCTAGTATGTGAGAGATATATAAGTTTTCTGACTAATCTCTGATACATTTCCTTATCAACCGCAATATCTTCTTCTGCATTTCCCAACTTTACATTTGGATCAACGAGTGTATTTGCAGGCTTGCATGCTGTCTTGCCAGTTTCCTGCAGAAGATCAGTATTGTATTTCTGTTGAGATATAAAAATTCCTTTCTTAGAGTGGGCAAATTCAATTCCCAGAAAGTATTTCAATTTTCCCAAGGATTTCATCTCAAATTCCTTAGTTAAGTGTATATCCAACAATTGTTATCCTTCCTCATCATTACCTGTGACTATAATATCATCCACATATACCAATAACACGGTTACTCCCCCTGTTTCAGAATTCTGATAAATAAGGTATGATCTCCTTGACTTTGTTTGAAGCGCAAACCTATCATAACTTTAGTGAATCTTCCAAACCATGCTCGTGGCGATTGCTTTAACCCATATAAATATTTTTTTAACTTGCACACGGTGTTGGTGGTAGTATGTTCACGAAATCCAGGGGGTACATCCATGTAGATTTCTTCTTTAAGTTCACCATGAAGGAACGCATTCTTCATATCGAATTGGTTTAAGTTCCCATTACAATTAGCTACTAAAGATAATATCACCCTAACTGTATTCATTTTTGCAACTGGAGCAAATGTATCTGAATAATCTACTCCATAGGTTTGAGTGAATCCTTTAGCTACCAATCTTGCCTTGTATCTCTCAATCAATCCATCTTCCTTGTATTTAATAGTGTATACCCCCTTGCACCCTACAAGTTTCTTTCCATTTGGTAAATAAACCAATTCCCAAGTATTGTTCTTTTTCAATGCTTCCATCTCCAAATCCATGGCTTGTTTCCATTCTCTGCCAGACAATGCCTCAGATAGAGAAGTATGTAGTTTTATAGTGTTCAGATTTGTAAGGAAGACTTTATGGGTAGGTGAAACATGTTCAAAACTTAGGTAGTTAGATAGAGGGTAAAGTGGTTGTTTGGTACAGCTTCTGGTATCTTTCCTAAGGGCAATTGGAAGATGTAAATCTTGATAGTGTGATGGTAATGGTGATGGATATGAGTAGATTCAGGAATGGTCTTCCTTCTTGTATATACTAAATTCTTCCCATATCTTACATCAGTTTCATCTTTTTCAGAATCACGTTCAGTTCCAGGAGTAAGGTCAGGAAGTATAAGGGACTCATCTTCCTTATTTACATTCTCCCCCTGAAGATGAGTTTGAACGAAGTAACTTTCTTGTTCATGGAAAGTGACGTCTCGAGAGACAAAGAACTTGTGAGACGGTGGATGATAACATTTGTAACCTTTTTGGGTGGAAGAATATCCTATAAAGACACATTTTAAGGCTCTAGGTTCAAGTTTCTCTCTACCATCACTATGAATATGGATGAACGATGTACACCCAAATATCCTAGGAGTGAGGTTACTATAGGTAAACACATTAGGATAGAACGAGGATAAGACTTCCATAGGAGTTTTGGAAGCAAGGACAGTAGAAGACAAACGATTTATGAGATACGATGCAGTTAAAACTTCCTCACCCCAATATTTCTTTGGTACTTTATTTTGAAATAACATAGAACGTGTTTGGTCTAGCAAATGCCCATTTTTTCTTTCAGCAATGACATTTTGTTGGGGTGTTTTAACACATGAAAACTCATGAATGATACCTTCATTTTGACACAAGGAATTAAGATTGTGATTAAAATAATCCTTGGCATTATCAGACCGAATCCTCTTAATACTCATACCAAATTAATTTTTAACCATAGAGAGAAATTGAGGAACCACGTGACTAACTTCAGATTTTTGTTTAATTAAGTAGACCCAACCCGAGTACAGTCATCAATAAAGGTGATAAACCAATGGGCACCAGAGATATTTGAAATATTTGATAGACCCCACACATCTGTATGAACTAAATGAAATGGAAAAGTACTCATTTTATTACTAATGGAGAAAGGTATACGCTTGTGTTTAGCAAGCTCACACACCTCACAATGAAGACTCTCAACATCTAATGTTTTAAATAAAACAGGAAATAACTGCTTGATGACTCTAAACGAAGGATGACCCAGAAGACAATGGTATAAGAGAACCTTCTCCCTATTGGTCTTTATTGATTCTGACAAAAATGAATTGTTGCTGAGAAAATATTGGCTTGAATCTTTGTTATCCAAGTAGTAAAGACCATTCCATTATCTAGCACTTCCAATCGTCCTCCCCGAATTCTTGTCCTGAAAAACACAAGAGTCATTCTAGAAAATAACATTACATGATAGGTCTTTTGTGAGTTTATGTATGGAAATTAGGCTAGTAGTCAATTTTGGGACATGAAGGACGTTGTTAAGAGTCATGGATGAATTAAGTTTAATTGTTCCTTCACCTGCAACAGTTATAAGGGTGCCATCTGCAGTAGATATTTTTTAGTTACTGGGGCAAGGTGAATAGATGGAGAAGTGTGTGGGTAAGGGTGTCATATGGTCAATGGCCACAGAGTCTAATAACCAGTATTGTTTAAAGGGTATATATGAGGCATTAAGTCCAAACAAAAATGGAGAGTTGCCAAATGGAAAAGATAATAGAAACGTACATGGACGTGTTAAAGAACAAGTACCTGTTGGTTTCTCCAACTTACTGAGGAGAGATCTCACTTTTTTTACTTCACTTAGGTTAAGGTGCACGAGACTTGTTACAATAAGTACACCACACCCCTTCGCCCTTCTTCTCAACATAGGTTTCACCCAATTTCTTTTGATCAACTAACATGGTTGAACTCTTCTCAACTAGCATTGCTGAGCTTTCCATAGATGGTGGTGTCAACATTAATTCTCTTCTACTTTCTTCACTCCTCACTATAGACACTACATCATTAATGTTCAGTACTTTTTCTTTGCCAAGAATTTGTACTCTAACATGGTCAAAGTCAGAGTTAAGCCCTACCAGAAAGTCGTAGACTCTATCTTGCTCAATGTACTCCCTAAGTTTTGTTGCATCTGCTATACACTCGATTTTGATAACTCTATAGTGGTCTAATTCCATCCTGAAGGCTTTTAGATGATTAGCGTATTCTGTAACTATTTTGTTGTCTTGTTTAGTTCCCAGTGTTTTCACCTTCACATCATATATTTGGGCAGCATCTTTGGCTTTAGAATAAGTTTCTTCTAATGTGTTCCAAATCTATTTTGTTGCATTTAGGAACATGCAAGTGTCACTAGTTTCTAGAGTCATTGAAGCCCATAACCATACAATGATCGTTGAATCTTCCGTATCTCACTTGTTAAATTTGAGATTTTTCTCTTTGGGAGGTGCGTCTGTAAGGTGTTTTGTTTTTCCCTTACCTTTCAAGATCGTTTTCATAACCAATCTATAACCATAAATAATCCATATGTTATATCTGGTTATTAAAACCAATTGTCATAACCGGTTTTCATTTTTGTAAAATGGTTATAAACCGGTTATATCCTTAACCAATTTTATAATTAATTTTTATTTAATTTTATTTTAAAATCATTTTTTTGCAATAATTTTTTAAAAATAAAAAATAGTTTTTTAAAATTTTTGGAAAAAATATATTTTTTAATTATAAAAAAATACTTTTTTCATTTTTTGAAATAAAAAATATTTTCTGAAAAAAAAATTTCAAAAAAAAAATCAAAAAAAATAAAAACATTTTGAAAAATAATTTTTTTTTTGAAAAAAAAAATTTGGAATATTTTTTTTAAATTATATATATATATATTTTTTAAATTATATATATTTTTTTTGAAAAAATTTTCAAAGATTTTATTTTTTATAAAAAAATTGACTAATTTGGTTTATATTTTAGATATGGATGTCCAAATTATAAATTTGGTTAAAACCATATTAAAAATATAACCAAAATATGAATTTGGTTAAAACCATACTAATAATTAACCGATTTTTAATAACCGGATTTGAATATGAATATAGATTATTTAAATAACCAGATTTAAATATAAATATAAATTATTTAAATAACCGGTTTTTTTGAGCATCCCTATTTATGACCTACCTTCCAAAAAATCAAACATTAAAGTTGCAATGAGTTTATCATCTAAATTATTAGAACATATAAACTACTCCTAGATTTCTTCTTTTCATTCATATGTATGCAAATGGATACACACCCTTTCCCATATGGAGGATATATCAATCTAAGTGAGAGCAAACTTCTACACACAAAAAAAAAGCACTTGAATTTACAAATTAATGGTCAACCATTTGTGTTGTATCAGATAATAGTCTCAACAATTTATCTGTAGCAAAAGGTCAATGTTAACTTTTTTCTAATGAGGCTTATGTAGAATGAAAACACGATGATGTCCAACGCGAGTCTCATTAAAACGGCCAAGGTGTCGAAGAACCTGCAAAATGGAAAAGAAGAACTTGATTTGTCTACAAATCCTTGACAACAAAATCACAAGGAAAAACTCATACATTCAACCAGTATGAGAATTGAAATTTTAAATCAAATATACAGGAAAGAGATAGACCAACGACTAATATCTATGGATAACAACTAATATTCGTAATCATAGCTGAAGGATAGTTCCAAGTCTTATTGGGCTTAATTCAACTCTAAAAGCCACTTTTACAATGATAATATTGGCGGAACAATCGAGGGGATCGACAAGAAAGCATTTCTTATTTGGGATACACCTTTGTGAGAGACACACCACATACTCACCTAAAACCTTAAAGTGATAGGTGTGTGGGTTCTCCCACTTTAAAGTGTTTAATCTTCCCTTTTCTAATCAATGTAGGACTTCTTCCTCACACTTGATTCTCAACACTCTCCCTCAAGTGTGAGTTTATACCCGTTGAACTCAACGGAACACCTTACCTTTTTCGAACTAAAGGCTCATGATACCATTGTTGGCGGAACAATCGAGGGAGTCAACGAGGAAGCATTTCTTATTTGGGACACACCTTTGTGAGAGACACACCACATACTCACCTAAAACCTTAGTGTTTAATCTTTCCTTTTCTAATCAATGTGAAACTTCTTCCTCACACTTGATTCTCAACAGATAATTGACCAATATGAGATTTGAGTTTTCTCAATACAGGTCCCTCATGCTCAGCGTTATCGAGCCAGGCTCATGGATAGGATAAGTGTTTGGATGGCCTAAAAACAGATCTAGTTTAAGTCATATCACTAACCAATGAAGTACTTGTGTTTTTAACAAACTTTATAAGCTCTAATTTAAGTCATAAGTACTCCCTCCGTTTCAAAATAACTATCGTTTAAGATTTTTTTATACAGATTAAGAAATGCAATGATATTATCATAAAATATTGCACTTTTACTAAATTAGTCTTATTAATGTGTTGAAAATAGTGTATAGAGTAATAATTATATGACACGATTGGAAAAATAGCAATTATTACTATATTGAAAAGAGAGAACGACACTCATTTAAAAACAAAAATTTTCTCCTAAAACGTACTTGTGTTTTTCATAACAAGATAGATCCAAATCATTATCCATGCTTTATTTAAATGAAACTTGTTGCTTTTTTAATAGTATTAAAGCCATACAACTTATTTATTGCAAAAACTAACTAGTAAAAATAACCAAAACAGTAGGCATTGATTACAAATGCATCTTATTCAAGTGCCAACTCTAAATCTTTGGTCATCTCAGTAACCATTAGAACATTTCTAAAAGGTCAGGAAGTTTCTAAGCAGATATATATGTGATCAGGAAGTTTGGAAGACAAGAATACTTACTGTCAATATTGCCTTTCCAGTGTGGTCAAGTTTAAGTGCTGGACCTTTTATATCAGCTTCAAGAAAAAAGTGTTTTCCTTTAACCCCTTCCATTGTTGCAATATCTCTTATTTCCTACATTATGAAATCAAGTGACAATCTTTTCTTTTGGGCATAAACCAAGGGATATATTAGGTGTTATTAGCCACCTTTTTTTTAGAACTTAGTTGTTTAAGTGAAAATGGAGATTTCACTCACCAGAGCTTTATCCCAACGATTTTCTGCCAACTTCATGAACAACCAAAAATAATTGTCAAGAAAAAAGGAAACTCTTACAAATGTAATGTATAATTTAAGAAGAAAATTGTTCAGATACCTTCTTTTTGGGAGCTGCGATTAGCTGAGTATTAGCTTCAGCATAAGACGCCATATCTGTGATTGCTGCATTCACCTTCTCTAAAGTAAGCCTACCCCTCATATATCTGTAATATCAAACCTACTGTTATGCAGTGAAATATGTAATAGAGTCGGAAGTTTTAACTGTCTTGTCATTAACTCTCGGGTAGAGATGAATTTCATAACCAAAGAAGTGAAAAACATGAAAGTCAGTGAAACTCCTGTCAATGTCTTAATGATAAAATAAACATTTCTTGAAACATTTCAAATTTTATAGATTTCTTAAAACCAACTCCTGTCTTGATGAATTTCTTGAAAGTTAGTGCAAATTTTATAGATTTCCCAAACATGTTCTAATTTGAGCAAAACTTGCTAGAAAAATTAGAGGAACCAGAGCTTCGGGGACAATAAAATGAAAACACAATTTTGAAACAACCTGAATCTGTGAATGTTTTGTCGACCATATGTGTGTTTTATAACCCAATTGAATATGACCTGGCTGAACTCAGTAAAATTTAACAGAGAAAATAAAAAAAATGATTCATAGTTACTTACGATGACAAGGAATCTAGTTCACTTCCAGTGACATACCATGTTGGTGGGGGACCACGGCCTTTTTTCTCCTAAAAATGAAAGCAGGAGAACATTTTGGGATCACATTTTGACAATGCATCTACTGAAGTTAAGAAAATAGCTACGCTTCATTGAGTTGAGACAGGGTAAAAATTCTCAAAGAGGGTTACAAATTGAAGAGAAACGAAAGATGGAAACATGCAAGAACATAGAATAACTCTAAAGTCTAAACTATCACGACTTGGGAAGGATTGGGGAGATAACATCAAGAGAAAGTATAGGTTAGCCTAATCCATTTATTTAATGCAAAAAAGTATCAACATAATTCAAGAAAATTTAGAGCAATCATGTGTAAAAAGCATCACTGACAAGTTTATTACTAGTGTTTGTGAGTCAATTTCGTATCAATTTTTAGTCTTTCATTAGGTCCCCAGGCTTTGAGTATTGCAACTATAGGGACAGAGAACTTGTTAGATGTCGAACAAAACAGCAATTAGAAACATATTTAGATTACCTTAGGCAATGCAGCAGGCTCCGCATCAAGTTTTGAAGCCTCAAATGATCCAGTGTCAAGTTCAGAAAATTCAGGAAACAAACTGAATAACAACAACAATAAAGCAACATGATATCAGTCCAACACTCATTAAAAACCAAGCACAAAACAGGACTAAAGCAAATGTAGTTACACTCTACTAGTTTCTGAATTGGACTGTGTCATTCTATCTGCCTTTTGGGAAGGAACGTAAAGAGCCATATTCTGCAGTTTCTTTTGCTGCTGCAGACATGCATCGATAAATTTCTGCAACATCAACAAAAACCTAGATTTAATGGTCATCCATCGTCAATTAAAAACGTCTCCCCCTTTGCAATGATGAAATGCTACTACCGAATTTCCTCTCCCCAAAACAAATTAACAAAAAGCCATCAATTATCTTCTAATTTATGATGAATGAATGACCTAATTAACAGATTATCACAATTCCATGAATGATTTTAGGGTTTTGTTAATTTCATCAACCAAATTCCACAAACAAGCGATTCACCAATTTTAAACCAGCATAATCAGGGAGAATACCTTTGCTTTAGGAATAGCTTCCATCTCGTTGCGAAAATTGTCCTTAATGGTTTGCACCTGAAGCTCCAAAGCACTCACAGCAGCATCAATAGCAGAAAGATCTGGAATACTGCTCGCTGGGTACACTACAAAACAAAGAAACAGATTCATATTAAATTCGGTATATAGAATATATAGAAGAAATCGAAAAGTGAATGGTTGATTGAAAAACTCACTGTTTCTAGCAATTACTAGCTCTTGGAGCTCTAATATGCGAGCATTGAAGGAAGTCATCAAAGCCTCCAATGATGAAGCAGCGTTCTTGGAGTTCGAGTTCATCTCTATGCTTCTGAAATGGAAAGTGGATCTTTCGTGTTTGCGAAACCCTTTTGATCTGAGATTTTGAAAAAGACAGCGTTTGAAATTTCGGCGGCAAAGCTTTTTTATGTTTCTTTTGTGGTTTTTATTTTTATTTTTACAAAATGCATAAACTATGGTTGTTAAGGCAATTTTGGCATCTATAAAAATGAGAAATACAATGCACTTGAATCCATATTTTATTTTTATTTTTTAATTAATAAAAAATTTGTAATTGATTGTTTGCAAAACTACGTGTTATGTTTGTGTCTATTTAAATGTTTTTCCACTCGAAATTCTACTCATGAAAACAGTCTCTCATCCAACATTAAAACAAAATAAAAAATAAATAAAATAACCATTTCATCTAGGGTGGCAAAACGGACAGTGGTCCGCCAGACCGGCTCACGCACCCGCCAAAAAATAGTGCGGTGGATTGCGATTTTGTGTCTGCCTACCTGTTCAGTTTACCCCGCTTTAAACCCACTTCGCCTTAAGCCCGTTAAAAAAGGGGTGGGTTGACTCGTCAGCCTAGTTATCAAGCACTCAAAATATTTATTTTGTTTTGTTGAAGGTTAATAATTGAACTATAGTTTTAGAACTCTTGTTGATGGTTCTATTTTAGGTGAAATTTCTGGATGGTTTTAGATTTTTAGTTGCCATTTTATGCTTTTTAATTGTTGGTTTGATGATTTCTAATTGAAATATTAAAAAAAACCTTTTAATATATATAAAAAATGAAGATTGTAAAAATAAAATAAAAATAGGCAGGTAAGTTGTCTGCCAACCCGTCACCTTGAAGGATTGAGTTAGATTTTTAAATCCAATTTTACTTAGTGGGTTTGTTGTCTCACCTTTTTTTTTTTTTGCGATTTAAGACGAAGCACACAGATTAATCCGTTGTCACCCTTGATTTTATCTCTCACTTTAAGTTGTGTCCGTGGATGTCAAATCAAGACTTCTATAATTTTTATAAGTTTCTATCACGAGTTAATTAAGATATTAATATCTGATTTAATATTTAAATTATAATTTAAAATTTTTAGTTTGACTTGTTAAATTATTAATATAGGGTATTTTAAAGAGTTCATCATTAATCAGACTTTCTTATTTATTTATATTTAAAATTAAAAAGGTTTAAGGTAGTAACTGCAACTAGGATGGCAAAACGTGTTGGGTTTGTCGGATCGGCCCGTTTGACTCACTTATTTTTGCAGATTAAGTTAAAGTTTTTGACTCGATATCTTAAGTTGGTATGTCTCGTTTAACCCATCTAAAAATTGTGGCGAACAGACAGGTCGGGTTTTATCTACAAGTTTTTTTATTTAATTTTTAAAAAAAATAAAAATTGGACCATGCATTAGGAGTCCATCCCACTAAAAACAAATAAATATAATTTATTTGTATATAAATCATAATCTTTTGTAAATATAATTTATTTGTGTTCAAAACATTTTTTTTTAAAGTCATAATTAGTCTTTAGGTCCCTTAACTTTAAGCGATGTTTCGTGTTCGTCCCATAACTTAAAAACGTTACATAATGACACCTTAACTTCTCTTCCGTTAAACTATTTAGTCCCTTCTGTTAGTTTGGGTGAAAACGTTAAAGATGGCTGAGGTGGCATGCCAGGTATGTAACCATTCAAGTTAACCCTCAGTTGTTGTGTTATAAACCATTTAGGGTTCGTGTTTTCCCAATCTTCATCTTCCTCTTTCGTTTGCGCTGTTCATACATCTGGATCGTGTTTTCTAATTTTTATCATTCCTTCTTCCATATTCCATCGTGCATTCGTATTCTTTCATCAGTGCTTAAATGTCTAAGAATGCAAGCAGTGCTTCAATCACAAGCTTTGGGACATCTAGATTTGTGCTTCGTAGAAACAAGATATTGGAGTGTTTTTGCCAAAATGATAGTGTTCTTCGAACTGTAAGTGATATGAAAAGTGGCAACTATGGGAGAAAATTTTGGGGTTGTAGAAGTTACAGAAATCAGATGGACAAGGGGTGTAATTTCTTCAAGTGGTTAGGGGATGAATTTGTTCATGAAAGGGATTTGAACCTTGAAAGGCAAAAGAAGAAGATTAGCAAATTGAAGAATGAGGTTATCCACACTAAAGGATGGTTGAAAATATCCATTGTGGTTGGGATGTTGAGCTTAAGGTTAAACCTTGTGTTTGTAACAATGTATTTCAATTAGGATTATGGTAACTTAGTGTTTTGCTTTCACAATATGAATGTAATCTTGTGTTTCATTAATGATGAATGTTAATATCTATTTCTATTTGTACATTAATCTCCATTTTAAGACTGATACATAATTGGTATAAAAGTTGGAACAAAATATAACCTGTTATAATGCATATCCAAAAAGTGATATAGAAAGGCATTAAAAGCCATTGTCATTAAGCCATTATAAGGCACAAATATAACATTACAAAAAGGAATTAAAAGCCATTGTCAATAAGCCATTATAAGGCACAAACATAACATTACAAATAGGCATTAGAAGCCATTGTCAATAAGCCATTATAAGGCACTAAAATAACATTACAAAAAGCCATTATAAGGCATAACAAACATCACAGCAAACATCAAGGTTGACTTGAAACAGGCTTCCCACCCTTTTGAAGTTTTTTTTCTTTTTGGGTGGTGGCTGACTTGAAACTGTTGCAAATGGTGGATGACTTGAAACTGTTGCAAGTGGTGGCTGACTTGAAGGTGTTGGTTGTGGTGGCTGACTTGAAATAAATGACTGTGGTGGCTGACTTAAAAGTGTTGCGATTGCTGGCTGACTTGAAGTTGTTGGTTGTGGTGGCTGACTTGAGGTTCCTTCTGGTACCTGAGTTGGAGGTGCTTCTGGCTGTGGAAGTTTACAAGTGGACTTGTTGTGACCTTCCTTGTGGCAACGACTGCACTTGATTCTGTGGTTTTCCCTTTTCAAGTGTGTCTCATCCTCACCATTTCTCCAACATCTCTATTCCTCTTTTTCTTGGGCCTTCCAGGTTGTCTCTTTATTGGTGGTGGTTGGAGATCAACAACATCAAATTTAGTCCACAGAGCTTTCCCATTAATTGGATAAATAACTGGTGAATAGCAAGCTTCATAAAGTTCCTTCTTGCAACAGTCAGGTACAAAATCATCAATATGTAAATGTTGATTCTTCATGCATGACATTGCATGACAGCATGACAGCCCTTCCAACATCCACATTCTACATGAGCATTCTTTCTTGGAAAGATTGACGGCATGTTTTTCTCCACTTAATGATATATGCCTAACCTCGTAGTCATATTCATCTGCACACCTGTAACACTCAACATAACAAGGTAACATTCAGCATAACAAGGTAACATTCAGCATAACAATGTAACATTTAGCATAGCAATGTAACATTCTGTTGGCTCTTAATTTCGACGCCTAGTTTGATTTATGGAACACATAAGGTGTTCTGGACTGGACCAATTACATCGCTCCTCCCAGGTACTGCTGCCCGTCACGCATGACTTCATTAATCTCAGGACAGCTATGGGCAGGTGCCCGGAACTACTCATTTTCCCGACATAACGGCTAGTTTTGGGCAGTTACCTATTCTTCGGGAAACGGTTATTTCACCCCGAAAATAGGGACCGTTGGCCACGCGCTGGGGACATTATATAAACCCTCTCACTTGAGAGGGTCAGCTATCCAATATTCATCCTAAGAACATACTTTGTACCTGCCCCTTTTTCTGACCCTTTCTTACTTGAGCGTCGGAGTGCCTTGCAGGTACACCCTCTCCTCTCCTACAAGCATCATCATCTGCCCTACGTGAAGGCCACGGCGATCCAGTCTGATCACCCTCGATCAGTGGCGCCGTCTGTGGGAAACCTAGCTTCCCCGTCTTTTGATTCAAGATCCCCTCTTTTTCACTTCGAAGATTAAAGCTCTCTTCAAACCCCTTTCGATCATCATGGCCTCCACCAAGAATGATGTTGCCCGTCAAGAATCTACTATCACCGTTATCCCTGATAACGTCGACCACATCCTCTCCGGAGCTGCTTTCTTGGAGACAAATCATCGTGACGGGAAAAGTGCCTCCCCTACTCCCGATGACGTGAAACCTCGAGCACAGGCTGCTGACCGTGTTTTCAAGCCTATTCTGGTTCTGCAAAACGCTGACCCCAGCACAGCTGCTCTCATAGCCTCCCTCAACAGATCAAACCTCTTGATCTTCCAACAAGGTGAAAAGATCAACGCTCTCGAGCACGTCCTCCAGGAGCGCCTGTCCTCGGAGAAGCCTCGCAGCCCATCTCCACATCCTCGGTCTCCCCCTCAGAAACGGAGGCGTGACAGGTCCAGAAGCCTCTCCCCAGAGAGAAGACGATCAAGATTAGAAGAGCCCACGTTCGATCTTACACGAAGATGACGCCGGTCTCCTCCGCAAAAGTCAAGACATTCCCCTACGTCAAAGAAGTCCAGGCCCTCAGAAAAGTACGAGCATCGTCGTTCGTGCAGACATTCTCCACGACGAAGCAGGAGTCGTGGTCGTACCCATTCCTTCTCCCGTTCCCCGAGCACAAGCAGTGACGACGACGTCCATGGCCCCCTCTCACAGGAGATCATGGACACCAGAATTCCTCGCGGGTTGGAAAAGCCCCCCGTTTTAGCGACCTATGACGGGACCTCCGACCCCGGCGAGCACATAGAAAACATAGAGGCAATGCTCCCCTACCACAACGTGAGTGGGGCCATAAAATGCAGATTGTTCCCAATCACCCTCAGGAAGGGGGCTATGGCTTGGTTCAAGCTCCTTCTTCGAGGGTCGGTCACATCGTGGAGAGATTTGAAGAGCCGGTTCGCCCGACATTTTACGGCTTCCCGACGACATCCCAAGTCGGAGGCAACCTTGGAAGCTATCATACAGGGCAGGGACAAGTCCCTGCAGGCATATATTGAACAGTTTAACAAAGAAGCCGTGGAGGTCCGTACCAAGAACCATATGAAAAAGTATCTTCTCGAGAAGGGCTTTAGGCCAAAAAGCGAGTTTCGCAAGGCCGTCGGAATCGAGACTCCTCGAACATTAACGGAACTTCTCCAAAAAGATGAAGCGTACATACAGTACGAAGAGAAGGAGGCTACATATCATACCCGGGACGCAAAAGATCGCTAAAAAACCCCGGCACCAAAAAAAGATGAGCCGGAGACATCCCGACCAGGAAAAGAGAGGCGACGAGACGATCGCCCTCGAGAAGGTAAAGGGCATATTGGCCGATTCACGGAGTATACCCTGCTCACCGCTCCTCGCGAGCGCATTCTCTCTGAATGCATCAATACGGAGTTCAAGCAAGGAGGCGTTAGGTTCCCCAAGCCGACGACGTCCAAAGGCAACGTGGATAAAAGTAAATATTGTCGTTTCCACCGCAACCACGGCCACATGACCGAGGAATGTGTGCACCTTAAATATGATATTGAGATCCTCATCAAGGAGGGTCATTAGAAGCAATATATCAAGAAAGGTGAGTCTTCAAAGCGGGAGGCGTCAAATTCAAAGAAAGAAGCAGAATCATCCTCATCCAGTCCTCCCCCGTAGGTCGCTATGTCCATCATGCGACCAGAGGACTTTGTCGTCCCAGATTATTTCGAGGAGCCGTCCCAGGTGTTCGCACTCAGCACTTGGGAAGCATTCCCTGCAGCCATGGTTATCTCATACGGGGGTACAATGAGCTGACAGTGGGATCTGTTAAGCGAAAGTTCGAGTAGCTTATTGATTGTAGCCCTGACCGGCTATCCATACTTGAGAAGATCAAGGGGCGCTTCCAACCGATCACTTTTTACCGCAAAGAGCTGCCTGGAGGCTCTCCTAACTCACACATCCCCTTGCTTATTAGGGCAAGATTGGCAAGCACTGACGTTAGAAGAATCATGGTCGACCAGGGTAGTTCGGTGGACATAATGTACATCAGCCTGTTTCGGGCCCTCAAGCTGGACCAGAAGAACCTCTCCCCATACGTGGGATCCGATTTGTAGAGGTTCAACGGAGCCACGGCCAGACCCTGGGGGTACATGGAGTTCCTAGTCACATTCGGGGAAGAAGAGACGTCCAGGTCAATTAAGACCCATTTCCTGGTGATCGATTGCTCGTCACTGTACTAATGCATCTTGGGGAGACCGGCCCTCGCAGAGTTAGTTATTGTCCCTTCAACTGTCCACCTCAAGTTGAAGTATTATACGGAGAAGGGTCACGTTACGGCATTGCACGGGGACATAGAGGCTGCCCGCAGATGTTTCGAAGCAGCGACCCGGGGACAAAACCAGATTAGTGCAGCACCCAAAGCAGCTAAGCGGGCACGGGAGGAAGATCATCCATCTGAAGACGACCAACCGGACAAGAAACCTGCACTCCCTGTACACACTATCAACCTTAACAGTCGAATTTTAGAGGAAATCGAGGAAGATAGCAGTGAAGGTGCATCAACAGGGACGACCAGCTCCTCCACATCAGCCCTCATGCGACCAGTTCTAGACGGGGAGTTTGAAGTCATCGCCTTCAGCAATAACCCCAATAGAGGGGTAAAGATTGGTGTTGGACTGCCCGACGAGGTTAAGCAACAGCTGAAGAAGTGCCTGGACGACAACGCTGATCTGTTTTCTTGGAGTGCCGCAGACATGCCCGGCTTAGACCCTGAGACCGCATGCCACCATTTGACCATCGACCCAGCTGCCCGTACCGTCGCGCAGCGCAGGTGAAAACAGTCTGACAAAAAGGCACAGGCTACCGAAAAACTTGTACAAGACCTCTTAGAGGCGAAATTCATTTTGGAGGCCAGGTATACAACCTGGCTATTCAACATTGTACTTGTTAATAAACATATTGGAAAATGGCGCATGTGCATTGACTATACTGGTCTCAACCGGGCTTTCCCGAAAGATGTTTATCCCTTACCGAGCATAGATAAGCTCGTAGATAACTCTGCAGGTTTCAAACTTTTGTCCTTCATGGACGCCTATTCGGGGTACAATCAAATCCCTATGGTCGAAGAGGACAAGAGGTACACCACATTCATGACCTCCTCGGGGAACTATTACTACAATGTAATGCCCTTCGGTCTGAAAAATGATGGGGCCACATACCAGCGCATGATGAACAAGGTCTTCCGATCAGAAATCGGAGACATGCTCGAAGTTTACATGGATGATATGATCGTGAAATCCCAAGAGGAATCTGACCATACGGCACACTTGCAAAAGGTCTTCGACCAGGCCAGGAAGTGCAAAATTCGCTTTAACTCAGAAAAATGCACCTTCGGAGTACGGGCAGGGAAGTTCCTCAGATTCTACCTCACCGAAAGAGGAATAGAGACAAATCTAGACAAGTGTCGAGCATTTGCGGAGTTCCCCACGCCCAGGTCGAAGAAGTCTATACAATCTCTCAACGGGATGCTCACTTCACTTTCCCGCTTCGTGGCCAAGTCTGCTCAACACGCCCTGCCCTTCTTTAAACTCCTCAGGAAGGAGGCCAATTTTGAATGGACGGAGGAGTGCGAGCAGGCTCTGACCCACCTTAAGCGAGCCCTGTCCGAACCTCCTGTGCTTTCTCGACCAGAATGCGAGGAGACCTTGTACCTATATATCTCCGTTGCCAGCGAAGCCATCAGCGCTGCACTCATCCACGACACAACGGACAGGCAGAAGCCCATCTATTTCACCAGCAAGGCCCTGCAAGGGCCAAAAATCAGGTACGCACAGATAGAGAAAGTCGCCCTTGCCCTCGTTACCGCCACGAGAAGACTCAAACACTACTTCCTGGCCCACACCATAGCAGTACGCATGGACCAACTCATCATCCAGTTGCTTTGCCTACCAGACATGGGCGGCAGGATGCTCAAATGGTCCCTAGAGTTATCTGAATTCGACATACATTACGAGGGCAGGAAGGCCCTCAAGGCATAAGTCCTGGTCGACTTCGTGGCGGAGATGACACCTCCATCGTCCCCGTCAGGCGGAACACAGAGATGGACAATTTACGTGGACGGGGCATCCAGCCCCTCAGGCAGCGGCGCAGGTATCATCCTCGAAAATGAGGAAGGAATACTAATCGAAGTATCTCTAGTCCTATCCTTCCCTACATCCAACAACCAAGCCGAATATGAGGCCTTTCTCGCGGGACTACGACTGGCAAAGGACGTGGGCGCCAAAAAGGTAAAGATTTACACCGATTCCTAGCTCGTAGTGTCCCAGATATAGGGATAATTTCAAGCAAAAAATGACCAGCTAGTCGAATATTTGACACTGGTGATGGAGAGAATCACCAAGTTTGACGCATGGGAAGTCCAACACATCCCCCACGAACGAAACACGTGGGCAGACGTCTTGTCCAAACTAGCTAGCACCAGAAAGAAAGGCGGCAATAAATCCGTCGTGTAGAAAATACTCGCCCGACCCAGCATCGAGAAACTGTCACAGTTGCCCGACGTCAACGCCATCGGGGCCAGTCACTGTTGGATGACCCCCGTGTACGATTACCTCACCAAAGGGGAGCTGCCCGAGGACAGCAAGGAGGACAGCGTGACTAAATGACGAGCTTGCTCATACGTGCTGATTGAGGACAAACTCTACCGACGAGGATTTTCCATCCCCCTCCTGAAATGTGTCGAGGAGAGCAAAGTCCCCAAAATCCTCCAAGAGATCCACGAGGGCATCAACGCGCAACATTTGGGAGGGAGATCATTGGCACGAAAAGCCCTGCGAGCAGGATACTATTGGCCAACCATGCAGCACGACGCCAGAGAGCACGTCCAAAAATGTGACTGATGCCAGCGCCACAGGGACATGCACCTGGCACCCCCCAACGAGTTGAAGACTCTATCCTCTCCTCAGCCCTTCGCCTGGTGGGGGATAGACATACTCGGACCCTTTAAAATGGGGTCTTATCAAAACAAATTTCTGATCATGGTCGTCGACTACTTAACTAAGTGGATCGAAGCCGAAGCCCTCGCCAAGATCACAGCCTTCAACATACTCCGCTTCTACAAAAGGAACATCCTCGCGAGATTTGGGGTGCCCCAGGCCCTGGTGACTGACAATGGAACCCAGTTCACAGACAGGAAGTTCCAAGACTTCGTCGCTAAATTAGGCACGAAGCAGCACTTCACCTCCGTCGAGCATCCCCAGACTAACGGGCAAGTGGAGGCCGCGAACAGGGTAATCCTTCGTGGCCTAAAGTGAAGGCTGGGCAAAGCCAAAAAGAGATGGGTCGAGGAGCTACATAGCGTGCTATGGGCCTACAGAACAACACCACACTCCACCACCAGGGAAACCCCTTTTCGACTAGCTTACGGAACTGAGGCGGTGATACCGGTGGAGATCAGGGAACCTTCCAGACAAACGGAGGCTCCCCTCGACGAGGAGATGAACGATGAAGCCTTGAGAGAAGAGCTCGATCTGGTCGAAGAGATACGGTCGGGGGCAGCTCTCCGTGAAGCTTCGCTAAAACAACAAATAACCTTGCGCCACGACGCTAGAGTCATAAAACGTGACTTCCCCGTTGGCAACTTAGTCCTGCGCAGAAACCAGAAGGATTCGCGCGAAGGAAAGCTGGCCGCGAACTGGGAAGGACCATACAGGGTCAAGTCCAAAACGGGCATCGGAGCCTACTATTTAGAAATACTGGATGGATAACCATTTGCTCGACCATGGAACGCTGAAAAGCTCAAACAATACTACAGTTAGAACCAACTACGAGGTCGGACTAACTGCCGACGAGATCTCCCCTAAACAGGGAGACGACTCGGCCATAAGATCGTGCCCCGGTGTAAGCACGATCCATTTTACAACGCCGGCCAGTTTCTGCTTATGGGACGAGTAGACTCTGCGCACAACAGGGATACCTCAATCGAGCTCCGCCGTTGCCACACCGATTATGCAGGACACCTGGCTCGCGATGGGAACCTGTCCAAGCCTATGAGATTAGTACCTCAACCGAGATCCTAGTCTCATCACGGGTGAAACCACTTCCCCGGTCGTTCGACCAATCCCTCTCACTGTCGAACACATCTACATCGAGCAATTCTCTAAATCGTAAAACAAATCAGCGACCCTTGTTGCGGGCACAAAAGCTTATCGAGCAACATTGAAACACTTAGAAAAATAAACAATGAAAGCCATACATACAAAACTGGCCGTACTGACCGGACACATACATAAATAAGTTAAAGTGACCACAAGGGCCACAAGTTGTGCATGTTACAAAACAAGGGGTCCGTGCCCCCAAAGAAAATAAGATACATCAAAAAACATGCCACGCAGGCCGGATAAATTACAACAAGATAAAATGAAATTATTCCTCTATCTGCTCCGTCTGATCCTGGACAAACTTTGACTGCTCAGGGATAGGCTGCGGTGACTGGGTTTCCTCGGGACGGGCGTGCTCAGCACCGAGGTTAAGAAACTCAGGGACTACTATCTTGCCATTCTCCACACGGCCAAGAAAGTTGGTACCCTCGGTCGAGATTTGGACGTCGGGGTTCACCAGCCTGAGTTGGGCCACAAAATTCTCGAACGATTCCTCCACAATGGAAAACACGTCCTCTTCCGTCCGAAGCATACGACCAACTATCTCTGCCCTGGTCTTCAATGCCTTTACGTCCTCAGGCTCATCCTCGGCTGGAGCACCTACGGATCTTAGCTGCTCGATCAGATCCTCGACGACTTTCTTCTCAGCAGCCAAAGTATCGTTCTCCCTCCTTAGACGGACAGCTTCCTCGTCTGATTTCTTCCTCGCAGCGGAAGCAGCATTTGCCTCCTCCTTGGCCTATTTGAATTTCTCCTCCAGAGCAGTTATCATCACCTGGGCCCTCTTTAGCTCAAGTTCAAAGGAGATGTCACCCTCCGCGTACACCGCCGCCATCTCCAAAACGCGGACCACCGCAGAGGCATCTTGCGCCAACAATGCCCGCTTACCCGGACGATCCATGCCTTCCAACTTAAGAGATTCTGCCCCAAGGACTACCAGAGGCGTCCCCTCGAAGTATGTCCTATCATGAAGGCAAGGAGGAAGCTCGAACTCGCATTTTTCGGCTGCCCGGCTAAGGTCCACCAGCTCGTTGGCCCTGGTCTGCTTGAACCTTAAAGCCAAAGGCACTGCGGACCCCTGAGCTGAGGTAGGAACGGGCGAGGAGCTCCCCGTCTGTGGCGGAGGAGAAGGTACCCGCTGAGGAAATCGAGACTTTGGAGCGGCCGCACCAGGCTTGTTCCTCGCGACAACATTTTTCACCATTATTTCGTGGGCGGAGGGCATCTCACCTGCAAAACACAATAAACATATTAGACGACGAAGAAAATATAATTCGGGCAAGTTAAAACAACTAAGACTACCGAGAAGCTTATAGGCATCCGCATGAGTCTTGCACTCAAAAATCGCCTTTGTGTTAATGTAGCGGTACTCCACCTGTTGGCTACCATCCTCCTCAAAAATTGGGTCACCCTTCTTCGTCCAGCATTCAGCAAGCCAAAAAGAATTAACATAGTTCACCAATTTATCATAGCTGATTAGATCCTGCCCGTCCAACATGTTCGGCTGAGCAACATAACCGTTGGGCTCCTTAGAAAAATGGCTAGCACTCCAGTGAAAGGGAAACTTGAACTCTCTGTCCCCGATCAGCTTCCCGTTCTCGTCGCACATGTCATCACCATTCTCGTCAATGGACATTGCCCAAACATACGTACTATCTTGGGCCTTCTCCGACACAGGATCTATAATGTAGAACCTCTCCTTAAATGTCCGGATTGACTCTGAGAAGGGCTTGAACAGCTTTCGGGGTTGCTTCAGTGACACCCAGCCATATCTCTTCCCCGTGACCTGCCGCTGAAGATGGAATATGGTGAAGAACAAGGGCAGCGTGGCTCCTATCTTCAGGAACTCGCAGGTCAGCTCGAAGGCGCGAATGAATGCCAACGAGTTGGGGTGTAGTTGTGACGGGGCCAGGTCCAGGCGTACGAAAACAGACTGCTGGAAGTCAGTGAAAGGCAGCCTCAACCCTAGTTCCTTAAAGGCATACTCGTACATAGAGAATCTTTCCCCGTAATCCGTACATATCTGATCGTCTTGGGAGGGGAAATGTACCTTTCATTCCCTCTCTGGTCTAACATCCATGAAAACGTCCCTGGTGAAAGTCGCAAAGATAGATTCGTGCTCGGCAGGCTCATCCACCGACCACTCCTCAGCATAATTCTCCTCAAGCTCCTCCTCGACTTCGCTGGGGACGGTTGAACTTTCTGTGCTACTGATCTCCGAGGAGCTCTCCTCAGACAAATCTATTAAAATTTCTCTGTCGGGCCCTGTCGCCATCACCTGAAAAGCAGAGGACAAAAGTGAATTCGACGCAAAATTAAATCCACCTTTCCACCGCTAGTCAAGTGAAAGGGTGCGCAAAGGGCTGAGGACGGCGTCCCCGGCCTAAGCCCTAATTTAAATAAAAACGTAAGAACCTCCCACGAGGAGGCGCTCGGGGCAAATCCCTCACACAACGAGGAGCTTCCTCGAGTCACTTCTCAGTTTTTGTTTGAAGCTTCACCGAAAACTTCAAACATCCACCGAAAACTTCAAACATCCACCGAAAACTTCATCAGAGCACCGAAAACTGAGTAGCCACGACGGTTACTTATGCGTCATCATCGCAACGACGCCAGAAACCGCCTTACTCTTAGTTCTCTAAAGGGCTCCAACGGCCACGTCAGCAGCAAAAGATGACCCAGCCACCGTCCACCACCAACAACCGCCAGGAAAATGCCACTATGTCCCCTAAATCTAACCTAACCGTATGCATTCTAAAACAAAAATGAAAAAGCTGGAAGAAAACAAGGAGTTGGATGACTTATGTGGTCGGAGAAGTTGAAGGAAGATGCTCGAAGCTTTTAAGGTGGCTGCGGCGGCGGACGACGACTGCGGCGAGCTAAGTTCTCTGAAGAATACAAAGAAGAAGAGAGAGAAACGAAAGTGTGAAATGGCCAGACTCTCTCTCCTTTTATACTGCTGAGGAGCACGTGCAGAGACATGCCCCGAGTAGGTCATAATGGCTACATACTAGCCATCATTGCCTAGTTACTGCAGCACAGGGCTCGAGGCACACGTGGCGCCCCAACATTTCAATCCCTCCTAACTGTTGGTCTCCCCGTACGACGGGCAGACGAGACGGGATCACGAGCCTTACGAACACCAGGGCCCACGGGCACCTCGATATAGCTCATTCTGTCACCAAACAACGTCCCCGTTGCAGTTCCCCGAAACAACGGGCTATCCTTAAGTCATCACTCCCATGCTCAGGATTAACGACTTGGGGGGCTCCTGTTCCGAACTAGACCAATGGTTAGGCATGGCCCAATCCACTTCTGGTCCCAGAATGACCCAATTGCCTAAGCCTAATCCGCGAAGGGCAGAGTTTACCTTTCTGCCCTCCAACCAGGAAAGGATTACATCGCTCCTCCCCAGTACTGCTGCACGTCATGCACGACTTTGTTAATCTCAGGACAGCTATGGGAAGGTGCCCGGAACTACGCCTTTGCTCGACATAACGGCTAGTTTTGGGCAGTTACCTATTCTTCGGGAAACGGTTATTTTGCCCCGAAAATAGGGACCGTTGGCCACACGCTGGGGGTATTATATAAACCCTCTCAATTGAGAGGGCCAGGTATCCAATATTCATCCTAAGAATATACTTTGTACTTGCCCCTTTTTTTTACCCTTTCTTGCTTGAGCGTCGGAGTGTCTTGCAGGTACACCCCCTCCTCTCCTACAAGCATCATCATCTGTCCTACGTGAAGGCAACGACGATCCAGTCTGATCACCCCCGATCATAAGGAAAGGGAGATTTTCTGCCAAGTTATGATGGATTTTGACTAGGAGAATGCAACTTTGAGGGCTCAGTCGAAGTCACCCCTTATGAAAGGAAAGATGGTTCGGTGGACTTAAGAAAATTTCTTAAGTATTGAAGTAGTATTTCGACGGGGATGCTACTGATGGTATCTTCAACTTAAATTTTGAATTTGAATCAAAGAGGGAATGTTGTCCTTATCTGGTTTTCAAGAGAAAGACATGTGGAGTACGCTGGAAAATTGAAGACATATCGAATGCCATTTGTATTCATTTAGGAGAAAGTTTGTTAGAGGCAGTTATTTTGATTCAATATAAATAGGAAGTCTTAGTGTTAGGATGTGTATTCAAGTTTGTACAAAATCACTCAAATACTCAAAGTACCCGCGTGTAGAGAAAACGAATCGTTGAAAAAATGTACTTTTGATGAAACACCATTTATTTGCTTGCATTTTAATAAAAGTAAGTTTTTGTTTTTGCCCAGAAATTTATCTTTATTTCGTACAAGTTAATTTCAACACATTTTATTGCACTTTCGACCATTCTTTTGTCACACAATTTCCTTTATCTTCTTGAAACAAACTATTTTCTAATCATGAATGTTGTCGAAGCATTCCTTATTTCTCATACTCTAATTTTAAAACACTAAGCACATGTCCTAGGATGCACTGGTTGATCCGGCAAGTTAACCAATATTTGGAGACCAACGGTTGTTTACCAATTCTCACGGTAAACAAATTGGCACGCCCAGTGGGACAGTGTTGTAGTGTGTAAAACATTTTTACTTTTTAAGTACTTTGTTCTTACATTCTTTCTACGCTTCGTTGCATGAGACTTAGGAGTGGTAAAATAGTCATTAGTAACGAAGAGAGACGTAGAAGGAGATACGTAAGAAGAATAGTGAATCCAAATCCGCCAAATAATCAATATCTACCAAATGATGGAGAACCGCCCCCGCCTCTTCGACATGGGGCAGTGCGATCTCAGTATCAATATCTGAGGCCATACCATTAATCGTAGGTTCGACGCCAATGCAGTCGATCGCCCAAAGTGCTCCTATTTTGTCCTATATGGGAACACAGGGTCCACAATGACCCCTACTCTAGTGGGAAGTAGTCTATTCAGGCTTTATATGCCTGGATTTTCGGTGTCTCCAATAGGTCGAGAACAACCTTATGGTATGCCAACGTCGGTGATGGCAAGTTTGCACAATGCTTCATCAGCATTTGCAGAACCAGGTGAATGTGACTTCGCCACTACAAGGATCTGGTTCAGGTATAAACCATATGGGTCGAATGAGTCAACCTTGAGGAACTAGATATCCTACCTATATTCCAAACATCACTAATAATTTTGCAGCAGTGATAAGGCAACAAATGGACGAAAGTAACCATGACATGATCCAAATGCTTGCCCAACAAATGGGGGTTATATTTTACCCTTTGATCCAAAATACTACCCAAACTAACCAGTAATTGGCAGCGCAAATGACGCGTATTGCTGACTTTTTTGGTGTCCCACAGCCCCCTCGACATCCTCAGAGAGAGCGGATGATACAGAATACTGGGGTGGTTTTAGAAGAAAACCATACAATTAATCAAGTTCAAACGAATATACCTCAGGCGAATGTTTTAAACCAGGGGGAGTAGTCGAACAACATAGGATTGAACCTCTCAGAGTCGAACACCAAATCCAGGGGGAACTAAGGGTAGTAATGGTAAATAGAAATCAGAACGCTGATGAAGTTATAAACCAAGTTCGACGCAAAGATGTAGCGGTGGATAACAACTTAGCAGCCATGGTCGAAAGAATTATGGCCAGAAATGGGGTAAATATTGACATGCATAGGCCAAACTATACATCACCCTTGTCTGAATATATTTTACAGTCAGATTTACCCCCTAGATGGAAAGTCCCTAAATTCACTAAATTTTTTGGGGATACTAGTGAATCCATAGTCGAACATGTGGCAAGATATTTGATAGAGGTTGGCGAAATCGCAAACAATGAAAACATAAGAGTGAAATATTTTCCAAGTTCACTCACTAAAAATGCCTTCACTTGGTTTACAACCCTGCCAACAAATTCGATCCACAGTTGGACTCAGTTGGAGAAACTGTTCCATGAGCAATTCTATATGGGACAGACAAAGATAAGCTTAAAAGAATTAGCTAGTATTAAGAGAAAGTTCTCAGAGCCAATTGATGATTACCTAAATATGTTTCGATTGCTTAAGGCAAGGTGCTTTACTCAAGTGCTTGAACATGAGTTGGTCGAAATGGTCGCCGGCGGCCTCGACTACTCAATTAGAAAGAAATTGGATACCCAGTATTTGAGAGATATGGCCCAACTGGCTGACAGAGTTCGACAAGTCGAACGATTGAAGGCTGAAAAAAGTTAGGGCAAACAAGAATAAAAAAGAGAGGGTGGCTTACGTCGGAGTTAATAAAGACGACGAAGAAACATATAACGAGTCTTTAGACTTTGACGAAAACGAGGCTGACCTTGCTGAACTAAAGCAAGGACCACCTTACTCATGTAAAGTCTTAGCCCCCTCAAATGGAAAAAATTCAGTCGAACCAAAAAAGAACGATAGATTCCCTAAGAGGACTTACATTTTCGACGTCACAAAATGTGACGAAATATTTGATTTGTTAGTTAAGGACGGTCAAATGATAGTTCCTCCGGGTGCTAAAATACCTCCTTTAGAGCAAAGAAAAAAGAGAAGTTTTTGTAAGTATCACAATTTATTGGGTCATAAAACGTCTCAATGTTTCCTTTTCAGGGATCTAGTTCAGAACGCAATTAAGGACAGAAGGCTCAAATTTGGAGAGAAGTCAAAAACCCAAATAAAGATTGATGCATGTAACATCCTTCTAAAACCCCACGATTATTCATATAATATTAAATAATTATATCAGAGTAATCATCAAAAAGGGTGCGACATTTCTTCATAAAACATCATAATAAAATATCCTGCTCCGTAACACGGGTTCTAAAAAATTAACACGTTCACACTTTAAAAATATCATCATAAAACTTCGAACATCTCAGCGGAATTATTGTCTCAAAACACCTTTATTAGAATACTTCAATTACAATTTACCGTCAAACTCCATAATTCATAAATCTTGCTTAAAACATTTTAAAACAAGACGAAACATCTCAGTACATCATTGTCAACATATAGTTTAATTCAAACGATCCCCAAAGACCCCGATGTTACATATATCAGAGCAGGACCACTTTCTAATCTACGGAAGTAAAATCAATGACTCCAAAGCTAAATCTTCAAGCTTCTATAGCTACTCCGGAATATCTGCACGTTGCCCAGATAGGGGGAACATTCAAACAGGCAGGGTGAGTAAAATCGTAATCATTATAAAAGACATAAGAAATAGATATAGTAGTTATAATAAATGAACAACAGCAGCATAGTATCATGTACTTCATATATAGCACAACAGCAACTTCACAGTTTTCATGTCAAAACATCATACTCCAAGAATCAACCAAAATTCCATCACTTAAAGCAAACATTATGCAATGCCACAAATAATGAAATGCAATATCACTAGACTCATGCATGTGGTACCAAAACATCACTGATGACTTTATCCATACTATGGGATTAAGGCCGTCATTGGACCGAAGCTTCCTACAAACTTCATTGGATTATCATCCTGCAAAACATCACTGGACTATTCATCCTAACAAATGCTATGAATGCATGATGCACAATAATTCATAAATTACGACGACGACTAGTCAAAACGCATCATCATCCATCATAATCATCGTAATAACATCATTCACATAATCATCAACACATAATCACCATCATGTAATCATCAACACATAATCATCATCATATAGTCATCACACATAATTATCATCACATCACCTCATCATCAAAGTCATCATAATTAATTCCACAATAGCATCATTACTATCATTAGACATAAAACAACACCAATTATCAACATAAAACCAACCACATGTTATATCACAAAAATATGTAATTATTCATCTAATTCATCTTATAGCATAATAATACATCAAGTATGCACATCATAGCAACACAATACACCTGCTACAGCAGTACATACATCATAGTCACAACAACATCATTTTATTATACAAATATCAAATGGATCACTTCCAGGAAAAATCATGTTATTTCACATAGTAAAGCACACATACTATTATTTCAGCATAAAATCTTATCACTCAATCATGGCACAGTCACGAGATAATCACATTCTATACTCCATATTATTTTACTAGGATATAGGTCATTGAGATATCTTTCCAATGCTTCAAACGGCATCTGAAACCGAGTTACCAATCAAAAGTTGTGATTTTCTGAAAATTTGAATTAATGACTCCCTATTGCAATGGTGGCAGGCGCCACCTTCCTACACTTTTGGTGGCAGCCGCCACCTCCTAATCATCATGTGGCAGGCGCCACATTACCCTATAGTGGCAGGTGCCACATTACATTATGGTGGCAGGCGCCACCTCTTCCTAGTTCATCCAATTTCCAAATTTTTCCTGCATAAAACCTGTTCTGATTCTTATTTCCAACAAGTATTCCTATGATTCATCTGTCATCAATATGTTCTATAATTTATCAGTCATCAATATATTCTATTCTATTGGCACGATTAATCTATGATTCAATGTCCCAATCCTCTACCTAATCTTATCAATTTCCTCATGGTATTTTATCATCGATTAAAAATCCAACATCATACAATTATCTATTGCTTAAATCAATTATAATAACTACGATCACACTCCCCATACCTGAGATAATTTCTTAGTATAGGATTCTCTTCGCGTTCTTCAGGTCCTCCTCTGTAATCCTCAATGCCCTAGCTACTTCCCTTTTCCCTCTGCCTCCTTTCCAATACGCATGCAAGAATGAATTGACAAAAAAAAATTGTTTTTCCCTTGTATAACCCTTGGATCCCTAATATGGTTTTCCACTATTGTCCTCTCTAATTCTTCGCTAATGACCAAAATGCCCTTACTATCATCCAACTTCAATATTACTCTATTTTCTCTAATTAACAATTCTAACTTAATTACTATAATTATTCTAAATTGTCCCATAATTCTCAAAACACCTCTAAACATCACATAAATCATAATTTCTCACCAAAGTCATCAAAATCTCATATTATCGCAAAACTCTATAATTTAATTAATTAAATAAATACTTTAATTAATCCGGGGCGTTACAACTCTCTCCCACTTGAAAGAATTTCCGCCCTTGAAAATTACCTGACACAAACAAGAACAGGTAGGACTCTTTCATCTGATCCTCGCGTTCCCAAGTCAAACTGTCTCCAGCTGGTCCACCCCACAATACCTTCACTAAGGCAATACCCTTGCCTCGCAATTGCTTTATTTCCCGACCTTCTATTCGCACTAGTGATGCTTCAACAGTCAAATTATCTCTCACCTGCACATCATCCATTTGAATCACATGCGAAGGATTCGGAATGTATTTCCTCAATTGAGACACATGAAACACATCATGAAGATTCGCAAGTGACGGTGGTAAAGTAATCTGATACGCCACCTCACCGATCTTCTCTGAAATCTGATATGGACCAATAAATCACGGTGTAAGCTTTCTCGACTTCAAAGCTCTACCAACACCAGTTATCGAAGTAACTCTCAGAAATACATGATCATCCACTTGAAACTCAAGTTCTTTTCTTATCTTATCATGATAACTCTTCTGACGACTCTGAGAAGCTTTCATCCTCTCTTGAATCATCTTAATCTTATCCGTCGTCTCTCGCCCAATCTCAGGTCTGAGTACAACACTCTCGCCCGACTCATACCAACACAACGAAGTCCTACACCTTCGACCATACAATGCCTCATACGGTGCCATACCGATACTCGTATGAAAACTATTGTTGTAAGTAAATTCAATCCAAGGCAAATGGTCGTCCCAAGCTCCTTCTTGGTCTAACATGCAAGCCCTCAATAGATCTTTTAAAGATTGGATAGTCCTCTCAGTCTGTCCATCTGTCTACGGATAATAAGCAGAACTCAATCTCAACTTAGTACCCAAAGCTTTGTAAACCTTTCCAAATTTTTGACGTAAAACGCGGATCTCTATCCGACACGATACTCGACGGTATTCCATACAATCTCACAATTTCTTCGATATACAGCTCAGCTAACCTCTTTATAGGATGATTAATCTTCATCGGCTAGAAATGAGCCGACTTAGTCAACCTATCCACTATTACCCAAATAGAGTCATTACCTTTCGCAGTCTTCGGCAAACACGTCACAAAATCCATCGAAATGCTATCCCACTTCCATTCGAGAATGTTTAACAGTTGCATCAAACCCGAAGGCTTCTGATGCTCAATTTTTGACTTCTGACAAGTCAAATAAGCATAAACAAATTTTGTAACGTCCTTTTTATTCCAGGCCACCAAAACAACTTCTTCAAGTCTTGATACATTTTCGTAGCACCGGGATGAATACTCAACCCACTTATATGTCCTTCTTCAAGAATATTATTCTTAAGTTCTGGAACATCCGGAATACACACTCTATTTTCGAATCTCATCACACCATTTTCATCAATTTTGAACTCCCCACCATTACCTTGGTTAATCAACGTCAACTGATCAACCAGCTTCAAATCGGATCTCTGACCTCCCTGAATTTATTCAAGAATATGACTAGTCAGCTTCAATATTCCCAACTTCACACTATCAGAATTGGCTTCACACACTAAATCATGTCTCTAAATTGTTCAATCAATTCCAACTCACGCACCATAAGCATTGACATATGCAGCGACTTCCTACTCAACGCATCAGCCACTACATTTGCTTTTCCAGGATGGTAATTCAAATCGAAATCATAATCCTTCAATAATTCAGGCCACATTCTCTGTCTCATATTCAACTCCTTCTGATCAAACAAGTACTTTAAGCTCTTATGATCACTGAACACTTTGAATCTCAAACCAAGAAGATAGTGTCACCAAATTTTCAGTACGAACACTACAACTGCCAACTCTAGATCATGTGTAGGATAATTCCTTTCGTGAACTCTTATTTGTCTCGACGCATAAGCAACAACCTGTCCATTCTGCATTAGCACTCCACCAAGACCCATCTTCGACGCATCACAATAAACCACAAAGGACTCATTTGGATTAGGTAAAATCAATACTGGAGCGATCATCAACTTCTTCTTTAATTCTACGAAACTCTTCTCACATGCAACATCCCACACATATGCTTGACCCTTCCACGTCAGTTGCGTCAAAGGTAATGGCATCTTAGAAAAGCCTTTAATAAACTTGCGATAATAACCTGCCAATCCAAGAAAACTTCGGATTTCAGTAGCAGATTTCAGAGTCTCCCATTGCAACACCGCATCAATCTTCAAGGATCCATAGTAACTCCACCACTAGAAATTACATGGCCAAGGAAACTTACTTCTTTCAACCAGAACTCACATTTCGACAGTTTCGCATACAACCTCTTCTCTCTCAATACTTGCAGCACAATCTTCAAATGTTCTGCATGCTCTTCTTCTGTTTTAGAGTATATCAAAATATCATCAATGGAAACCACAACAAACTTATCCAGATACTCGTGAAAAAATTTGATTCATATATTCCATGAACACACCAGGTGCATTGGTCACACCGAATGGCATCACAATGTATTCATAATGACCATATCTCGTCCTAAAAGCCGTCTTCAGAGTATCAGCTGGTTTAACACGAATATGATGATAACCAGATCTCAAATCAATCTTGCGGAATACACAAGCTCCCACTAGTTGATCCATCAAGTCGTCATTCCTCGGTAATGGATACTTATTCTTGATAGTCACTTTATTCAGCTGTCTGTAGTCAACACACAACCTCATACTACCATATTTCTTCTCAACCAACAACACCGGAGCACCCCACGGAGAAACACTTGGTCGAACAAACTTCTTCTCAAGTAATTCTTCTAATTGTTCCTTCAATTAACCTAACTCAAAAACATACATTCCTTATGGAGTCACTGACATCGGACTCGTATCAAGTACTAGGTCGGTAGCAATTTCAACTCTACACTATGGCGGTAATCACTGATATCATATGGAAACACATCCAAAAAGTCACACACCATAGGTAGATCACCAACCACTGAATTTCCTTATGCCTTCAAAGAACCCAACCTCATAACATTTTGCACCATCTTTCACAGACTTATCCGCTTACTTAACAGAACAAACAACTCTTCACCTTCGTCGAACTTAGATTCATGCTCTGGAGGCAAGTCGCAGATATCTTCAGGAAAAACATCAGGAATCATACATCATTGGCATATCTCTAGCCATCACATTGCTCTCTACTCTCTGAGAAGCAACCATCAATCATACCTGATCGTTCTCCCTCAGCGGCATCCCAACATGACAGACAGATAAGAAACTCGAATCCGTCTTATCTGCAGATATCAGAATCTGCATCTACTCATCAAACAATCTGTAAGCACTTGGCTTAACTCCAAATAATTCACTGTACACACCATCTATGCTGGCAAGACACGTCTATTCCATCCAACATGATCCCGTCTAATATCAACAAGAGATTAAGGGTGATCAGTTCCTCAATTTTTCAATAGACAACCGACAATCATGATGGGGCATAAACCATCTTTACCGAACTATAATAGCGTTCCTTGTATCTTGTGCACGAAGCTACCTAAAGCACAAATTCTTAGTTGCCATAAGCCTTATCCCCATATTTCCTTCAATTTCGGAAACAACGCAACTCCCACAATGCTTGCACACTTGCCATCAGCGGCACACCGAACTAACATTCCACAACCATAACATCTCAGAGAAGTGAAAGCTTCTCCCTCACTTGTTTCAAACCAACTCTTGCAGACAACGATTAGAAAAAAAGTAAGTACCGGCAGTGTTTCACACACATGTCGCATACTAAGGAACAAACAACATTAGATAACCTGGCCGGACAGACCGACCTGCTCTGATACCACTAATGTAACACCCTTCTAAAACCCCACGATTATTCATATAATATTAAATAATTATATTAGAGTAATCATCAAAAAGGGTGCAACATTTCTTCATAAAACATCATAATAAAATATCCTGCTCCGTAACACGGGTTCTAAAAAATTAACACGTTCACACTTTAAATATATCATCATAAAACTTCGAACATCTCAGCGGAATTATTGTCTCAAAACACCTTTATTAGAATACTTCAATTAAAATTTACCGTCAAACTCCATAATTCATAAATCTTGCTTAAAACATTTTAAAATAAGACGAAACATCTCAGTACATCATTGTCAACATATAGTTTAATTCAAACGATCCCCAAAGACCCCGATGTTACATATATCAGAGCAAAACCACTTTCTAATCTATGAAAGTAAAATCAATTACTCCAAAGCTAAATCTTCAAGCTTCTATAGCTACTCCGGAATATCTACACGTTGCCTAGATAGGGGGATCATTAAAATAGGCAGGGTGAGTAAAATCGTAATCATTATAAAAGACATAAGAAATAGATATAGTAGTTATAATAAATGAACAACAGCAACATAGTATCATGTACTTCATATATAGCACAACAGCAACTTCACAGTTTTCATGTCAAAACATCATACTCCAAGAATCAACCAAAATTCCATCACTTAAAGCAAACATTATGCAATGCCACAAATAATGAAATGCAACATCACTAGACTCATGCATATGGTACCAAAACATCACTGATGACTTAGTCATCTTTATCTTCAAAGATCCCCACCAATAGGATCGGTTCCCGCTTGGAACCAGAGCGCATCACAATTTGCACTTAATCCACACTATGGAATTAAGGCCATCACTGGACCGAAGCGTTCTACAAACTTCATTGGATTATCATCCTGTAAAACATCACTGGACTATTCGTCCTAACAAATGCTATGAATCCATGATGCACAATAATTCATGAATTACGACCACGACTAGTCAAAACACATCATCATCCATCATAATCATCGTAATAACATCCTTCACATAATCATCAACACATAATCACCATCATGTAATCATCAACACATAATCATCATCATATAGTCATCACACATAATTATCATCACATCACCTCATCATCAAAGTCATCATAATTAATTCCACAACAGCATCATTACTATCATTAGACATAAAACAACACCAATTATCAACATAAAACCAACCACATGTTATATCACAAAAATATGTGATTATTCATCTAATTCATCATATAGCATAATAATACATCAAGTATGCACATCATAGCAACACAATACACCTGCTACAGCAGTACATACGTTATATTCACAACAACATCATTTTATTATACAAATATCAAATGGATCACTTCCAGGCAAAATTATGTTATTTCACATAGTAAAGCACACATACTGTTATTTTAGCATAAAATCTTATCACTCAATCATGGCACAGTCACGAGATAATCACATTCTATACTCCATATTATTTTACTAGGATATAGGTCATTGAGATATCTTTCCAATGCTTCAAACGGCATCTGAAACTGAGTTACCAATCAAAAGTTGTGATTTTCTAAAAATTTGAATTAAGGACTCCCTATTGCATTGATGGTAGGCGCCACCTTCCTACACTTTTGGTGGCAGCCGCCACCTACTAATCATCATGTGGCAGACGCCACATTACCCTATAGTGGCAGGCGCCACATTACATTATGGTGGCAGGCGCCACCTCTTCCCAGTTCATCTAGTTTCCAAATTTTTCCTGCATAAAACCTGTTCTGATTCTTATTTCCAACAAGTATTCCTATGATTCATCTGTCATCAATATGTTCTATAATTTATCGGTCATCAATATATTCTATTCTATTGGCACGATTAATCTATGATTCAATGTCCCAATCCTCTACCTAATCTTATCAATTTCCTCATGGTATTTCATCATCGATTAAAAATCCAACATCATACAAATATCTATTGCTTAAATCAATTATAATAACAACGATCACTGTAACACCCTGATTTTTATTAATTAATTATTTATATTAATTATTGAGTGATTTTATTAAATATTGATTTATGTGATTTATCTAATTTATTTGAAATATTTGATTTACATGAATTACTTGATTTAGTGAATTTATATGAATTAATTGATTTATATAGTTTATTGAGTTTATATAAATTAATTGGGTTATTTAATTTGTGTGAATTAATTGATTTAAGTGATTAAATTGAAATATGTGATTTAATTTATTATTTGAAAATAAATTGAATTGTGGAATTTATCTAATTATTTATTTTAATTAGATTGTTAGTATTTAGTAAAATATTTAATCTAATATATTTTATATGATATTATAGTTGTTGGAAATTAGTGGACTTTGAGGGAGGTGTTAACAGTAAAATTAATATTGGTGAGTTAGGCCCATTTTATTGAATGAATAGTAGGGTTTTAGTGTAGAAGTTAGTAAGGTTAGAAAACAAAAATCAGAAAAGAGGAAAAAAAGGAGGAAGAGGAGAAGAAGAGAAAACCATAGAGCAAGAACAAATCACCAAGAAATTCAAGGTAAGGGTGGGATTTTATTTAATATTGGGGTTATTTGGGTGATGGTTATTGTGTAGAAATAGTAAAAGAATAATCCTCAAAATTTTCTGTGAAAATTGAAATTAATTTAGGTTAAAATCAACTTCTGAAATTACTAATCTTTGAATGTTTAGAAATTGATTTTGGTGATAATTTAGAGACCCATTTGACATTTAGAATACCCAATAGAATTGGAATTTGAGAATGACTAGTTCCTCTGTATAGTCTCATACTGTTATATTTTGTTCTCACTATTACGGATTGAAAATTTCTGAGTAGAATAAATTAATAGTAACCTTTTTTTTAAAATAATCAATCGCTGGGAATAAGGAGATTGATTTGTGACCCACCACCTTGCTATGTTAGGCGCAGGAATTTCATCTGTTCCTCATAGTTCTTTCACTTCCAATTGATAGTATATATATATATATATATATATATATATATATATATATATATATATATATTAAATTGATGAAAAGGTGATGATGAGTTTTCTAGGTGGCTTTAAATAATAAATATTACTGATGGGTTAATTATTTATTGCATATAGGATATGATCTTGTGTTGGAAATTGAATATCTTTAGTAGGCAATTGCAAATATAATCTTGTGTTGGAGAAAGACTATATGATAGAATATTTCACTAAGTCATTGTAGTGAGATGATTATATATATATATATATATATATATATATATATATATATATATATATATAGGGAACGTATCATATGAGAATGTCATTTTTATGTGAGAATGTGAGAATGAATCTGAACCATTAGATTTTAAAATAAATGGTGGAGATTATATGTCAGTTTTTTTTTCTCTCTCCTCCATCATTTATTTTAATAATGGAGGAAAGAGAAAAACAAAAACCACACGTAATCTCCACCATTTATTTTAAAATTTAATGATACAAATTCATTCTCATGTTCTTATATAAAAAATGCATTCTCATAGAATATGAAACCTATATATATATATATATATATATATATATATATATATATATATATATATATATATATATATATATATATATATATTACAAGTTGCAGCAGAGCACTTAATTTAGTAGGCAATATAGTTTTTATTTTCTATACCTGTCTACTAATATCTATAACTGTCTACTATAGTGGAATTGCCACAAATATATTAATAAGGCATGTACTTCCCTTTTCAATCCTGTAACGACATGAGGAAATTAGTAGTAATATATGATACTCCCATTCTATTAATTAAACCATATTAAATAATTAATAGGTATTGAATATTGAAGTGTTACTAAGACACTAATATTTTATTAAATACTTAGGATGATATAATGATAGAAAATACTTGCAATATCTGTTATACGCTTGAATTAGTGATGCCTATAGTTTAGCTATTGGTGCTTGAATGAACTTAGTTATGTTGTTTAAATGGCTACTAACTATATGTGATATAAGATTGGTTAAATGCACTTGATATACCTTGAAGTTAGCTTGGAGTTTATGTGATAGTCAATCTCCTGCTATAATGCAAATGTTTTGACTAAGAATGAATTGTGATGTTATTGGTTTAGGTTAGATCTTGTTCTATTGGTTATTGATTAAATCTAGTTAATTATTTAAATATAGATTATTCATTCAAATATTTACTATTAGTTGAATAGTGGAACCTTAATTGAGTCAATTTTGGTGATTGATTAAATTGTCTATATTTAATCGGTAAATTCGGTTTATGCGTTGTGAATGGATCTAATTAGTCCTTATGCATTATTTGGTTGATTGTGGTGACTAAATTTAAAGTATGAATACTTTAATTATGAAATGTAAGTGTGTGTGTGCAATTGTGTGATGATTCAAATGTGATGAATTATTTGAGATATGTATGATATTAAGATTAGAGAATGGTCTTAATTGCATATGGTTGTTGATCGCATACGTATCATTTATGTCAAGAGGCAATGCTTGCTAGTTCCGTGGGAGCTAGTGACTTGTCCCAAACCTAGAGAGGGGTTTGAAAGCTTAGAGAATGGGCTTTGTGTGTTATTGGTCTAGAGAACGGACCCGGTTTAAATGTAAAAACAAAAAAAAAATAACAAGTGTTGGTACCACATGGCACGAGTTGCATTGAGTTTGCATCGAGTCGCATGTCATATATGATTGTTATATGGAAGTATGTGTGTGATTGTGACTTGTTGAGTATTGGAATTTGATATGAATTGTGTGGATACTTAAGTGATACTTGTTGATGAATATTGAAGTGTGAGATTATTTATTATTTGTGTTTATATGCTTTACAATAATCATTATCTTATAATTTCAATATTGATGTGAATTCTCACCCTTCTGTTGGAATGATGTTTTATACGACATCGCACAGGTGCCGAGGAGTAGACTTGCTCGTAGCGCGAGGTAGCCGCTGATGCAGCTATTTAACGTCTTTATTTATGTTGGGTCGAGTCATGCTCTGATAATGTAACACTAGGATCGTTGTTTTATGTTTTAGAGATACATTATGTACTCTACTTTATGCTTTATGCTTACTTGGTTTGTATGAAGTTGACATTTATGCCCAAGTTTCGTTTATTAATGTGATAAGCATGAAACTCTCTTTATGTCTTTTATGATTATTTGGAATCCGCTGCTACATGCTAAGAGAAGTTTTGAAAAGCATGAAATTACTAAAGTGTTAATGAGCATGACAGGTGTTTTATGATGTTTTATGATTATGTGTGACACCCTTAAATGAATAGCATGATTATTTACTCTGATTTATTGTATGTTTTTATGCGGGGATTAGAAGGGTGTTACATTAGTGGTATCAGAGCAAGGTCGGTCAGTTGACCAAGTTGTTAGCATGTCTAGTTTCTTTTGTACTTGATACGTGTGTGTAGCACTATCAGTATTATTTGTTCTAGCGAGGATTTATTGTTGGATTCAAGAGTTATGGTTGCAGGTAGGAATGATGCAGGTAGGAATGATGATGCGATTGCTGCAGCATTAGAGATGTTGGTTGGAGCAATTGGGCAGATTCAGCAAGGTCATGCAAATGTTGGAAACAATGCTAATGATGAGTTCCGTGCTTTAGGAAGGTTCCAGAAGAACAATCCACCATCGTTCAAGGGAACGCATGATCCTGACCAAGCACAAGAATGGCTAGAAGCGATTGAGAAAATCTTTCGAGTCATGAACTGTTCAGATGAGCAGAAGGTGCAGTTTGGCACTCACATGCTGGTGAAGGAAGCTGAGCATTGGTGGAATAACACTCGCCAGAGGTTGGAAGAAGATGAGATTGATATTACTTGGGATCTTTTCAAGGATGCATTTTTGGAGAAGTACTTTCCAGAAGATGTTCGTGGGAGGAAGTGTAGCGAGCTATTTTGGACGCGGTTCTTAAGCGCTGGTCGCTCTCTGCGGTTGAGCTTAAACTACAGGTCGATTTATTTTTTATCCTATTAAAACTGATGAAGGAAGGAAAATAGATGTCTCCAATTAACCCTGTTTTGCATACTGAGTTTGAACAGCGGTCTGTTAGGTTATGAATGCTATCAATGTGGGGGGGCCTTTGTACTGGTTATTTGTATTTTCTCCAATACTGTTTTCTTTCTTTTTATCTAGGCTGAAGGTTTCTGGAGGGGAACAAGGATTAGGATGTTAGGACTGATGTTTTTGAATTACTACTTTTGATTGATGGGATTTGGGTTTTTTTGTTTAGTGTGCTCGCTAAGATTTTTCTTTCAATCTTATGCCTACGTATTCCCGTTTACCGAAACAGGGAAATCAGAGCGTTCGTAGTTCCTCCTATTCTATGGGAGGAAATGGTTGTTTTGGTGTCTTGTTTAAAGCCCAAGACGTGAAGCTGAAGGTAGTTTGTATCTTGATTGAAGCCCAAGATGTGAAACTGAAGGTGTTTGACTTTAGAGAGAATTTGTCACCTCTAAAGAAGGGTTTGTCTGTCACAACTGTTGGGTGACTGGTTATAAAGGAGAATTACTTTAACCGGGATACGCGGATCCTAGCAATGCCATAATTTCCTTTAAAGGGGATTTTAACCTGAAGGAGAAGACTTTAACTCAGTGTAGAGCAATGCTATTTTTCCTTAGGAATTTCTCATGCTAAAAGTGGGACAGTGGCACGGATGTAGATGATCCAGAGGCTTGCCTCTTACAGTAATTAGATGAAGGGGAAGGAGTTGTTGATGTTTGTGTACTGTGAACGAGGCACAGCTTTGATGCAAAAAGGTTGATTGGATCAACCAGTGGTTTTCTTATACAAAGCCTACGAGGAGGCTAATATGTGTCTCGTACAAAGCCCGAGAGAGAGGCTAAAAGGTTTTGACTCAACGAGGGAATCTTTTGGTATCTCGTATAAAGCCCGAGATGGAGGCTATTTTGACTCAACAAGAGAGTTTTTTGTATCTCGTACGAAGCCCGAGATGGAGGCGAAAGGGGTGATTGACTCAATGAGGGAGTCTCTTATGTGTCTCGTACAAAGCCCGAGAGAGAGGCTGAACGTTGTTTGACTCTGCTGGGGAGAATCATTGTACAAAGCCCAAGAGGAGGCTATGGTTACTGTTTCAGTTGAGTGACAAGTCCAGTATGCTGATTTTAAAGAGAAAATCAGTTCTTATATGAGCAATACTGTACTCAAGGACTTGATTCAAGGGTCCGGGTTATGCCTGTCCTTTAAGGAAGCGGGAAATCTGAAGGGTATTGAGACTGTCCAAGTCTACGGGTTTCCTTCCTATTTAACGAAGGGGTCACTTGAGAATGTCTTTGAGACTCAAGGAAATTAGACTGTCCAAGTCTAGGGTTTGATCTTTTGTACTGTGTTTTGAGAAACAGTAGTAGACTCTATGAAAGGACTTATTTTATGCAGCTGACTAAGTTTTGTTCCTATACCTCTAGGAGGTCGTCGGGATAATTTGTACGAAGCCCAAGAGGAGGCTGGAAACTTTTAAGAAGCCGATCGGTCCTTGTACTAAGCCCAAGAGGAGGCTATCATTCCCGAAGGAAGAAATCATTATACGAAGCCTAAGAGGAGGCTGTGAATACTTCTAAGAAGCCGTAGGGTCCTTGTACTAAGCCCAAGAGAAGGTGGGGTTGCTTTTAGGAAGCCTGTGGGTCCTTGTACGATGCCCAAGAGGAGGCCGATGCTTTTAAGAAGCCTATGGGTCCCCAAACCCCGAGAAATTCAAGGCAATGCTATTCACCGAGAATAGATCAAAGTCAGGAAAGTTCGAGAATTTGGAAGAAACTCAAGAGATGCAATTCACGGAGAAGAGATCATCTCTGGGGAATAGAGTTTCTTGACAAGTGCTTTTAAGAAGCCTGTGGGTCCCCAAACCCCGAGAAATTCAAGGCAATGCTATTCACCGAGAATAGATCAAAGTCAGGAAAGTCCGAGAATTTGGAAGAAACTCAAGAGATGCAATTCACGAAGAAGAGATCATCTCTGGGGAATAGAGTTTCTTTGACAACTTCTATGAGTGACAGTCTATGAAAGGGTTCACAGAGAATGCTGCCTTTCATATCTCCATATTGTTTAACCCCAAGAGGAGGGAAGATTGTGTCTGGTAATCCTATGGGGATCTAGTTTAGACTATTTCTAAGAGTGATTGAAACAGATTTACCAAGTGCTAGACGTAGTTGTCGGGGAAACTCTAAATATCTATACTATTATTACACAGTTGATATGAGATTATGAAAGAAGACTTACAGCGAAACAGCCCCACAATACAGTTATATGCATATGAAAGCGGTAAATGAAAGCAATAACCACTTACTCGGTTGTAGAGCTTCCATGTTGTTTGGTTAGTTGTTCAACAAAGAAAGATTGAAAACAACAATATATTCAAAATCAAAGGAGAAAGTGCTTTGAAAAAGAAAGTTTTGGGGCTTACAACTCAAGGAGAGGCCCAGGGTTTTATCAGTGAGCGCACTGTTTGAATTTGTACAGAGGGACTTATACAAGTGACTGAGGCCAAAAAAGGTTTTCTGTACAAAGGGATGGGTCTTACACTCTTTCAAGAGGCCCAAAGGGTTTAAATAAAAAGAGTGGGGCTTATGACACGAGGGTAGGCCCAGATGATTTTTCCGTTTGAAATGGCGATCGCGCCGAGGTTTTCTTTTAACGCGGAGGGACTTATACAATAAGTGAGGCCCAAAATGTTTTGGTTAAAAGGGGATTGGGTCTTACACTCTATTAGAGGCCCAAAGTGTTTTTGAATGGGTCTTATAGCTCAAGAAGAGGCCCAAGGTTATTTTTCAAAAAGCGATGATCGTGCCGTTTATTTGAAAATGTACAGAGGGACTTATACAACGAATGAGGCCCAAAATATTTCTGTACAAGTGGGTTGGGTCTTACACTCTCTCAAGAGGCCCAAGTGTTTTGAAAATGATTTATGAGGGTTGAATTAATCCAAAAACCCTAATTTGTTTTCAAAAATGTATTTAATTGAATAAAAATTCAATTAAAAATGATCAAAATTGTTTAACATATGAAAAACAAATTGTGATTTTGGATTAATGCTTCAAAAATTAAGTATTGACCTACAAAATAATTAGAAAGCATTAAAAGTTGCAAAATCAATGTAGAAAAAATATTTAAAATGTCAAAAACAATTAAAATATTAATTCTTTGCAAAAATATCAATTATATGAAATAAATAATATTTTTGGGATTTTTTGATAAAATAAAATATTTTAACATTTTTGTGAATTATTAAAAAAAGAATCAACTCAAAATCATTAAAACTCAGAGAGAAATTAATTTTTGAATCAATTAAATAAAATCACAAAATTCAAATATTCAAATTTCTAAAAATGGCGCCAAGAACAAGCTGAAGAACACGTGCGTGTTCTGGGTTTGGCTGATTTGCATTTTCTATCCAATCTCCCTGAATACTTGATTATAACATGCAATCCACATATCATTATGCTCGTCTCAACCTCACGATCATGTCTATGTCCATTAATTTCATTTAAATTAAACATATAACAAGAAATCATGAAAAATCCTCAAGAACCCTAATTTCTGCATGAAGGCTATGATATTTGATACACGATTCAAACAATGCAATTAATTGAGGGAAAACATTCCATGCATGATTATGAACATATGGCCAAATTATTGTGCAGCAAAAATTGCATGGATCATAGAGTTAGAAGAGCTCATGCTTACCACTTGCAGCTGGTGATCGTGATTTGTGTTGGAGGTGTTACAGCTAGGTTCCAATGATGTGGATAGCTTCCCTAGGTGCCAAGTGATGTGTCTGAGTGCTTGGAATGGATTGAAATGGTTTGGAGTTGAAGATGGTACCTCAACTGCAAAACTGTCAAGAACTTGAGCAATTGGCTGATGATTTTGTGAAATCTGTGTTCCAGATGTTATGTGAGTGTTTAGATCACTTCTATATGATGTATGTGAGGTGTGTGAGTGATAGGTTTGATTGGAAAAGCTCTCAAACTCAAAACCCGATAGCTACCTTGCTAAGAAAGGCATTTTTGCCAAGAGAAAGAGATTTTGAGGAAAGCATCTGTTAGATGGCTTTGGTGTACTCAAACTTATCACAATTGAGCTCTATTTATAGTAGAGCAAGTTTGTTTTGCAAGGAATAGTGAATGGCAACTGGTAAGTAGGTTTGGCCAATGTTGTCCAATGGAAATCCAAGTCTCCTCTAGCCATTGACTAGAGGTTAGGGCACAGAGCTGTGGTTCCCTTGGTCTTGGATAAGTCTTGACTGATTTTAGATGAGAATGGCTCAGTCCATGCCACCTTGATGCTTCCATTGAATGCTTCAATCCAAATTTGGAGTCTTGTCCCTATTTTGGCCATTCTAGGTTCAACATGCTATTTCTTGTTCCATGGACTTTAGAGGCTTGGCTCAGTGATTGTCCCCTTTAGATTCAATCCTCAGATGTGTCCAAGTGGATAGGAGCATTTGAATTTGGCTGATTTTGGTAAATCGAGCAAAGTTGCAAATTCTGCCTTGCCTTTGACAGATTTCAGCAAGGCAACTTTCCAATGTCATATCTCATGACTCAAATGGAATTTGGCAATGTTCTTGGCCATTTTGGAAAGCCCTTACATGATATAACAACTGTTTAAACATATTTGGTTTTGATCTCTTTTGAATCCAAGTGAAAAATCCCTCTACATTTGACAAAAAGTGAAGGCAGATTCTGACTTAGTGAAAATTTCACTAAGTGTTGGAAAAAGTGACATTTTCACTTTTCAGCCATTTTGATCACTCCATAACTCAAAATCCTTAATGAATTGGACTTAGGTCTAGTTTAAGTTTTTGTATAGGGTAATGAGGGCTACAAATCCATCTTTGGATGAGAAAAAATGGTTTTGTGGTTTAGGAGTTATGATCCTTCAAAGTTGGTACCCTTGTCACTTTATTTTTAACTTAGAAAATTTTCTAAGTTTTTATGGTTACCCCTTTTACAAGTTATCCCACTTTTCTTGATTTTTCTTGATGAATGATGATTCAAATCATACATTAACATCATTTTAGGGTTAAAAATCCATTTTGGGGAAAAATCTCAAAAAGTCAAAGTTGACTTTTGTGCACAGTTGACTTTTTATCAAATGAATTCCAAACTGTGCAATTCTTCAGGAAATCATGTCCTTGACCTAAATCAACCTTGAAGGACATGTTCCATGGGTGTCATGGGGTATATTGGGGTATGTTCTAGGGTTTGGGAGCATGCCCTGGTCAAAAGTCAAAGTTATAGTTGACTTTTTCCTTAAAACTCTAATTGTGGTGCAGATGAAATTGAGACTTGTTGCTCAAGCTTCTTGGATTAATCCATTATTATAAATGGATCAATATAGCTTATTAGAGACCCTCAAACCCTCTCTTGAGGTCTTGGCTCATGATTTGCCCTAAAAGTCAACTTAGGGGTGAATTAGGTCAAGAAACCCTAATTCCTGATTTTTTATGAATGCATCCCCTGAGGCCAAATTGACTTGATGAATGGGTCCATGAGGTTCCATGGAGTACATTAGGTTGTGTTTTGGATCTTTGGCTTGTGTCCAGATGAAATTTTTCATCTGGAGGCCCTGGTCGACCAAAACCCTAATTTGGTGATACTGGCGATCTTGAGACTTGATCCACCTAAAAGGGAGCAACCTTGTGGTTAATCCTTGAAGTGGGAGTCCTTTTGATCCATTGTAGATGTTTGAGAGGTTAGACAAGTTGAAAATCATGTCATTCCTTGATTGATCCTTTGTCTAAGGCTCTGAGAGGGCTTAAAACCCTAATTTTGATTGTAGTGAATGCTCAATAACCCTTGAGGCATTTGATGAGGCATGATGGTTCATCCACATTGTGATGATGATTTGCACAATGATGGGAAATCTTAGTGGTCAAAATTTGGGGTATGACAAATGCCCCTATTTAATCTTCTTGGACCCGAAGGTGTGAATGACGAAGGTATTCGGGCATTCGGGGTGCAAGAGGATTAAATATCGAAATACCTGAAATTTTAATGGTGGTTATGAATGGTAGCTTACGCATTCATCTTCGTTTGCTAAGCAATGATGCTTAGAAAAGGTAAACTTCCCCTCGATCCTGGTCTTCAGCCAAGGAACTGGTCTTAGTTGCGGAAACAAACTTCCCCTCGATCCTGGTTTCCTACCAAGGAACTGGTCTCAGTTATTGAAATAAACTTCCCCTCGATCCTGGTTTCCTACCAAGGAACTGGTCTCAGTTTCTGATGTAAACTTCCCCTCGATCCCGGTTTCCTACCAAGGAACTGGTCTTAGTTTCGGAAACAAACTTCCCATCGATCCTGGTTTCCTACCAAGGAACTGGTCTCAGTTGTTCAAATAAACTCCCCCTCGATCCTGGTTTCCTACCAAGGAACTGGTCTTAGTTTCTGATGTAAACTTCCTCTCGATCCTGGTTTCCTACCAAGGAACTGGTCTTAGTTTCCGATTTAAACTTCCCCTCGATCCCGATTTCCTACCAAGGAACTGGTCTTAGTTTCTTTTGTCAATAAACTTTTTGACAAGGGACGCTATTCGTAGCGATTTCCCTCAAACTTCTCGCTGAATTTTCCTGGGGAGATGCCATCTGACGGAAAAAGTTTTGACGTAAGACTTGCTGGGGAACCCAATCGTCTGAATTGTAGAGGTACACAAACTTCTCTGTTTGGAGACGCCATTTATCGATTCTACTGGGGGAAAGCGAGTCTCTTGAGAGACTGTTTCCACTTGGGATCTTACATCATACTTTTCTCAGGATCTTCCCGGAGAAATGCCATGTGATGGGGTCCAATTTTGAGGTGCCGATGACCTTTTCATCAGCGATCTTTTCAGAGAATGGCAGCTGTACTGCCAAATCTCTGCTTAGGAGGCTTTCTCTGGGGGATTTTTCTTTAATCCGGGAAAGCAAGGATATCATCTTCAATGGCGAAGAGTGATGTTAACTGAGAGTTCCTCTGGTCTTTCAGAGGTTCAAGTTATCAAAGTGGTCGAGGAGCCAACTTCATTCCAGAAATAAACTGGAGGAGAGAGATTGTTCAGACGCCGCACTTCTTGACGAGGAAAAAACTTGACAACTCGATTGAGAGGACTTTTTATCACCAGGGGACAAGACCGACTAGAGTGATATTGATGCAATATGAATGCGAATGCAAATCAATAATGCATGTATGTCTATGCTGACAAAACTGACGCGACACACAAACTAAAAGATGAACATGACTGGATACTTAGCCATCGCGGGGCGTGTAGAGATATCGCTGGTTCAAGATAGCAATTCCACCTTGCTTAGGAGAGATAGTCCCTGCGGGGAATACCGTTGATCGGGCTTAGGAGATAAGAACTCGGCCGAAGCCTGTCAGACGAAACAAGGTCTCTGACACAGTTGATCCCTTCATTCAGGCGTACTGGGTTAGAAGGAGTACTTTGATTCTGCACTTTGAAGCTCGATTACTTCTGGAGAAGTGATTGATGTTCTTTCGATGTTCAACAGTCAAAAGAAATTGCCATCTTTATTTTAAAAGCAGAAAAAGTTTTACCAAGTAAATTCCTTTTTGTTTTATTTCAAGAGTCGTTAGTCATGTTAACAACGTCGTTCTGTAAAGGTAAAACACATAAGAACTGCAAACAAAAGTACAGGGGCTCAAATTTTATTGATAGGATGGAGATCAGTCAAACACGTGATTCCAAAGAGTATATACAAAGTTTGAAAATGGTAATTTACAGGGAAAAGGACTACGTTAAACATAACGACCACTATCCTTCTACCAACTTTCAATTCGGGACATCCTGAGCTTCTGTCGAAGATGACCTTGACTGGAGTTTTCCTCTGATGGATGATGTAACTGCTGCTGCTGAGGGACTTGCCTCTGTTGAACATAGTTACTTGCCATTATCCCTAATTTTTGCCTGGATTGTACCATGATGTTTTCAATCCATCGGGATGATTTTTTTATATGTCTCTAACTTTTTCCTGGACCGCCCTTTCGGGTTTTCAATCCACCGAGACGTTTTTTTTAGTTTAGGCGAAGTATTTCTTGACTACATCAACATTCGTGGGGTAGGCAAATTCCTCTCCGTCCATGGTTGCAAGTCTCAAGGCGCCGCCTGAGAAAGCTTTTGTGACCACATAGGGGCCATCATAATTCGGAGTCCACTTGCCCCGAGAATCAGTGAGAAAAAATTGTATCTTCTTGAGCACGAGGTCCCCTTTTCTGAAGACACGAGGTCGGACCTTTTTGTCGAACGCCTTCTTCATTCTCTGCTGATACAACTGACCGTGGCATAGTGCCGTGATTCGTTTCTCTTCGATCAGGTTTAATTCGTCGTGTCGGCTTTGACACCATTCAGCTTCGGTGAGCTTAGCTTCCATTAGTACTCGGATTGATGAGATCTCTGCTTCTATGGGGAGAACTGCCTTCATGCCATATACTAGAGAGAAAGGGGTTGCCCCTGTCGAAGTGCGGACAGATGTGCGATAACCGTGAAGAGCAAAGGGTAGCATCTCGTGCCAGTCTTTATAGGTTACAACCATCTTCTGAACAATCCTCTTGATGTTCTTGTTAGCCGCTTCTACCGCTCCGTTCATCTTGGGTCGGTAGGGAGATGAGTTATGGTGTTCAATCTTGAACTCTGCACACAACTCTTTCATCATCTTATTGTTCAAGTTGGATCCATTATCAATAATGATCTCGCTTGGAACACCATAACGGCAGATGATATTGTTTTTGATAAATCGGACCACCACTTGTCAGGTTACATTAGCGTATGATGCTGCTTCGACCCACTTGGTGAAATAGTCAATGGCTACCAGGATGAACCGATGTCCGTTTGAAGCCTTAGGTTCGATCAAGCCAATCATGTCGATTCCCCATATGGAAAAAGGCCACGGGGAAGAAAGAGCTTTGAGATGTGATGGCGGTACATGAATTTTGTAGGAGTATATCTGACACTTGTGACTCCTCCTCATGTACTTGTAGCAGTCGGATTCCATGGTCAACCAATAGTACCCTGCTCTCAGAATTTTTCTCACCATTGTGTGTCCGTTGGCATGAGTGCCAAAGGATCCTTCATGAATTTCTTTCAAAAGCATGTCTGCTTCTGGTCTTTCGACGCATCGGAGCAAGACCATGTCAAAATTTCTCTTATAGAGAGTGTCACCGCTCAGGAAGAAATTTCCAGCCAATCTTCTGAGGGTTTTCCTGTCTTTTCAGAGTGCCCCAGATGGGTACTCTTGTTTCTGAAGGAAGCATTTGATATCATGATACCAAGGTCGGTCATCTATGACTGCTTCAATCGTGAAGACGTAAGCGGGCCGTTCAAGGCGCATTATGTCGATCTTAGGTATGTCATTCCATTGACCTACACTAATCATGGAAGAGAGAGTGGCTAATGCATCAGCCATGTGATTCTCATCACGAGGGATGTGATGAAACTCAACTCTGTTGAAGAAAGGTAACAACCTTCTTGCATAGTCTTTGTAAGGAATCAATCTTGATTAGTATGTGTTCCAATCTCCTTTTATCTGATTGATAACCAAGGCTGAGTCGCCGTATACGTCCAAGTTTTTGATCCTTAAATCAATTGCTTCTTCGAGACCCATGATACATGCTTCGTATTCGGCCTCATTGTTGGTACACTTGAACGTAAGTCGAGCGGTGAAAGGAATGTGGGTACCCTGAGGGGTAACAATGATTGCCCCAATTCCGTTTCCGTAATGATTAACTGCTCCGTCAAAGATAAGTCCCCATTGGGAACCTGGTTCTGACCCTTCACTGGATAGCGGTTCATCGCAGTCTTTCATCTTTAGATATATGACGTCTTCGTCTGGGAAGTCAAACCTGATTGATTCTTGATCGTCAATCGGTTGATGAGCCAAATGATCGGCTAAAATACTTCCTTTAACGGCTTTCTGAGCGTGGTACTCTATGTCATATTCTGATAGCAACATCTGCCAACGGGCAATCCTTCCTGTGAGAGTAGGTTTTTCGAAGACGTACTTGATTGGATCCATTTCTGAGATCAACCAAGTAGTGTGATGAATCATGTACTGGCAAAGACGTTTGGCTGCCCAAGCCAAAGCGCAGCAAGTTTTCTCAAGCATCGTGTACCGAGTCTCGCAGTCGGTGAATTTCTTGCTCAAATAGTAGATGGCAGACTCTTTCCGTTTGGTTTCATCTTGTTGGCCAAGTACACAACCCATTGAGTCCTCTAGAACTGTGAGGTAAATGATCAGTGGTCTTCCTTCCACTGGAGGTGATAGAATCGGAGGATTCAACAGATATTCCTTAATACTGTCGAAGGCAGTTTGGCAATCTTCTGTCCAAACGCAATCCTGGTTCTTTTTCAGTAATTTGAAAATCGGCGCACACGTGGCGGTCATAAGGAATATAAATCTGGAGATGTAGTTCAAACGTCCTAAGAATCCTCTGACTTGTTTTTCAGTTTTCGGAGAAGGCATTTCTTGAATGGCCTTGACCTTGTCAGGATCAACCTTAATTCCTTTCTGGCTGACGATGAACCCTAGTAGTTTCCCTAAATGGACACCGAAGGTGCACTTATTGGGATTCAAGCGGAGCTTGAATTTTCTTAAACGTTCGAACAATTTTGACAAATGTTAAACGTGCTCACTCTCTGTTTTTGATTTTGCAATCATATCATCGACATATACCTCGATTTCCTTATGTATCATGTCATGAAACAGAGTAGTCATGGCCCTTTGATAGGTTGCCCCGGCGTTCTTCAAACCGAACGACATTACCTTGTAACAAAAGGTACCCCATGGGGTAATGAACGAAGTTTTCTCCATGTCTTTCGGTGCCATTTTGATCTGGTTATAGCCCGAGAATCCATCCATGAAGGAGAAAATTTTGAACTTTGCTGTGCTGTCTACCAGCATGTCAATGTGTGGTAAAGGAAAGTCGTCCTTTGGACTTGCCTTGTTCAGATCTCTGTAATCAACACACATTCTGACCTTTCCGTCCTTTTTGGGAACGGGTACGATGTTGGCTAACCATTGAGGATATTCTGATGTGGCGAGGAAACCCGCGTCGATCTATTTTCGTACCTCCTCTTTGATTTTGATGGCCATGTTCGGATGAGTTCGTCTCAACCTTTGCTTTACCGGCGGACATTCCAATCTTAACGGTAAGTGATGTTCCACGATGCTGGTATCCAACCCTGGCATATCCTGATAGGACCAAGCGAATACATCGGGAAATTCTCTAAGAAGCTTTATCAAACTCTCTTTGGTAGTTGGACTGAGCAGTGCCCCAATCCTGATTTCTTTTCTCTCCTTTTCTGAACCCAAGTTTACCGTTTCCAACGGTTCTTTGTGAGGTTCAATGGACCTTTCCTCTTGTCTGAGTAGTCGAGAGATCTCTTCTGGAATTTCGTTGTCAACTTCTTCTTCAGCCCCAAATACCGGGAACTCAAAGTTGGGAGAAGGCATCGGATCGTATGTTTCAACGGGGTTTAAAACAAGCAATCTGCATGACATGATGATTCGTGTTTAGAAGAGATAGAGAAAAATGCAAGTGTGTGCAGTGTTTTATTTTACTGCTTGTTTTTATTTGAATTGTTTTTTAGGATTACCATTTTCTGAAAAAGAAAAAAGAGAAAACAACAATTAATGCGGAAATTACAGAACGACGTTATTTTATTTATGAACAAGTCGAATCTTGAAACTACAGCCCTATAAAACAAAACTCTGTCGCTTCGGGCAAAACGAAGAGGGAAATTTACAGAAAGCGAGCCCTATCAAAACATCCGTTTCACCTGGGCAGGGTGAAAGGTTAAAGATGGCAATTACTTTGACTGATGAATGACCTTCGGAACCTCGACGGCAACCTATTGGCGGTGAACTCCTCGGTGAATCACAAAGTCTGGCACCTTCCTTGATTTGTCTTCAGAAATGACGCTGATTTCTGGTGGAGCAGGATCATTGGAATCTGTTTCCCAGGCAGAGTTGTCGTAGGAGAATTCCTCTGTTGCATTTTGCATAGCATTTGTGTTCTCAGCTGTATCTCCCCATCCAGTTAGCTGGATGTCTTCGAGCCTGATACGAGAGCTTTCCAGAGCGGTGTACTTAACCATATAGTCGTATTTTCCACTCGGTTGTCCCAAGGTGTCCCACACTTCTTTCGAACTGGAGGAGTCATTTCTTTCGATGACGTTGACCTCGGGAAAAGCATAGTTGATGAATTCAAGTCCTGCAAATGTTGCAAATTCATCTTCATGTTGAGTAGTTTCCGAATGACCTGAGTGTTGCTCCCATGACATGGTGGGGACACAGGTATTCTGTTCAAAGGCGGTCAGCTGATTTTCATTGTTCGGCTGACTCTCTTGCCCCAAGTTTCCTGGGTAAGGTTGCCACATTGGCAGACCATCCATTGGGCCATAGTAATTGTAGTCAAAGTTGTCTTTCATCAGAGTGTCTTCATCTAATGAATTTGGCGGAGCACAGCATCCTTCCGGATCACAATCTCCGTATATCATTTCGACATCTGACCTTGGTATAAACCTCGGACTCTGTGCGGGATAGCAAAATGGTATAGGCACCTATTCCTGAGACATATAACCGTCCTCATTCAAATAGGACTTCCATTCTTCATCTGTGTCAGAGGGATCTTCCTCATTGATAGCATGAACCGCTTGAGACACCGGGTGAAGAAAACCTCCACTGTGGAAGAAGTTTTGAAGGGGATGAAGACTTTCATCGCTGGTAACTGTCTGGGTACAGGCTGCAGAAAAACCAAGACCCTTCTTTGTTTTATTGTCAATAGGAATGACAAACTATCCCCATCCCGTTGTATCGGTACTCTCGACCGCTTTGATAGCATCTTTGTATGAGGAAATCAAGGTTCCTCCTTGGGATTGATTGTCCTTGCTCACCGACAATGCTTGGAACTGAGTTCCAATAACCTCCCCGGGTTCTATACTAGTAGATGATGACAAGTTGCTCACAAGCAAGGCTTGTTCCCCACAAACCGTGACAAGTTGATCGTTCTTGACGAACTTTAGCTTTTGGTGGAGGTTCGAAGTGACCGTTCCAGCCTGATGTATCCAAAGTCTTCCTAATAAACAACTGTATGTTGCCCGGATATCCATGACCTGGAAAGTGACTTGGAAAGTGTGAGGACCGATAGTTATGGGAAGATCAACTTCGCCGATAACCGTTTTTCTGGATCCGTCGAATGCTTTGACGACAACCTCGCTAACTCTCATCGGAGGGCCTTTGAATGATAATTGCATCAAAGTGGACTTCGGCATAACATTCAGGGCTGACCCTGTGTCTACCAGTACGCTGGCTAAAGCATTGTCCTGGCAGTTAACTGTAATGTTGAGCGCCATGTTATGACGGCGACCCTCTTCGGGTAATTCCTCATCACTAAATCCCAAATTATTGCAGGAAGTGATGTTAGAGACAATGCTATCGAACTGTCTGATTGTTACATCCTGTTCCACAAAGGCCTGCTCCAAGACTTTCTGTAGAGCCTCCCTGTGCGCTTCTGAACTGAGTAACAGTGATAACACCGAGATCTTTGAAGGAGTCTGTAACAGCTGATCAACAATGTTATATTCACTCCTTTGGATGAGCTTCAGCATCTCATCATCATTTTTCGAAAGGTCGGGATTACTGGATTGACCGACTGGTAGATCGGGAGCTTATGTCTGAAGTTCCTTTTCCTTGTTAACTTCCCCAACCCCTCGGTTGAAGATTCTACCACTCTGTGTTACACGACTGATGTCTGGAATATTCACGACGGAGAGTAATGGAATTTCCTTTCCATTTTCAATTATTGTTGCACCGTATTTGTAAGGGATCACCTTAGCTGATTCATACGATAGCGGTCCTGATAGATAGATGACTACAGGAGCCTTCTGATTTTTTTGACCATCGTAAGCAATCTCGATTCGTTCCCGGTTGGGAACTTTAGATTCGTCAAGTAGAGGGATGATGGCAAAAACATCCCTGGTCTGGTGACGACCAGAGATTGTGACAACATCCTCGACTTGATCGGCAAGGTAGTTCGGCGTCCAGTTGATGGGTCCAGAACCCGGATATGGACGAATTTCTCCACGATCCGCCTGACCCCGAAGAACTGCTCTCACAAGGTAACACCCTTGGTTACTTTCCGAACAGACGCTACAACTGTCATAATTGTGTGGTGGCACCTGGCCACGCCCACTTTGAATACAATGTAACCTCACTAGGTTGGCTTCCACTGATCGGACATCCTGACTTTGACGCTGGGTAGGATTCCTGTTACTAATACTAATCTACTGAGTATCTTCATCCATATAAATTGGCATCCACCAATGATTTAATAAGTGCTGAAGTGCCTCCTGGACAAGGGTACAACCTCGATCGTTTTCACAACCCGCTTCACAGCTTTGATAGTCATGTGATATTAAGAATCCGAGTCGGACCTGCTCAGCATGTAACTCTACCAGGTTGGTATTCATCACGCGAATATCGAAGATCTGAACCATGTTGATTTGATAGGAGTTCCTATCATGGTAGTCTTGGATCCATCCAAGATCCATCTGACGCTGGAGGGCCTCTTGTATGAAAGAGCATCCCTGTTTATTTACCGAGCAAGTCAGACAGGAACTGTAATTGTGTCGCGGCAGATTATGATACTGGCTTTGCCTTGAGTGTATTGCCACCAAGTTGACATTCATCACACGGATGTCGTGGTTCTGAATGACGTTAGAATTCGTGTAAACCATGTTAACTCCACGAACTCGGTGCTCTTGGATCCATCCGAGATCCATCTGTTCCTGTAGAGCTGATTGCACTACCGAACATCCTTGGTTGTCTTTAGAGCAGATATCACACTGATGATAATTATGAGGTGGCACATGGCCATATCCACTCTGTCTACAATGCATCTTGACCAGATTGGTTTTTAACAAGAGTACATCGTGAATTTGATAGACATTGTTAAATTCTTTCTCAATCAGGTTGACTGCAGCTTTCTCATGTTGAGGCAGCGGGTTCGTGAGAACATTGGGATTCGTATCTTTGAAAGATAAGAGCCCGCTCCTAACAAGCTTTTGCACGTCGGACTTGAAATTGAGACAAGTCTCTATGTTATGCCCTGAACCTCCTTGATGATAAGGGCATGTTTGATCCACCTTAAACCAAAAAGGCGGATTTTCCGGTATCGTAAGAGGAGAGTTAGTCTGAATGTACCCCTTAGCCAGTAGTAATGGAAACAGCTCTGCATACGTCACGGGTATAGGATCAAATCCTGGTGGCCGTGTTGTACGATTGTTGTTATATGGAGGACGAGCCTGCTGAAGAGGCTGTTGTGTCCTTTGTTGATCAGGCTGACCCTGCGCAACCTGAGGTTGATAACAGGAGTCACAACTGCTACCGGTTGATAACGTCGCCTTTGCTTTTCGAGAGAGATATTCCCAATATCTTGCTCTTTTTTCTTAGGGAGAGCACTACCATATTTTTTAGTACCGCTCATCGATCCAGTGTCTTTTACCAAACGTCCTTCTCGGACGGCTTCCTCAAGACGTGCGCCCATGCCCACCATCTCGGTGAAATCACTGGGTGCACTGGCAACCATTCAGTCATAGTAAAATGAGCTTAAGGTCTTTAAGAAGATCTTTGTCATCTCTTTTTCCTCAAGAGGTGGACAAATTTGAGCGGCAATTTCACGCCACCTTTGAGCATACTCCTTAAAGGTTTCCTTGTCATTTTGCGACATCGATCTGAGTTGATCTCTGTCGGGTGCCATGTCCAAATTATATTTGTATTGTTGGACGAAGGCAGTACCAAGATCTCTGAATGTGCTAATCGTAGCACGGTTTAAACCCATGTACCATTTTAATGCGGCACCGGTTAAACTATCCTGAAAGTAGTGAATCAGCAGGTCCTGATTCTCCGTCTGGGCTGACATCCGCCGAGCGTACATCATCAGATGGCTCTGAGGGCAAGAGTTACCCTTGTACTTTTCAAAGTCGGGCACTTGAAATTTATGCGGGACTTTCACATTTGGGACCAAGCAGAGATCTGCGGCGTCCTTTCCAAATAGATCCTGACCGCGAATGGCTTGCAGCTCCTTCTGCATTTCCAAGAATTGCTCCTGGAATTCCTCCATTCTGTCAAACATAGTTTCCTTCTTACCAGAAGGTGTCTATGGAATCTGTCCTTCCGGGACAGTGTGCACCACAGGGGGTGGGACCGTGACTACGGCAGTGAGTCTTGGCGTCTCCCGAAGTTTGTAACCTTCAGGAGTCTTCAGTATGCCTCTGGCATCTTCGCTTTCCCGAAGTTTGTAAACTTCAGGCCCAGTGGCTTCTGTTGTGATTCCCTGATCTTCAGTGATCGGCGGAACATATCCTTCCGGGATATAGTTAACAGGCATGCCCCAAGGACGATCTTTTGGTATCTGATACCTAGGATCATACTTTTCTACTATAGGCGCTGAGGTGATCTCTGAGATCACAGTTCTTTGTAGCTGAGCTTCTGCCATGGCTTGCATGTCGTTACGAAGATTTCTCATATCCTCTCTTAGAGCGTCGATCTCTTCTTTCAACTCTCTATTTTCTTCCTCAAGATCATCCATCTTTTTCTGACGATTGGCCCGAGTATTGTACGAATGAGACAATTTGACTCTAGAATCGAGACACAAACGTGAGATTCGTAGGTAAGAAGAATACGCGATGTGAGAATGATGAATGCAATGATTATATTAATTGTTTAAGGTTTAATTAAAATAAAATTCGACAATTAGATTGTAAATATCAAACAGTGGGGAAACCCCTCTTTATTGAATTCAAAGGATTACAGAAATGGAAATACAGTAGATTACAAGGTGCAGAAACAGAAACCTAAACTAATGGGTCCCGAGTCCTCTCTGAAGAGAAATCGGGTGCTGATTCTGGTATCTTCCTTTTCTTTGACCGGGGCTCTTGGGTCGTTGTTGGGTTGTCATTCCTTTGCCAAGTGAAAGGAGCGAGCAAATTCCTTTGGTCATCCTGATTATCTACAGCATGTTGCTCCAAAATTTCAATCAGAGCATCTTTCTCTTTCAGTAATTGCTGTATTCTGATGCACTCTACGTCGAGGGTGCGGTACTTGTTCTTCCAAGACCTTCTCTCCCGTTGAACTTTGTTGAGAGTAATCTGAAGCTTTTCAGTTTCAGTCATGAAGTACATGACAGATTCCCTCGGCGGAAGAATTCCGTAACGAGGATAAGGCATCTTTAGCTTGAGAGCTCTAGTTTGTACCCAATGGAGATAAGGCTCCACCGAGACACAGTCCGGTTTTCCTAGAGACTCTCGTCCTTTCTTATGAACATGTTTCCAAGCGTGCACTATTTCCATCTTTAGTGCTCTGTCACTTTCTCCTTCCTTGAAGAAAAGACCTTCCAGATGAACACCCAGTGGGATGTGTCTCATCGGGTATCCAAATTGACAACGAACCAATACCAGATGGTAGTTGATTCCTCCTTTAGTTCCTATAAGGGGTACGTTGGGGAAGTTTCCACAATGATCAATGATCATGATTCCATCATAAATCCTATTACACCAATCTATATCAGAGTTGGTAAGAGACATGATCTTCTGCGACCAGCGTAGGGCACTCTTACAATCTCAAAAAGCAACAGACTTGGGCAAGTGAGAGATAAACCATTTGTAAAGCAGAGGTACACAGCATGTGATCTCCCCTCCGCTGTACAAATTTCCCAAGTGTACAGAATGATACGCATCTGCGAGCAAAGTCGGTACAGGGTTTCCAATGAGAAAAACCTTAATGGAGTTAATATCAACGAAGTTATTAATGTTGGGAAACAAAAATAACCCGTAGGTGAGCAAGACAAAGATGCTTTCAAAAGCAGCCGCGTTTCCTATACTGGCAAAATACAGGGCCTTCTTTGTCATGAACTGGGCTGGCAAACCTTGGATGCCACCCTTAGCAGTTAGGTGAGTCATGACCTCAGACTCGTCCAGATGAATTGCTCTCGCAATGGTCTGATTCTTTAGAATTTCTTCCAGTCCAGAAAATGGAGCTCGATCTGTAATGTGGAGATCAATCAGGTGAGAATACTCCTCCAGCGTTGGTGCGAGCTGGTAATCCGGGAATGTGAAACAGTGATAAACCGGATCATAAAACTGAATGAGCGCATCCATGATTCCCTCAATCACATGGACTCTTAACAGTGGTAGCAAATCTCCGTGCTTGGCTCTGAAAGCCTCAGGGTTAGTGATCATCCTTGCTAACCTTCTCAAATCCTCTAGTTTTGGAACCTTGAAGGTATACTGGTGAGTTCTCCTTCTACCGAAATCCATTAGTGCAATCCTTTTCTCTGATATTTGCAATCACAGTCTTAGTTTATTTTGAAAAAACAGAGAGACTAGAAGAGAAGTTTTTTTTAATGTTTTTTAAATGAATGCATGAATGTAGCACACAAAAACATAGAAAAAACATGGGGTCAAAGGGTCGTTGTCATGAAGTCAAGGCTCTACCCATCCCCAAAGGTTTATACTAGGGTGATTTTTGTACCTGTACTCATTATCATCAGCTCCTCCCAGGAAAGCAAAACAACAAGCGGATCACCAGCGAGTTGTAGTGCAATCTTAGAGTAAGTGCCATTCACCGAGAATAGATCACCAGCCTCAAATGAGGGTAGTATCGCGTGACAACTATTCCCGATAGTTTCCGCACTATGAAAGGGTTTGGTTCCTCAGCTTCTCAGACTTAACAATCAGCCCATTGTCTAGGTGAGAGAATGGATTGCATTGGTCAACCTCCACTGAGGTTGATGGTCGACCTCGTCGCCATCACTTATCTTAAGTGTATACTCAATCTTTCCACATGCGGCATCACACGCATTCCCATTAGCAGAAAAATAAATACGTATAGCAATTAGGAAAAGCAGTATATATATTTGTCCTAAACATCCTAGACCTTTAAAGCTATGAATCCTAAGTTCCTGACAGAAAACGGGTTCCCCGGTGGAAGCCCCAATCTGTGGTTTCCACACAAGAGGTGAAAAGGTAGTCCGTGCCTAGATCTAACTTTGATAGGCCCCACGGTGGGCGCCATTTTTCTGTAGCGAGCGATTTTGGACGTGGTTCTTAAGCGCTGGTCGCTCTCTACGGTTGAGCTTAAACTACAGGTCGATTCATTTTTTATCCTATTAAAGCTGATGAAGGAAGGGAAATAGATGTCTCCAATTAACCCTGCTTTGCATACTGAGTTTGAACAGCAGTCTGTTAGGTTACGAATGCTATCAATGTGGGGGGGCCTTTGTACTGGTTATTTGTATTTTCGCCAATACTGTTTTCTTTCTTTATATCTAGGCTGAAGGTTTTTGGCGGGGAACAAGGATTAGGATGTTAGGACTGATGTTTTTGAATTACTGCTTTTGATTGATGGGATTTGGATTTTTTTGTTTAGTGTGCTCGCTAAGATTTTTTTTTCAATCTTATGCCTACGTATTCCCGTTTACCGAAATAGGGAAATCAGAGTGTTCGTAGTTCCTCCTATCCTATGGGAGGAAATGGTTGTTTTGGTGTCTTGTTCAAAGCCCAAGACGTGAAGCTGAAGGTAGTTTGTATCTTGATCGAAGCCCAAGATGTGAAGCTGAAGGTGTTTGACTTTAGAGAGAATTTGTCACCTCTAAAGAAGGGTTTGTCTGTCACAACTGTTGGGTGACTGGTTATAAAGGAGAATTACTTTAACTGGGATACGCGGATCCTAGCAATGCCATAATTTCCTTTAAAGGGGATTTTAACCTGAAGGAGAAGACTTTAACTCAGTGTAGAGCAATGCTATCTTTCCTTAGGAATTTCTCATGCTAAAAGAGGGATAGTGGCACGGATGTAGATGATCCAGAGGCTTGCCGCTTACAGCAATTAGATGAAGGGGAAGGAGTTGTTGATGTTTGTGTACTGTGAACGAGGCACAGCTTTGATGCAAAAAGGTTGATTGGATCAACCAGTGGTTTTCTTATACAAAGCCTACGAGGAGGTTAATATGTGTCTCGTACAAAGCCCGAGAGAGAGGCTAAAAGGTTTTGACTCAACGAGGGAATCTTTTGGTATCTCGTATAAAGCCCGAGATGGAGGCTATTTTGACTCAACAAGAGAGTTTTTTGTATCTCGTACGAAGCCCGAGATGGAGGCGAAAGGGGTGATTGACTCAATGAGGGAGTCTCTTATGTGTCTCGTACAAAGCCCGAGAGAGAGGCTGAACGTTGTTTGACTCCGCTGGGGAGAATCATTGTACAAAGCCCAAGAGGAGGCTATGGTTATTATTTCAGTTGAGTGACAGGTCCAGTATGCTGATTTTAAAGAGAAAATCAGTTCTTATATGAGCAATGCTGTACTCAAGGACTTGATTCAAGGGTCCAAGTTATGCCTGTCCTTTAAGGAAGCGGGAAATCTGAAGGGTATTGAGACTGTCCAAGTCTACGGGTTTCCTTCCTATTTAACGAAGGGGTCACTTGAGAATGTCTTTGAGACTCAAGGAAATTAGACTGTCCAAGTCTAGGGTTTGATCTTTTGTACTGTGTTTTGAGAAACAGTAGTAGACTCTATGAAAGGACTTGTTCTATGCAGCTGACTAAGTTTTGTTCCTATACCTCTAGGAGGTCGTCGGGACAATTTGTACGAAGCCCAAGAGGAGGCTGGAAACTTTTAAGAAGCCGATCGGTCCTTGTACTAAGCCCAAGAGGAGGCTATCATTCCCAGAGGAAGAGATCATTATACGAAGCCTAAGAGGAGGCTGTGAATACTTCTAAGAAGCCGTAGGGTCCTTGTACTAAGCCCAAGAGAAGGCGGGGTTGCTTTTAGAAAGCCTGTGGGTCCTTGTACGATGCCTAAGAGGAGGCCGATGCTTTTAAGAAGCCTATGGGTCCCCAAACCCCGAGAAATTCAAGGCAATACTATTCACCGAGAATAGATCAAAGTCAGGAAAGTTCGAGAATTTGGAAGAAACTCAAGAGATGCAATTCACGGAGAAGAGATCATCTCTGGGGAATAGAGTTTCTTGACAAGTGCATTTAAGAAGCCTGTGGGTCCCCAAACCCCGAGAAATTCAAGGCAATGCTATTCACCGAGAATAGATCAAAGTCAGGAAAGTCCGAGAATTTGGAAGAAACTCAAGAGATGCAATTCACAGAGAAGAGATCATCTCTGGGGAATAGAGTTTCTTTGACAACTTCTATGAGTGACAGTCTATGAAAGGGTTCACAGAGCATGCTGCCTTTCATATCTCTATATTGTTTAACCCTAAGAGGAGGGAAGACTGTGTCTGGTAATCCTATGGGGATCTAGTTTAGACTATTTCTAAGAGTGATTGAAACGGCTTTACCTAGTGCTAGACGTAGTTGCCGGGGAAACTCTAAATATCTATACTATTATTACACTGTTGATACGAGTTTATGAAAGAAGACTTACAGCGAAACAGCCCCACAATACAGTTATATGCATATGAAAGCGGTAAATGAAAGCAATAACCACTTACTCGGTTGTAGAGCTTCCATGCTGTTTGGTTAGTTGTTCAACAAAGAAAGATTGAAAACAACAATATATTCAAAATCAAAGGAGAAAGTGCTTTGAAAAAGAAAGTTTTTAGGCTTACAGCTCAAGGAGAGGCCCAGGGTTTTATCAGTGAGTGCACTGTTTGAATTTGTACAGAGGGAGTTATACAAGTGACTGAGGCCAAAAAAGGTTTTCTGTACAAAGGGATGGGTCTTACACTCTTTCAAGAGGCCCAAAGGGTTTAAAGAAAAAGAGTGGGGCTTATAACACGAGGGTAGGCCCAGATGATTTTTCCGTTTGAAATGGCGATCGCGCCGAGGTTTTCTTTTAACGCGGAGGGACTTATACAATAAGTGAGACCCAAAATGTTTTGGTTAAAAGGGGATTGGGTCTTACACTCTATTAGAGGCCCAAAGTGTTTTTGAATGGGTCTTATAGCTCAAGGAGAGGCCCAAGGTTATTTTTCAAAAGGCGATGATTGTGCCGTTTATTTGAAAATGTACAGAGGGACTTATACAACGAATGAGGCCCAAAATATTTCTGTACAAGTGGGTTGGGTCTTACACTCTCTCAAGAGGCCCAAGTGTTTTGAAAATGATTTATGAGGGTTGAATTAATCCAAAAACCCTAATTTGTTTTCAAAAATGTATTTAATTGAATAAAAATTCAATTAAAAATGATCAAAATTGTTTATCATATGAAAAACAAATTGTGATTTTGGATTAATGCTTCAAAAATTAAGTATTGACCTACAAAATAATTAGAAAGCATTAAAAGTTGCAAAATCAATGTAGAAAAAATATTTAAAATGTCAAAAACAATTAAAATATTAATTCTTTGCAAAAATATCAATTATATGAAATAAATAATATTTTTGGGATTTTTTGATAAAATAAAATATTTTAACATTTTTGTGAATTATTAAAAAAAGAATCAACTCAAAATCATTAAAACTCAGAGAGAAATTAATTTTTGAATCAATTAAATAAAATCACAAAATTCAAATATTCAAATTTCTAAAAATGGCGCCAAGAACAAGCTGAAGAACACGCGCGTGTTCTGGGTTTGGCTGATTTGCATTTTCTATCCAATCTCCCTGAATACTTGATTATAACATGCAATCCACATATCATTATGCTCGTCTCAACCTCACGATCATGTCTATGTCCATTAATTTCATTTAAATTAAACATATAACAAGAAATCATGAAAAATCCTCAAGAACCCTAATTTTTGCATGAAGGCTATGGTTTTTGATACACGATTCAAACAATGCAATTAATTGAGGGAAAACATTCCATGCATGATTATGAACATATGGCCAAATTATTGTGCAGCAAAAATTGCATGGATCATAGAGTTAGAAGAGCTCATGCTTACCACTTGCAGCTGGTGATCGTGATTTGTGTTGGAGGTGTAACAGCTAGGTTCTAATGATGTGGATAGCTTCCCTAGGTGCCAAGTGATGTGTCTGAGTGCTTGGAATGGATTGAAATGGTTTGGAGTTGAAGATGGTACCTCAACTGCAAAACTGTCAAGAACTTGAGCAATTGGCTGGTGATTTTATGAAATCTGTGTTCCAGATGTTATGTGAGTGTTTGGATCACTTCTATATGATGTATGTGAGGTGTGTGAGTGATTGGTTTGATTGGAAAAGCTCTCAAACTCAAAACCCGATAGCTACCTTGCTAAGAAAGGCATTTTTGCCAAGAGAAAGAGATTTTGAGGAAAGCATCTGTTAGATGGCTTTGGTGTACTCAAACTGATCACAATTGAGTTCTATTTATAGTAGAGCAAGTTTTTTTTGCAAGGAATAGTGAATGGCAACTGGTAAGTAGGTTTGGCTAATGTTGTCCAATGGAAATCCAAGTCTCCTCTAGCCATTGACTAGAGGTTAGGGCACAGAGCTGTGGTTCCCTTGGTCTTGGATAAGTCTTGACTGATTTCAGATAAGAATGGCTCAGTCCATGCCACCTTGATACTTCCATTGAATGCTTCAATCCAAATTTGGAGTCTTGTCCCTATTTTGGCCATTCTAGGTTCAATATGCTATTTCTTGTTCCATGGACTTTGGAGGCTTGGCTCAGTGATTGTCCCCTTTAGATTCAATACTCAGATGTGTCCAAGTGGATAGGAGCATTTGAATTTGGCTGATTTTGGCAAATCGAGCAAAGTTGCAAATTCTGCCTTGCCTTTGACAGATTTCAGCAAGGCAACTTTCCAATGTCATATCTCATGACTCAAATGGAATTTGGCAATGTTCTTGGCCATTTTGGAAAGCCCTTACATGATATAACAACTGTTTGAACATATTTGGTTTTGATCTCTTTTGAATCCAAGTGAAAAATCCCTCTACATTTGGCAAAAAGTGAAGGCAGATTCTGACTTAGTGAAAATTTCACTAAGTGTTGGAAAAAGTGACATTTTCACTTTTCAGCCATTTTGATCACCCCATAACTCAAAATCTTTAATGAATTGGACTTAGGTCTAGTTGAAGTTTTTGTAGAGGGTAATGAGGGCTACAAATCCATCTTTGGATGACAAAAAATGGCTTTGTGGTTTAGGAGTTATGATCCTTCAAAGTTGGTACCCTTGTCACTTTATTTTTAACTTAGAAAATTTTCTAAGTTTTTATGGTTACCCCTTTTACAAGTTATCCCAATTTTCTTGATTTTTCTTGATGAATGATGATTCAAATCATACATTAACATCATTTTAGGGTTAAAAATCCATTTTGGGGAAAAATCTCAAAAAGTCAAAGTTGACTTTTGTGCACAGTTGACTTTTTATCAGATGAATTCCAAACTGTGCAATTCTTCAGGAAATCATGTCCTTGACCTAAATCAACCTTGAAGGATATGTTCCATGGGTGTCATGGGGTATATTGGGGTATGTCCTAGGGTTTGGGAGCATGCCCTGGTCAAAAGTCAAAGTTACAGCTGACTTTTTCCTTAAAACCCTAATTGTGGTGCAGATGAAATTGAGACTTGTTGCTCAAGCTTCTTGGATTAATCCATTGTTATAAATGGATCAATATAGCTTATTAGAGACCCTCAAACCCTCTCTTGAGGTCTTGGCTCATGATTTGCCCTAAAAGTCAACTTAGGGGTGAATTAGGTCAAGAAACCCTAATTCCTGATTTTTAATGAATGCATCCCCTGAGGCCAAATTGACTTGATGAATGGGTCCATGAGGTTCCATGGAGTACATTAGGTTGTGTTTTGTATCTTTGGCTTGTGTCCAGATGAAATTTTTCATCTGGAGGCCCTGGTCGACCAAAACCCTAATTTGGTGATACTGGCGATCTTGAGACTTGATCCACCTAGAAGGGAGCAACCTTGTGCTTAATCCTTGAAGTGGGAGTCCTTTTGATCCATTGTGGATGTTTGAGAGGTTAGACAAGTTGAAGATCATGTCATTCCTTGATTGATCCTTTGTCTAAGGCTCTGAGAGGGCTTAAAACCCTAATTTTGATTGTAGTGAATGCTCAACAACCCTTGAGGCATTTGATGAGGCATGATGGTTCATCCACATTGTGATGATGATTTGCACAATGATGGGAAATCTTAGTGGTCAAAATTTAGGGTATGACAGGAAGGAAATTGAGTTTCTTGAATTGAAGCAAGGTAACTTAACTGTGGCTGAGTATGCAACAAGATTTGAAGAGCTGATTAAGTATTGTCCTCACTACAACGCTTCTAGTGCTGAAAGACCCAAGTGTCTTAAGTATGTGAATGGTTTGAGGCCTGAAATTAAGCTAGCCATTGGTTATTAGGAGATTAGGCGATTTTTTGAGTTGGTGAACAAGAGCAGAATCTATGATGAAGATAGTAGGAATCGATTTGCACATTATAAGAGTTTGAATGATAAGAAAGAAAAAGGTCAATTAAGAGGAAAGCCGTATGTGACTCCTGCTGATAAGGGGAAACAGAAAGTTGGTGGTGGCAAGAAGCCGAGTGGGGGAGGAGCTTCCACTCCGGTGAAGTGTTTTCAGTGTGGCGCTGAAGGACATCGTGCTCCTGAGTGCACAAGTGTTGAGCGGAAATGCTTCAAGTGTGGCAAGCCAGGCCACAAAGCTATGGAGTGCAGAAGCGGTACGAATGTGACTTGCTACAACTGTGGTGAGCGAGGGCACATTAGTACCCAATGTGACAAACCAAAGAAGGCTCAAGCAAAAGGAATGGTGTTTGCTCTATTAGGATCTGAGACTACTAGTAAGGATCGTTTGATCCGAGGTACGTGTTTCATTAATGGTATACCTTCGGTTGCTATAATTGATACTGGAGCTACGCATTCTTTTATTTCTTTGGATTGTGTGAAAAGATTGAATCTTGAGTTGTCTGTTATGAGTGGTGGTATGGTTATTGATACTCCTGCTATGGGTTCAGTAACTACCCCATATGTGTGTTTGAATTGTCCGTTAATTATTTTTGGTAGAGACTTTGGAGTTGATTTAGTGCGTCTTCACTTAGATCAACTTGATGTTATTCTTGGAATGAATTGGTTGGAATTCAATCGTGTTTATATTAACTGTTTTGATAAAACGGTTATTTTCCTTGAACCTGAGAATGAAGGAGACTTGTTTATGTCTACTAAGCAAGTGAATGAGTCAGTGCAAGATGGTGCCAAGGTGTTTATGTTGATGGAAACTTTGAGCATTGGTGAAAGTCGAACAATTGATACTTTACTAATTGATACTTTTCCTGATAAGATACGCGATTTACCGCCGGAACGCGAGGTGGAGTTTTCGATCGACTTAGTTCCTGGAACTAGTCTGATATCGATGGCTCCATATCGTATGTCCGCATCAAAGTTGAAAGAGTTGAAGAGTCAACTTGAGGATTTACTTGAGAAGAGGTTTATTTGTCTAAGTGTGTCACCGTGGGGTGCACCAGTTTTGTTGGTTAAGAAGAAAGAAGGATCTATGAGACTTTGTGTGGACTATAGACAATTGAACAAGGTGACTATCAAGAATAAGTATCCGCTTCCGAGGATTGACGATTTGATGGATCAGTTGGTTGGTGCGAGTGTGTTTAGTAAGATAGATTTGAGATTTGGGTATCATCAGATTCGTGTGAAGGCGGAAGATATTCAGAAGACTGCTTTTCGAACGAGGTATGGACATTATGAGTATTCTGTGATGCCATTTGGTGTGACTAATGCACCAGGTGTATTTATGGAGTACATGAATAGGATTTTCCATCCTTATTTGGACAAGTTTGTGGTTGTGTTTATTGATGATATTTTGATCTATTCGAAGAATGAAAAGGAACATGCTGAGCATCTGAAGATTATATTATCTGTGTTAAGAGAGAAGCAGTTGTATGCTAAACTTTCTAAGTGCGAGTTTTGGTTAAATGAAGTTAGTTTTCTTGGACATGTGATTTCGAGTAGAGGTATTGCAGTTGATCCGTCAAAGGTTAAATTGAAGCTGTATCACAATGGGAAGCTCTGAAATCAGTTTTTGAGATTAGAAGTTTTCTTGGTTTAGCAGGTTACTATCGGAAGTTTATTGAAGGATTTTCTAAGTTATCTTTGCCATTGACGCTATTGACTAGGAAGGGTCAAGCTTTTGTTTGGGATGCAAAGTGCGAGGAAAGTTTTCAAGAGCTTAAGAGAAGATTGACTACAGCTCCTGTTTTGATTTTACCGAATCCGTCAGAACCATTTGTTGTGTATTGTGATGCTTCTTTGATGGGTTTGGGAGGTGTGTTGATGCAAAATCGGCAAGTTGTAGCTTATGCTTTAAGGCAACTTAAAGTGCATGAGAGGAATTATCCGACGCATGACTTAGAGTTGGTCGTTGTTATGTTTGTGTTGAAACTTTGGAGGCATTACTTGTTTGGTACGAGATTTGAGGTGTATAGTGATCATAAGAGTTTGAAGTATCTCTTTGACCATAAGGAATTGAATGCGAGGCAAAGGAGATGGTTGGAACTTTTAAAAGATTGTGATTTTGGTTTGAATTACCATCCGGGTAAGGCAAACGTGGTACTGATGCATTGAGTAGGAAATCTTTGCATATGTCAATGATGATGGTAAAAGAGTTGGAAATGATTGAGCAATTTCGTGATTTGAGTTTGGTGTGTGAGAAGACTTCTTATGGAGTTAGACTTGGTATGTTGAAGCTTACTAGTGGCATTCTTGATGAGATTCGAGAAGGTCAAAAATCTGATTTGAGTTTAGTTGATCGGTTGACTTTGATTACTCAAGGTCAAGGTGGTGATTTCCGGATTAATGAGAATGGTATCATGAGATGTCGTGATAGAGTTTGTGTTCCGGACATTGTTGAGCTGAAGAAGAGTATTCTTGAGGAAGGACATCGTAGTGGACTAAGTATTCATCCGGGTGCTACTAAGATGTACCAAGGTTTGAGGAAAGTATTTTGGTGGCCTCGTATGAAGAAGGATATTGTCGAGTTTATGTATTCTTGTTTGACTTGCCAGAAGTCGAAGATTAAGCATCAGAAACCGTCGGGTTTGATGCAACCGTTATCTATTCCTGAGTGGAAGTGGGATAACATATCTATGGATCTTGTTTCTAGTTTACCTAGAACACTGAGTAACTTTGAAGCTATTTGGGTTATTATGGATAGATTAACGAAATCTGCTCACTTTATTCCTATGCGAATGGATTACCCGTTGGAGAGATTGGCGAAGCTGTACATTGAGAGAATTGTCAGTTTGCATGGTATTCCATCTAGCATTGTGTCAGATAGAGATCAGAGGTTTACTTTGAGATTTTGGGAAAGTTTGCAAGGTGCCTTGGGTACGAAGTTGCGGTTGAGTTCTGCATATCATCCGTGGACCGATGGACAGACTGAGAGGATGATTCAGTCACTTGAGGATCTTTTGAGAGCTTGTGTGTTGGAGAAAGGAGGAGTTTGGGATAGCTACTTGCCTTTGATTGAGTTCACTTACAACAACAAATTTCATTCTAGTATCGATATGGCACCGTTTGAGGCATTGTATGGTAGGCGGTGTAGGACACCGTTGTGTTGGTATGAGTCGGGAGAGAGTGTCGTGGTTGGACCCGAGATCATTCAACAGACCACTGATAAGATTAAGATGATTCATGAGAAGATGAAGATTTCTCAGAGTCGTCAAAAGAGTTATCATGACAAGAGGAGAAAAACACTTGAGTTTCAAGAAGGAGATCATGTGTTTCTTCGAGTCACTCCGATAACTGGCGTTGGTAGGGCGTTGAAGTCGCGTAAGTTGACACCGCGTTTCATTGTTCCTTATCAGATCTTGCAAAGGATAGGAGAGGTAGCCTATCGGATCGCTTTGCCGCCGTCGCTTGCTAATCTCCATGACGTGTTCCATGTATCTCAGTTGAGGAAATACATTGCGGATCCGTCTCATGTAGTCCAAGTAGATGATGTGCAGGTGAGAGATAACCTGACTGTGGAGACATCACCTATGCGGATTGAGGATCGAGAGTTGAAGCAACTTCGAGGTAAAGAGATCGCGTTGGTGAAGGTCGCTTGGGGAGGACCGGCCGGTGGAAACGTGACATGGGAGCTTGAGAGCCAGATGAGGGAGTCATATCCTGAGTTATTCGTTTGAGGTAATTTTCGAGGGCGAAAATCTTTTAAGTGAGGGAGGGTTGTAACACCCTGATTTTTATTAATTAATTAATTATATTAATTATTGAGTGATTTTATTAAATATTGATTTATGTGATTTATCTAATTTATTTGAAATATTTGATTTACATGAATTACTTGATTTAGTGAATTTATATGAATTAATTGATTTATATAGTTTATTGAGTTTATATAAATTAATTGGTTTATTTAATTTGTGCGAATTAATTGATTTAAGTGATTAAATTGAAATATGTGATTTAATTTATTATTTGAAAATAAATGGAATTGTGGAATTTATCTAATTATTTATTTTAATTAGATTGTTAGTATTTAGTAAAATATTTAATTTATTATATTTTATATGATATTATAGTTGTTGGAAATTAGTGGGATTTGCGGGAGGTGTTAACAGTAAAATTAATATTGGTGAGTTAGACCCATTTTATTGAATGAATAGTAGGGTTTTAGTGTAGAAGTTAGTAAGGTTAGAAAACAAAAATCAGAAAAGAGGAGAAAAAGGAGGAAGAGGAGAAGAAGAGAAAACCATAGAGCAAGAACAAATCACCAAGAAATCCAAGGTAAGGGTGAAATTTCATTTAATATTGGGGTTATTTGGGTGATGGTTATTGTGTAGAAATAGTAAAAAAATAATTCTCAAAATTTTCTGTGAAAACTGAAATTAATTTAGGTTAAAATCAACTTCTGAAATTACTAATCTTTGAATGTTTAGAAATTGATTTTGGTGATAATTTAGAGACCCATTTAACATTTAGAATACCCAATAGAGTTGGAATTTGAGAATGACTAGTTCCTCTGTATAGTCTCATACTGTTATATTTTGTTCTCATTGTTACGGATTGGAAATTTCTGAGTAGAATAAATTAATAGTAACCTTTTTTTTTTAAATAATCAATCGCTGGGAACAAGGAGATTGATTTGTGACCCACCACCTTGCTATGTTAGGCGCAGGAATTTCATCTGTTCCTCATAGTTCTTTCACTTCCAATTGATAGTATATATATATATATATATATTAATTACAAGTTGCAGCAGAGCACTTAATTTAGTAGGCAATATAGTTTTTATTTTCTATACCTGTCTACTAATATCTATACCTGTCTACTATAGTGGAATTGCCACAAATATATTAATAAGGCATGTACTTCCCTTTTCAATCTTGTAACGACATGAGGAAATTAGTAGTAATATATGATACTTCCATTCTATTAATTAAACCATATTAAATAATTAATAGGTATTGAATATTAAAGTGTTACTAAGACACTAATATTTTATTAAATACTTAGGATGATATAATGATAGAAAATACTTGCAATATTTGTTATACGCTTGAATTAGTGATGCCTATAGTTTATCTATTGGTGTTTGAATGAACTTAGTTATGTTGTTTAAATGGCTACTAACTATATGTGATATAAGATTGGTTAAATGCACTTGATATACCTTGAAGTTAGCTTGGAGTTTATGTGATAGTCAATCTCCTGCTATAATGCAAATGTTTTGACTAAGAATGAATTGTGATGTTATTGGTTTAGGTTAGATCTTGTTCTATTGGTTATTGATTAAATCTAGTTAATTATTTAAATATAGATTATTCATTCAAATATTTACTATTAGTTGAATAGTGGAACCTTAATTAAGTCAATTTTGGTGATTGATTAAATTGTCTATATTTAATCGGTAAATTTGATTTATGTGTTGTGAATGGATCTAATTAGTCCTTATGCATTATTTGGTTGATTGTGGTGACTAAATTTAAAGTATGAATACCTTAATTAGGAAATGTAAGTGTGTGTGTGCAATTGTGTGATGATTCAAATGTGATGAATTATTTGAGATATGCATGATATTAAGATTAGAGAATGGTCTTAATTGCATATGGTTGTTGATCGCATACGCATCATTTGTGTCAAGAGGCAATGCTTGCTAGTTCCGTGGGAGATAGTGACTTGTCCCAAACCTAGAGAGGGGTTTGAAAGCTTAGAGAACGAGCTTTGTGTGTTATTGGTCTAAAGAACGGACCCAGTCTAAATGTAAACACCGAAAAAAAATAACAAGTGTTGGTACCACATGGCATGAGTTGCATTGAGTTTGCATCGAGTCGCATGGCATATATGATTGTTATATGGAAGTATGTGTGTGATTGTGACTTGTTGAGTATTGGAATTTGATATGAATTGTGTGGATACTTGAGTGATACTTGTTGATGAATATTGAAGTGTGAGATTATTTATTATTTGTGTTTATATGTTTTACAATAATCATTATCTTATAATTTCAATATTGATGTGAATTCTCACCCTTCTGTTGGAATGATGTTTTATACGACATCGCTCAGGTGCCGAGGAGTAGACTTGCTCGTAGCGCGAGGTACCCACTGATGCAGCTATTTAGCGTCTTTATTTATGTTGGGTCGAGTCATGCTCTGATAATGTAACACTGGGATCGTTGTTTTATGTTTTAGAGATACACTATGTACTCTACTTTATGCTTTATGCTTACTTGGTTTGTATGAAGTTGGCCTTTATGCCCAAGTTTTGTTTATTAATGTGATAAGCATGAAACTCTCTTTATGTCTTTTATGATTATTTGGAATCCGCTGCTACATGCTAAGAGAAGTTTTGAAAAGCATGAAATTACTAAAGTGTTAATGAGCATGACAAGTGTTTTATGATGTTTTATGATTATGTGTGACACCCTTAAATGAATAACATGATTATTTACTTTGATTTATTGTATTTTTTATGCGGGGATTAGAAGGGTGTTACAATCACACTCCCCATACCTGAGATAATTGCTTAGTATAGGATTTTCTTCGCGTTCTTCAGGTCCTCCTCTGTAATCCTCAATGGCCTAGCTACTTCCCTCTTCTCTCTGCCTCCTTTCTAATACGCATGCAAGAATGAATTCACAAAAAAAAAAACTGTTTTTCCCTTGTATAACCCTTGGATCCCTAATATGGTTTTCCACTATTGCCCTCTCTAATTCTTCACTAATGACCAAAATGCCCTTATTGTCATCCAACTCCAATATTACTCTATCTTCCATGGTTCACACATGATTGACCATCATCTATGCATCTCATACATAGTTTGACATTATCTCTGGACTATCTTACATGTTCCACACATAGTTGACCATCATCTATGCATCTTATACATAGTTCAACATTATCTGTTGACTATCTTCCATGGTTCACACATAGTTGACCATCATCTATGCATCTCATACATATTTCAACATCATCTCCTGACTATCTTCCATGGTTCACACATGATTGATCATCATCTATGCATCTCATACATAGTTCAACATCATCTCCTGACTATCTTCCATGGTTCACACATGATTGATCATCATCTATGCATCTCATACATAGTTCAACATCATCTCCTGACTATCTTCCATGGTTCACACATTATTGACCATCATCTATGCATCTCATATATAGTTCAACATCATCTCTGGACTATCTTACATGGTTCACACATAGTTGACCATCATCTATGCATCTCATACATAGTTCACCATCATCTGTTGACTATCTTCCATGGTTCACACACAGTTGACCATCATCTATGCATTTACACATAGTTTAGAATCATCTCCTGACTATCTTCCATGGTTCACACATGATTGATCATCATCTATGCATCTCATACATAATTCAACATCATCTCCTGACTATCTTCCATGGTTCACACATGATTCACCATCATATATGCATCTCATACATAGTTCGACATCATCTCTGGACTATCTTACATGTTCCACACATGATTGACCATTATCTATGCATCTCATACATAGTTCAACATCATCTGTTGACTATCTTCTATGGCTCACACATAGTTGACCATCATCTATTTATCTCTGACATAGTTCACCATCATCTGTTGACTATCTTCCATGGTTCACACATGATTGACCATCATCTATGCATCTCATACATAGTTCAACAACATCTCCTGACTATCTTCCATGGTTCACACATGATTGACCATCATCTATGCATCTCATACATAGTTCAACATCATCTCCTAACTATTTTCCATGGTTCACACATGATTGACCATCATCTATGCATCTCATACATAGTTTGACATTATCTCTGGACTATCTTACATGTTCCACACATAGTTGACCATCATCTATGCATCTCATACATAGTTCAACATCATCTCCTGACTATCTTTCATGGTTCACACATGATTGACCATCATCTATGCATCTCATACATAGTTCAACATTATCTCCTGACTATCTTCCATGGTTCACACATGATTGATCATCATCTATGCATCTCATACATAGTTCAACATCATCTCCTGACTATCTTCCATGGTTCACACATGATTGATCATCATCTATGCATCTCATACATAGTTCAACATCATCTCCTGACTATCTTCCATGGTTCACACATGATTGACCATTATCTATGCATCTCATACATAGTTTAACATCATCTCTGGACTATCTTACATGGTTCATATAGTTGACCATCATCTATGCATCTCATACAGAGTTCAACATCATCTCTGGACTATCTTACATGGTTCACACACAGTTGACCGTCATCTATGCATTTACACATAGTTCAGAATCATCTCCTGACTATCTTCCATGGGTCACACATGATTGATTATCATCTAAGCATCTCATACATAGTTCAACATCATCTCCTGACTATTTTCCATGGTTCACACATGATTCACCGTCATATATGCATCTCATACATAGTTCGACATCATCCCTGGACTATCTTACATGTTCCACACATGATTGACCATTATCTATGCATCTCATACATAGTTCAACATCATCTATTGACTATCTTCTATGGCTCACACATAGTTAACCATCATCTATTCATCTCTGACATAGTTCACCATCATCTGTTGACTATATTTCATGGTTCACACATGATTGACCATCATCTATGCATCTCATACATAGTTCAACATCATCTCCTGACTACCTTCCATGGTTCACACATGATTGACCATCATCTATTCATCTCATACATAGTTCAACATCATCTGTTGACTATCTTCCATGGTTCACACATGATTGACCATCATCTATTCATCTCTGACATAGTTCAACATCATCTATTGACTACCTTCCATGGTTCACACATTGTTGACTATCATCTATTCATCTCATACATAGTTTAACATCATCTGTTGACTATCTTCCATGGTTCACACATGATTGACCATCATTTATGCATCTCATACATAGTTCAACATCATCTCTGGACTATCTTACATGGTTCACATATAGTTGACCATCATCTATGCATCTCATACATAGTTCAACATCATCTCCTGACTATCTTTCATGGTTCACACATGATTGACCATCATCTATGCATCTCATACATAGTTCAACATCATCTCCTGACTATCTTTCATGGTTCACACATAGTTGACCAACATCAGTGCATCCCTGACATGGTTCACACATAGTTAGACATAATCAGTTGACTGTCTGACATGGTTCACACATAGTTGACCATCATATGTTGACCATCTTCCATGGTTAACACATAGTTGACCATCATATGTTGAATATCTTCCATGGTTTACACATAGTTGAACATCATCTGTTGACTATCTTCCATGGTTCACACATAGTCGACCATCATATGTTGACTATCTTCCATGGTTAACACATAGTTGACCATAATCTGTTGACTCTATTCCATGGTTCACACATAGTTGAACATCATCTGTTGAATATCTTCCATAGTTCGCACATAGTCGACCATCATATATTGACTATCTTCCATGGTTCATACATAGTTAAACATCATATGTTGACTATCTTCTATGGTTCACACATAATAGATTATCATCTGTTGGCTATCTTTCACGGTTAACACATTCCCGACCATCATCTGTTGACTCTCTTCCATGGTTAACACATAGTGGACTATCATCTGTTGACTATCTTACATGGTTAACACATAGTCGACCATCATCTGTTGACTCTCTTTCTGACATGGTTAACACATAGTCGACCATCATCTGTTGACTTTATTCCATGGTTAACGCATAGTTGACCATCTCTAGTTAACTCTGTTCCATGGTTAACACATAGTGGACCATCATCTGTTGACTATCTTCCATGGTTAACACATAGTTGACCATCATCAGTTGACTTTATTCCATGGTTAACACATAGTGGACCATCATCAATTAACTATCTTCCATGGTTAACACATCATTGACCATCCTATATGCATCCCTGACATGCTTCACACATAATCTCCTGACTATCTTCCATGGTTCACACATCCTTGACCATCCTCTATGCATCTCACACATGCTTCACACATCATCTCCTGACTATCTTCCATGATTCACACATGCCTGGCCATCCTATATGCATCCCTGACATGCTTCACACATCATCTCCTGACTATCTGCCATGGTTCACACATCCTTGATCATCCTCTATGCATCTCACATATGGTTCACACATCATCTTTTGACTATCTTTAATGAAATTAATTTAAATCAAAATATATAATATAATGAAATTAATTTAAATCAAAATATATAACATAAGGTCAAATATATAATTTTTCAAATATATCCAATTAATGTCAAATTAAAAAAATTAATGTCACATATAATTTGTGAAATAAAACCAATTAATTTCAAATTAAAAATATATAAATTTAAAAATAAAATTTAGAAATTTTGTTCCAATTAATGTTAAAAAATAATTTTATAATATATAATTTAAAAAAATATATTAAAAAACGTCAATATAATTTAATGAAATAAAGAACGTCATTGTTTAAAAAATTATTTTTTTCTACAGTAAAAATAAATTTATTATTATTTTTTTAAATCAAATATATAATTTAATGAAATTTATTTAAATCAGAATATATAATTTAATGTCAAATATATAATATAATGTCAAATATATTCAATTAAAGTCAAATAAAAAAAATTAATGTCAAATTAAATAAATTAAAGTTTAATTAAAAAACGTCATAATTTAAAAAAATATTTTTTTTCTACAGTAAAAATAAATTTAAGAAAATTAATTTAAATCAAATATATAATTTAATGAAATTAATTTAAATTAAAATATACAAATTAATGTCAAATATATAATATAATGTCAAATATATTCAATTAAAGTCAAATAAAAAAATTAAAGTCAAATAAAAAAACGTCATAATTTAAAAATTTATTTTTTTCCTACAGTAAAAAAATTTACGGAAATTAATTTTAATCAAATATATAATTTAATGAAATTAATTTAAACCAAAATATAAAATATATTCAATTAAATTCAAATTAAAAAAATTTATGTCAAATTTAAAAAAAAAATTTCCTACAGTAAAAAAAAATTTACGGAAATTAATTTTAATCAAACATATAATTTAATGAAATTAATTTAAACCAAAATATAAAATATATTCAATTAAAGTCAAATTATTAAAAATTAATGTCAAATTTAAAAACTTAATGTCAAATTTAAAAAATTAATGTCAAAATAAAAAAATTAATATGAAATATAATTTGTCAAATATAAAAATTTAATATGACATATATTAATTAATGTCTAATTAATTGTCAAATTAAAAATTTTTCTAATTTATAGTGTGTTTTGATCATGTGTGTGACACCCTATCTTCATATGGTGTGCTTGATCAAAATTCAATGGCCCATATTAAATTGAAAAAAAAAAAAAAAAGGTGATGATTCACGTGAGAGACCTATCCCTAGCCTGAGCCAATTATTTTGGTGTTATAGTTATTTGTTTATGTTTGAAGAATAAAATATTAAGTTAAAACTTGTTAAAATTTTATTATGAGTTGTTAAAAAAAATTGCAGGTCTCTTTTGTAATGATTAAAAAATTTATAAATTATGTAATAAATTAGATATTAAAAAAATATTTGGTAGATGGATAACTTATTAATAAATGGAGTGTGTTTGACTTTTAAACTTGAACACTTAAATTAGTTTGTCCCACTTTTAAACGGACCTAAACGGTGTTGGTCTGAACAGAACCTCTTTGCCACCCCTAAATACAACATTAAAGTAATTTGCATTTTCTTTTTAAGATTTTCGATAAGCCACATATCATATGTATGACTTTATAGAGTTCACACATTTTACATACCGATTTGAAGAACTTTGAATTATTCTATAAGTGTTTTGAATTATTCTACTTTTTTTTTACAATATCTGATGTCTATTGTGGGGGTAAAGAGATCTTTTTTATGGTGTGCGCCATAGAATCTTAATGATGAAGTTAATTTTATTTAAGTTGTGAAAAGTGGAGATGCAATTAATCTTAATTCAAAAGAAATGTATTGAAACATTAAATGGTGAGGGAACAATGTTTGTAGGTCTAACAAAAGTAGAGAAAACCGAGATGGTGGATAAGGCCATGAGTTCCATTATCTTACACATCGGGAATAAAATTCTACGGAAAATCTCCGAGGAAAAGATTTTAGCTTCGATGTGAGCAACACTTTAATCATTATATATGACCAATTCTTTGATTCAAGTTAAGTAGACCTGAATGGATGTTGCTACTGACAAAGCTAGAGTTTTATTGCCTTCCGACACATCAAGGCTCAAACAAGGAACATGGAAAACTTACGAGAAGTTGTTGCTGTTCCGCTTGGAGCAGAATTCTTGAATCTGAAAGTGAAACTTGTGACTGTATTAAAAGACTTTGTAAAACAATTGTCGTTTTCTTAAAAATTGCACATGGTTAGGTTTTACCACATTTATAACAATTTCTTAAAATTGGGTCCATGGTTAAGTTGAAACATTGCTGATCCATGGTTAGAATATTTACTTATTCAAAGAAAAGCATGAAAAATAAGTTGCTTAATGTTCACCGTTTGAGCAAAGGTACGCTACTACGCTGTGGCACAGTGGAGATGATTTAATAGTGAGATAAGTACTCAAGGTGGAATGTTTAAATCTTGGCCATTAGAAATTTCATACAATGATTTAAGTTTTATAAAATGAAGTTCCAATAGAAAATCACATACAACTATTAAGAGAAACATAAAGTATATGCCTTTTAGATAAATGTAAATTCAATAATCCCACAAGCAAAAATTGGACAGACATGCTGTAATGTTTTGTCAAACAAAAGAGCTAGCACGTCTCTGATACTCTTGGAAGCTAAAATTATAGGCACCCCAACTTCCTCAAATACCATAATTATGTAAAGTAAAAAAATATGAAAACTGAGAGCAATCCATCCCACTTATTATCTATTGACATGTAATATAAAGAACTCAAACAATTTAGTTGCTCTTCTCAACTCCAAGCCTCAAACGGAAATCTCCTTCCATAAGAGGAAGACCGTCGCGCAGCTTGACCTTTGGTTCCCAGCCAAGCAGTTCCTGTGCTTTGGTTATGTCTGGTTTTCTCTGTCTTGGATCATCAGGAGTGTTCTCCACTATCTTTATCTCCACATTTGGATTAATAAGCTGCAAATCAACGATAACACATGCTTTTAAAACTATCTCCTAAGTTTAGTTTTAGATAAGGCTTAACTTAGTTACTCGTAATTTTACACGAGTGCAATCGGAACTATGAGAGGGGGAATGCTCTTTGAAACGGATAAAAGATTTATACTGACCTCTTTCACTGTCTCAGCAAGTTCAAGCATAGTGAATTCACCTGAAAAGGTAAAGAGACTCCAGTGATCAAATAAGCGAAAAGAGAGTAAAGATATTATTATTATAAAAATTCGAAAAGCAAAGAAACTCATGTGTAGAAATCGAACCCGGGTTTCCGAGATTGATTGGACCGGTGTCTGATCCTCCCATGAGACGGATAAGGCCATCAACCTATGGGATACCAGAATACACGAAATCAGCATACCACTAGTAATTCAATGAAAAACAAAAATCAAAAATTGAATGGGACATATTACCAGGTCAGAGACATAACAGAAACTGCGAGTTTGCGTTCCTGGAGATTGGACTGTCAAGGATTCACCACTAAAACACACCAACAGTTGCATCAGAAAAGACCATTGTTGAACTGGTAAGCATCAAATTAGAAATGTAGAGAAAATAGAAGAAAAAAATGTAAGTTTAATTACCGCAATGCTTGAGCAATGAAGTTGCTGACAACACGTCCATCATCGATATTCATGCGCGGCCCATATGTGTTGAAGATTCTTGCAACACGTATTTCTATGTTGAAAACAATATAAGCCTTGTTAAATTATTAAGGAAGACATCTACAGGCTATATCTTACAGAGAATGCGAGGAAATTAAGAGGAACGGAAGACCGGGAATCACCTATTCCATGCTGTCTATGATAATCAAACATCAAAGTCTCAGCAACACGTTTCCCCTCATCATAGCAGCTGCGAACTCCTGTTATGGACAGAATTAAATTCTTAGTTAAGATACATTCTCGTATTATCTTCTTAAGTCAATAACTAATTGTCGTATGTCAAGATAAAGAATAATCAAACAATAAGCCATTATATTTTACACAAGTTAAATATAACAGATCTTCAAGGTTTATTTTTGTACAGCTATACTTCAAAATAGTAGCAACAGATATAATTTCATTTAAGGCCAATATACAGGTTAGAATGACATAACAGCACATACCAATAGGGTTAACATTGCCCCAATAGGTTTCAGGTTGAGGATGCTCAAGAGGATCACCATATACCTCCGAAGTTGATGTAAGCAAAATCCTGTCAATAAAATAAGAACTAAGACTCCACACAGAAAAACAGAACAAAGACCAGCTGATGGTGGAAGCTGAAGTTATAAATCTTTTTCCCAAGAAAAATTCCTAACCTTGCTCCAACTCGTTTTGCAAGCCCAAGCATGTTCAGAGTGCCAATCACATTTGTCTTGATTGTCTGTAAATTATTTATTTCCTTACACATTAGATAATCTCTCAACGATCATTAGAAAATAGAGACTTATGAATCGGTGGTGCAGCAGATATAAACATACTGCAGATTGCTGAATGTAGTGTTATGCATGTGGGTTCTATGCCCTTTTATATGAAGCAGCCAATTTAGTGACTGTAAAATGAATGTATGTATGAAGTGAAATTTGCAATTGTTGATACGAGTCGTATCATACGACTGTGTCTACTTGTGAAGTAAACAGTACGATTAAAGACAAAATAAGACACTGTCGTACCTTCACGGGATTATATTTGTAGAAAATAGGAGATGCGGGACATGCAAGATGGTAGATCTGATCCACCTCAATCATCAAAGGCTCGGTGACATCTACAAAGGGATCAGAATGACAAATTCATAAGCATTACTGAGTTACTGACTGATTTGAAGGCACACAATATTCTAAGAACAAGAACACAATTAATCGTTGTCACAATTTTCAGCATTCACAATGGCAGATGATCAAAATTGCGATTCATATAGAAACAGCTTTTGTATCCTTTTAAGTTAAGGGAACTCATTTTACAACCTCCATACAAGTGTTCAGAGATGTACTACTAAATAGAACAAAAAATAAATTACCATTCAATGTGATACATCAACAAAAAATTCTATACATAGATTGTTGAATAATAAATAAAGATGGACTTTACCATGACGGATAAGCTCAAATCTTGGATGACCAATCCATTTTTTGAGGTTGTCCTTCGATCCAGTGAAGTAGTTATCAGCAACAACGACCTGATTAAAGATGTTGACGTTAATAAGTTAATCAGATCACACTGTATTATGTATATTTTATCAAACTTAGGTTGATAATGCTGCGATATGTGTAGAATCAACGAACAAAAACAATATAGTAACTCCAAAATCATAAGAAAAACGAGCCGACCTCATTCTTTTCATTTTCCATCAATCTATCGACAAGGTGAGAACCAATGAATCCAGCTCCTCCAGTAACCAAAATTCTCATGTTAGACTATTGTCAAAAATGAAAGAAAAGTTAGTTAATCAACGTACCGAAACAAAAAAATGTTATGCAGACTAAGTAATTCTGACAAGGCCACATTTATAATCATGTAACAAATTTAAACAAACAGTATGAGTTGAATTTGAGATTGAACAAATCAGATTACACATTTGCAAATCAGTTTTAAAAGATCTCCACCATTGATTTAAATCAGACAGTTAGATCAGTAACTATATTACACAGTTACTGCAACAAATCTGTTTCTGGATAGCTAAATGGACATAGTAAGCTTCATGGTTCAATCTTTTGAAGCTTGCAGTGAATAGTGGATGTGTTCTGTGTAAAAAGCAAAGCACACTAACTTGCAAGCACTAAAGAGCAAACTCATAAACACTGATAAGTATTCATATAATTTTTATGATCATAATTTAACAAACTCAAAAAGTTGTAGCTTATGTAACACCCAAACTTCATATTGAAGATATGTCTAGCTTCCGCCAACACGGCACCGACTCATATGTCTACATACAATCACTTCAATTTTCTAAATCATTATCGTTCTCTACATATCAATGTCATGTTCGGTGTTTGTGCTACTTACTACAAAACTAACAACGACAAAATAAATAAATTAATACAGTTTTCTATCAGATGATCTAGAAAACAAAAGAGAAAAGCAACGTGGCAGAAAATTCAATTGACCTGAAAGAATTTGGAGAAACGCAGGGGAGATGGCAATGGAGGTTGCTTAGATGTTCCATTAGCAGAATTCGCAGCCATTGCAAGAACCTCCGAAAATTTCAATTCCTGCATCAATTTCAGAAATATCAAAATCAATTCATCAGAAAAATCAAAATTCTCACAAACGAAAATCAAGTAAAGGCAAAATTGAGAAGATAGATGAAACCAAAACCCTACCCGCTCTTGTGATCTAATAACACTGATGAATGAGAGCAATTTATATAGAATTAGATCCAATGAGAGAATTTTTATTCCAAAAGTCTTTAAAAAATAGAAGAGAAATAAATAAAAAATGAATTTAATTTGGAAGGTTTGAAAGTCACGTAAAATTGAAGGAAGCAATGAAAGCTCCTGAGCAACGGATCCCACCAAACAGAAATGCTAAAGAAGAACAGAATCAAATCGGATTAAGTTAAGTAATTACCTAACTTATTGATTATTGATGTGAATGGGTCTAAGTTGCAATTGGATTATGAAGGTTGAGTAAATTTGGGAATGAAAATGATAGAGATAGATGATTGATGATATTAATAATATAATATATAATGTAAATTCGATGTATAAAAGATAAAATTACCGTAAAAGATATAAAATCTAAATTATTATAATCGACGGGAGGTGAAGTGGAGAATGAGGAGAATCGGTGAGCTTGTTTGAGACGATACCGAAATTGCTGGAGCTCGTACACGAGGTTCCAATCACTGGGTGACACGTGTCATAGAATTGCATGTGTTGTATTTAAATTGGATGGACAAAAAAGACAGACATGAGTATGTTGCAATCAATCTATTTATTATCCAACTAACACAAATGTAACCAAAACGCTTTCATGTTTGGATAGATGGTACTGAATAAAACGAATTGATAAATGATGGATGCACTTTATTTCATTTGATCCAATTATTTATTTATTTTTTATTCAATTTATAAGTAAAAAGTAAAAACACTCTTTTTTTTAACAAATTATAAAAAAAATTATTTTTATTTATAAGAAAAGAAACATCAAATTTATACAACTATGTTAATTTTTCTTGTAACAAGATTATTGATTTTTAAATATTATCATCTTCGATCCTATTAATAAAAGAAAATTTGTTTTTTAAAATAATTGAATAATTCATGTATCTAGGCTATATAATGGTCTAAACTCATTAATTATTTCAATGAATTTAAGATCAACATTCTTTTATAAATATAATCAAAGGGAGTAATTGGTAAAATACATATCTTATCGCATGGATTCCATCTCGATTTATATTAAACGGCGTGATATTCATTTGTCAACTTTAAAATTTATTTTACAAATCATAAACATTATACAACTATAAATATAAATTAATAATATGCACCAACTGTACTAATCTAAATAGTATTTTAAAAATTAATGAAAATATGACTAAATAAATTATGAATTTATGAAATTATGAAATTATGAAACCAATATAATTGTTTATATTAATAAAAATATTTGTATCACAAATAGATTTTTTCCATTAATAAAAATGTTTTTGTTAACAATAATTTTTTTTTGTTTATAAAAATATTTGTTGCAACAATATATTTTTTTCTTTTATAAAAATATTTGTATTAACAATATACTTTTTTTGTTTATATAAATATTTGTATCAACAATACATTTTTTCCCATTTAAAAAAATATTCGTATCAACAATTTATTTTATCCTATCCATAAAAATATTTGTAAAAAGTAATACACATTTTCCGTTTATAAAAATAATTGTATCAGTAATACACTTTTTCTCGTTTATAAAAATATTTGTATCAATAATATATTTTTTCTCGTTTATAAAAATATTTGTATCAACAATACATATTTTTCTCGTCTATACAAATATTTGTATCAACAATACACTATTTCGCATTTATAAAAATATTTGCATTAACAATACATTTTTTCACGTTTATAAAAATATTTGTATTAAAATACGCATTTTTCTGTTTATAAAAATATTTGTATCAACAATACATTTTTTTGTTTATAAAAATATTTGTAACAAACAAATATTAAAATTATATTATCTCATTCACTAATTAAAAAAATTACTTAATTAAATAATAAGTAATTAGAAGATTTCAATCCACTTAATTAAAATATTTGAATTTGACAAAATATAATAAAATAAATAAATAATGTTGGATATTCACCAAGTATATTTCAATAAAATTAAATAAGTTTTGAAATTGAATATTTCGAATATGCAGTTTGTAGTCCTCAAAATATTAGGTATGTAAAGGATATATAAAATCAGTACGCTATTTGAATTTGTAGTATGTTCAAACATAATACCCAATACGTTAGGATTAAAAAAATATTTAATTAAAAAATAAAATAGATAACTTAAAAATATTTATTCCATCAATATAACTTCACTTAAAAAACTAAAACTCAACTTTGACATTGAAATAAAATTAAGAAACAAATGATAATTACATCGAAAAGTATAGTAAAAGAATACAATCATTAAGTGGTTTTCCTGGACATTGTCACTTTTTTTAATAAGTTAGTACTTCCTCTGTTTAAAAATAATTATTGTATCTTATAAAATTATTTGTCTTAAAATAAGTGTCATATTTTAGTTTTTAATGCTATTCTAATACTACCTCCGACCCTTTATATAAAAGACAATTCATTTTTTAGGTTCATTTAATAATCAATGTATTTAGTCAGTTTATAGACTAGATAGATGGATTATTCAATGAACCTAAAAAGTGAATTGTCTGTTATAAAAAGGAACGGAGGTAGTATTTATCTTTTATTTATGTCTTCTAATTAATACTCTTAATTTATTATTTTCTCAATTTATTATTTTCTCACTCAGCATTTATGATCATTCGAATACACCAATAATAAACGAGGATAGTTTCATAAAAATATTATTCTCTCTTTCATTTATTACATTTTCTTAATCTGTGTGAGATGATCAACTATGACAACTAAATAATAATAAATACATTGAGTTTTTTCCAATAAAACTTATAAAAATAATTTTTTTAATCGTATATAAAATCATTTTTAAAAAATATTACCAAAGTAAAAATAATCAATATATGTTAATATTAATCGAATATGTCAAAAATAAAAATAGTAGTAATGATAAATATTTAATTTATTTCTAATATATATGAGCTGTCAAATTATTAAAGGGCATTTCTAGAAGCATATCCTGATAAAAAATAAATTTAGTTCTAATTTATTTCTACTTTTATATATTGAATAGGTCAAATTAATATGGATATCCTTTAGAGCATCTAGCCAATCAAGACCTTCAAACAAATGTTGTGTTTCTACAACATTCATGCCAACATTTCCTTTGTACAAACTAGAAAAAAGGTAACACGAATCAGTCGTCATCAACCATCAAAGAGAATAAGATGAAACTGTGCCAAAGACTATAGTTATAAACTTTGATTAGTTTACAAAACAAGAAATTAGGGAAAGATAGATATAATTAATAACACTAATCAATGTTAATAAGATTGATTGGGCCATAAAAAGAACTTAGCTGCTGATGTTGGTGTTATAACATTGAGTCCACCATTTGCTGCATTGGTGAAAGTAACAATAGATTTTGTAGTGTCATCATTGGAATTATGATGAAAATATTGGATGAGGTTACGATGATAGTAAGTTGCGTCGCAATCATATGGACTTCCACAAAGGATAGAAACCATTGCTTATTGTTGATGAATGACTGAGAATTTGATGTTGTTATTGTTGTTTTTGATATTAACCTTTTAGTTGATAATCTTTGAGACAACCATTAAATAATTCAAGTTTACAAAGTGTCGATGCCACGAGCATGGTGGAGCTGCAATACAACAATGCAAAAATTGATTAGAAAGAACATGGTTGATTATTTCAATTTCTTCGATACTATCCAATTGACAATCAACATAAATTTGTATGAGTACATTCATATGCGTCCGTGTAATGTAAAATATGAGGATTATATGCATTCACACATAAACAAATAAAGAAAGAGAAGAAACTCACAGGCGCTTCACGTTAATATTACCTGCTCCATAGGGTTTAGGTGACTGTATAAAGAAAATCTGTTCTATTAGAAAATGTAGCCTTTATTGCTACCTCTCGGCTTCTTGAATCTCCTGCTCGCGCCTCAAAGCTTCAACAACTTATTTTTCCTCCATTTTCCTCACTTCTAACTACAAAGGGTGGAATTAGAAAATTACAACATATTCAAGTCTAATGTATACTTACAACTACAAATAACGCTTATAACATCGCGCGCGAAAGAGATGTTACCTAGGATACCGAGGCGACGTAACGAAGGGTGACATGAAAAGAGGCCATTTAACACTTCGGTTAATGTAAAACCGAGGGGTAAAGTTATATGATCATTGGTTCGAACCCCAACATATGCATTTTAATTATTTACAAAAACAATGTCTATACCTCTCGGTTTATTTAAAAATTGAGGGGTTAGATATTTTTTTAAAAAAATAAAACTCATTACATTGTTTGCACAAAATATTAATAAATTAATTTGTTTACAAACTACATCGTTTACACAGAATATTAAAGTAAAAATGTTATTCTTCATCGTCATCGCTGTTAGTGAAGAACATATGCTGGATATCATGGAGAAGATCAAATATTGGGGATCCTTGTTTCATTGATATTGAGGAAGATAAAATATTGAATGCAATTTTTGTTTTTGATATAAAACAAAAAAAAAAATAGATAAATAAAATAAATATTCAGTTATATGATTATTTAAGAACACAAACCTTGAACCCATGATAATTTTATTCTCTTGCAATCCACCACATAAATCTTTGACAAAGTAAATACAATCTCACCAACCACATATTAAATAAATCTACTTTTTTCTGCTCTTGCAATTTATCACATTGATAATTAAACATAGAGAGTTTCACAACAACATTTGAGTTTCTTGTGGACTCACCACTATCAAATTTAAATATTCAGAATGTTTTTATAATTAGGGTTTTAGGTTTCACGAGGATCACTAATTGCAGTGTCTTGAGTGTTGATACTCGTTAAATAGACGATGAAGATTTTTTTAAGGATGGTGAAAAAACTGAATAAACACGTTTATATTTTACCTCAGTTATCACTCAAAACCGAGATAAAATGTGTTTCTTTTTAAATAAATAATAATAAAATATGTTCCATCCCAAGCCACATACCTCTCGGTTTCTATTTAAAACTAAAGGGAAAAACCTTTTTTTTTTATATTTAAATTCTTTACACGTAATATTAAAATAAGTTACTTAAACAAATCAAGAGTTTGAGAATGGATTCTTGGAGAACAACTCAGAGGATTTATCTGTTCCAAACAAGAGAATTGTTTTTATATATTTACATTATTTTTAGATTTATGAGAAGTTATCTGTTCCTACCACGATAATTTTTTTTCTGTACTTGCAATTCATCCCAAATTATATTGAGCAAATGTTTTCATGGCAAATGCTTTCACATTAAAGAGAACATGGAAGAGAAATGGATTATTGTGTTTAGTAATAAATTTCTCAATGTTGTCAACTGAGGAAAGTAATAAATTTCTCTATGTTTTCTTTGATTGACAACATAGGAAGGTTATTACATAAATACAACAACAACATCAACATCAGTATGTGAGATAGATTGCAAGAGCAGAAAAACAAATTGTTCAAGATTGAAGAACATTGAAGAGTTTTTCTATCTTGCAATCCATCCCAAAGAATGATGTGTAAGATTTTGGAGCGGCGCATATAAGTTAGGTTTATGGTAAAATCGAATTAACAAGTGTTTTTATAGTAAAATATGATAATTTAATCCATCGGTTATTAAATATAACTGAAGGAACAAATCATTAATTTAAAAGTTAAAAATAAAATAAAAAAGAAATACACCACTTTCAAAGAAATAAAAACATATATTGTTGATGCTATGATTTGAAGCGTGTCCTAAAATATTTTACCCCTTGGTTTTATTTTGTAACTGAGAGAATATGTAGTATTTATTAAAAAATAATATAAAACATGGCGCTCCTTGAGTTGTGACCTTGGTTTTTGGTAGGGTGAGGTGAAAGCTTTGTCATGAAATATATTATTTGTAGTAGTGACTATGAATGACTATTACATTAACATGACCATATGCACGTATCAAAAAGTAATTTCAAATAAAGATGATAAGATCAACATGTTAACCAAACAGACCACCCAAATAGAACCAACAATGTGGTGTATCTGAATCTCAAAAATATCTAAATTAACATCTCACATCCCATAATTTAATATTTTGGTTTGAAAAAGTGAATATACCACCCAACAACCTCTGTTAGTACTTGCAACCAAACAATCTTACATATTTTCACCTCATATGAACTTCTTTATGTCTTCCTCGTTCAAAGTTGTATGTTCAAAATCAAAGACAAAAGGGGATGAACAAACAGACTTAGTATAGGAAGATAGCTATAGAAGCGCAATATAGGAAATTGTGATATCAATTGGGCATCCATTAAAGAGTATTTTATACTTGAACTAAGGAGTTGCTATGTCATGTTATGATTATGGAGTTGGCAGGTTAGAATACAATGTTGAATTGTGTTTAATACCTTCCACACGAGGGCTATGGTACAGAGTAATATAACATGAACAACAGAAGGTCGAAACATGTTGACAAGTTAGAATATCATGCTGAATTGTGTTTATTTCTCAGATTTTTGATTTAGTTCTTGAAGCTCTTGCATTCTACATGTAGTAAGTCAATAAAGGACTTCCCAACACGAGAAAATTTCCAAAACATTATAATTTCAACACAAAATTTTGAAAGAAAGGCTCGTGACCGTAATATAAACAACATTATAAAGGTTTTAGATGTTTCAATGGAAATTTAAAACATTTCTACAATTCTTTGATATCTTAGAAATAAACTTACTAAGTTAGATATTGTTGGTTGTGATGACGAAGGCATTCCACTGTCTTGTGAGCGAAATGAATAGTCATTATGATCAATTGACTTAGCACTTAAGAAAGATGAACTGGAGCTTCTAATATCGTAATCTGAGCTTCTTAAAAGTTGATGGCCCATTCCACTTTCAGTCTGTTTCTTCATACAATGGAGGAACATCCTATTAATAATTGGCCTTCCACTACTCATGAATGAGACATCCGAGTCAATGATCATAGACTTGCACGGTTTGTTAGTTGGTCTTGCACCTCTTTTGAATGGTGATTTATCCATAAAATTTAGTTAGCCTTCTCATTAACCATTTCTCATGCACACTACTATTGTAAGGATTCATAAGTTGCTTACTTGATTTCATTTTCTTCTTCTCGAAGATGTGGAATTAATTATGGGTTCTCTGCTGATGCTATAAATTAATAGTGTTTAATGAGAAAACAACATAACAAAATTAGTCGATGGAAGAATGTTAGAATAAGAAGACAAAAAGCCACACATTTGAGTAAAAAACAAATAACATGAGAGCAAAGCCAATCACAAATCAAAAGTAATGTTGTAATAATCTATGGAAGAATGAATAACTTAAAGCAAATAAAGTTGATAATTTCAATAGAAACTGATAGGTCATCATGCGGGGGAAGTATTCATATTGAGTCAAACACTCACCTAAAGGGCAAAGACTCACCCAAACAAGTGAGAGAGACACAACATATTCACCAAAAACCTTAAGGTGATAGGTGTATGGGTCTTCTTACTTATAAAGTGATCAACCTCCACTTTTCTAAGCAATTTGAGACTTAGAACTCAAACTTGTTTCTTAACAGAACTCACACTTGTTTCGCAACAAAAATTGTGTCATCTGCTTTTCTTGCTCGAGTTTCAGTAACTGCTTTTTTTAAGGGGTGGCCATACTCTGCTACTGATACATTGTATTGTAGAATAAGCATGTGAAGGTGTGAGAAAAACATAAGAAATAGGGGTTTGAATTGGATTTTTTAAAAATGAAAGCTTTTTATGAAACTAAAAAAGAAATCACAAAGAAACTAAACAAGAGAGAAAGACACACGATATATCCTGGTTCACTTGAAAACTATCAAGCTAATTCAGTCCACCCGCCAAGGTGATTTCGCCTTATGCCCAAGGACTTAATCCAATATAATCAACTGATTACAATCTACACTAGCAACTGCTGGTAACTAACAACTACAAAGACTAACTGTCTAAGTCTTCTTAAGGATTCTGACCGAACTGGTCCCTTAAGGAATTACAAACAACAGTTTATGAAAGATAAATATTTATAATGAAATACTTCTACACAAGCATATATAAACAAAATAATTATCTTAAAACGAACTTAAAGAAAATTTGCACATAGTATGAATTTTTCGTTGTTGTGTTGTGGTTCTTCACTTCTGCCATTTCTTCAAGTTATCAAGTCCTTATATAGCCAGTAAAAGATCTGTTAGAGGGTAGATTAGGAATATCCTTGAGTGAGCTGGCTACTTGAAAGAATGTCGTTACGTAGGGATGAAAATGGTACACAAAAGTTGTCCTTTGTACCACAAAATCAGGGTAGTGGAATGGAACATTTTGATATGTACTATGTACTATTTCCCTTGTAAACTTTTGATCTTATCTTTTGTACATCAGAGGCTTCTGGATAGAGATGTTTGAAGCATGAGTAGAAGAGTTGATCACTAGGTCTTCAGAGTCTTAAGTCTTCAGAATCTTCAGAACTTGTTCACCAGAACCTTGTCTTCAGAATATTTAGCCCTTAGTCTTTAGAGCCCCTAGTCTTTAGAAACTTAAGTCTTCAGAGTCTTCAAAACTTTATTCATCAGAACCTTGTCTTCAGAGTCTCTAGCACTTAGTCTTCAGAAACTTAAGTCTTTAAAGTCTTCAGAAGTTTGTTCAACAAAACCTTGTCTTCAGAGTCTTCAGAAGTTTGTTCAGCAGAACCTTGTCTTCGAGTCTTCAGCACTTAGTCTTCAGAATCTTCAGAACTTTGATCAGCAGAACCTTGTCTTCAGAGTCTTCAGCACTTAGTTTTCAGAAAAGAATAACTTCAGAAGCTAGAAATCCTTCAGAAGTAAATCATCAGAGTCACGCTCAGAGGCAGAATCCAAGAGAGCATTGCAGCATCAACATATTGTCTTCTTAGAATCTTTCTAAATGTGAGTAGGTACAGAAGCAGACTTGCTTCTTTGGCGTAGAAGTGACTTTTGTCAAACTAGAATGATGTTGCATGTGGTATCTATCAGAGTCAGAACCTATTTGTTAAACTTCAGAATAACAAACCGTTAAAGTACCAAAAATGTTTTCACACAAATACTACCTTGTTATTATCAAAACTCATAGATAACCAGCAGAGCTAAATCTTGTTCTAACAATCTCCCCCTTTTTGATAATGACAAAAAATGTATTTTGATGAAACAATTTCTTACAAAAATAATCAATAGGTGATGACAAAGATACGTTTAGAAATAAACTTCCCTTTATCAAGCTCCCCCTGAATCTAAGACTTATAAAAATCTTATCAGATTTGGGATAACAGAGTCTGATTATAACAGAGTCTGATTAGTCTTATCAGATCCAGAATAATGTCTGACTAAGTTTTTTTGAATATTTTTTCAGAGCTGATTCTTATCAATTATCAAAGCAGGTTCAAGGCTGGTTCTTATCAGATACATCAAATACTCATGATTGCCAAAGTTTCAATATCGTTCCTGAAAAACATTCTAAGAAGGATTGTGTGCATTTATAATGTTAGAATGTCATAATTATGATTTAGAGAACAAGATATTTTTATCAAAATAATTTCTTCATTACTACTCCCCCCTTTTGTCATAATAAAAAAGGTAAACAAAAAAAAACTAAGGGGTAGCCAAGAAAGTGTCTAAGGTTGAGGAGGAGGAGGGAGCCTCTGAAGAATCTGAGCAAGCACATTCTGAATGTTGGATGTAACTTCATCTTACATATCCATTCAAGTTCTGAATAACTCTTGTTCCTTCTAAATGCTTTCCAGAGTCTTCAACACTGGATCAGAAGTAGGGTTATCAGAGCTTGCAACAACATTCAGAGCATCTTTTTGTTTCTTCAGTTCAGCTTCTCTCTCAGCTAATTCTTGAGCTTCCTTAGCATGTCTTTCAGATTCTCTCTCAAGAGCTTCCTTAGCTAATCTTTAAGCTAATTCCCTTTTAGCAACTAACTTTTCTTCAGCTTCTCTCTGAGCTTCCAATCTTTCTTCTGCTTGCTGGATAAAGTGTTCTTTTGTTTGAGCAGAGATATTTTTGATCTTTTGAAACTCCACAGATATCCATCGATTGAATCGATTCCAGGTAGCACCCAGAGCAGAAGGGTCAGTGCTAGAACTGGATTCATCAGAAAGTTTCTTGAATCTTCTAACTACATTGTCTTTAAAAATAAAAATGACTTCATCAAGGTTAGGAGGGGGAAGATCAGAAGATTGATGTTTAAAAAAGAATGATGTTATGATTAACAACTATCATACCCCAAATTTTACCCTTAGATTCTTTGATCTTTCGCACATCATTCTAGGTCAATCATATTGTATAACTAACCAAATTATCAGACTTTGTTTATTTTGTTTCACTTTCTAATCAGGGTTTATTTCAAGAGGCTTCAAGGGTTGATCAATCAAGGTTTGGATAAGTCATTCACCAGTTAAGTCCTCATACTTCTAAGAGACCTCATTTCCTCAATAATCCGGTGCAATTTGATTTCATCACAAGTTCTTTGAAGCTCATGTCTTGCGGGACTGAATCAAGGATCGATGTACACTCAAGGCAAAGATTAGAGTTTCTCACCCTTTGTGTTCAAAATTAGCAAGTATCGTTCACTTGAATTTCACCCAAGGCCAGCAGATTAAGTATGTGTGTGCAGTAATGTTTCAATTGGATGTGATTTTTGTTGTGATCAAAGGAAGTGGAGTTTGTTTCATTCTTTATGTTTGAAGATCATCAAGCCAGAGTTTTGTGTCAATTCAAGTTGTCTGTTGAGGATGCATTGCGGAGCCATTGAAAGTTAGGGCAGTTGGTACTTTTCAAGTTGTTTGCAAAGTCCTGGTTATGTGGTTCGGGATTGGTGGCAGTCAAGTTTAATGATCAAGGTTTTAAATGTGGCTCAAAGGTGGAGGTGTATTACAAAGCCCATATTCACTTCCTAACCCCTTTCTAAACCATTTTTGTTCTTTTAAACCAATTATCTATTTTCTAAATCCAGTTAATCCATATCCACTTTCCTAACACATCTCATGTCAATTTTTCTCTCCAAATTCATTCTTATATCCATTTTCAAATACTAAATCCATTTTAATTATCCAATTTTTTTTCCTTTAGTCATCCAAATGAAATCCATTTTATTCCACAAATCCACTAAATCTAAATAAAGTCCAAATCACTTATCCATTTTAACTTAATGTCCACTTTCTTCCTAACTATTTTCATAAACTAATCCACAATACTCATAGAAATCCTTTTTTTTCATTCCAATCCTTTTCTCAAACCCATTACAAACTATATTGCTATATATATATATATATATATATATATATATATATATATATATATATATATATATATATATATATATATATATATATAATCATTGTAAAAAAGCCCATCTTAAGAAAGGTCTAATTTCCTTTTGTCTAAATATGTCCATATCATACAAGGCCATGTGACCAAATTCCAAAAAAAAGCAGTAAAAAAAAATAGGCTACATTCCCAGCCCATGAGCATAAACCTCTGCCCCACTTTGACCATCTCCCACCTCCAAAACTATGATTCAAACAATAGATCAAACACAACAACTGTTACCAAAATACCCACAGATCCTGCAGTATCCTGTAACACCCCGTTTTGTCCGATTTTTATTTACTCGAGTCGATTTAATTATTTTTGTTTTTATATTATTTTATTCTTGACTTTTATTTGGCAATATATTATTTTTCATCGTTATTGTGTTTTATCGCGTTTTGAGAGCGTTTGCGAGATATTTGAGCTAAGGGGTAAAATGGTCATTTTGAGAGGTTAGATATTTTAGAAAAATTAGATATTTTTAATAAATAGAAAGTGGAGAGAAAAAGAGAGAAAAGAAAGGGAAAGGAAAAGAAGAGAAAGAAAAGGAGAAGAAAGAAAGAGAGAAGAGGAGAAAGAGGAAAATTGAGGAAACCTCCGTTTCAATCGTGAATAATCGGGTAAGGGTGAGAAGTTTCGATTATATCTTGCTTGTGTATGTATATGTGTTGTTTGTTGTAATTGTTTTGGTTGTTTCACAACTTTTTCTCATTAATAAATTGATGAACAATTGATAGAAATCGATATTTTCACGGTCGAAACTCGATATAAACTGCGTAGAATACTTGTTGTTAGGATTGGAACGTGTTTGGGTTGATATATCGTGATTTGGAAGTGTTTAGATGAGATTTGGAGAGGTTTTGGGGTGAAATTCGTAACAGGAATTATGCAGGAAAAATTCTGGGTTGCGTTGCCCATACGCGTAATAGGCAAGGCAATACACGTATTGGTTAGGGCAATACGCGTATGGCAAGGGGGGAATGAGGGAATTACGCGTATGGAACCCATTTTACACGGCCCTCTGTTGAAATACGTAATGGTACGCGTAAGGGGCAAGGCATTACGCGTAACAAGGGAGGCAATACGCCTACTAGGGTTTTAGTGGAATTTTTGGGGAGAATTTAGTCTCTGCCCATACGCGTAGCACTTTGGGCAATACGCGTACGGATGTGCGAGCGAACTGGGCATTACGCGTATGGCCCAAGGCAATACGCGTATGACCAGAGAGGGTGCAGAATTTTCCCGATTTCGTGTCCGATTCCGTAACTTGTGATCTGTAACTCGGATCGAGGCGTTCTTGGTACTGTTAGAAAGCTATTGAGATGCTCTTTCTTATTAAAATGGTTCTGATATTGGTGGCCGATTTAATTGTGTCGGGAATTTGGAAATGTGTCGTTTTGTCGACTTTTACCGTCTTAACCGTATGTGATTGATGTGTTATCATGCAATATGCTTTTGATATATAACTTATGACTTGTGTGCTGTGGTATGATGTGAATGCATGTGATGAAATGTTGTGATGATGGTTTATGGCCTAAGGCCAAGTAAATGCAATGTGTTGTGTTTGATTGTATATGCATGATTAAGGATGTTGAAGTGGTTCACATGGTTGCATATATGTGTGCATTTGATTATCATGAGTCATTGTATGCCAAGCATCATGATATGCATCTTGTGATGTCGTGTGCCCTAGTGGGTGTGAGCGACGAAATGGTTCCAGAGGGAATCCGCTATAACATCGTGTGCCTTATACAAAGAGGTGCGAGCGATGATTATAGACGATCGTGTGCCTTATACAAAGAGGTGTGAGCGATCGGGTCGTGTGCCTTATACAAAGAGGTGTGAGCGATCCATAAACGTCGTGTACCTTATACAAAGAGGTGTGAGTGACGGGGAACATCGTTTTCCTGACGGGGAGTTACACTAAGTAACAAGCGATGATTCCAATAGTTCCTGAGTGAACTAATGATGAGAATGATGGATGGATGATACCGCATTTACATAAAGTCGTTGTGTCGGTCTCTCTGCATTTGCATAAATCATGAATGGATTGATTATGTGTGGAAAATCATGAATGAATTGATTATGTGTGGGAAATTGTGAATTGATTGATTATGTGTTGAGCCCGTGATAGCATTGGTGATTTGATATGTATTCGTGATAAATGCATTGGTTGTGGATAATATGCTTTATGAATAGACATATGCTACGTGATGTGGTGGTGTGTTTCCATATGTCATAACTTTGGTATGCATTATGTGTGAATATGTTATTATGTTGGTATAATTGATACATGCTATGTGTATTAGTATGTGATGCTTGTGGTGAGAATAATTATGCATGTGAATTTATATGTGTTGCATATTATTATGAAATCTTGATTTAGTTGTTATTTCTCACCCTTCTGCTGTGGTTTGTTGCTCTATGAGGCAATTGCAGATTAGTGTCTTGGAGGCTTTTGTGAAGATTAGTTCTCCATCCTTTTGTCAGTCTGTCTGCTCTGATACGTAACACGGGAGTCGGGGGAACGCTTTGGTTATATATGTATACAATTGTAGGATCTATTTTGTATTACCTTTGTATGAATATTTTGATGTTATAAAATGATTTATTTTGTAAAACAAGTCAGTTATGGATCTTTCCGCTTTATTCCATAATTGAACTTTCCTTTTGTTGGAAAAAGTTTCCCTTTTAGGTTTGTTCCATTTTGTGTTATGTATCAAATTTATGAGCTGGGATTGAGTTTTCTTTCTTTAAATATGGCATCCTTGTTTCTGTCTAAGAATAATAAATTTTTATCTACTCTGATTTATTTATGAATTATTTATTCGCGATGGGAATTGGGGTGTTACATTAGTGGTATCAGAGCAGGTCGGTCCGTCCGGCCAAGTTGTTGAGTCCGTTGGTGTGACAGTTGAATACTGTCGATGTTGTTTGTTCCTTAGTATGTGATATGTGTGTGAAACACTGTCAGTACTTTCTGGTTTTCAAATCCTTTGTCTGCATGATTTAGAATGAGATAAGTGGGGGAGAAGCTGGTGCTTCTCCAAGTTGCTTCAGGTGTGGAGTGTTGGCTCAGTGTGTTGTAGATTGCAAGATTGTAAGTGTTGTTTGGACAGCGTTGTTCCCGGTTCCGGGGGGAATGCGGAGGTAAGGTTTATGTCAACTAAGGATTTGTGCCTTAGGTAGTTTTGTGCACAAGATGCAAGAAATGCTATTATAGTTTGGTAAATACGGTTTATGCCCCATCATGATTGTCGGCTGTCTATTGACAAATTGAGGAACTGATCACCCTTAATCTCTTGTTGATAATAGACGGGAATTATGTTGGATGGAATAGACGTGTCTTTTCGGCTTTGATAGTGTGTGCAATGAATTGTTTGGAATTTAAGAAAATTATTACGGATTGTTTTGATGAGTCGATGAAGATTCTAATATCGGAAGATGAGACGGATTAGAGGTTTTGGTATGTTGGTTCATTTGGGAAGTCGTTGAGAGAGAACGATTGGGTATTATTATTGGCTGCTTCTCAGAGAGTAGAGAGTGAACTCAAATTGGACGAAGGTGAATAGTTGAGGTTTATATCTGCTAAGTAAGTAGAAAACTCTCAGGGGATGAGACTAAGATGTTTGTTATGTTTGTGATGATAGTTTTCTAGAAATTGGCAGAAAGGCCACAGTGATGGGCTGCCAGTTGTGCGTGATTTCCATATGTGTTTCCGGATGGAATATTGGATGTTAGCATTAGAAGTACCCGGACTAAAAAAGCAGTGAGAAGATTTACTGGAAAAGGGATTTGTGAGACCAAGTGTGTCGCCTAGGAGAGCTCCAGTGTTGTTAGTAACAAAAAGGAATGATGATTGAACGGAATAACAAGCATGATGTGTGTAAGGGTATTGAGACTATGGAAAGTAAAACTTAGAGTTTTGGAGTTTTTAAAAGTGTTAGGGCATTAATGGAAATCTTGAGAAAACCCTAGGGGTGGATGTAATATTTGAGAGTTCTTTTTGGTTGGTTGTTGCGACATGTTGGGATTTATGGAATTTGGGCTGTCCAGAGAAGAAATTGTGTATGGATTACTGACAGTTGAATAAGGTAACGATTGATAATAAGTGTCCACTTTCATGAATATATAACTGGATTGGTTTGGTTGAGTTTGAGTGAAATCACAATTGGTTGGAATGTTTGATAAGAGTGGTGATTTGTGTGAGTTGAGGCTTTGATCGATTTAATGTGACTGCTTATGGTTGTTATTGTCGGGATAGGCTGTTATTTACTTGGTTAAGCTTGTATGTGAGTAACCAGTTACCCAGGGAATTTTTTTGCAAAAGCTTTAAGAATTTATATCTTTTGGAATTTGGTTGGGCATTACAACGTACAGTGATGTTATTTGGTGTTAGTAATGCGTCTGTAATGTTTGTGGAGTAGAGGAATCGTATCTTCCATATTTATTTGGATAAGTTCGTAATGGCTTTGATTGAGGATATTCAGATCTGTTATAAACTCAGAGGAAGAACAGGTAGAGTGTTTGAGATTTGAATTACGAGTGTTGAAAAGAGACGAAGTTTTATGCTAAGTTATTCAAGTGAGAATTTGGGTTGAAAAAGGTTAGTTTTCTTGGATATGTTATTTCAGATGAGAGTATGGTTATGGATCCATCAGAAGTAGATGCAGTTCTACGATGAGAGGCTCTGAAGTTGGTTAAGGAGATTAGAATCTTTTTGGACTTTAGTTGGTTATTACCGGAGGTTATGGAAGGCTTTTCCAAGTTAGCGTTTTCGTTACTTCGATTGACTTGCAAAAGGTAAGTCGTTTGTTTGGGATGTTCGTTGTAAGGAAAGTTTCAAAGAGCTAAAGTAGAAGTTGTCTACGACTTCAGTTTTGATTATGTGTGATCTTAATAAATCGTTCACGAGGTATTGTGATGTGTCTTTGATGAGTTAGTCAGTGTGTTAATGCAAGAGGGTAAAGTCGTGGCTTATGCTTTACGACAATTAAGGATTTATAAAAGGGTCTATACTATTATGGATTTGGAATTGGTTGCGGTTGTATTGTGTTGGAATATTTGGAGGTATTATCTTTGTGGTTCTAGGTTCGAAGTGTTTAGTAATCAAAAGAATATTGAGTACTTGTTTGGTCTGAAGGAATAGAGAATGAGACAACGAGGATGGTTAGAATTCGTGATAAGTTATGAATTTGGCTTGGATTATCCTTCGGGAAGAGCTAATGTCGTGCGTGGTGAGTTAAGTCGATAGTCCTTGCATATGGTTGTTTTGATGGTCAGAGAATTAAAATTATTTGAGCAATTCCGAGACTTGTGTCTGGTGTATGAGATAACACAGGAGAGTGTGAGGTTGGGAATATTAAAAGTGAACAGTGATTTTTGGTGAATATGAGGAAGAGTTAGACTTTGGACGTGAGATTGGTAGTGTGATGGTTACAGGTAATCAGAGTGCGCAGCGGAAGCGTGATGTGGCACATTTTGTATATGCGGGTGGGACTTGTAAGAGTTCATAGGTCGAACATTGGGAACATGTAGGAATGGTGAGACTATTGGACGTTTCAGGATGAAAGTGTTAAGTGAAAGGTTTAAATATTATTCAAGGGCTACTATGTAGATGGACGTTTTGGTTGTATGTTAGATTGGTAAATCGTAGCATTGTTGTAATATTGTTGTGTGACAAGGATATTGGTATTGTGGTTACGTAGAGGTTGTTGAAGCGATGTTGTGTCGTGGAACTTTATGTTCTTGTTTGTATTGTTGCCTCGTTTCCATCGTGATGGTCCGAGTGCGAGTAGCTAATTCCTGTGTGTGTTCGTAGCTTGGGTATTCTTCGAGACGCGAGTTAGTCATCAAGTGCATTGTATAGGCTTTGCATCTTGTCGTTGTAGTTGTCATCGTGGTCGTGTCGTTGTTGTAGCTGCTGTTAGCAAGGTGGTTTGTCAGTTTGTGTTATTCGTGGTGTGCCTTTAGTTGGCATGTTGGTTTGTTAGTCGGATACGAGAGTCGTATCCGGAGTTGTTCGTATCAGTTATATTTTCGAGGACAAAACTGTCTAAGTGGGGGAGAATTGTAATGCCCCGTTTTGTCCGATTTATTTAATCGAGTCGATTTAATTATTTTTGTTTTTATATTATTTTATTCTTGACTTTTATTTGGCAATATATTATTTTTCATCGTTATTGTGTTTTATCGCGTTTTGAGAGCGTTTGCGAGATATTTGAGCTGAGGGGTAAAATGGTCATTTTGAGAGGTTAGATATTTTAGAAAAATGAGATATTTTTAATAAATAGAAAGTGGAGAGAAAAAGAGAGAAAAAAAAGGGAAAGGAAAAGAAGAGAAAGAAAAGGAGAAGAAAGAAAGAGAGAAGAGGAGAAAGAGGAAAATCGAGGAAACCTCCGTTTCAATCGCGAATAATCGGGTAAGGGTGAGAAGTTTCGATTATATCTTGCTTGTGTATGTATATGTGTTGTTTGTTGTAATTGTTTTGGTTGTTTCACAACTTTTTCTCATTAATAAATTGATGAACAATTGATAGAAATCGATATTTTCACGGTCGAAACTCGATATAAACTGCGTAGAATACTTGTTGTTAGGATTGGAACATGTTTGGGTTGATATATTGTGATTTGGAAGTGTTTAGATGAGATTTGGAGAGGTTTTGGGGTGAAATTCGTAATAGGAATTATGCAGGAAAAATTCTGGGTTGCGTTGCCCATACGCGTAATAGGCAAGGCAATACGCGTATTGGTTAGGGCAATACACGTATGGCAAGGGGGGAATGAGGGAATTACGCGTATGGAACCCATTTTACACGGCCCTCTGTTGAAATACGTAATGGTACGCGTAAGGGGCAAGGCATTACGCGTAACAAGGGAGGCAATACGCCTACTAGGGTTTTAGTGGAATTTTTGGGGAGAATTTAGTCTCTGCCCATACGCGTAGCACTTTGGGCAATACGCGTACGGATGTGCGAGCGAACTGGGCATTACGCGTATGGCCCAAGGTAATACGCGTATGACCAGAGAGGGTGCAGAATTTTCCCAATTTCGTGTCCGATTCCGTAACTTGTGATCCATAACTCGGATCGAGGCGTTCTTGGTACCGTTAGAAAGCTATTGAGATGCTCTTTCTTATTAAAATGGTTTTGATATTGGTGGCCGATTTAATTGTGTCGGGAATTTGGAAATGTGTCGTTTTGTCGACTTTTACCGTCTTAACCGTATGTGATTGATGTGTTATCATGCAATATGCTTTTGATATATAACTTATGACTTGTGTGCTGTGGTATGATGTGAATGCATGTGATGAAATGTTGTGATGATGGTTTGTGGCCTAAGGCCAAGTAAATGCAATGTGTTGTGTTTGATTGTATATGCATGATTAAGGATGTTAAAGTGGTTCACATGGTTGCATATATGTGTGTATTTGATTATCATGAGTCATTGTATGCCAAGCATCATGATATGCATCTTGTGATGTCGTGTGCCCTAGTGGGTGTGAGCGACGAAATGGTTCCAGAGGGAATCCGCTATAACATCGTGTGCCTTATACAAAGAGGTGCGAGCGATGATTATAGACGATCGTGTGCCTTGTACAAAGAGGTGTGAGCGATCGGGTCGTGTGCCTTATACAAAGAGGTGTGAGCGATCCATAAACATCGTGTGCCTTATACAAAGAGGTGTGAGTGACGGGGAACATCGTTTGCCTGACGGGGAGTTACACTAAGTAACAAGCGATGATTCCAATAGTTCCTGAGTGAACTAATGATGAGAATGATGGATGGATGATACCGCATTTACATAAAGTCGTTGTGTCGGTCTCTCTGCATTTGCATAAATCATGAATGGATTGATTATGTGTGGAAAATCATGAATGAATTGATTATGTGTGGGAAATTGTGAATTGATTGATTATGTGTTGAGCCCGTGATAGCATTGGTGATTTGATATGTATTCGTGATAAATGCATTGGTTGTGGATAATATGCTTTATGAATAGACATATGCTACGTGATGTGGTGGTGTGTTTCCACATGTCATAACTTTGGTATGCATTATGTGTGAATATGTTATTATGTTGGTATAATTGATATATGCTATGTGTATTAGTATGTGATGCTTGTGGTGAGAATAATTATGCATGTGAATTTATATGTGTTGCATATTATTATGAAATCTTGATTTAGTTGTTATTTCTCACCCTTCTGCTGTGGTTTGTTGCTCTATGAGGCAATTGCAGATTAGTGTCTTGGAGGCTTTTGTGAAGATTAGTTCTCCATCCTTTTGTCAGTCTGTCTGCTCTGATACGTAACACGGGAGTCGGGGGAACGCTTTGGTTATATATGTATACAATTGTAGGATCTATTTTGTATTACCTTTGTATGAATATTTTGATGTTATAAAATGATTTATTTTGTAAAACAAGTCAGTTATGGATCTTTCCGCTTTATTCCATAATTGAACTTTCCTTTTGTTGGAAAAAGTTTCCCTTTTAGGTTTGTTCCATTTTGTGTTATGTATCAAATTTATGAGCAGGGATTGAGTTTTCTTTCTTTAAACGTGGCATCCTTGTTTCTGTCTAAGAATAATAAATTTTTTATCTACTCTGATTTATTTATGTATTATTTATTCTCGATGGGAATTGGGGTGTTACATATCCTGCGTAAGCTGTACAACCATCTGCACCAAAAGCCAAAACCTTTTCCAATGACCTTCTCACAACTAGACATAAACCTGGACCTTGACCTACGACACTCAAACCATGCCTTGACCAAAGCATATCACACTTACAATGTCTTGCTACACTCCAAACTCCTCCCTACACACACCCTGCGCATAACTGTACCTGCATCTGTCACTATACTGCCTTCCACTCCAAGACAAAAAAAAACCTGCATCAAAAGAATTTACATCAAAATGGAACTTGTGAAATTCTGCTCTCAATACATCAGACCTGCGCATTAGGACCATAAGAGCATGCCACAAACTGCCAAAACAAGAACCTTTCATGGAGAACAACCACACAACAATACAACCCATCAATAATGTTTGAATCGTTTTAAAAGAAGAGAAGAATAGGGGAGGACCGAATAAAAAAGGGGGGAGAGGATTTGAAAAAAAAAATTCAGAAAAGAAATATTCTGCAGAAAACAAAAACTCACCTTATCTTCAACACTCTTCTTTATCAACAACATCATCAACCTTTGAAACCTTCAACTATTCTTCAACACTGACCTTCAACACACATCTTCATCATTGCGAAAACCGCACCTACCACAACCGCATCCATCCTTCTAAACTGTAACAACTGTTGCGAATCCGACCGTATAGTCGTCTGCACCATCACCTTTGCAGTTGCGATATCGTTGCGTCAATAACTTAAACCCCCATTTTATCCATCGACGACAACCTTTTAACAACTCATTTCCACCATTGACGTCGTGAAGTGATGTTGTTTTGATGCAAATAGAAGGCGAAAAGAAGAGAGATAGAGGTGATCGAAGGACGATCGAGAGAAGCAAGGAATCATTGCTTCTGAGTCGTTTCTCATTGTTTTTTTTTCACGGCTAGGGTAACAGTATGTCATAACCCTTTTTCTTTTACAAAGAAGCCAGAACGGGTTTTGGCCCAAGGGGTCTGACCCGATTTGTTTGTTTTTATGAACCTTCCTTTTTTTTTTCAGCCTTTTTTTTGTGTGATTATTGTTGTTGTTTTAATATCTAATCTTCTACCTTAATTAGCATCATAATGTATCATTAACATATTATTTTAATTAGTAATTTCTAATTTACAAACATTTTTTTTTCTTTTTTAGTTTATTTGTTGAAATATAATGAAAACTAGAAAAAAATATTTTCTTAATTTTTGAATTAATTCTAGAATTTAATCATTTAGGGTTTAATTTAAGATTTTTTTATTTATCTTAATTAATGTTTTAATTCAGAAATATATTTTCTTGTTTTAGTAATTATTTAGATTATTTAGTTTATATATTTCTTTTCAATTAAATAAAAATCCAAAAAATAAGTTTATTTCCTAATCATTATACAAAAATCAAGAATATATATATATATATATATATATATATATATATATATATATATATATATATATATATATATATACACACTTTTCTCAAATGTTAAAAATTCAAAAAAAGACTTTTATTCTAGGTTTTATTAGCTATTTATTTTGGATTTCTTTGATTAAGTTAACTTGTTTCTTGGTTGGCATATTTTGTTATGATGCTTGATGTTTGACAAATGCTCTGGTCTTTGACCTTATTTGTTGAATTGTTGTCTCATTTAAGTATCATTGTTACTTAGATTCCAAAGGAAGACACTTCTCTGTTGACTGCCATGTCATATTTAGGATAGTCTTGTCCACCATTCCCTTGAGACTTTGTTAGTCTTACTTGTTTATCCTTGCCTTAGGATTAGAGTCGTCGTACTCTATGCATGTGTTCTGCCATGAACACTTACTTCCTTTTTATCCTAGTGTCATACCCCAAATTTGCCCTACTTGTAAATTATCTTTCACTTGTATATCCGTCCACTAACTATCATTCAAAAATCCAAAAATAGGTTATTTCTATTTGCCTAAGTCCAGTTTCATTTGAGGCTATCAAGATAGTGATGTATGGTATTGATTGAGGTTCATATGACTTTGACCTAATTTTAGCCAGGCAAGGGTTTGTTTACTGATAAAGGCCAAGATTCTCAGGTTGTGTCATGTTATCAGGTACTTTATGGTTAAAGATCGTCAATGAGCAGTTCTTTTTCAATCAGGGTTTTTGTGCAGTGAAGTTTATCAGGATTAATTTATGATTCAAGTTTTAGAGGCTAAGATTGGTAATTTCTTGATGACACTGAATTTCACCGTATTTTTGACTCCGATTTCGCATGCATTCTTAGTCTTTTAATGTCATTTTATTATGTTATTATTATGTTTTTCTTTGTTTTCAGGTTTTTAGTCTAATCGGAGCCCCGAGCGAGAAAAGGAGCGAAAAAGGAGCCGAAATGAGCTAAAATAGAGAAAATCAGCATTTTGCACTTATGGCATCCACTCTGGCGGCCGCCACAGGGTCTTCCATGACGTGGCCATGTCTCAAACTCCTCCCAACTGTTTTTCCCCACGATCTCCAGCTGCCCAAGCAATTTTACACTCATGGCAGGCGCCATGGTGTTGTGGCGGGCGCCACAAGAGCAAAACAAGTTCCCGCCCAAATTCAAATGCTAGGGGCATCCTTGTCTTTTCCACATGTTTCCTTGCCTATAAATAGGACTTTAGATTTTCGTTTTTCTTCATCCAAGTTTAGTTGTTCATAAGTATATATCAGTGTAATAGTGGTAATCGCTTCACATCGAGGTGTTACTACATTCGAGAGATCGAGTCTGTAAGAGCCTGTGAGATTGAGTCTTGGAGCACTCTGGAAGGAAGTTAATCCTGCCGCCATTTTACTTTCAGTTCGCATTTTATTCAACCACTCCGATTGGAGCAGGTTTTTATTACTCTACCTTTTGTCAACTTTATTTCTTGCACTGTCTTTTAATTTCATTTATTTTCCGCACTGCTTTACTTTCATTTACTTTCCGCACTCGCACTACTTTCATTTACTTTCCGCACTCGCACTTAAATACTTTTTTATGAAAAATCTAAAAATGAATTTTTACTTTACCATGTCTGGCTAATTTTATAAAGGTTAGAGTGTGAAGATCATAACTGAACCGATAATCTGTACAATTGTTAGTGGAAACACTTAAGGGCTATTTTAACTTTCAATATAAGTTTTCCTGTTCTTAAATTTCGTTGGGTAAGATCGAAAGCCGTCCAACGCCTATCTAAACTTAATTGTTTTTAAACTATTTCAAAAAAAGCGCTTTGTTTAGTTTATTAGGAGTTTTTAATTTAAAAGGAAAAGAGATTCTAAAACCATTTTCGGACGCGTTAAGAAGTTTAAAGTCTGGTTCGTAAGAACCTCTTTTTTTTAGAAAATCCAGGTTAAAATACTTTTCAACTTGGTCAAGATACTATATTTCTTAAAAATAGGTTTACTACTCTAACGCAATGCGCGCCTTTTTATCCGTGACAATAAAAGGGTTTGATTAAGGGGTACAACTCGGTTCTGAATACGCGAAAGCGACAGTTCCTATCAAATTAGTTCTTTTCAAAGTAGAAAACATTGCCCGTAAGTAGTTCTATTAGCAAGTACTTGGATTATCAATTGGTTGTGTGAATTGCATTCGAACCTGTCTTTATCAATTAATTTTAATTACTTTATTTACTACCGTGCACTCTTCAAAACTACTATTTTCAATCACCTTAGATACACACCTTAACAATAGATAGCGATAGATTGACACTTGGTCTCTGTGGATACGATAATCTTTTATATTACTCTGACGCGTTCGTACACTTGCGAAAAAACACGCAGCAAGTCTTTGGCACCGTTGCCGGGGACCAATTTCGTCAAATTTCGTACCCTGTTGTTATACCGTTTAGACTAAGGAAGTTACCCGCCGGTCAATGCGAAAAACTCGTAGTACCGGAAGTTTAGTAGACCCTCTAGCTGAACCAGAACGTTACGCTCGCGCACGTTTATATTTCCGTAAACTTAGGGAAGCTATGGCCGAAGATCAAAATCAAAGACCTCTTAAGGATTTCGCCCAACCATCCAACGAGGAACCTAGTTCTAGTATAGTAAATCCAGCCATACCAGCTAACAATTTTGAACTTAAACCATCCCTACTGCAGTTAGTACAGCAGAGACAATTCGCAGGTCTTGCTACAGAGAACCCAAACCAACATTTGAAAAACTTTCTCCAACTAGCAGACACCTTTAAAACCAATGGAGCCCCTCCTGAGGCGATTCGCTTAAGATTATTTCCTTTTTCCCTCAGAGATAAGGCCCTATCTTGGTTAGATTCCCTTCCACCAAATTCCATAACAAGTTGGGAAGACCTTAGAAAAGTATTCCTTGCCAGATATTTTCCCCCGAGTAAGACCGCTGTTCTTCGAAACCAAATAACTAGATTTACCCAAAACCAAGGAGAATCGTTGTTCGAAGCCTGAGAGAGATATAAAGAGCTGTTAAGAGCATGCCCACATCATGGTTTAGAAAATTGGTTAATCATTCAAACCTTCTATAATGGACTTCATTATAACACTAAGATGACCATCGACGCCGCCGCAGGTGGCGCACTGATGAACAAACCTTACCCTGAAGCTAGTGCCCTTATCGAAGATATGGCCCAAAACCATCAATCATGGGGAGTAGAACGAGCGACAGTGGAAAAGAAGGAAGCCCAAGAAGGAATACATGAGTTAAGCTCTATAGACATGATGCAAGCTAAAATGGACGCATTAGCCCTAAGAGTTGAGCATATGTGTACAACCCCGAATACTGCAGCCGCAGTTTCTTCAGATTGTGAAATATGTGGGACGAAAGGACACCAATCCACAGAATGCAGTCTGTTAAACGAGACCAGCTCTGAACAAGTGAACTACACCCAAGGGAACCCATTTTCAAATACCTATAACCCTGGATGGAGGAATCACCCAAACTTTTCCTATAAGAATAATAACCCTATCCAAAATACTGCCCCTCCGAGACAATCAAGTTATCAAGCCCCAAGATCAAATCAACCTATGCAACCTGTACCACCAAAATAGAGCCTTGAGAAAATCGTGGATAATTTTGTCGCTGCTCAAATCCAACAAAACAAGGAGTTCATGAACCAAAACGTTCATGTTAACGAACTAATTACCCAGTTAGGAACCAAGGTTGACCAAATAATCACTCACAATAAGATGCTTGAAACCCAAATCTCACAGGTAGCTTTAAACCAAGCCCCTCAGACCACACCTAGAGGACAATTCCCTGGACAACCTCAACAAAACCCGAAAGGACAAGCAAATGCCATTACCCTACGAAGTGGGACTGCTTATGATGAACCTTGTAACCCAAGGTTGAGTGATCCCAAAACTTCTAAGGAAGATGACAACATCCCAGATAAAAAGAAGAAACCAGGGGAATCTGTAAACCAGGAAAGTCAAGAAAAAGGAGAAGAACCCAAAGACAAAACCTATATACCACCCCCGCCATACAAACCACCAATACCATATCCGCAAAGACTTAAACAAACCCAGATCAATAATCAGTATCAGAAATTCATTAAAGTTATAGAAAAACTTCACGTAGAAATCCCGTTCACAGAAGCCATTACCCAAATACCATCCTACGCAAAGTTTCTCAAAGACATCCTTACCAATAAACGTAGACTTGATGATCCGAAACCCTTGGAATGTAATTCTATTGCCGAAAATAAATTAGCAAAAAAGGATAAAGATCCTGGAAACTTTTCCATTCCTTGTATTTTGGGGAGTCATGTCATCGAAAAAGCTTTTCTAGACTTAGGAGCTAGTGTGAGCTTAATGCCCTTAGCGGTTTGCGAAAGGTTAAACTTAGGAGAGTTGTAACCTACCAAGATGTCACTTCAATTAGCCGATAGATCTATTAAATATCCGATAGGCATACTTGAAGACGTCCCTGTTAGGATAGGTCAGCTGTTTATCCCTACTGATTTTGTTGTCATGGACATTAAAGAAGATGATGACATACCAATTCTTCTAGGTAGACCATTCTTATCGACTGCTGGAGCCATAATAGATGTCAAAAAGGGGAAGCTAACCTTTGAGGTAGGGAACGAGAAGATAGAATTTATACTTTCAAAATTTCTTATGGCACCTGTGATAGGAGACGCGTGTTATGCGATAGATATCATTGATGAATGTGTTAGGGAGTTAGAGCAAGAAGAAGTCATTGAAATAATTAAGCTGCCATCAACTCTTATTTTGGAAGATGACAATTATAAGAAACCCTACATCGATGATAACCTTTACGAATGTTTATCCCTTACCCCAGATCCTATGCCTTGCCTTATTAAACCAGCCTTGGAACTTAAGGAACTGCCTAAGAACCTGAGATATGAGTTTCTTGATGAAGAAATGAATCGTCCGGTTATAGTTAGTGCTGCCTTGAGACAAAAAGAAACAGATCAACTCTTGGACGTTTTACGAAGATATCCCTCAGCCTTAGGATATAATATCTCTGATCTGAAAGGTATAAGTCCATCCGTATGCATGCATCAGATTTCGCTCGAAGTAGATTTAAAACCTTCCAGAGAACACCAGAGAAGGATAAACCCTATACTGAGTGATGTTGTCAAGAAGGAAGTTCTGAAGTTGCTAGAAGCAGGTATAATATATCAGATCTCGGACAGTAAGTGGGTGAGCCCTGTGCATGTGGTACCCAAGAAGGGAGGCATCACAGTTGTGCAAAATGAGAAAGGTGAATAAATAGCAAAGCGGATAGAAGGAGGTTGGCGTATGTGCATAGACTATAGAAAGTTAAATAAAGCAACTAGGAAGGATCATTTCCCTTTACCGTTCATAGACCAGATGTTAGAACGTCTTGCCAGACATTCTTACTTCTGCTATCTAGACGGGTATTCGGGATTCTTCCAAATACCTATACATCCAGAAGATCAAGAAAAAACTACCTTTACATGCCCTTTTGGAACTTTTTCCTACAGACGAATGCCTTTTGGACTCTGTAATGCCCCTGCTACTTTCCAACGTTGCATAATGTCAATCTTTGCAGATTATCTAGATGGAATCATGGAAGTATTTATGGATGATTTCTCGGTTTGCGGTTTTGATTTCCAAAATTGTCTTATCAACCTTGAGAAAATCCTGGAAAGATGTGTGGAGGTGAACCTTGTGCTGAATTGGGAAAAATGCCATTTCATGGTGACTGAAGGAATTGTTTTAGGACATATAATCTCCGAAAGAGGTATAGAGGTAGATAAAGCAAAAATAGAAGTTATAGAGAACCTAAAACCACCCAAGACTATCAGGGAAGTTAGAAGTTTCCTTGGACACGCTGGATTCTACCGCCGTTTCATCAAGGACTTCTCCAAAATAACAAAACCTTTAACTGGCCTGTTAATGAAAAATGCTGAATTCATCTTTGATGAAAAATGCAATGAAGCATTCAACCTTTTGAAGTAAGCATTGATTTCAGCACCCATTATGAAACCCCCTGATTGGTCTGAACCGTTTGAGATAATGTGTGACGCCAGTGATTATGCTGTAGGAGCCGTTCTAGGTCAGAGAAAAGATAAAAGATTACATGTAATATATTATGCCAGTAGAACCCTAGACGCCGCCCAGTTCAATTACGCAACAACCGAGAAAGAACTCCTAGCGGTAGTTTTCGCTATAGACAAATTTAGATCATATCTAGTAGGAGCCAAAATTATAGTTTACACCGATCATGCTGCCATCCGTTACCTACTAAGTAAAAAAGATGCTAAACCGAGGTTACTTCGATGGATTTTGTTGCTATAAGAGTTCGACTTAGATATCCGAGATAAAAAAGGCACAGAAAATGTAGTAACCGATCACCTATCTAGGCTAGAATACCTGAATCCTGAATTAGTACCCATAAATGATGATTTTACCTATGATAGACTGATAGCCCAGTTGGAAACCATTGAAGATAAAAAACCAGACCCTCATGAGCACTTTCAAAAATCCTTAGCTGTAAGTAACGTGCCCTGGTACGCTGATTTTGTTAATTACCTAGCTGCTGATATCATACCCCCTGATCTCGATTACCACAAGAAGAAGAAGTTCTTAAGTGATGTTAGAAACTTCTATTGGGACGAGCCACTTCTTTTCAAGAGAGGTAAAGATGGCATTTTCCGCCGTTGCATTCCAGAAGACGAGGTAGAAAGTATAATTCAGCATTGTCACTCTGCGCCTTATGGTGGACATGCAAGCACCTCTAAGACCTACGCCAAGATTCTTCAAGCTGGCCTATTCTGGCCTACCATGTGGCGTGATGTCCATGCTTACATTGTCAAATGTGATAGATACCAACGCACAGGAAATATTTCAAGACGCGACGAAATGCCTTTAAGAAACATCCAAGAAGTAGAACTCTTCGACGTATGGGGTATAGATTTCATGGGACCATTCCCACCATCTTTAGGAAACAAGTATATCTTAGTTGCTGTAGACTACGTGTCTAAATGGATTGAAGCGATAGCTGCACCCATAAACGACACTAGAGTAGTGATTAAATTATTTAAAAATTATATATTCCCCAAATTTGGAACACCCCGTTTAGTTATAAGTGATGGAGGATCTCACTTCATATCAAGAATATTTGATAAGCTTTTAAGCAAGTATGGAGTTAAGCATAGAGTAGCAACACCATATCACCCACAGACTAGTGGCCAAGTGGAAGTATCTAATAGGGAGATTAAACAAATTTTAGAAAAAACCGTCTCTGTATCCAGAAAAGATTGGTCGCAAAAGCTTCAAGAGGCTTTATGGGCCTACAGAACCGCTTTCAAAACCCCTATAGGAACAACCCCCTACCAACTAGTCTATGGAAAATCTTGTCATTTACCTTTTGAGTTAGAGCATAAGGCCTATTGGGCCATTAAAACTTTGAATTTGGATTACCTAACTGCTGGTGAGAAACGTATCCTTGACATCCACAAATTGGAAGAACTCAGACAGCAAGCCTACGAGAATGCCATAATATACAAAGAAATAACAAAAGCTTGGCATGACAAAAGAATCGTAAGAAAAGACTTCAACTTAGGCGACCCTGTTCTCCTGTTCAATTCTAGGCTACGACTCTTCCCAGGAAAGCTCCGTTCAAGATGGACTGGCCCCTTTAAAGTATAAAAAATTCGGAGGTCTGGAGCTGTTGAAATAAAAAATGAGACATGTAAACCATTCATCGTCAATGGACAAAGACTGAAGCTCTACGAAGGAGGAGACATTCCAACAACCTACTCCATCCACACTCTGTGTGATCCACCAATCCCGATAAGAGATGTATAAGTTCCAGTCGTCAAGCTAACGACGTTAAACAAGCGCTGCATGGGAGGCAACCCATGATTTTCTTACCTTATTTACTTTTTCTACATTTTGTTTTATTTTATTTCTTGTTATATTTTGTCAGGACTAATGTTTGAAATGTTTGTGTTTTACAGGACCTTCATCCTAACTTTGTGCAGAATGCAGAATTTTGACGACATGCATGTGACTTTCAGGAATGACGCCCAGAGAGAGCGTTACTTTGTCCACTTCAGGCGTCCTATGGCACCTACGAGGTACCCAGATCAGGCTTGCATGGAGGCTTTAGGCATTGAGCCTAGTGTCAGATTCTTATGCCACCAGCTTCAATGGGACCAGTTCGACGACATGAACAACACCTATAGAAACCTCACTTTGGAGTTCCTTAGCTCGTTTTCTTATGACCCCTGGGCCGGACCAGATGGATGTGCTATTTTCCGGTTATTTAGGACTGAGTACTCCTTCACTCATAAGGACCCCTGATGCTATTCCTGAGACACCTATGGGATACTTTCTGAGTAGGGAAGTGGAGAAGTTCTGGAGTGATATCTCTGGTGGAGGGAGTCAGGATCCTTCCACCCAGTTCTCACATGTTATCCACAACCCTGCATTGAGGTATTTTCAGATGATCATAGCACACTCTTTCCTTGGATTGCCAGATGCTGAGACCTTGCTTAGTGAGGAGGAGATCTTTCTACTGTTTTGTGCGACCCAGTCACATCCTGTGGCATGTGGGAACTTTCTGCTGAAAGGTCTTAGCAGTATTGCCAGGTCATCAGTAGTTTTACAGGTTACTCTCCTTATCTTATTTCGAAACATTGGGGACAATGTTCGATTTAAGTGTGGGAGGAGATTTTATTGCTTTCTATTTTATTGCTTTCTATTTCCATTTTTAGTTAGTTGTTTATTTCTTGTTTTTGTCTATGTCTTTTTTCTAGAAAATGCATGAGTCTGACGAGTCACCAGTACAGTGTATCCCTAGTGCACCCTCATTTTCCCCCCATTTCTTTAGCCCTATAAAAAAATTTTTTGCAAAAAGAAAACATTGTTGTTCTACACGTTTTTTGGGCTTTAAGACAGGTTTGGATTAGGATGTGGTGACTTAGGTGAACTTTTTGAAACATTAGTATCGTTTTAGCACCGTAGACTTCACGAATATAGGAATCATTCCAAAACCCCATGTACCATGGCCTTAATTATCATTTCCAAATTTGTCCTAAGTAGTTTATTTCAGCAGTCAGCTCCGGCCTAAGCATGTTCTACGTAGGGGACCGATGAACATAAGTGAATGATCCAGTAAAATAAATAAAGAAAAAGGCAAACTCCGGATAGATGACCCTCACAAGGTCGTTTAAACCAAAAAGTTGAATTGTTGCCAAAATATATATATATATATATATATATATATATATATATATATAATTTTAGCTCACCCATTGTTAGTTGGTTCAGAGGTATCTGGCGCTGAACTCGGTAGGGCGGATTACGATCCGATCCCCCACAACTGCATTTGGGTTAAATAAAAGGGTTTACACAGTCTTATGTGCCAGAAACCCTATGTTTTGGATCAGAATCACTAACAGGTCACTCTACTATGAAACATGTACGGATAACGGGCTTAATGTGATTGCGCCTGAATGAAAAGGACCCAAAAAGAGATGAAGAGGTAGGCCTAGTTATTGTGGGATGATACGGTTGATTAATATAAGAATGAAGTTTATGTCCGCCTCTGCGGATAATTGTCATTACGATACCCTTGGTTCACTTAGTACCTGTCACTGCATCCTGACTTGAACTTAGAAGCCCTTTTTGCCCAAATCACGTGTCAGCACTAGTTTTCTTACTTTGAGCTTTAAATGTTTTGCTTGAGGACAAGCAAAGGTCTAAGTGTGGGAGAATTTGATGACACTGAATTTCACCGTATTTTTGACTCCGATTTCGCATGAATTCTTAGTCTTTTAATGTCATTTTATTATGTTATTATTATGTTTTTCTTTGTTTTCAGGTTTTTAGTCTAATCGGAGCCCCGAGCGAGAAAAGGAGCGAAAAAGGAGCCGAAATGAGCTAAAATAGAGAAAATCAGCATTTTGCACTTATGGTATCCACTCTGGCGGCCGCCACAGGGTCTTCCATGACGTGGCCATGTCTCAAACTCCTCCCAACTGTTTTTCCCCACGATCTCCAGCTGCCCAAGCAATTTTACACTCATGGCAGGCGCCATGGTGTTGTGGCGGGCGCCACAAGAGCAAAACAAGTTCCCGCCCAAATTCAAATGCTAGGGGCATCCTTGTCTTTTCCACATGTTTCCTTGCCTATAAATAGGACTTTAGATTTTCGTTTTTCTTCATCCAAGTTTAGTTGTTCATAAGTATATATCAGTGTAATAGTGGTAATCGCTTCACATCGAGGTGTTACTACATTCGAGAGATCGAGTCTGTAAGAGCCTGTGAGATTGAGTCTTGGAGCACTCTGGAAGGAAGTTAATCCTGCCGCCATTTTACTTTCAGTTTGCATTTTATTCAACCACTCCGATTGGAGCAGGTTTTTATTACTCTACCTTTTGTCAACTTTATTTCTTGCACTGTCTTTTAATTTCATTTATTTTCCGCACTGCTTTACTTTCATTTACTTTCCGCACTCGCACTACTTTCATTTACTTTCCGCACTCGCACTTAAATACTTTTTTATGAAAAATCTAAAAATGAACTTTTACTTTACCATGTCTGGCTAATTTTATAAAGGTTAGAGTGTGAAGATCATAACTGAACCGATAATCTGTACAATTGTTAGTGGAAACACTTAAGGGCTATTTTAACTTTCAATATAAGTTTTCCTGTTCTTAAATTCCGTTGGGTAAGATCGAAAGCCGTCCAACGCCTATCTAAACTTAATTGTTTTTAAACTATTTCAAAAACAGCGAAAGCGCTTTGTTTAGTTTATTAGGAGTTTTTAATTTAAAAGGAAAAGAGATTCTAAAACCATTTTCGGACGCGTTAAGAAGTTTAAAGTCTGGTTCGTAAGAACCTCTTTTTTTTTAGAAAATCCAGGTTAAAATACTTTTCAACTTGGTCAAGATACTATATTTCTTAAAAATAGGTTTACTACTCTAACGCAATGCGCGCCTTTTTATCCGTGACAATAAAAGGGTTTGATTAGGGGGTACAACTCGGTTCTGAATACGCGAAAGCGACAGTTCCTGTCAAATTAGTTCTTTTCAAAGTAGAAAACATTGCCCGTAAGTAGTTCTATTAGCAAGTACTTGGATTATCAATTGGTTGTGTGAATTGCATTCGAACCTGTCTTTATCAATTAATTTTAATTACTTTATTTACTACCGTGCACTCTTCAAAACTACTATTTTCAATCACCTTAGATACACACCTTAATAATAGATAGCGATAGATTGACACTTGGTCTCTGTGGATACGATAATCTTTTATATTACTCTGACGCGTTCGTACACTTGCGAAAAAACACGCATCATTTCTCAAGGGAAATTCATAGTCATTCATATTTTATCTAAGTTCATCCATTTCCGTTTTCATGTCCATTTTAAACTAAATTAATTAATTATCCGTATATCCATTTCAATTATCCCAAACCATTTCCATAATCATACATGAAGGATCAAGTTCTTAAAAAAGGACAATTCAATTTGTCATCACAATGATCATTCACCCTACCATCCTACAAGAAATTGTCAAAGTTATTCAATAAAGTCCACATATCAATTGCAAAAATTGCAAAGCCCATTCTACAAAAAGTCTATCAAGAGCCCATGAATCCATAAGGCCCATTGTCTAATTTTTTTTAAAGAGAAATTACACAAAGTCCATCATTTTCTTTCCATTGCCATTTTTTGTGAGCCCATTACATGAAAAATCATTACAAAAAAAGGAGTGTTTTGGTTTGATTCACACGGCCCACCATCTTTCATTCCCAGCCACCAAGTCACTCCAAGGTACACAAGACTACAACTTTTGGCATTTAACATGATGTTTATGACCGAGTTTTAAAAACGCTACAACTTTGACAAACACAAACTTTCAACAGCCGTTACTACACAATGAGTGCACACAAGTTATGACTTTACCACACCAAGCCACCACGATGAGGCATAGACCTGATACCAAATTTCTTCACATCTGGCCAAAACAAATTGACGTCACAACGAGCCAAAAAACACACGAGGCCTTTCCACATAAAATAAAAAACGGTTACGCATAAAACGTACAGTACAAAAACTTGGTCCATAAAATCCGCGTTGCAATAATAAGGAAAGGGGGATAAAATATGAAAGGAATTCCTCCTTCTGCAGAAAAACAACCATACACCTATTTGGTTCTTCTCTCTGTGCACTAATACTTCTTCACCCACAACCACAACTTCCTTTAATATTCCTTCAACATCCTCACTATTCTTCAACCCATACAATCGCACCCTATTTTTTCTCTCTCTCCATAACTCTTCAACAAACCTCCATGAACTTTCCTTCAAGTCTTCCTTCAATGTTTCCTTTTTTAGAACGCATCACCCAACATCACTCTTCATAAATCTTTCCTTCTTCACCCTCTATTTTCCTCCATTCACCCTTAACCCACCATTCAAAACAACAACAACTTCAAATCACAAACAGCAACAACAAACCTTCTCCAATCTTCCAACCTTTCACAAACCCAAAACCACAAATACAAATCAAAACCCAAAAAATGGAGAAGAAGTGAGCGAATCAAACAACAAAATAAGAAACAAATCCAAACCTAAGCGAATATGAACCGGCGACAAAGATCGAGAGAGAGAGAGAGAGAGAGAGAGAGATGAAAGTGAAACAGGGAAAGACGGAGATAGTTCATCACGAAGAAGGTCGGATTAGATTTTGAGGATGATGATAAGCCGTTGGTTGATTTTGTTTTAAAAGAAGAAGATTGAATCATGTTTTTGCTGTGAACCGTGATTTTAACATCCATGTTGTAAAGGTTTTGGTTTTTTAAAATACCGTGCCATGACTTGGATTAGATTAGGTTTTTATTTTATTTTATTGTTGTCTTGTGCTGAACCGTGTCAATGTTGGGCTTTAATACAGTGGCTTGTTTCATTTTCTTCTGCCTTTTTTTTTTGTTAGCACCATTGCCTTGTGAGGAGTGGGCCGTAAGGCCCATAATGATACATAAGTACACCCTGCTTCTTTTTGTTTTGGGTTTAAATTTCATCAACTATTTTGTTAACTATTTCTTAAATATTCTTACTGTTTTTACTATAACTCTTGATAGCATTTTGTGAACCATTCCTATTAGGTTTTTTAAATAGTCTTGTTATTTGGTTGTTAAGCAATTTTATTAATTTTTTTGGATATTTTTGCTAATTGCCTTTACTAGATATCTTGTTAGATATTATTTTATTTTCTCAAACCTTTTTTAACTACATTTTGGTTATCATACTGTTTAGATCTTATTTCTCGATTTATCTTCATCTTTTCATTTCGATTCTCGATCGATGAAGTCTTTAATATCGTGAACGTTGGTCGATTGAAGTTGTTTAACCTTCATGGTTTCAAATCTGTAGAAAATGATCATTGAGTTCATTTTCTATAATTTGGGATCGTGATAGGTTACCATCGATTAATCGACGAAAGTTTATGATTAAGACAAGATCATCCGCTTTTCTTTTCGTGTGGCACGATTTCTTTGGAGAACGATTCACAATATCATTTCTCCATCGTGTTTTAGCACAAATATCATAGCTTGCGTGACCTCCCATAGTATGATCTTCATCATAGATCGTGCTACGATGGTTTAGCGCTATAGTCGACCCGATTCATATGATACAATAACAATTAACAATTAATCACTAACCACTAACTTTAATTTCCGTCGATATATCTTGCTCATATCATCTTGTTCATATTATTAATCTTTTTATATTATTCATCATCATATCTTGTTCATATCTTGTTCATACTTTGTTCATACCATTCGAAAACACACTAAAACGATCGAAACCCTAAAAAACTCAATTGGTGGATTGTTGGTTACTTTTTCCGAGCAACGGAACTTGGACTTTGTACAGAAACCCTAAACAAAGGAGATTTTGTTTGAGCTCTTGTTTGTGGGTTAGTTTAGGACACCTTGCACACACAAGACTTCCTCTTGGGCTACCTTACAATGACCCCATTTATTTCATGCAATCCTGTGTACTTACATGTACCCCACTCTCATTCCGATGTACGCATATTACTCGCTTTTTTATTGTGGTTTGTTTACTAGGAGTACCCCTAGGGACTAGCATAGACTAATCCATTTTCAAAATAATTCTTAATTCGTCGTCGAGCCATTTTCAAAACACCCTCTGTAAGTTGATTTCTCATTAGTATTCGCCATCAACCTAATACACACACTCGTACATTTGATCGTGATTTCGTTACTAGGAGCACCCCTAGGGACTAGGATCAATTCACACCTTTTCAATCAAACCCTCGATTCGTCGTCGAGCCATTTTTAAAACAACCTTTTAAGCCAAGTGACTTTTGCCTTGCAATCAACTTCTTTTCAACTTCTCCACGCGCGAATACAATCAAACCCTTGATCCAACATCAAGCGGATTTTCTCAATCAACCCTCAAAATGATTAACAACTATCAAAACTCTTTTCAAGGTGAAAAAGAGGGGGATTGAGCCTTTAATCTCTCTTCAGTTGTTTGGGTGCGAGTTCTCTTACTCGTGTGTGAATAATTGACCCCTCTAAAACACTTTCAACTCGATAGCGATCAAACATTTTTCTCAATCACCTAAATGAAAAAGAGAGAGAGTCAGGCCTTTTACTCACTCTCCTGATTACTTGGGCCCGAGGAGCTTTTCTTAAGCTTCAAGTAATCGTTATCCAAACCAAACTTCAACATTAACCCTTTCTTTTCGTGGTCGTAACCACGAACTACAGACACTTTTATTCTTCATTCATTCGAATGTAAGATACGTAGGCACAAGATTTGCGATGATCTTGGCGAGCACACTTCCATCTTTTTTTGTCATTCTGTGTCTACCTTCTATCCTTTCCCGTAGTCAAACTACGAACACTCTGATTCCTCATTCTCGTCCGAATGAGCATACGTAGGCATAAGGGCTCCAATCCTTGGCGAGCACCCTAACCTAAAACCACCCATTTCCCCTTAGCACCGATTCCTTTTATCTTACGATTTCACATTTTATCATTTAGAAGAAAACAAATAAACTTAGCTAACGTTCATCACAATTCAAATTAAGAGGTTCCCGTTGAGTACAACAGACGTGGGGGGTGCTAATACCTTCCTCTCACGTAACCGACTCCCGAACCCAGAATGTGGTTGCGACGACCATGTTCTTATCTCTTTTAAAGGTTTTATCGATATTTTCCTTTCCCACTTTTGGGATAAATAAAGTTCGATGGTGACTCTGTCGAACCACAATTTTCTTCCACGCCGTTTGCGCGAGGGTCGTATTTTCGATTGATTTTTTGAGGCGCGACAGCTGGCGACTCTGCTGGGGAAATTTACTCCATGCAAGAGAGAGTCAAGCCTATCTTAGTTCGAATTGTGAGCTCGTTAGCTTCGCTTATCTGTTTTCTTCTAGTTTATTTATTTACTTTCCTATTCCTTATTTGTGTTACCTTTTGTGACATTGTTGGGCTTCTGTGACTGTGAGTACTTTGTGAGACGACTCTACACCCGAGTCTGAGAAAAACCCTAGGATTAGGATGGTGGTTGTGTAGTGGAGACTTGTGTGGTTTCTTCCGCGTGATGCCAATACGAAAACCTCACTTGGAGTAGATTCCCTTGGAGATGTTATTGTTGTGGTGAGCCTTTGCCATGGCAATAATGTTTTTGAGCCTGAATCATTGATTCTAAGGACCATTAACCCATTTTATCCACAGTGGTTGGTAGTGTTAACTCCTTTTGGGTTAATACGGACTCCCTAATCAGATGAGATTGTCGCTCCCGGGATTTTCATCCAGGTACAAACGCGAAAATGGCGCCGAAACAGAGTTGTCAGAAATATGTATTTATCTCAAGAGAGGGAAAGGAAACACTGCGTAAACCTGAGGGAAGGGAAAAGACATGGTCTCGCAACCAAGAGAGACGGGTAAGGGAGTCGGTTACGCGAGGGGAAGGTACTAGCACCCCCACGTGTCCATCGTACTCGATAGGATCCATGCTTGTTGTCTCGATCAAAGGGTGTCGTCGTCTGGAGCTCCACTGCTACTGGAAAGGAACGGGAACAGAAAAGAACGAAGAAACGAGGAAGAAAAGACAAAGAAGTGACTCGATAGGACATCGTCGTCCTATGCCTACGTATTCCCTCGTGCAATGGGAAAGTCAGAGGCAACATAGTTCGGACACGAACTAAGGGGGGGAGGTTGCTCACCAAGACATCGTCGTCTTGTGCCTACGTATCCTCAATCTAACCAGAAGGAGGAAATCAGAGCAGTTGTAGTTTGACCTAACAAGATCTTAGTGTTTTTTATGAGCGACGTTAAGTTCGCGTCCGGCAGTTAGGGTCGATGCCTGTTTGCGACAAAACGGAAAATAACGTGCTCTTTTCTAAAAACGGCTTGAAACTTAACAATCCCGAAGGATGAAAAAGGTTTGAGTTTGTTTTGTGTTTTTTAGACAGAAATGGATTAAAGTTAGTTTGTAACTTGCATTGCACCCAAGTCTACAACATAGGAACGAATGCGTCGCATATCGTCCCCAACAGGACGTACACTAAGCACCCTAGAAGAATGAAGGGAGACCCCCCATACCTCACTTCCCACACATAAGGCTCATGCACAATACACGTTAACCTTTATTAAGTGTTTCAGAAAGGTTATGAGATGAGAAGAGAATACTCAAAGGAAAGAAAACACTAAGGGGAATTCTATCCTAATGCTATCATGCAAAAGATGGCCCTAAGGGGAGGTTTAAGAACAACCTAAGTCTAAAGAAGAGATAGGGATAACACTATCTAATGCTTATCCTACCTCACCTTAATCAAAAATTAAGGATGAGCTAGGATCCCAAAGGGATGTGAGAGAGTTCTACACAAACAAGCATTATATCATGTAATCCACACATAGAAATGAAAGAGAAGTAAAAGAGGGATGAAAGAAGGAATGAACATGGATAAACATTCACATGTTCATATGTCTTACCTCTGCCCCTACATAAAAGGTTAGTACAAAATCATCACAAGTAATGAATACAAGTGAAAGAAGATAAATCAAACAATGCTAGTTGCTTAAAGAAGACAACTTGAGAAGCAAACAAGGCTTAAACCAAAAGGGAAGAATCCTAACGGTTAAGGAACATCCAAAGTCAGTAGGTACATGTCAAGGTATCCTACTAAGGTTAAGGTAACAAACAAAGTCAAACTAGTTTAAAACATGCACCAAAAGATCACACAAATGCAAGATGCACTAACTATGCAAAATGAATGCATATGATTCATGAACATGAATAAATGCATATGTAAACATCAAAGTCAGAAGTGAATGACATTTATGAAGGTATGGAGATGTAATTAAGATGGCCTATTAATCATGAATGCAAGCATTGAGAATGATTAAGCAACAAGAAGTGAAAACAAAACACCATTCAAGTTCATGCATTTGTGCATACTTATAATGCAAGTAAGGAATGGAGATGCAAGATGAACATACATATAAATGAATGCAAGTTAGTAGCATGTGACATTTGTAATGACATTTAAGATGCAATAATGAGCATTCAAAGTCCATACAAGTCTTATGTTGAAGCATATTGAAGATTAGAAGCAAGCATGTTCAAGTTAGGTCAAACAAGTTCTCATGTGTTCATGAAGTTAAGAGAAATGCAAGATGAAATTAGGAAGGATCACAAATAGAAGTGAATCAGGTCTTGATGGATGTTTAAGATCATACAAGCATTGGTGAAAACAAATCATCAAAGATGTGCAAAGGAAGGAACTCAAGTCCACAAGCCAATTCAAGTTTGAATAAGTGCATACAAGTCATGTAAAGATGAACTATGAATGACCTATAACATGAGAAAAAGGACCTATAATGTTCACACAACATGTATCAAGAGGTCTCAACAATTGTCAAAGAGGGTTGCATATCATACACATCCAAAACCCTAGCACAAGTCTTCTAACAAACACACATGCATTGATGCAATTAAAATGAAACAAAGGAGGTGTTAGAAGCTCAAGAAAATTAGGAGATGCAAATCATTTGAAGTGAAAACAGTGTGCAAACATGTCTCAAAAGGATGGTTCAACATTCATTAAGAATCATGCACAAACATGCTTCACAATCTCATACAAGTCACACCAACAAATGGCTTAAAGATCTCATTCAAAAGTCAATAAGAAATGACCTAAAAAAACTATGAAAAATGCATGAGATGCCTTAATATATCATAGAAGCATGTATCAACTGATAGGCAAAAATTCACTTCACAACTAGGTCAAACAAATCAAGAATGAGGCATGTATCATGATTTAATGCTCATACAAAAGAAAATAAAATAAACTTCACGGAAAAATATTAAAATATGCCAAAATCATAAAATAAAATATGCAAAAATTACTTAAATGCATTATGATGCTTCATGAATTTTTTTCAGAATTTTATCATGCTTGGAAGTATTTTTAAAAATTAAACATCAAACAATTATGAAAAGAAAATTAAAAAAACATAGAAATGATCAGGGAGGTGCAACACAAACAATTATTCAGTTCAAACACGCCTTGGGCCCTGAGAAAGGGGGCGTGGATATTAAAAGCACAAGGCCCAAAGGCGCGTGGGTCAGAGAGGTTTATGCTATGGATGTTAGTCAATTCATTGACTCATCCTGTGCCATTGGATAGAGTCAGATCAAGATGATCAAGGAAGTAGTGCAATCAAACGAATCACAATGCACGCACGTGGTAAGCAATGGTGATGCGCACACATGGCATTAACATTTCAAAATAAAATCAGAAATTAAAGGCACGTGATGGAGAGGGTGTATCATTAATGCGCTGGCAAGAGGATACACGTTGGATCAAAAGAGATCAAGGGACAAGACTTAAACTGGGAGGATAGCTAGGGTTCTTGCACATATGCAGTTTCAGGTGGTCGGAGAAGACTCTGGTCATCTTCTCCGACTAGCAGCCACCGTGCTCAGCCTCCAACCACCACAGAAATTCACAAACCATACACCATTCTCTTCCTCTCTCCAAGTAGAACATGAATCCACCATTAGTTTCCACAAACAAAGCACACACAGATCAAATCGAAGCCAAACATTTTGCCCTAGAATTTTCAGCTAAGCACCTAAGGTGCCTATCAACTAGCCAGAGGTTCACATGGCTCCTATTGAGCTCCAAAACAGCAAGAACAAGTTCAAATCAAAACAAAATTGCAGAGGGAAGATTGAAGGAGAACCTGCACTTTGAAGCTTCCTTTGCAATCAACAGAATACCAAAGAGGAGGATCCTAGCTCCTTGCACTTGAGACTGAGCCAAATAAAGGCTTAAGATGATGCTATATTCTTGAAACTTCAGAGGAAGAAAAATGAGGAAAATTGAAGTGTAGTGCTGAGCTTCAATGCCTTGATTCCATGGATGCTTCTTGAAGGAGAATGGAAGAAGAACTTGCAGAGATATTGATGAAGATGAAGCTGCGTGTGAGAGAAGTTTCCGAGAGAGAGAGTGAAAATTTTGTGAAGTGTGAAGAATGAATCAATCCCCCTCCAATTCAGTTAGAGATTTTCTTTTATATGCTGAGTTAACTGTTAACCACCTTGGTTAACAGTTAGAACTCTGGTTAGTGGCGAGTTAGAGAGTGAACGAGTTCAAAATGAATTAAAATGAGAGTGAGTGAAGTGAGAGATAAGCCAGCTCGGGTTAGGCTGTTTTGTTATGGTGAGGAGAGGATCATGGAGCTTATGGTGAAGTCATGATGAGTGGTGATGTATTGAGTGAGCTTTCAGCAACTTATTCACCCAAACTTCTTGTGCAAGCTTCATTTTTTTTGAACATATGAGGAAAGGATGGTACATGATCATGTAATGTGTAAGAGGCATGTTTGTCTCAAAATGGCAATGTATGGTGTGATGTATGTGAAGCATGCGCATGATGTACAATAAAAACAAGGTTTTGTCTTAGTTTTGTTTACTTGGCATGGAAGAAGGTCTGATAGCATGAGGGTGACTTTGGAGCATTGAATCTCCATAATCCATGGATGGAATGACAAGTTCTTGTGCTATTTGGAAAGAGGAGATGGAGGACAACAATATTGAAGTGGAAAGCAAACACAATTGAATCCCTTTAGATGCTTAAAAACATTCATGAAAGTGTTGACACATAACTGAGTTGGCAGACCAACCTGACCTGGTCATGCCTTGCCCTTATGCGCGTGACATTCAAGTGTGAGGACCTTGACTTTGATCCTTTATAACTCTCAATGAGTTGATTAGATGAAAGATTCTTCAACATCAAAGTTGAAGAGGAGATCAAGAGGAATAAAAACCATGTTGAACACTTTTTAATTTGGAGCCCCCATCGTGGAGATAATCGACTATGAACTTGGACAAAACATGCACACAAGGTGTTTGTTGAAATGACTGCGTGCTGACTGGTCATGACTTGCCTGACTAGCCAATTTTGCCTTGATTTGTCTCAACTTTAATCCATCATATCTCTCTCAATTTTAATCCAATGGAGATGTTCTTGGTATGGTTTTGAAGCTTAGAGTATGAAATTCAATTAGGCCTCTTGAAATTCTCAAATTGGTGCTTGCATCATAGAGAAAGAATGCTTCAAAAGTGACCCCTCACCTTGCCAAAACTTACCAAATTAGGAAACCCTAATTTCTATTTATGGCAACTTTCCACATCTTTTGATTTTTGGTGAATCCCTTGATATTTATTGATACAATCTTCATCAATGATCATATTTGAGATGAGGGATATGAAATTGACCTCAAAAAGTCAAGAGTTGACTTTTTTCTCTGCACAGTTGACTTTTCCCCAATTCTCCTAATTTTGAATAAATTGATCAATTGAAACCCTTCCAAACCAAATTGATGGACAATTCTTGAATGTTAGACACTTAAGGACATGAGGAATACCATAGAATCAAGTCTTGCCCAAAAAAATCAGAAATAACTGATTTTATGGCAAACCCTAATTTTGGTGCCCTCAGTCTAGGAGAAATCAGCACATCCTCCAAATCCAAATTCCTCTGAATATGAGGTGTATCCTCTCAAAAAATGATGAGATATGCCATTTGGTAGTGATAAAAGCTCAAGAATCTTGCCCATTGGGGTGATAAACTCAAGAATTCCAAAACCCTAATTTGAACAACCATGCTAGGAGATGATGAACTGCTTCAATCCTTTGTTGAATTCCCATCTCTTGATGAATTGAGGGCTCAAATGAGATGAATTGAGATATGAGGAGCCCTTGTGACTTGCTTGGAGAATTTTGACTCTTGTCCTTTGACTTTGAACTGTCCATACCTTGAGATAACTGATCCCATGCCTTGTGCAACCAATGATGTATGTATGACTTTGTATGACCTATTATGAAATGCAAATGAATGAAGCATAAGCCAATGGTATAAGGTAATAAATAAGAGGGAAAATTTTGAGGTATTACATAGATCCCTTGAACGTATTACTTCCTGACAGTAATATTTTCAACCTTGATCTATGACTCTGAGAACCTTTCATAGAACCCGTGTGTCGATGGTTGTGCAGTGGACGCCTCCGAGGAGTTTTTCTCGGGGGGAAAATACGAAGACCTCACCTAGAAGAGATCCTTTCAAGGATATTATAGTCAGATAAGGCTTCGTCATGGATATAATGTCTTTGAAAGATATCCCTGACTCTAGGAACCTACCCGTTTTAGAATCATATCCGTGGGGTTTCTTAGATCAGAGACTTTGGTTGTTGACCCGTTACCTCCGACCAACCTCAGAATCCGTTGAATATATGGTCCTGGATCTTGCATCTTGCATTGCATCTATACATGTCATTACATTGCATTGCATCAGTTATGCATCTTGCATTTCATTTTAACATCAGAGACTCATTTCACCTTCCTTCATCTCCAGTAAATCAAACTGATTCCTCGACACCAGTACGTAACTCGAGCCAACACTAGACGTATGATGAAGCAAATTCAACAAGAGCAAGCCGCCTTCAGAGAGGAATTGGACTCTATCAAGGGAAAGATTGACCAAATTCTCGAAGCCATCATGATGGCTAGAAAGGAAGAAGAACTGCGTGAGGCCGCTGCCGCCAACAACGTTCCTGTGCAAAGATCTACCTCAAGGCTCTCAGTTCTTGTTCCCAATCCTATCACTTATGGGTTACCAATGAACTTCACTCCTGCAGCTGAAGGAGTCACTTCTCAACCACTTCCAACATATGGAGTTACTGTTGGAGCTATCCCGCAAGCCCAACCTGCTGTTAATCAGATTCCTATCCCTCATGCTGAAGGAAATACGCCAGATGAGTATGAGGAAGTACAAAACTATCATGCTACTATCCTAATTGTCAATCCTGCCACTGCTCAGGATACTGAAGCCCTCAAAATGTGCCATGATCTAGCTGAAAAACTCCGAGTCATGGAGAGGCACAACTCGACTTCTTTGAATGCTCTGGAAATGTGCTTGGTGCCAGATGTTGTCATTCCTCCCAAGTTCAAAGTGTCAGAGTTTTCAAAGTACAAAGGTCTCAGCTGTCCCAACATTCATCTGAAGATGTACTGCCGCAAGATGGCTGCCTATGCCAGAGACGAAAAGCTGATGATCCATTGCTTCCAAGACAGCTTATCTAGAGCATCCCTCAAATGGTATATGCAACTGGAGCGTAGCAGTGTGCACTCTTGGGCTGAGCTAGCTGATGCTTTTGTCAAGCAGTATAAATATAACACTGACCTTGCTCTGAATCATACTCAACTTCAGAGTATGGCTCAGAAGGACAACAAATCCTTTAAAGAGTATGCGCAACACTAGAGAGAGCTTGCTGCAAGGGTGCATCCACCACTTGTTGACTGTGAACTGATCGACATCTTCATGGGTACCTTGCAAGGACAATACTACAAGAAGTTGATTGGTAGTGTTTCTGCTAGATTCTCTGACCTGGTAATTGTCGGTGAGAGAATTGAAGAAGGTCTGAAAAGCGGAAAGATCCAAGGAGGTTCAAGTAGTCAGACTGGAGCTAAGAAACCCTTCAATGGATATAAGAAGAAGGAGGGCGAAACAAATGATGTCTCTGCTAAAAAAGGACAAGCTCAACAACAAGCTCCCGCTCCAATGCCTTTTCAAATCCCCTAATTTCAGTATTCGTATGTTGCTGCTGCGCAATATGCTCTGATGCCTTATCAGCCAGCTCTTCAAGCTCTAATGCCTCAGCAACAGGCTCCTCAGCAACAGTCATATAATCATCAAGGGTATCAGTATCCACCTCAGAATCAACAACAGCGTTAGCCTAATCAATAAAGGACGAGGACGCCAGAAAGAAACTTTGATCATTTGCCAATGACGTATGCTCAGATCTTCGTTGGATTGTTATAAAAGAGGGCGATTACTCCGAGAGACCTAGCTCCTCCAACTGTCATTCCTCCAGATTATGATGCTAATGCTCACTGCGGGTATCATAAGGGCACTCCAGGGCACACGATCGAGGACTGCAGAGCCTTCAAACACAAAGTTCAAGACCTGGTCGATTCGAAGGCTCTCACATTCAATAGGAGGTCTCCAAATGTCATCAATAACCCTCTTCCGCCGCCAAACTAGTGCCAACATCAAATCAAGTCAAGTCAGTCAAGTCAAGTTCATCTCCCCGAAGAAGGCAGTCATCATGCCATTTTGTCATTTGCATTCTTGAATTTTGTCTTTGTTTAATTAATGTATGCTTTAAACATTGCCATTCGTATTTAGTTTTATTAATGTAGTGATTATGCATGTTCTGAATTAGTTATGTCGTATTCACTCATTTTTTCCATTTACTGCAAATCACTGACACATTTCTCTCCACTTCACTCTTTATCATACTGTTGTTTAGCAATGATTGGAGGGAGGATGATGAAAATGAAATACCCATAATTGCAAATTGTATGCTTTCGGATAAGATCTTGCCGATGATGTACACACATTTTTTAAATCCCCCAAACACTAGAGAGACAAGGAGTTAATCCCTAGCTAACCACTTCGAGCTGATAAGTAACAATTTCCTTCGGATCTACAAACCCTTACACTCAACCTGGGGCAGGGTAGTGTTCAGTTATTCCAATTACGTACTCAGATCATAAAGCAAAATCCAAAAGACATGTTGGTTGTTCATCAATGACCCATGACTTGCCAGTCACCATACTCCAATAGAATAAAAAACAAAATCAAAAAATCAAAAGCCAGCTAAGTCGAACACCTCAAAAGGAGATTTAGGCAAAAATCAAGGCAATCCCGATGGACTCGAAAAGCAAAATTAGTCCATGCAAAAGTTAGGGATAAAAAAGAAAATCAAAAGAGGCCCTCAAATCCTCAACAAAAAACAAAATAAGATTCAGTGACCACTGTGCCAAAATAAAAAGGGTCGCTGACATCCATCAAAACAAAATAAGGTGACTGCCATTTCGAGTGAACCTTGAATCATCATTCTTACACCGTCAACCCTTTTGGAAGAGAAACATGCAGAATTAACTAAACGAGGACTGGAGATCATCACGAAGAAGGGGTGGGTACAAATCAATTTTGAGCCTAATATCCTTTGTTTCATAAACCGTGAACCTGACCACGTTACAACCCTCGAAAGACCTAATTGAGGTAAGGTTTATTCTGAAAGCATACTATTGCAAAGTTATGTAAACTGATTCCCCACATATTTGATAATCTCCAGCATTGGTGTCATTCTCCTTGCTATATCTTTCATACACCAACAAAATCAGCACAACGTCTGGACCAACGGTCCACTCGTCTCACACTATCACGACACTCCAATAAACGACCCTTTTTCAAAACTTGCATGAGCATTGCATTAATATTACCATTTGTGAATGAGCAATTTTAATTGCAAATCAGTGCTAGACATCAAAGCAATTTCAACAAGGGGCAACCAAAGAGGAACTTGACTTTTCAGTGGTGTCGACCGAATCAAGACTACCTCAAAACCCTCAACCAGGGACAAGTTGTTCAACAGCTCGATCAGGGGCAAGTAATCTCAGAAGCACATCAAAGCTCAGATTCCAAAGATTAAATCACTTCTGAACTGGTTAATCAGGGGCAGACCATTACCATGTTCAGGTTGCGGCAAGACTAGTTGCAGAAGGTAGATCCTCTCTGTACTTTCAAATTGGTCAAGCAGAACTTGCCAGACATTAGCAATCATCAAGTCCAGAGCAAGAGCACGATTTTCATGAGTTAATTACGTCACTACGCTCAGTCTCAAGTTATTCCGACTATCAAGCACATAGTTGTGGTTCTCTCAGAACGAACTCGCGACTTATCATCAAGTGAATCAAACTCAAGGCTTTGAGAGTATCTTCATCTGATTCAATCATGGAATCCTTAACAAACTGAGTGTCGAGGAAATCAAACCCTCCCACAACCCAAAGTCCAATCTGCATTGGCAACCACCAAAAGTACACCATGCTGACACCCTTACAAAACATATCCAATCACCCGTCTGCAATCATACGTATCATATGCATCGCATTCGACATCATACACATCATATGTATACAAAAAAACAAATCATACCTCCCCAGCACTTACATCTCTGTGCGTCAACATCTGCATTGCATCTCCATTCGATATGGGATATCATTACAAAATCAAACATTCATACATGCATAGTCAAGATCCAAAATCAATCGAGCTCAGGACGATCTTTAGCCCAGCCAGGGGCATCCTCTTCAAGACTGTGGGAGTTCCTCACGAAGTTGTTTCAACCTTTTTTTGATCAAGCTCAAAATGATCTTCAGCGCAGTCAGGGACATCTTCTTCAAATTCATGGGTGTTCCTCATGAAGTTACTGCAACCTTTTGTTGACGAAGCTATGATCTCTAAGCAAGTCAGTGGACGTTCCTCATTGAGTTGTTTCTTCAACCTTTTATTGATGAAGTGGTCATCCCCAGCTCAACTAGTAGCACTTCTCCGAGTCAATGGGAGTTCCCTATTGAATTGATTCTCTTCAACCTTTTGTTGGTAGAAATGTTATCCTCAAATTTCAATCTTCCTCTTGAGCATTCCCCAGTGAGTTAGTACCTTGTCAACCTTTTGTTGATAAGGATGGTGTTCCTCAGTGACCGTCTTTGCTTCAAACTTTTGTTGATGTTTCCAAACAAGGCTTATTTATCATACATTCAGCAAATTTGACCTTTTGTCGATTTCCTTACTATCATCCTTTTGGTGGTAGCCGTTCATGTTGTTTCAATTTAACCTTCGCCATTTTGGTGTTGGTGGCTCTCAAAATTGGGAAGTTCCTATCATCATTTTGGTGGTAGCAGCTTGTACTGTTCGATCTTACCATCATCCTTTTGGTGACGGTGATTTGTGAAATTTTGGTCTGTGTATCATCCTTTTGGTGAATGGCTGTCTTTGATATCATTTTACTGTTATCCTTTTAGTAATAGCAAGTTGTTGCCTCATTTTCATCCTTTTGGTGAAGGGTCATCGAGACGTGTCATCTATCATCCTTTTGGTGATAGATCCGTCATCCTTTTGGTGTCGGAAATTTATGTGTTTGCTTACTATTATCATTTTGGTAGTAGTAAGTTGTGACCTCACTTTCATCCTTTTGGTGAAGGGTTATCGCGTGTGTGTCTCCTATCATCCTTTTGGTGATAGGTCTGCCATCCTTTTGGTGTCAGAAATGTATCTCTTATCATCCTTTTGGTGATAGATCCTGTCATCCTTTTGATGTCAGGTATTTCCGTGCATGTGTTCTCTATCATCCTTTTGGTTATAGATCTGTCATCCTTTCAGTGCCAATAATTCGTGGATCATTAGTTTTGTGTATCATCCTTTTGGTGAATGAAAACGTCTGATACCATTATTTGCTTACTATTATCCTTTTTGTAATAGCGAGTGTTAACCTCACTTTCATCCTTTTGGTGAAGGGTCATCGGGTTGTGTGTGTCTCCTATCATACTTATGGTGTCAGGTATTTTCATGTGTGTGTTCTCTATTATCCTTTTGGTGATAGATCCGTCATCCTTTCGGTGCCGGTAATTCGTGGATCATTAGTTTTGTGTATCATCCTTTTGGTGAATGACAACGTCTGATACCATTATTTGCTTACTATTATCCTTTTGGTAATAGCGAGTGTTGACCTCACTTTCATCCTTTTGGCAAAGGGTCATCGGGTTGTGTGTGTCTACTATCATCCTTTTGGTGATAGATCCGTCATCCTTTTGGTGTCGGAAATCATTGTTTGCTTACTATTATTGTTTTAGTAATAACGAGTTTTGACCTCATTTTCATCCTTTTGGTGAAGGGTCTGTGTGCGTGTGTATGTGCGTGCGTGTGTGTGTGTGATTACTATTATCCTTTTGGTAATAGCGAGTTTTGACCTCATTTTCATCATTTTGGTGAAGGGTCTGGGTGTGTACTTACTGTTATCCTTTTGGTAATAGCAAGTCGAGTCGTGTGAGTTTACTATCATCCTTTTGGTGATAGGACTGCCATCCTTTTGGTGTCAAATATCTTTATGCGTGTGTTTACTATCATCCTTTTGGTGATAGGTCAGTCATCCTTTTGGGTGTTAGAACCTTATGTTATCATCCTTTTGGTGATAACGACCTTTGCAAGTCATTCAGTATCTACTCGAGGGTTGACATTGATCTGTTATTCCACCTCCCAAAATTTTTCTTTCTTTTTGGACAAATTCAGAGTCTTCTTCATATCTAATTAACTCCTACCTCGAAAGAATAAACGCTGTAGCAGTTCATCTTGCTAGGTTTAAGCCAATTAGATAGGGGCATCTGTCATACCCCAAATTTGTCATACTTATAAATTATCTTTCACTTGTATATTCGTCCACTAACTATCATTCAAAAATCCAAAAATAGGTTATTTCTATTTGCCTAAGTCCAGTTTCATTTGAGGCTATCAGGACAGTGATGTGTGGTATTGATTAAGGTTCATATGGCTCTTACCTAATTTTAGCAAGGCAAGGGTTTGTTTACTGATAAAGGCCAAGATTCTCAGGCTGTGTCAAGTTATCAGGTACTTCATGGTTAAAGATCGTCAAGGAGCAGTTCCTTTTCAATCAGGGTTTTCGTACAGTGAAGTTTATCAAGATTAATTTATGATTCAAGTTTTAGAGGCTAAGATTGGTAATTTCTCAAGGGCAATTCATATTCATTCACATTTTATCCAAGTTGATCCATTTCCGTTTTCATGTCCATTTTAAACCAAATTAATCCATTATCCGTATATCCATTTCAATTATCCCAAACCATTTCCATTATCATACATGAAGGATCAAGTGCTTAAAAAAAGGATAATTCAATTTGTCCTCACAATGATCATTCACCCTACCATCCTACAAGAAATTGTCAAAGTTATTCAATAAAGTCCACATATCAATTGCAAAAATTGCAAAGTCCATTCTACAAAACGTCTATCAAGAGCCCATGAATTCATAAGGCCCATTGTCTAAATTTTTTTTAAGAGAAATTACACATTGTCCATCATTTTCTTTCCATTACCATTTTTTGTGAGCCCATTACATGAAAAAACATTACAAAACAAAGGAGTGTTTTGGTTTGATTCACATAGCCCACCATCTTTCATTCCTAGCCACAAAGTCACTCCAAGGTACACAAGACTACAACTTTCAGCAGCCAACATGATGTTTATGACCAAGTTTTAAAAACGCTACAACTTGCCAAACACAAACTTTCAGCGGCTTTTACTACACAATGAGTGCACACAAGTCATGACTTTACCACACCAAGCCACCACGATGAGACATAAACCTGATACGCAAATTTCTTCACATCTGGCCAAAACAAATTGACGTCACAACAAGCCAAAAAACACACAAGGCCTTTCCACGTAAAATAAAAAGCGGTTACGCACAAAGTGCACAGAACAGTAACTTGGTCCATAAAATTCGTGTAGAAATAATAAGGAAAGGGGGATAAAATAAGAAATGAATTCCTCCTTTTGCAGAAAAAGCAACCATACACCTATTTGGTTCTTCTCTCTTGCACTAATACTTCACCCACAACTACAACTTCCTTTAATATTCCTTCAACATCCTCACTATTCTTCAACCCATATAACCGCACCATGTTTTCTCTCTCTCTCTCTCTCTCTCTCTCTCTCTCTCTCTCTCTCTCTCTCTCTCCATAACTCTTCAACAAACCTCCATGAACTCTCCTTCAAGTCATCCTTCAATGTTTCCTTTTTTAGAATGCATCACACAAAATTACTCTTCATAAACCTTTCCTTTTTCACCTTCTTTTTTCCTCCATTCACCCTCAACCCACCATTTAAAACAACAACAACTTCAAATCACAAACATCAACAACGAACCTTCTCCAATCTTCTAACCTTTCACAAGCCCATAACCATAAATACAAATCAAAACCCAGAAAATGGAAAAGAAGTGAGCGAATCAAACAACAAAACAAGAAAAAAATCCAAACCTGAGAGAATACGAACTGGCAACGAAGATCGAGAGAGAGACGGAAGTGAAACATGGAAAGACGGAGAGAGTTAGTCACGAAGAAGGCCGGATTAGATTTTGAGGATGATGATAAGTCGTTGACTGATTTTGTTTTAAAAGAAGAAGATTGAATCATGTTTTTGTTGTGAACCGTGATTTTCACATCCATGTTGTAAAGGTTTTGTTTCTGAAAATACCGTGCCATGAGTTATATTAGATTAGGTTTTTTATTCTATTTTATTGTTGTCTTCTGCTGAACTGTGTCAATGTTGGGCTTTAATACAGTGGCCTATTTCGTTGTCTTTTATGCCCTTTTTTTATTAGCACAATTGCCTTGTGAGAAGTGGGCCGTAAGGCCCATAATGATACATAAGTACACCCTATTTTTTTTGTTTTGTTTTGCGTTTAAATTTCATCAACTATTTTGTTAACTATTTCTTAATTAATCTTACTGTTTATACTATAACTCTTGATAGCATTTTGTCAACCATTCCTATTAGATTTTTTAAATAGTCTTGTTATTTGGTTGTTAAGCAATTTTATTAATTTTTTTGGATATTTTTGCTAATTGCCTTTACTAGATATCTTGTTAGATATTATTTTGTTTTCTCAAACCTTTTTTAACTACATTTTGGTTATCATACCGTTTAGATCCTATTTCTCGATTTATCTTCATCTTTTCATTTCGATTCTCGATTGATGAAGTATTTAATATCTCGAACGTTGGTTGATTGAATTTGTTTAACCTTCATGGTTTCATATCTGTAGAAAATAATCATTGAGATCATTTTATATACTTTGGAATCGTGATAGGTTACTTTCGATTAATTGACGAAAGTTTGTGATTAAGACGAGATCATCCGCTTTTCTTTTCGCGTGGCACAATTTCTTTGGAGAACGATTCACAATATCATTTCTCCATCGTGTTTTAGCACAAATATCATAGCTTGCACAACCTCCTATAGTATGATCTTTGACATAGATCGTGCTATGATGGTTTAGCACTATAGTCAACCCGACTCATCCGATACAATAACAATTAACGATTAATCACTAACCACTAACATTAATTTTCGTCGATATACTCTTGCTTTACTTTTACGTCGATATATCTTGCTCATATTATCTTGTTCATATTATTCATCTATTCATATTATTCATCATTATATCTTGTTGATATCTTGTTCATAATTTTTTCATACCATTCAAAAACACACTAAAACGATCGAAATACTAAAAAACTCAATTGGTGGACTGTTGGTTACTTTTTTCGAGCAACGGAACTTGGACTTTTTACAGAAACCTTAAACAAGGGAGATTTTGTTTGAGCTCTTGTTCGTGGATTACTTTAGGATACCTCGCACACACACGGCTTCCTCTTGGGATACCTTACAATGACCCCATTTATTTCGTGCAATCCCGTGTAACTTACATGTACCCTGCTCCCATTCTGATGTACGCATATTACTCGCTTTTTGATTGTGGTTTGTTTACTAGGAGCACCCCTAGGGACTAGCATAGACTAAACCATTTTCAAACTAATTCTCGATTCTTCGTCGAGCCATTTTCAAAACACCCTCTGTAAGTCGATTGCTCATTAACATTCGCTATCAACCTAATGCACACACTCGCACATTTCATCGTGATTTCGTTACTAGGAGCACCCCTAGGGACTAGGATCGATTCACACCTTTTCAATCAAACCCTTGATTCGTCGTCAAACCATTTTCAAAACAACCTTTTAAGCCGAGTGCCTTTTTCCTTGCAGTCAACTTTTTTTCAACTTCTTCGCGTGCGAATACAATCATACCCTTGATCCAACATCAAGAGGATTTTCTCAATCAAACCTCAAAACAATTAACAACCATCGAAACTCTTTTCAAGGTGAAAAAGAAGGGGATTGAGCCTTTGATCTCTCTTCAGTTGTTTGGGTGCGAGTTCTCTTACTCGTGTGTGAACAATTGACGCCTCTAAAACACTTCTAACTCGATAACGATCAAACATTTTTCTCAATCACCTAGATGAAAAAGAGAGAGAGTCAAGCCTTTGACTCACTTTCCCGATTACTTGGGGCCGAGGAGACTTTCTTAAGCTTTAAGTAATCGGCATCCAAACCAAACTTCAACATTAACCCTTTCTTTTCGTGGTCGTAACCACGAACTACAGACGCTCTGATTCTTCATTCATTCTAATGTAAGACACATAGGCATAAGATTGCAATAATCTTGGTGAGCACACTTCCATATTTTTCTTCCATTCCGCGTCTACCCTCTATCCTTTCCCATAATCTAACTACGAGCGCTCTAATTCCTCATTCTCGTCCGAATGAGCATACGTAAGCACAAGGACTCCAATCCTTGGCGAGCACCCTAACCTAAAACCACATGTTTCCCCTTAGCACTGATTCCTTTAATCTTACTGTTTTGCATTTTATCATTTAGAAGAAAACAAATAAACTTAGCTAACGTTCATCACAATTCGAATTAAGAGGTTCCCATTGAGTACAACAGACGTGAGGGGGTGCTAATACCTTCCTCTCACATAACCGACCCCCGAACCCAGAATGTGGTTGCGACGACCATGTTATTATCTCTTTTAAAGGTTTTCTCGATATTTTCCTTTCCCTTTTTTGGGATAAATAAAGTTCGGTGGCGACTCTGTCGAACTGTAATTTTCTTCTGCGCCTTTTGCGTGAGGGTCGTATTTTTGAATAATTTGTTGAGGTGCGACTCCTAGCCTTAAGATTGGAGTCACCGCATTCCATGTAAGTGTCATGGTTATTAACACTTACTTCCCCTTGGAACCTTGACCACAGTATAGAGTTCCTCACCCGTAGTTAGGTGAACTACTGAGGCTCTGATTCCTCATTCCTACTCAGGATACGTAGGCACGAGACGCGATGTCTTGGCGAGCTCACTAGCAATTAACTCTTATCTCTCGTTGCCTTGCGACCGAGACCAACTTACCTTTCATCCTAGCCTTAGGATTAGAGTCGTCGTACTCTATGTAGGTATCTTGCCATGGATAATTACTTTCCCCCTTGGAACCTTGACCACAGTCAAGAGTTCCTCACCCGTAGTGAGGTGAACTACGAATGCTCTGATTCCATCCTAGTCAGGATACATAGGCACGAGATGCGATGTCTTGGTGAACATACTTAGTGTATATACCCTAGGTCTCTACCTTAGCATTTTTCTCCTTAGCAAGAAAACTTTAGCATAACACAAATACTAACAAGAGGTTCTTGTAGAGTACTACAAATACTTAGGATGCTAGCACCTTCCATAGGTATAACCAACCCCCGAACCTTAGATCTCTAGCTTTGTTGTTACATAGCACACTTAGGGTTTTCTTTCGATCTTTACCCTTTCCTTTGGATAAATCAAAGCTCGGTGGTGAACTTCATGATTTGTGATTCAAGTTAACTAATAGCTTGATATCTGATTGTCACTGCAACAGAAATGGCGACTTCACTGGGGAAATATCCCCCAAGAGGGTTAAGCCCACCTTATTTGTATTTGTGTTATTTTATATGTTTGCTTGCTTGTATACTTGTATATTTGTAAATATCTGTATATATTCATGTTGTGCCTGGGTTTTTCTGTATGTAGGGTTATTACCTTGAGTGGTGAGATATGTCCTAACCCAGACTTGAGCGTACACCTATGATAGGATTGTGGTATAATCAATAGTTAGCTGTTGGGATTAGTCCTAACATGTCTAACATATGATAACCACACTCAGTGGAGGCCCCTTTGGGATTACTGATGTCAGATGCGAGTAGTCATATTGGCATCACTTTTTTCAACCTGGGAGTCCGTGAAGCTGAGGACCTTTAGTATACCCTCACCCCTCTAAGCCTTTCAGGACGTAGTGCAATGATTATCCAGGTGTAGACATGTGATGGTTGTCATGCCATACTACACTCAAATGATTTTATCTTGAGAATATTATTAGCCTGCATGAGTAGTCGTGCAAGCCGATAATATCCAAAAGATTTATCAGTGACTCTGGGAACTTTTTAGAACCCTGTTCTGCAGATACAAGAACCCTTAGTACACACCTTTTGGGATGGGTAGACCATGGCTCCACGCTCGTGATCTTCAAACCTAGGCCCTTGTTTATTTACCTATATATATGTGTGAATATGTGAATACCTGTATATGTGTGTTTATGCATACATTCATTCCTACATTCATGCATCCATAAGCATTCCCTTTCAAAAATAAGTCTTCAAGGAACTTAGAGATTTAGTTGCAAACATCTTATCTCTAGTAGTTGATTCAGAAAAAGATTTCATTAACCAGTTTCTCTTTGTAAGACTCATGTTTGTTTCCTTGCAGAAGTTGTTGAGAAAGCAGACAGACAACCTTAAGCAAGGCCCCAGGAGCTAAGGAAGAGGTTTGGAGTCTCTTTTGCACAAATTTCACTTGGCTATTCACACTGAATTCTCATCACCCTTACAATACCAGAGCTCAAGCTCGTAGAAGAATGACATAGCAGGATGTGGAGATTGAGCAATTTAGTGGTGAATTGGAAGACCTACATGGGAACGTATGACAGATTATGGAGATGTTGCAGGTTATACTTGTAAAGATGGACATTCAGACCCCAGTGGTTTCTGAAATCGCCAACACAGCAGTGGATCCTCCACCTGTAGAAACTACTACCACCAACGTACCTCCTTACGGTCTTCCTTTTAGTTTTGCACCACCACCATTCACAGTGCAAACCACTCAACAATTGTCTCAACAAACTGTTGCTTTGACTTCTGAAGTTCCTCAAGCCGTTTCTATCTCTATACCAGCTGTCATGAAAACACAAGTGCGTCCTTACTTCCATGATGCGAATCAAGTCTATGACATCCTCGACATGTCCGAAGAGAAGGATGGGCACCATGAAAAGCTCAAGGGAAATATGGAAACTATCAAGAAGAGGCCGAGAGCCATGGATGGCAGTCAGATATTTGGCGCTGATGCAAGGGAGATGTGTTGGGTATCTGGGTTGGTCATTCCACCAAAGTTCAAGACTCTAAGTTTTGACCAATATGAGGGTGCCACTTGCCCTAGAACCTATCTAATTATGTATTACAGAAAGATGGCCTCCTATGTTGACAACGACAAGCTAATGATTCATTGTTTTTAGGATAGCCTTAAAGGTGCCTCTGTCAAGTGGTACTTGAGTTTGGATCAATCCCGTATCCACAACTTCCAAGACTTGTCAGATGCTTTCATTAAGCATTACAAGTATAATATGGATCTTGCTCCAGACAGAAAGAACCTCTTGAGTATGTCTCAGAAGAACTCTGAGTCGTTTAAGGAATACGCTCAACGTTGGAGAGAAACGGATTCGCAAGTAGAGCCACCTTTAACTGAAAAGGAGCTAGCTGACTGGTTTGTCGACACTGTGATGCCAGAATTCTATGAAAGGGTGATCAGTAGTATGTCTGCTAATTTCTCCGATATTGTGGCTGTGGGGGTTAAAGTAGAGCTTGGTCTAAAGAGTAGAAATATGACCAAGGGAGCTGGTAGTGCAAGCGATAATGCCAAGAAACCCTCCAACAATTTTCATAAGGAAAAAGAAGGAGAGACCAATGTTGTGATGTCAAGCAAAAAGAAGAAAAATCAGCCTTGGAAACATCAACAGCAACAACAGAGCTATGTCCAGCATCTTGTCTATCCTGTTCAATACCCTCAACAACCTTATGTGGCCGCCGTCGCTCCCGCATTCAATAACCAAGTTCCTATGTACCAGCCCATGCAACAAGCTCCTGTTTACTAGCTGGTTCATCAACCGCCAACCTATAAATGAGCGCCAAACGCTCATGCTTATCAACAACAGACTCAAGCTTCTTGTCAGAATGCTCCAAATAGGAGACATGGTGGTAGGCCTCCGATTCCCCCCATTCCTATGACGTATACAGAGTTATATCCTTCTTTGGTACAACAAGGATTAATAACTATAAGGTCACTAGGTCCACCTCCAAATCCGCTCCCGCCTTCTTATAATCCCAATGCTTATTGAGCTTTCTATGAAGGCACGCCAGGCCACGATTTGGAAGGTTGTTTTGCCTTGAAGCACATTGTAAGGGATTTGGTGGAGAAAAAGATTTTGTCTTTTGGTGATTCTCAGCCTAATATCAAAAACAATCTATTGCCCACTCATGAGGCAGTTAATGTTGTGGAAGATGCATCTGGTTAGACTTTGATCCTTGATGTTGCTGAGATTAAAACCCCGCTTCAAGTCGTTCATGCAAATTTGGTAAAGGCTAGTTTGATTAAGGATTGTCATTGAGAAGGTGAGGATTGTGATGTCAACCCTAAGGGATGTTTGTCGGTTCAGAATGATATTCAGAATCAGATCGATGATGGATTCCTACAAGTGGGTAACAAGATGAAGAAGGATTAGGTGTCTGTGGTTGAGCTCATCTTTGATTTACCATATTTGATTCCCTAAAGCTGGCGACATGTTTGTTTGTTTCAGCCTTTTGTTGTAATTTCTATTTGTATTTGGTGATGCTGTTTGTAAACACTATTGGTTTTTGTTGGAAATTGTAATGAATGAAGTTTTCTGCTGAGACTACTATTAATGTTTGCAATTATCTTTGAGTTTTTGAGACCTTTTTAGCTTGCATTCGCATTGCATGTGCATGTCATTACATTTGCATCTCGCTTGCATTTCTCAGCCTTGAATCTCATCTTCTTCTTCCTATGTCCCCGAAGGATACCTAGCACGCATTCTTGAAAAATGGCGACGATGAATGAGCTTTTGAAAGGTCAGGAAGCACTGAAGGAGGAGATCAGAGTTCTCAAAGGTCAGATGAATTAGGTCTTGGAGACTTTGCAGAACTTGATGAAGAAAAAGGGACACCCTTACCCTGTTGCATCCAGAGAAGTTATCACTTCACCATCTCATGTGGTCCTTCCACATCAAGGACACTCTCGTGCAGAGACTTCGTATCAACCAGCATTTGGTCCTGCACCAAAACGTCATTCTCATCAGGTGGCTACCAGAAGAGTAACTCACCATCCAATGGTTGTTTCCCCTCAAGGTTCTCAAAGCCAGAATAGGAACAAGAAGAATCCCGTCAAAAGGAATAAGGCTCTCTACAAGCCAATTCCCGTGCCGCTGAGCAAGCATTACTCGCTATTGATTCAGAACTCGTTGGTGACTTCGTGACCTCTCAACCCTGTGCTAGGACCATGGCACAATTTGAACTTGACTTGTGAGTTTTACAAAGGGGCTGAAGGGTACGAATTGGATACTTGCCTGATGTTAGAATCTGTTGTGCAAGAGCTGATCTACGATAAGGATCTGATCCTCGAAGAAGATCACCTGAAGTTGAATGCAAATACCGTACTGGGACAATGGGGCATCCAGTTAAAGAGTGCAAAGGTTTCGAGCTGAGATTGCAAAGCTCGTTGGAACTGATGAAACCTCAAGAAGGTAAGCCAAATGCTAATGTCTTGAAAGACAAAGGACCTATGAAGCCTCTCAAGGTTCTGTACCACAAGGAGCAAGTAAACAATGATGGAGGTGTTCCCCTGTCTGCACCTGGAAATTGAAGTTTGCTAAAGTCAATTCTCCAAAGCTAGCTGTCTTTTGATTATTTCAGTATTTTCAATTGTATTTTCCTTGCTTTTTGATTTCATGTCTGCTTGTAAGCATTGTTGTTTTTGAAATTGGCAAGATGAATGAAATGTTTATGCATCTTTTAGGTCAATCCATTCATATCCACTCATTTTCTTTTATTGTCATAAAAAGCAAAAATATTTATCTTTTTCCATCCACTTATCTTTACCAAACTATTGTTGTTTAAGCAAAGATTGGGGAGGATGACGAAAACATTATACCCATAAATGTTGTTGGTATGCTTTCAATTAAACTTTGATGATGATGTAAGGCATTGTTTCAATCCCCAAACACTGGAGAAATAAGGAAGATAATCCCTTGTTAACCCCTTCGAGCTTAGAAGTAGGAGTTTTCTTTCTTTATGAAAAAACCTGTAATATCAACCTTGGGGTGGGTGGTTCTCAGTTAACTTGGCAATATGTGCATACAAGACACCTTTCATATAAGGGTTGTGCTCAGATGTTTCTCTTTGCACACAGAAAACAAGTGTCCAAGATGTTTTATGTAACACCCTTTTCTACCCCAAGAATAAACACGACAAAAATACACAATTTAACAAAATAAACATTAGACCCACCTCAGAAGGGTGCACATTTCTCAATAAAACTCAAAATAACACATTTAATCCATAAACACGGGTTTTTCTCAAAATACTCAAAGGTCATCAAAATATTCAAAAGCCATCAATTATAGCAGCAGAACCACCATAACCACACTAACCCAAACAAAAGGGTTTATAATAAAAACCATAATCTTCATAAATAATAACAACAAATAACAAGTTCAACATGGTTCGACTCAACGACCCCGACCCGTTGTTACACTATCAAAGCAATGACCCTCTAAGTCGACCAAAAGCACTAAAACTCCAAAAATGTCCTCGAAAGCATCCAGCTAAACCTGATCACCTGCACGTTACCCACGTGGAGGCAACATTCAAACAGGAAGGGTGAGTAATCACAATTCATTATAATCAATATAAAAACAAGATATGCATAAAATTGACGTCATCATCATATACAACATCATCAGGGTCATCACTAGGCAAACATCAAAGATCACGACATCATAAATTACATCAATGCCAAATAAATGCAATGCACAACAAGACTCATGCATGTGGTACCAATCATCACAAATCGATGGAAACTAGGCCATCACCCTCCAAAGATCCCCGTCATTAGGATCGATTCTACACAAGAACCGGAGCACGTCATACACCCCAATCCACACAATGGGATTAGAGCCACCACTGGACCGAAGCGCTAAAATTCTATGAATGCATGATACACAACGTCAGTATGATCATCATCAATAAAAGTCATCACGTGCATCAACATTCATAAAAAATCTCATGTTACTCATAATCGTCAAAACATCATGAAATCATCATCATCATAGTTATCAATAACATCATGGTAAATCATCAGAAAATCACAACATCAAAACACCAAGATAGCACAGAAATCACAAAACAAATTCGCGAACAGCAGGCGTTCGCTACCAAGTTCGCTTTGCGAGCTGCCAGCGAACCCCAAAATCCCATACAAAACCAGAGGAACCCTATTCCGTCTCTTCTCGCTACCTCTATTCACTTTGCAAAGTCATTCGCTGGGAAGTTCGTCATGCGAACAAAATATCACAATCAGAGTTCATCTCAGTATCATCAAACAAAATCATCGTGCATTCGCTGCGCTGCTCGCTTTGCGAGTCTGGGGCGAATGTTCGCCTTGCGAAGGAATTGTTCGCTTTGCAAACCTGCGATTTCAAGAAATCGCTGCTACACATTAGTAGCAATACATACCCAAAAACTCTTACGATTCTAGCCTTATTTACCCCCAAAAACATCCCCAAAACATTCCTAAGGCATTACGACAATCAAAGGCACAAAAACTACGACTATTAGGTCGATTAATTACACTATCTTGACTCAAAATCACCTAAACCTTCACAACCCAAAGATTCTCATAAACCCCATAAATCCTTTCCTTCAAGGTCAAAACAACATCAACAGAGAAATTAGCCTCGAAGGCGTACTTTTATTCGATTCAATTCAACCCTTAATAATCGATCCACAAAAATACCCTTAAATCATCAATTTACTCATAAACCCACAAACCCACATAAACCTCAAAAATCAGCTTTAAACACATCGAATTCCTATATTGAAAATAATGAAAGGAAATACTCCCCATACCTTAGATTGTCGATTCAGAGTTTTCTCTATTAAGTCTTTGGAAACCTTCTCGAATCCTCGCCTTTCCCTTTTTCCTCAGAGCTCTCACCTTCTCCTTCTTTTCACGATCTAACAAATGAATCCTATTCCTCTCAATTCCCCTTTTTGTTAAACCTCTGGGCTTCTAAAATGGGCTTTCCCAATAATACCCTCACTAATCCTCCTCAAAAGTCCATCTTACCCTTAATTCCTCTAATATTATTTAAACCAATAATAATACAATATATTATATATTATATACTATTATTTAAATAAATAACCCAAAACTCCACAAAAATACCGACACACAAACCACCAAAATCCATAAAAATTCACGAACATTATATTTAAATAAATTAAATAAATATTCTTACAGATTTGGGGCGTTACATTTTCCAAGCCTAAAGGCCAATGATGGTTCACCGTAGCCATTAAACCAGGAAGTCACCTTTTTTCTCAAAAAGGAAAAATTAAAAATAGAGAAAAATTCCACTAAGTCCAAACCTATGAAGGAGACTTAAGCAAAATTGGGGCATCCCGCTGACTGTAACATCAAAAGAAACAGCTCAGGCAAAAGTTAGGGATAATAAAAAGAGGAATTCTTTAAAGCTCTCACCATGAAAGTCCTCGATGGCAAAAACAACCAAATATTGTAAGGGAGTAGTGACTGCCCTAGGTTTCTGAACCATCACCAACTATCATTAGTTCAATTCCCAGCCTATAGGAACCTGAATGTATAGCCAGATTTAGCTGAACGTAGGATTGAAGTTCATTATGAAGATTGGGTGGGGACAAACAAACTTTGAGCCTTTATCCTTTGTTTCATGAGCCGTGAACTAAGCCACGTTACAACCTTTAAAATACCTAATTGAGGTAAGTTTGTTTTGAAAGTATACTACAACAAGGTTGGATAACCTGCCTCCTAATGATCTTTGCTAATTGTTTGTGTTGATCACTTCATCTGTTATTCTGTAAATGACTAGATCCACTTCCCGCCGAGGAACAGGAATCTCAGCAGTCATTCTCCCTGATTGCCCTGTTGGAGGGGGTGGAGGAAGATCAGTGCGTGGAGGATTCACATCTCTGCCCGGAGGATTACTACTAACAATATTCCAATTACTAGCCTCTGGGATAACAACAACAACCCTATGGATAAATGCCCTTAATTCCTCCTGAAGCTGAGCCATACTTTGCATCACTTCCATAAACTGTCCCAAAGAGTCTGGACTTCCGACAATTCTGATTGTACCTGATCCATGATTCGCCTCTGGTTGCTTTGAGTTGTGTAGTGGTGAGAAGTCAGGTTTGCAGTTGTGAAGAGAAGATCAAGTCAGAATAAGAATCCCCAACCTTGAATACCTGCTATGAAATGCAATGCAAAATGACATGCGATGCAAATGCAAAGACACATGATCAAGGTATCCATAAATTCTAAATAACTGTTGTGCTGCTAACGGAATAAGTTCATAACTCTGCTCTGATGAAAAAACCAGAATACCTGAATACCAGACTAATAAGTCCATACTAATAAGAAAACTAGAAAACCAGATAGGTTGAAAGTCTAGGTTTCCTGCAAAACCCATTCCTTCTCACATATGGGTTCTAGTCTTGGGTGAAATCTTAGCAGGTCCTCAGCATCACGGGCTCTCAAGTTGAGAAATGATGATACAGTCACCATTTTGGGTTAGGCATCATCATCAATCGAGGAGGCCTTAACCGACTTCCCATTAACGGTCTCCAGAGTCATAAGCTCTCTAAATCAACATCCTATCATCTGCCCCAACGCGCAGGATAGAACATCTCCAAAGAAAACCTCGTCTGAATGTGGATTTTTCGTGTCAACTAAACGTGGCCAAATGCCATGCAAGCCACACTACTTTCCACTCTAATCCTAAGTGTATACTCAAGCCTAGGTATTGGACTTATCTCTCATGGAACCAACCCAACCAACATCACAACAGCAGCAGAGCAATATGATAACAAAATCAAATGTAATAAATGTGGTAAAATACAGTAATATACAACAAATAATGCACATAAGTAAACACCCAATGAAAAAGAAACAGACAAGCGCTAGGATTGACTCGCATAGGGAACCAGAGTCCCGAGCAGAGTCGCCAGCTATCGCAACTGTGAAAAACAACCGGCGGAAAAAAATAGAAGAGTTGCCACCGAACGTTATTTATCCCAACAAAGGGAAATGAAACGATCGAAGAAAACCTAAAAAGGGAAAGACATGGTCATCGCAACCATAGTCTGGGTTCGGGAGTCGGTTATGCGAGAAGAAGGTATTAGCATCCCCTCGCATCCATTGTACTCAACGGGATCCATGCTTGTTGTCTAATCAAAGGTTGCGTCATCTAAAGATCTACTGCTAAACAGAAACGGAAAACAAAAGGAGAAAAGGAGACTCGCTAGGACTTCGCCGTCCAAGGCCTACGTATTCCCTCGTGCAATGGGAAAGTCGGAGTCAACGTAGTTCGGAGGACTGCGGGTGAACGAGGGAAGTTTGCTCACCAAGACATCGCCGTCTTGTGCCTACATATCCTCAATCGAACGAGAGAGAGGAAATTAGAGCAGTCATAGTTCGACCTACGAAACCGCAAATTGGTTAAGTGCTTTTTATGAGCGACGTTAGGTTCGCGTTTTGGGAGTTAGGGTCGATGTTTATTTGCGGTAGAAAGGAAATAACGTGCTCTTTTCTAAAAGTGATTTGAAACCCACCCCAAAGGATAAAATGATTTGCATTTGGTTTGTGTTTTTTTCGACAAAAGTGAATTAAGTTAGTTTGGAACTCGTATTGCACTAAAGTATATGACATATGAGCAAATGCGTCGCATGGTCGCCCCCAAACGAGACGTATGCTAAACACTCTAGAAAAGTGAAGGGAGTCCCCTCATTCTTCATTTCGCATGTACTTAAGGCTCGTGGTGCACAATACTCGTTGTATTTATTAAGTGTTTCTTATTTTGTTTTTGAGATGAGAAGAGAAGGGACTCAAAGGTTGAAAAGAAAACAACTAGGGGAAACTATATCCTAATGTTGTCATGCACAATGGTCTTAAGGTTCAGGTTTAAAAGGGACTATGATAATTGTTATCATGCATAGATTAGCTCCTAGTGTCTATCCTACTCCAAGCTTAATCAAAAATTAAGTTAGACTAGGGAATCCTAAGGGAACATGCAAAAACAAACCAAAACCAAGAGAAAAAGCTAAAGACTGCAGCTACAACAACGCTCCAGCACCAAAACAGCAGTAAAATCCAACATACAAGTAAGACAACTTTTAACAGCAAGCAAGACAGCTTTTAACAGCTCATGTTTTTAGCACAAAATAGGTGTAAAATGCAGCAGGCAGAATTAGACACAATTAACAGCATGCTAAAATCCAGAATAGCAGGTGTGAAAGGTCAGGCAGCATGTAGGCATCAACATCGAAATGACGTTTCAAGCAAGCAACGATCATGAACGAACATGCATAACAAGCCAAACCAAGCGTCAAGAGTGCAAACATCCAAGATTAAACAACAATTGGCATTTGACCAAGTAATTCTAGAACAACACATGATTATGCAACCACAATTCAACAAAGGCATATGACAATGTACAGATCAAATATGAAAATGTATCAAGCAAGGTCAATTGATGAACATGTATTAACAATTAAGCACAAGAAAACTCCAGAAGATTGCACAATTGAACATTCCACAAGAACATCATGCATAACACCGATTAACGAATTTGAACGAATATTCAATTACGGAATCAGAAACAACTTAAGCATGTGATACACATCCAGCAAGAAAAACATCAATAATAAATAATTTACATGATACAAATGATTATGCAACATGATCACCACACCAAGAATGCAACACAATAATCAAAAGACATGCATCATTGAAAACTGAAAGTCGCGTGTCGAAGAAACTCAAGCATGCTATTGAGAATGAGGAAACATCTCAAAAATAGTCCATAAATGTGCATCATATTAATCCATGAGGTTAAGAGATGGAAAGGGATCCAAACAAGCATAAAAAAGCAAGAAAATCACATTCTGCTCCAGTGTTAATCGGTTAACCATATGTGGTTAACCGGTTAACCCTTGAAAAATAGCCAAAAAACACGCAAAAAGGACTGGTTAACCGGTTAACCATATTTGGTTAACCCGTTAACACTGTAAAAAACAGCAACATAAAATTCAGCAAAAAATCACTTTTCAGCAACTTAATCACTTAATCCACACATGTTAGAGCATGTAATTGATCACGAAAATTACATCAAATAACAACAATTAAACACCAATTAAATCCAACAAACATCAAGATCTAAAATCAAATCCAACAATGAACTAATTCACATAAAAAACTCAAGGATCTACATTGCAAAAGTTGTAAATAAGCTAGAATAAGCTTGGATCTGAAATTTACCAACCTAGAAAGCGGAGAATTGCTTTGGTGATGAATCAAAGCAAGAAAACAGAGATCTATGAAGCTTTAACAAGAAAACTTGAAGATCCAAGCAATAATCCACAAATAACCAAAAAGCTCTTCAAGAAGTGATTCCAAAACCTTGAATCTAGATCCAAATAAGTTGCTACTACATAATTGAACCAAGAATGATGATGTAGTGGAGTTTTAGCTCAAGAATTCACAAATTGTAATGCATAATTTGTGAATCTATGAATATGGAGCTTTGATGAGAGGTTGAAGATGAAGATGGAGAATGAAAAAGTGAGAGAGAATTGAGAGAAAATTCTGAAAATGAGGGTGAAAATGAGAGTGAATGAATGAGGTTTGGAGTAAATTTGTTTAAATAATCCCTAGGTTAGGAATCAAAATATGGTTTGGAGTGTGGGTTAGTGTTTGGAGTGGAAATTAGGAGTGAAACTAGGAATGGAAATGTTTGAATTTTTGGAGGGAAATGAATCAAAATTGGAATTAATTATAGATCCTTCCAACTTGCAAGAGTGGATTCAAGTGATTGGAATTGAGTAACAAATGTTGCAGCACTAAAAATTCAAATTTCTAGGCAAATTGCGCACTGGTTAATCGGTTAACCATATATGGTTAACCGGTTAACACCTTCAAAAATTCAAATTTAGCGTCAAAAAGAGGGAAACTTGGAGAAATGATTGTTGCCATTTATTCTGAGCCCCGTTCCACCTCTGAAACTTGTCCTTTGATATTGTCACTGAATCATGCTTGAAATAACATGCGAATTCCCTCCTGCACACGAAATACTCGGCTGGAAAAATACGGTCCGGTACTGGATCACCGAGCAAAGTAAATGTCGGAGCCTCTAATGCTTGCTGCTTAAAAAATTGAAATAAAAAGAAGTCCTGAGCCATAAAAACAATGTGATCCCATGTCTCAAGCACTCAATACAATGCATGATTGACGCTTATGACCTAATGGAAATGCAGATGAATGCGAAGTAAAAACCAGTTAAGGTTAGAAACATGAGGGCAAATTTTGGGGTGCAACACTAAGCAGGAAAGTCTTAGATAATGTGTCTAAGCAAGAAAGTCTTAGATGGTGTGTCTAAGTAGAAAAGTCTTAGATGGTGTGTCTAAGCAGGAAAGTCTTCGATGTTGTGTCTAAGCAGGAATGTCTTAGACAATGTGTCTGAGCAGGAAAGTCTTGGATTGAGGATCTGAGCAGGAAAGTCTTAAGCAGTGGGTCTAAGCAGGAAAGCCTTGAACTAGGTGGTTTGAACAAGGAAAGTCTTAAGGATCTGAGGATCTAAGCAGGAAGTCTTGATCAGGTGCTGATTGAGTATGGAAGTCTTAGACTGTAGGTCTAAGCAGTGAAAGTCTTATGCTTGAGTGCATAAGCAGTTTTAATCATGTGATTAATTATAATGGAAAATCTCTTGCAAGGAAAGGGGACTAAAGTACTCTCAGTTAGGATAGGAACCAGGATAAATCTGATGTGTTATGTGTTTAGTTTATTCTAATTTTGAGATATTGTTCCGCTGCATGTATGATTAGATTCTAATCAAGTGTTTAGAGTCTAAACTCTGTTCAGAAGCATAAATATTTTTATTTTGGTGAACACAATTCAACCCCCCCCCCCCCAATATGTATTTTCCTCACCTTTAATTGGCATCAGAGCTTGGTTTGTGCATAAAATTTTACAGTGGCGCGGACAAAGATCTTGTGAGGAAAGTATATTTTCATTTCAGTGTGAAAAGAAGGGGGACTACAAGATGAAAGAATCTAGTAATCAACTTGTCTTCTTCTCAATGGAAGTGGATAGTTCAAGATGATGACTCGTGAATAAGTAAAAAATACTTCAAAACAGACTGCAGATCCTGAATCAGTAACGTCATTCAGGTAAGTTTTATTATTCATGATTTCAAGTGTAACTTTATGTACAAGATGTTCCAGCATAAGTAATCTTCATGCTCAGATATCTTGGAAGAAAGTATCTTAAGAAATTCTGAAAAGTGTAATGGATATTCTCATCTTTTGTGCCATTATTTATGTCATGCTGAAACATTGAATTCTTTTTTACGTTTGAAGAAAGCTCTATTACTGTGTTCAGAACAAATTTATATATTTTGTTCTTCACTGAACTGATTCACCTAATAATTCTCTCTAGAGTTATGTAGTTGAAAAAGTTTTATGAACTTAGTAGTTTATGCTTGATTCCAAGTAGAGAATCTGAATCTGATAATTATCAAAAATTGTCTTAATCAAGGTTTTTAGTAAGCAAACTTTTAATCTAAGATAATCTCTAAAAAAATTCTGATTTAGAATCTTGCTTAGAGAAATCTTTGTTTTTCACATGCACAAAGAGTGAAAGTTTTTTTACACCTGTCAGAATTCTCTTCAGCAGGCTTGAAATTATTGGTGACTTAAATTTGAAGGGAATTTAAGTTGTTTTAAATATTTGTATGTTTAAAATCCTTTTAATGCTATTTGATTCTCTCAACACACACAACCTTTATCACTGTCGATCTTGTGATCTAACTGTAAACCCTAGAAAAACCTTTTACCTTTTCTATGGCATCCTCTGTCAATCCATTAAACATAAATTCCATGTAAGACCTTAAGATCAAACCAAAGACTACTCCACTCAATCAAAATGATTTAAAGCTTCTTATTGAACAAGTGGCTGATTTTGAAAGTTTTGCTGCAAATGGTTGTCAGTTGAAGAAGTACTTTGAGTCTCAAGATGGATGAAATTTTTCAACATGCTAAATGGACCAACATACCCAACTCTGGTAAACGATTTTTGGGTGAGAGCAGAAGTGTATGATGAGTTCTCTGCTCATAATGAAAAGGGAATTGCTATAGAAAATAACAAAAGTTTGAAAGGAAAATCAAGAGCAGAAATGGGTCTAAAATAATTCAAATGCGTTGAAGTTAGATCTGCTGTAATAGTGCATGCAAGAAAAGGAAATTGTCTAGCTTGAGCCTAACAGGAGAAGAAGAAGAAGAAAGGGAAGCTAAAAGGACTCAAGTTTTGAAGGAAGTTAAGGAGTTCTTCACCGCCTTTATTTTGACTGGTATGGATGTAGTTTTTAAAGAAATGGTTAAGGAAGATCGAATTGAAGAATCAGCAGAACTAGTAAAGAAATGCAGAGAGATCTTAAGAGAACATCTGGGATAATCTATTCTAAACTCTTCTGAAGTCATTCAGATGGCTCAAAAGTTTATTGAGAGGTGAAAAAGAATGTTGTTGGTACTAAAGATAATCCTAAGGAAGTAGAAGAAGCTACTTTAGAGAGAGAAGCTGAAGAAGTATCTGAAGATAAGAATGATGAGTCTGGAGTTTGGTTGAATGAAAATACAGAGGTTAATGTAATAGAAGTCGCAGAAGAACTTGTCTCTCTAGCTGCTGGATTAGCAACTGAAGTTGAACCCATTCACAACTTTAATCTTAATACTTCACTAAGAAAGTCTCCCACACATTCACCTATTAAACCCAACCAAACCTCTGCTCTATCAATCATCCCTTTGAACACATATTTTTCATTACTAAAAACTACTCCACTCACTGATAATTCATCTCTTAATCAAACCATTCGAGACATTGATACTTACATTCAGACCAGTCTAACTTTACTAGTTCCTGGTGAAACTGGAAGTGGTTTGAATGCCAAGCCTCTCAATGTTACATTACCATCAAACAGATCCACCAAAACATTGAAAGATCAACCTATTCAGGACTTTCTTAATGATGGACCTAAGTATGCTGAGTTTGAGAAACAATCAGAAAACAATAGCCAAAATCAACCCTTACCAACAAATCATCAAATTGACCAACCTGAGTCTCAATCAAACCATGACTTAGAAAAATATATCACAGCTTAATCTGTTTATGAAACCCAGAAAAATGAAACTAACACATCTAAACCATCTCAACACATGGCCAACCATCATCCTCTACCCCAGTCATAAACTTTCTCAGTTAGAAGTCTTTAGAACTGAGTTGTTTAATGAGGTAAAAGTACTGGTAGAAAAAGGTCTTACATCCACTGATCCTACGATCTACAATGCTAAATGTGAATGCTTCAGAAGATCTGTCAACTCGATTATTGAAGATCTGAAGAATTCTTCATCAAAGGAAGTTGTTGCATCTAGCTAGAAGCAACTGCTTAATCTTGAGTCCAAAATCATCGCAGTTGCTGATTGTCAAGAGCTTATGAAAAGTCAGATGGCTTATAACCAACTCTCAGTGAATGATCAACTTAAGTCTGTGGTTGAGAGGCAAGAAGAAATTGGTTCAGACCTTAAGGAAATTATGGAATTGTTAAAGAAAACGTAGGTCTAGGATGTAGAACCCTTTTGTTTGTGTCCCTGTGTTTTAGTTGTGAAACTTTATTATGTGAAATTATCTTATTTGTGGATCCTATAATACTTTATAATTATGTATCTGAATGTCTTTATATCTATCATAATTATGTGTGTTCATAATTGTTGTGCTTTATTTTTTAAGTAAAATTGAGACTTGCATTATGTAGCAAAGCTGATTAATAAACTGATTAAAGGGGAAATATTCATTGAAATTCAAATATTACATGAGTAAAGATATGATTGTAAAATAAACTAGTATATTTCTAGTCTCCTTTGTTTCTTCAGACATATTTCTCTGTATTACTTGCATTTTCCCTCCAGTATTGTTCTGCTTCTTCATCTTCTGCTGAAGGATCCTCATAAGCATATTTGTGCTTCTTTGACCCTGAAGTCTGAGCTCTAAAGGTAGTCAATCTGGTTTGAATGTCCTTCTCTTGCTTCAGTTTCTGACTCTCCTTTGTTGCGTCTGCAAGTAGCTGTGCAGAACGTTCCTTATTTTCCAAACATCTTTCTTTTGCTACTTCAGCCTTCTTCAGTAATTCAAATTCTCTTGCAATATCGCGCTTCTCACTCTTGTGAGGAATATGGCTGTGATATTTTCTCTTCATAGCTATCTATTGCTTGAGGTATTTCTAAAGAACTGAATGAACCTTTAAGGACGCGAGGATACTTTTATAGTATGTTTTATGTGTTCGGTCAAGTACATCAGCAAACCAATACTTAATGATTCTTTGACCATCTTGAAACACTGCATCTACTTGATTGTGACTAAAGCTTTCTTGACTTTCTTGGGACTCTGCACTTCTGAATTTTGCTTGCTTTATCGGTTCTCTATTTTGTGGTTATACCTTTTTGATGTGACAAAAGAGGGAGAAATATAGAAATATTTAAATAAGAATTTATTTCCCCTTCAGATTCAATTGCTACCAAAGTTAAAAGTATTTTCAATTCGGCTCATTTAATTTTTTATATGGTTATCTTGCCCGGGTAAATAATTTAATTGTTCTTGTATATGAAACTAAGGGGGAGCTTACAAACCTCAACCTTAGTCTATTAGACTCGAAAGGAACTTACAAACCTCATACCTTGATGTTGCTGTGAAAATTAAATATATTTTAAGATTTTTTAGAAATAGAACTTAGGGGGGCTTATAAAACTCAACCTTTGATCTATCAAGACTCAAAGAGAGCTTACAAACCTCATGCTCTGATGTCGTCTAAGAAAAATTAAAATAGCCCAAACATTGTCCTTTAAATACTTGTGTTTTTCATAATAAAAAAGGGGAAGATTGTTAGAAAAGATCTTTTCATGATATATATATATATATATATATATATATATATATATATCCTTAGTTTTGATGATAACAAAAGTATTACAAGAACAATGGTGTTATCTAATGTGTGTTCAAGTATGCATGTTCTCTCACTTAAAAGATACAATCAAAATCTGATATGAAGACATACTTGAGTGAAGCTGAGCTACATGGTCCTGATGACACAAAATCTGAAAGAAAACTTATTAAGTGTTGTCTGGTGGAGACTCTGATGCTGAAGGCTTCAGCATTAGAAGAAGCAACTCACTATTTCCACACTTTATAAAAGTATTGGCTTCTGAAGACTGTTCAGAAGATGTAGTGAAGCTAAAGCTATTCATACTATAGAAAGCATGTTGCAATGTCAACTCAGCTCGTCAGCTAGAGTCTATGATCACAAGGCTCAAGAAAAGTTGACATGCTTTACGGATAACCACCCTCAACGGCTCTATAGTACATGATACTTCTGAAGACACTTTGGTTATACAAATTACACAATGGATCAAGATCTTATACGTACTACCCCCCAACGTCTCTTGTACTTTAGAGAAGAACAAAGACATTTGATCCAGTTATTTCTCTCAACGGCTAGTTCCTTGAAATTTTCTATATAAGGAGCTGAAGGTTTTACTTGAATCTTTAACGAGGAATAAAAGGAAGAAGGAATTCTTGAGAAGATAGAGGTGTTCAGCGTCTCTATCTGAATAAAGAAACAACAAGATGAATAATGAGTAACAATGTGCAACACTGCTAAATATGAAGAATATTCTGTCAATTGTTGTAAATTGTAAATAGCCTTAAGGTTTCCTAAACATTGAATTCTATGGAAATCTTAAGTGCTTAAGGTCCTTGTTAAGGTTATTACCCTGCACCTCGGATTCTGATCAAGTACACCCTGTTCTCTTTTCTACTGAATAATTGTTTAGCTGATAAGATTAAAAGTTGAAGGTGTGAGAAAACACAAGAAATGGGGGTTTGAATTGGGTTTTCAAAATTAAAGCTTTTTGTGAAACTCAAACAAAGATCACAAATAAACTAGCAATAGAGAAAGACACACGATATATCCTGGTTCACTTGAAAACTATCAAGTTAATCCAGTCCACTCGCCAAGGTGATTTTGCCTTATACACAAGGACTTAATCCACTATAACCAAACTGATTACAACTGCACTAACAACTGCTGGTGACTAACATACACAGACTAACCGTCTCTTCTTAAGGATTCTGACCCAACTGGTCCCTTAAGGAATACAAACAACTATTTGATCAAATATGATATTTACAATGAAATGCTTCTACACAAGTTGATATAAACATAATTTCTAGCTCAAACTAACTTAGAGAAAATCTATACAGTATGAACAATTTTTCTTCTTTGTATTATAGTGCTTTACTGTTCACTTATGGATTTCTCTATCTCATATCAGTGTTTTCACTTTTGTATATCACTCATGAATTTTAGCGTCGACTTGTATGTATGTGTGTGTGTCTCATAATTCTTTGAGTGATCAAGTCCTTATATAGCCAGAAAAAGATCCGTTGAAGGGCATATCAAAAATATCAGTAAAATTGCTGGCGACTTGAAATAATGTCGTTATGCTGGGATGAAAATCGTACACTGAAGTTGTCCTATGTACACCAAATCAGAGTAGTGGAATGACAGTGGAAAAAAAACGTGTTTGATCTGTACTATGTACTATTTTCCCTCGCAAATGTTTAATCTTCTTCAATTTATCATAGGCTTCTGAATATATATGGTTGAAGCATGATCAGAAGAATTGATTACTGGGTCTTCAGAGACTTCAGAACTTGTTCAGCAGAACCTTGTCTTCAGAGTCTTCAGCACTCCTTCTTCAGAACCCTTAGTTATCAAAAACTTAAATCTTTAGAGTCTTCAGAACGTTGTTCAGTAGAACCTTGTCTTCAGAGTCTTCAGCACTTAGTCTTCAGAAACTTAAGTCTTTAGAGTCTTCAGAACGTTGTTCATCAGAACCTTGTCTTCAGAGTCTTTAGCACTTAGTCTTCAGAAGAAAAATATCAGAGTTATATTCAGAGCCAAAATCCGAGATAACATTGCAGCAGCAACATATTGTCTTCTTAGAATCTTTCTGAAGCATATCAGAAGCAAACTTGCTTCTTTGACATATTTTTCAATTTTATCCTCTAATTAACATTACTTTCATCATTCTCAAATCTCAATACTAAATAATTGATATTTTAGAAAAAATATTATTCTGTCTTTCATTTATTTATTTTTTACTAGATTTTAAAGGATCAACTGTGTGACTCATTATGAGTAAGGGTGTTGGTGGGTTGGGTTGAGTCTAATTTGATTAAATCCAATACCCGGCTCAATCAATAGTCTTTGGGTTGGGTTGAGTGTTCAACTCATACTTAGAAGAATAAACCCGAACCAAACCACCCATTCATCAATAGGTTGGGTTCTTGGGTCATCCACTAAATATAATTTTCAAATTTTAAATAAAATATCAATTTAATTAACACATTTATTTTACAAAAATATTAAAAAATCATAAAAATGTAGTAGTTAATTTGAATAAAATTTATCGGTTAATACTTAAAAACTATTTTACGATTTAGATCAAGTTAGCTAAATATATAAATGGTGTAAAGTATAATTTAAAAGTTAAGATATATTTTTCTTTAAATAAAAAAATGTGATCTCGCAAATTTAATTTCTTAGGCTTTTATAATTAATAAAAACTACAATTATACTAAAAAAAATATGCATTGAAAGAATTATGCTAGAGAACTTATATATTAAAAAAACAAAAATAGTGTGACATATTAATGAGTTGAGTTCGCGGGTTTGTGGATTTAAAACTTTAAACGTGTTACCTAAATTAAATATCAATGAATTTGAATGAGTTGGTTTGGATTAGACCCGTACATAATTGAATTGGATAAAAATAAGGGTTAAATTGAATAAGTGGGTTAAATTGAATGAGTGAATTCGCGAGTTGACCCATAATCATGATCTCCCTATGAAGAAAGTAAATAAAAAGGTTTTTTAAAGGAAGGAGCATGTGCCAACACGGGTGCTCTAAATTTCAAGTGCACGCGCTAATTTGATTAACGGGGTGACTATGAGATTAAATCAATATACAATTATAAAAAGAATAGTACTTGGAATTACCAAAAGTAATCCTTCGATTAACAACTAAAACTTTTCTTATTCCAGGGACATATTAGTCTTTTGCAAACTATCTCTAATCTTATGCATCCCACAATAAATGCATCTAATGTGGCACACCACCAATTTTTGTTACACTTTTTTATTTATTTTAATTCCATAATCTATTTTAATTCCACTAACTAATCCACGTATTGGAACAACCATTTACATACCCAACTTTTATGTAATTGCCTTGGAAACGTTCAAGTTATCTCTAAACCCTACAAAATTTGAATTTTACTTTGAAACAATCACAACCCTTCCAATTCCTCTGCACTCCTCCCATTCCCTACACAAAAACTTTTTCTCTACACCTACCACTCTGCCTTTTTCTCTTCACTCATTACATCCCTTTATTAAAGCAAAAATCGGTCATTTTTCTCTTCATCATCCACTATGCATCCATTCTAATTTCTCTGCAAGAGCTTCTTCCTCTTCCTTCCTTCAATCTTACTCTTTTAAGGTATGTTACGCTTTTTGCTACTGCATTGGTTCTAGCTATCATTGTTTGATTTTTTTAAGTTGCAACCGAGACGGAAAGCAGAGATTTGGTTGTAAGATTGCAAGCAAGACGACAAGCAGAGGTTTGATTGTGGTTTATGAGATTTCTATTTGTTTTGATTGATTTTAAATTGTGTTTTCCGAATTTGAATGACTGGGTTTTTATAGATTCTTACCACATTGTAATTGAACTTCCTACTAAACATCCTTTGGCTGTCAGCGGACCTCTTCGGGAACTTCTTGGGCATACCCCACCTCAGGTTCAATAATTTGGATTTGATTGCTTTCTAATTTTTACGATTATTTAATGGATTCAAGTTTAGAATAGAGAATTTAGTGGATATTTGGTTGTTTCTGCACTTCATAGAGTTCTTCGGCAACCTAAAGTAAGTATAAGTTGGTGTCTTTGTTCAAAGTAAAAATCCTGACTTTGTTGTTAGTTTTATCCTGATTCGGTTTCTTCATGATGATCTTTCCGATTCCCTTTTATTTGTCTGTTTATTATAGTATACTTTTTATCTTGAAAAAAAACATGCAAAAAATGATCTCTTTGTTTTTTGTTAAATATTTTGGAAATAAAAAACGACATGCAGAAAGTGATCTTCTTTGATTTTCGTCAAATGATTTATAAAGTTGTGTATTTTAATTCTTTTTCAGTGATATCATCATCATATTGATTTGGGAAAGCTACTCTTCCCTTTTCTTCTATGTGTTTGTGTCACTAGGTCACCTGTGTTGTGCCACCTCCACGCTGATGCAGCAGTTGTGGTTGCTGGTGAATCAATAAGGTTGTGGTTCCAATATCGATAAACTTAGATGATGGTTGGATGATAAATTGTTTCACATTTGACACATGTTAGTGATAAAAATGATCCTCATTCTTAAATTTATTTCCAAAGCTTCCTACTTTGCATATTTAACTGATACATTGCCATTGTCTTTTGACCTTTGCAGCATCATTCAGTTATGCTAAACCACCACAATCTGAAGCTTCTGAAATATTTGACATGGAAGTTTGTTTTTACTCACCGGGTGTGTTCCATTTTGATGATTATATATTTTAGCTACTCAATCTAGCTTTGTCTTTATACTGATAAGGAAAGTTCTGTAATGTTGGTGCTTCACAACTCTTGAACTATCAAGAAATTTGAGATTCTTTTTATCTTCTCCGAACCATATTAGCTTCTCAAGGCGAGCCAATGATAAATGCATTAATAAATTAATATTGTTATAGTTTCAAATTATATTTGTGTCATGTTTATTAGTGTTCTGAAGGTCAGTGAAACAAATTAAACGTGTGGTTTTCCTAGACCCTTCAGTTCATTAATATAGCTTTTGGTTTTTTCTCACCATTGTTATCTGCATGTGTTTTTGTGGTTTTATTCGGGGTACATTAGCATTCTTTTTATGACAAGAGAACACATTAGCATTATAATATGGGTTTTAATTGCATTCTACATAGAGTTTTTTACCTTTACATTGAATGGTTAAACATATCACTACATAGAAGAATGATCAGGCCTTCGTTCTATAATTTTTGTTTAAAGAAAAAATAAAACAGGCTTAATAAATATTAGCTTTTTTAATGATAAAATGTTAACATTTATACTAAAAAAAATATAAATATTTGATCATTATAACTAAAAAAATATAAATAACATTTATACTAAAAAATAAAATTGACCACAAATGACACTACGTGAAAAACCCAAAAGCCAAAACAATTTTGGAATTAAAAACTTTTTTTTTTAATTTATTAAAAATCTGATCATTATAACTAATCATGTCATTTAATCTATAAAATATTAAATAAATTAAATTTGACGGAAAGCTGTCATATATTGTAGGTTTGTAAAAATTATAAATATGATATAATAAGAAGGATTTAAAATTGATATTTGACGAGAAGCTGTTATAAATTTTAGGTTTGGAAAAATTGACTAATATCTAAAAAGTAATGTTATTTTTTATTGGAAAAATGATTTTATTCAAATCTGAAGTTTTAAAATTAACTCATCTGGATTTAAATGAGTTTTGCCAACTCATCTGGATTCACGGGTAGATGTAAACGTATCTATGAGATACCAGTTGTAGAGTGTTCATTTTAATGTCCATCTTTTAAATATTTCTCTTGCTGCTATTTTATATAATTGAAGTTAGATAATCGACTGTATGATTTATTATAAGTACGAATCAATGTTAAAAAGTTGGTGCATATTATTAGCATATATTTGTAACTTTGTCAATGTTAACCAATTGAAGAATGAATTCAAACTTTACAAATGATGGTTTGGTAGACAGAATCAAACAAATTTAATATTATTAAACGTATCAATTTACTTTTATTTTCAAGATACCATGTGTAACACCCCAAAATTTGCCCTCTTGTTATTACATAGCTTATGTTTCATTGCATTGCATTTATATCTCATTTCATCTCATATCTCATACAAGTTGCAAAGGGCATGTGATCAGTTGATTTCAGAGCATTGACTATTCAAAGCAAGAGAGTTAAAGCCTAAGGTCTTCAAGCAAGCCTCAAGGGTCTTTTATGTCTCATATAATCTCAATTGATCCCACAAGTCATTGGAAGAAGAGAATTCACCAAGAAGTTAGACAGTTCATCATCTCCTAGCAAAAACAGTCCAAATTAGGGTTTGTGATTCAAGCAGTCTTGTGATGAAATTTTGGTTCAAACTTGATCTCAATGTTTTCTACATGATATCAAGTATCTAAGGATGGAAGATCGCCCATTGGTTCATTTCAGAAGAGGTTCAATTGGTCAGTTGCTTGAGAATCAAGAAATTGATGAAAAAGTCAACTGTGCAAAAGGAAAAGTCAACCCCTGACCTTTTTGGGTCAAATTCGTGAAATTCAAGTTACATATGTTCATTGGACAAGATTTGATCAAGAAATGTCAAGAGGTTCATCAAAAATCAAGAATTGTACCAAGTTTCCATTTGGAAACTTAGGGTTTCTAAAAATGGAAAGTTTAGGCCATTTTGCACTCTACTTCAAGGCATTCTTTCTTCAAGATAAAAGCTTCAAACTTCAGGCCTAAGTTGGGCCAATTAAAGATCACATTCCAAGCTTCAAATCCATGTAAAGAACTCCTCCATTGGATCAAAATTGAGAGAGTTATGATTAATCAAAGTTAAGGAAAAGTAGGGCAAATTGGCAAGTCAGATTGGTCATGGACAAACCATATGCGCCATAATTTCATCAAGCACTTGGTGTGCATGATGTTTCCAACTTCCAAGCAAGTTTTCTCAATGATGGAGGCTCCAAATGGAAAAATGTTGAACATCAAAGTTGTTCCTCTTGATCTCCTCTACAACTTTGATGTTGGGAAAATTTTCATACGATCAATGTATAAAGAGATATGGTGGTCTAAACATGGTGGTCTCACACTGAAATTTTCATAGGGCCATGACCAGGTCTGCAAGCAATTTGGCGCGCCCGTGATGCAGTTTTGGTTCCTTATGTTCTAAGTCATTTTCCACTACTTTAGAGGTTTCCATTTACTTTAATTTCAACATCAATGTTGTTCTATTACATGTCCTCTTTCCATTACATCCAAAATATCACCATTTCATACATCATACATGGAGAATTCTTCCATTGAAGTTCAACATGTCCATTGTTATCTTGTGCTGCCAAAACAAGAAGGATTATGCAAGATATTGTTTGATTCACATATTCACGCGCAGAGGACACATTGTACACTTCACATACCATTACTCCTTATGGCCATACACAACTCTTACACATATACATACCTCATGGCAGCATGCATAAAAGAGGAAAAATGAGAAGCTTGTATGACAAGGAAATGTTGTAACATCATTATCATACACATCACCATCCTTCATCATCCTCACCATAATTATCATGAGCTTTCTCCACACATGAACAAAAACTCAACCCGTGCCAATGACAACCTGACTCATTCAGTTAATTCACAACTCAGTTAACTAACTCACTCTAACTTGAGTTCTAACCATCAACTACACTAGTTAGATCTTAACATCAGATATATAAACTCCTCCTAACAGAATTTGTGAACAACTTTCTCATTCTTCATATTTCACTTCAAAGCTCTCAAAAATTCTCTCTGAGTTCTCTCTCTCATTTCACACGAGTTTCTTCATTTCTTCTTCTATTTTCATCATCAAGTTACATTGAAGCATTGAGGTATTGAATAGTTGAAGCACCTTCAAGTTCCAGATTTCAATTCCTCTGCAAGATCGAGCTTCTATAAGCCTTTATTTGGCCAGATTAAGCTCAAAGTTCATCAGGAAGAATCTTTGGTTCTCTGAAGATTCAAGTTACTTCAAATTTCCAGGTTTTAATTCAAACTTTTCTTGCACGATTCCTACTATTTTTTTAGCTTGTTGAGGTTGTGATTTCAACTTATTAGAAGCTCTTGAACTCTGGCTAGCTGATAGAGCTTGTTAGAAGCTTAGATGAATTTTTAGGGCAAACTTTCTCCCTTCGATTCTCTCTGTACATGTGTGATTTGTGAAAACTAATTGTGGATCCATGTTCTTCTTGAGCTCAACTTTCATTTGATATAATTTTTGTCAATTTCTGGAACATGTGAGTAGTTGCAGTCATTAGAGATGGACGGAGAAGATGACCGGAGGTCCTTCTCTGGCCGGTGAGATTCAGTTAGGGTTTGGTCTTCAGAACATGTCACAGCCGTTAGATCATTTCAATCCTAGGGTGTGTGTGTTGCCAACACATAAATGAATATCATGCCTCTCACGTGCCTCTCGTTCTTCAGATGTTGACCTTAACTTTGCTTGGTGTGTGTGCGTTCATCATTGTTAGCATGCGTGTGCATTCTGATTCGTTAGATTTGATTACTTGTGTGATTATCATCTGTTGACTGAATTGTGTGGTTCTGATTGAGTCAATGTTTGACTGCATTCCACCTTAACTCACATGCACATACGCGTATAACTGGACTGGACTTAAAATGCTATTCACACACCCCTTGTTGGAGCCCAATCACTTTTGAACTACAGATTTACTTTCGTGGCACCCCCCCAACATATTTCTTTTTTTCTTTTAATTTCTTTTTGACATAGTTTCATTTAGTTTTTATTAAAAATACTAAAGTTCATCCAAAAATTCCAAATAAATTCATATATCATTATAACACATTTAACTAAATTTATACATTTTTTAATTCTGATTTTATTGAATTTGACTTATATTTTTATAATTTCCTTTTATTTTCTTTTTGAATGATTTTCTTCATGATATTTGTGCATTGTCCAATTAATTTTGCATAGTTCCTAATCCATTTGGCCTATAATATTTTCACCATATTTGAATAACATCTTGATGCATCTAAAATATTTTTTTTTTATTTTTAAAGTCATTTTATCATTAATTCTCATGTACATCTTTGTGAATTCTTTTGATGTGTTTCAATATGACTTTGTGGATTGGTTTGAGCATGTTCCCTTTTGAATTTTACCATGATATTTTGATGTATGTTTTACCTCTGACTTAGGTGGTTTGTGACCTACTTTCATAGTTTTCTCATTTGGTTTGGTAATTGTTTGATGCCTTGTGTTTGAAGTAACATTTGTGTTCATTCTTTTACTTCTTTCTAGCATAGTTTGAGAAGGCACTTGTGCCATCTTATTAGGTTTGCTTTGTGTGAGATTATAGGACCTCATTAGGATGTTATAGGTCCCTTGATGTGAGTCATAAGTCATTTGCATTGTATTTTCATTTGGATTGTGTATATGTTCTAAATATATCCTTACTTGATTTCTTATGACCTAGTTTCACTTCTCTTCTCTTCTAACCATTAACATGACTTGTACTTGAATCATAAATGCCTATTCATGCATTCTAATTGCATCTCATCTTTGGTATGCTACTGACCCATAATCATATCATGCATTTAAATGTTCATTTATATCATCTTGCATACTTGTTTATGTTTGACCTTATTCATCTTTCTTTCTTAACTAGTTTTAATGTGGTTTGCATATGCATCTTGTATGATTAATTTTTGCATTATAATTACATCTTAAATGTCATTTGGTACTGATCTATGATCCATGTTCATCCATTTTTGGTTTGCCACTTTACCTTGTGTTCCATGTTACTTCTTTTCTTTAAGTGAAACTTGTTTCTTCTTTTCTCACTTCTTCTTCATCTAACTTCTTATACTTGATCATTCATTTTCATAACTTCTATGCCCATTCATATGCATTATAGAACATTCATATATGATGTATGATTCTGGCTTTGACATTTCATTAGGCATTAGTGCATGTCCATCTTGCATAATCATTCATCTTTCATCAATTACTTTTATGGTGCATTTCTTTGTTGTTTAAGACATTGTTAGTGCATAGTTTGTTTATGTTTGATCTCTTAACCTTAGAGGACTTTATTAGGGTATAAGTTATGACCTAGAAGCTTTCTCAACCTTTAGGATCTTTCTTCTTTAGTTCCTAACTTATTTGATTCTTACTTGTTCTTCTCTCCTTATTTCTTCACTTGTAAATTATTTTGCTAACATTTTCAGGGGCTAATGGTAAGTCAAGTGTGTGGGTGAGCATCCACATACAACCTATTTTCTTATCTCTTTTAAGTTTTCAAGTTGTGATTGTGATAAGCATCTTATGCTTCTTTGACATTTCATTGCTTTCATTCCTTTGACTTCTTAACTTAACTTCAATCTTTGAAGTAAGTTAGAACTCACTCTTCCTCTCTTTTCTTTTAGACTTAGGTTTCTAAACCACACTTAACCATTAGGAACATCCAAGCATGATAACTCTTAGGATTATTAGTCTCCCTTTAGACTTTTACCTTTCTTATCCTTTGAGTCTCTCTTCTCCTCACCTCAAAACAAAAAGCAAAACATCTAATAAAGGCATAACATATATTGTATTTGAGCCTTTCATGTGAGAATAAGATAGTGAGGGGTCTTCTCTCACTTTTTTAGAATGTTTATCATACGTCCCATCTTGGGTCGATATGCGAGGCATTCGATCGTACATGAGAGACTTAAATACAATATGCGTTATACACACCAATAATCAAAATACTTCTTTTCAAAATACAAAAAGAAACAAATTCTCTTCTCATCTCCTTCTTTCTTTTCCTTAAGGACTCGTCATGTCCGTTCTACCGCAAACAGGTAACACCTAAGTCTTCATACAGCGAGCTGCAACACCTAACTGCTGGAATGCGCACTCTGATGTTTCCATTAAAAAACACAAACAAAGCAACCCTTGTTGAGCCGAACTACATTTGCTCTGATTCTTCTTTCTCGTCTGATTGAAGATACGTAGGCACGAGATGCGATATCTCGACGAGCAACCTTTCCCTGTAGTCTGTCGAACTACGTTGACTCTGACTTTCCCATTGCACTGAGGGAATACGTAGGCCTAGGACAACGATAGTGTCCTATCGAGTCACTTCTTTCTCCCCTCCCTTCTCCTTTCTATCTTTCATTTCCAGTTCTCCAGTTAGCAGTTGATTTCCAGTTCCTTACACCCTTTGATCGAGACAACAAGCGTGGATCCCATTGAGTACGATGGACGCGTGGGGGTGCTAATACCTTCCCCTCGCGTAACCGACTCCCTTACCCATTTCTCTTGGTCACGAGACCTCGTTCTTTCCTTCCCTCAGGTTTACGCAGTGTTTCCTTTCCCTCTCTTGGGATAAATACACATCGCTGGAGACTCTGTTTCCGCGCCACTTTCGCGTTTGTACTTGGATGAAAATCCCGGGAGCGACAGCTAGCGACTCTGCTGGGGACAGGTTGACCTCTTGCTGGCCCATCCCCTTTTGCGAGTCAGTCCTAGCGCTTATTTGTTTTTCTTTCATTGGGTGTTTACTTTGATGTTGTTTTTGCTGTATTACTGTTTTACTATTTTACTATATTTACTGTATTTACCACATTTACGACATTGCATGTCATTTTTATGTTGTACTGTGCTGGATTTTTCTGTTTGGTGGGCAGGGTGTTCTGAGAGATAAGCCCATTACACATGCTTGAGTGCACATATAGGACTAGAGTGGAAAGTAGTGTGGCCTACGTAGCGTCTTGGTATGTATGGTTTACATGAAATCCACATCCAGACGAGGTTTTCTTAGGAGATGTTTTGATTTGCGCGTCTTGTGCATTTCGGGGTGTTAACCTAGAAAGCTGTCGACTCTGGTGACCATTCCCGAGGACTCAGTAACGGCACTCCTCCCGAGATGTGATAATGGCAGACCAGAAATGGCAAACCCATTACACATTCTCGATCCGAGGACCCAATGATGGGAACTTGCTATAGGATGATCATTTTGAGAGGAATCTGTTGAGGCCTCCTCGATTGATGATGATGCCAAACCAGAAATGGTGAACGTATCATTATTTCTCGACCTGAGAGTCTGTGATATTGAGGATCCTCGCCTTTCTAGTACCCACATGTGAGAATGGGCGGGTGTTTACAGGTTTGCAGGTAACCATAACCTTCACCCTACCCGGTATTGTGGTTTTCTTATTAGTGTGGACTTATCAGTATGGTATTGTGGTATTATGATTATTTGGATAGTATGATATTCTGATTATTCCGACACTGTGATTATCTTGGTATTCTGATTATGCCGATATGTTGGCCTTCTGGTATTCTGATTATTCGGGTATTCTGGTATTCTCTTCAGAACAGACCCATGAACTTATTCAGTCATCAACACAGTGATTATTCAGACTATGTGGCAGCTTTGATCCCATGTCTCTGCATCCGTATCATCATAACATATTTGCATACATGTTTTAGTATTTCCAAGGATCTTAACTGTGAGACTCGTTGCTGATCATTTCCATCTATTTCTTGTTGTTCTTATGTGAAAAACTTGAACCAAAGCAGCATGATTCCTTGGAAATATTTGAACATGGCATTTGCATAGCAATTTCATACTCATTTGCATAACAGGTGTTTGAAGCTGGTTATTCTCCTCCTGATCTGGTTCTTTTCAGAATTTCATACTTAACCTTTCAAAGAAGCTGGAAGGGGACCATAGATCAAGTTCGAGCAGAGTTGAGGGAAATGCGAAGCCAAATGGGGCAGTTTATGGGGGACATGCAAGCCTTGATTCAGGACCAAAAAATGTTGAAGGAAGAGGTCAATCAAATGAAGATTCAGATGAGTCTGGTTATGGAAGTCTAGAGAAATGTGCTAAGAAAGGATGATAATCCCATGCCTGAGGATACAACAGAAATTGTCATTCCGCCCTTGCCTGTGGAATCTATCCCAAAGTGTGATCTACCTCACGACTTTTCTGCACAATCTGGGGTTCCGGAATTTCCTCGTCAGCAGTTATCTCATATTTCCCAAGACAACCCCAAGGCTAAGAAGTACCCACCGAAGCCGAAGAAGGCTAACAAAATCTTTGATCCGATTCCTATGTCTTATGCTCAACTGCTGAGGTATCTACTTTGGCTCCAGTTGGTTGAACTTCGGACGATAAATCCTCCTGGTGGTAAGCTCTCATTCAGTTACGATGCAAATGTCCATTGCGATTTTCACTCTGGTGCGCCGGGGCATAATGTGGAAAAATGTAAAGCCTTTCATCATGTGGTCCAGGATCTGATCGACTTGAAAGCAATTGAATTCACGTCGGGCGGCGTGAGCATACAAGGTGGCCTTACTCCGTTTACTGCGAAAGAAGTGAATATCTCGGTTTTTTCTCCTGAAGTTGCACCAAGTCAAGGCCATTTCTTGCAGCCTGTGGTTTTAGAATCTTCTCGTCCTCCGTTGTTGCCTGTTACTATGCCAAGTTTGAGGATGAAAGCGCCCGAACGAGAGGAAGGCACAAGTCGGTATCAGCAACAGAGCTATCATCCGAAGAGTCAACAAAAGTCCAGAAGGCAGGAGAGAAAGTTTGATCCCATTATTATTCCTCACAGTCACCTGCTTGCTCATTTACTTTAAGACTCTTTGATTCAGCTAAAGGAAGCTTCGCTAGTTCTGTATCCCCTTCCTCCAAATTATGACAAGAGTGTTAGATGCGAGTACCACTTAGGGACACAGGGGCATGCCATTGAAGAGTGCAAGGTGTTTAGACACAAGGTGCAAGATCTCATTGACGCTGGGATTATCATTTTCACTGAAGACGGGTGTCGCTCCCAAGATTTTCATCCAGGTACAAACGCGAGAGTGGCGCGGAAAAAACAGAGTCGCCAACCGTGTAAATTTATCCCAAGAGAGGGAAAGGGAACACCGCATAAACCTGAGGAAGAGGGAAAGGAATGGTCATCGCAACCATAACCTGGGTTCAGGAGTCGGTTACGCGAGGGGAAGGTGCTAGCACCCCACGCGTCCATCGTACCCGATGGGATCCATGCTTGTTGTCTAATCTAAGGGTGAGTTATCCTATCATCTATGGTTGTACTAAGACGGGGGAAGGGAAAAACAAAGACAGACTCGGTAGGACGTCGACGTCCTAGGCCTACGTACCCCCTTCGTGCAATGGGGAACTCAGAGTCAACGTAGTTCGGACCAAGTTCTTTTTGTGTTTTTTATGAGCGACGCTAAGTTCGCGTCCGGCAGTTAGGGTCGATGCCTGTTTGCGACTCAGACAGAAAGTAACGTGCCCTTTTTGAAAATAGCCTTTAGTTTGACAATCCTGAAGGACAAAAAGGTTTGAAGTTTTTTTGTATTTTTTAGGACAGAAGTGACTTGGGTTAGTTCATAACTTGCATTGCACCAAAGTCTAGGGCACAGGGGTGAATACTTAACGAATCGTCCCAAGACAGGACGCTCGCTAAGCACTCTAGAAAGATGAGAGGAAGCCCCTCATTTCTCATTCCCCACGCTTAAGGCTCGTGTGCAATACACTTTATCCTTATTAAGTGTTTTCAAGAAGTTTTGAGATGAGAAGAGAGAAGACACAAAGGAAACTCTAAAGGGAAACTAAGAGTCCTAATGTTATCATGCATGGATGACCTACGGTTAGTGAGGTTTGACGACAACCTAAGCCTAAAGAAAAGAAAAGATGAGAGACAGAAAGAGTGAGAGTGGACATGGATAACTATCCACACCCTCAAATAACTTACCTCCGCCTCTGCATAAAAGGTTAGTACAAAACAGACATAAGCAAGAGAAGTGAGACAAATGGAACCCAAGCAAAGACATGTAATGGTGATCAAGTGACCCATAACAATTCAAATATGGTTCAAGAAGGCAAAGACACAATCCCAAAACAATGGCACAAGTGCCTTTTCAAACAAGTAATCAGACATGGTCAAAGATATGCATACAAGAAGATCCCACACAAAGAGCAGTTAAACAATTAGCAACACACCTTCTAAAATCACCAAATTAATTATCAAGATATCTCAACTAGAATCAAACAACATGTCTAAAGTTCATGCCAAAATTCAAAATATAAGTCACTCAAACAATTATGCAAATTCATATGAGAAATATGGTTCAATGTGCTAAAGAAAAGGACGAAAATGCAATATGAAATGATTTTAAAATGAGAGAAAAAATATTTTAATGCAATTCAATGTATTGGTGAAAAAATGCAAAAAGAATGAGTTCAAAAGGTTTTGTATGCTATGAGAACAAAACTCTACAAGTTTAGGTATGCATGTATGAAATAAATTCAAAAGAAAATAAACAAATAATTATTTCAGCCACTAAAAATAAAATAAAAATGAAAAATAAAATTTGTTAAAATTTTATAAAAGGCCAAATGTGATTCATGAATTTTCTGGGAATTTTTTAATGCAATTAACTGTTTTTAAAAAATGAAAATGAAAATGCAATAATTAAATTAAAATAAAAATAAAGAAATACCATGGGGGTGTGAAAAGCAGAAGAATCACGTTGGAAATAATAAAGGGTTTAGGTGGGGGGTGCAAATAGAAGCCCAGTCCAAATAATTAATCAGAAAAAACAAAAAAAAGAGAAAAAAAATGCACGCGTGGATCTAGTCAATGGTCAGACTCAATGCCAGCCCTTGGATTGATCGTACGCTTCTTATCCAGTCAACAAAACCTACTTGTAAGCATGATCTATGGCCCAGATCACCCATTACACCATAATAATCAAACACACGCGCGTACATAATCCTTCAGCATACCATATGATCTCACGTGACATGCATGTGACTTCATTAATGTGTTGTCACCATCCTATCCCTCAGATCCAATCAACGCACCCAAACAATTCAAAATTAACATGATGTGTGGTTTAGATTTAGGGTACACAATAATTACCATGTTATGTCACACACACAACTAATAAAATAAAAACAAAAAAAACAAAAACGTGGCAACGTGATGGCCATTGGATCAAGCCAATGGATGGTCCTGATTTCGTCCCTTACCTCCAGCCTCTCCCTTCGCCGGAACCCTCCGGAGCTAAGGTTCCGGCCACCTGCAACAAATATTTTTCCAGAAAACGCAAAGGGGTACACCATTCTGACCAGAATTTTGTCAGGATCTCAAATATCACATCAAAATTTGCAAATGATCAACACACAAAGAGATTCGAACAACACAAAGTATGGGTCCAAAACTTTAAACACACGATACAACCAAACCACACGTCCAATTTCAAAAATAAATATATCAGAATGATCAGTGGGCATCACACATCAATATGCACGTCAAGAGTTTGAGTTTTATGATCATCAAAAATATCACTAACCTGAGATAGTGCAACACGTATCTTCACTGTTAGCTTCAAAGGATGGTTGGTTTGTGCCCTGTGGATCCCCAGAAAGAAGATTGTGGAAGAACCTTTTGAAAAACCCTTGTGGATTGTGAGTTATGAAGAAATCAAGAATTAGGGTGCAAGCTTTGGTTCTCCTCCAAAATCACGTGTTATCCTCTAACCCTAGCATGAGTTGGTTTAAATACATTAGGGCATCCCACTGATAATGATTTGGGCCTTACTAATTCTTTGTTTAATGAGTTTTGGATGTTTTTTAGAAAATTGCATAATGTGAAATACACCCTCCTCCATGCATGGATATCCAAATATTTCATAATGGATCACTTAAGTTTCAATTGCTAATCACACCTGAATTTGAAATTGGGCCTTGAAACATTTTGATTCATGAGTTTTGATGCCTCTTGCAATTTTGAATAATGGGAAATAAGTGAAAAATAAACCATGGATCCACTTGATTCAAAGGCCAAAAATAGTCCCTATGGATTGTACTTTGATTTTAGAAGGTGCCTTGAAACAAAGGAATCAATTATAGGTCACTATGTCCCAAAATTCCAAAGTTGTGAAAATGGAACCCTAAAAATCACTTTGCCTTCTTTTGATCATAACATGAGTTTCACAAATGATATGGAGACCCACTAGTACTTGTTGGAAAGGGGAGAAAAAGATCTTCAACTTTTATGTTTTAGGAAAATTCATTTGAAGCTTCTTTGATGATTAAAAGTCAAGTTGAATGTAGTGTAGGAACTTGCCCAAAAAGGAAACTTTCAAATTATAGGTCATTTCCATATTTAGTAACTTTTGTACCAACCCTTGATTCTTGATAAATGGCATGAAACTTGACCCTTGAAGACCATATGAGGATGTGAGACCTTGAAAACCTTGGAGAGAACCTCAAAATTCCAAAGTTGACTTCCCCTCTCACTGTTGACTTTTCCCCAATTCACCTGATTCCCAATCCATTGGCCAATTGAACTCCTCCTGAACCAAACTGATGGACAATCTTTCATTTCTAGATACTTAGGGACCCAAGGAATATCATGGAATCAAGTCTTACCCAAAAAATCAGAAATAAACTGATTTTATAGCAAACCCTAATTTTGGTACCCTCAGTCTAGGAGGAAATAACACAGTCTCCAAATCCAAATTCCTCTGAATATGATGTGTATCCTCTCCAACAAAGATAAGATATGCCATTTGGTGATGATAAAAACCCAATTAGCTTGCCCATTGGAGCGAAAGACCCAAGAATCTCAAAACCCTAATTTCTGCACTGGTTAGGAGAGTGATCCACCTGAGCTCTCTTGGACAATACAAGGACTCTTGCTTGACCCTTTGAAGCATTGCCTCAGGCACCTTGACCCCATGCTAAGAACCAATGATATGCACACATGATAATGCAAAAATGAAACATAAGCCAGTTAGTAATAAAGTAAGGAGGGCAAATTTTGGGGTGCTACAATGGGCTGTACGTTAATTGAAGCTTCCCAAGTGAGTACTTGGGACCACAAAGACGCCTTCTGAAGCAATAAGTCCAGACGGAGTCAAGTCTCCTCAACAGTGGCAATCACCAGTTCCTTTACTGCATTTTCATATGTAGCTTTTATTTGTTTGTTTAAACAATGTTTGCATGTAAAAATTTGTTTGTTCTTAAATGACGATCATAATACAATAAGTATGTTTTTCTTGAAGTAGGCCATTCGTGTTCACTCTTAAATGTTCATGTACATTGCAATACTGACTTTCTGGCTTCAACTCTTTGAGGAAAGATGATGATTTGAAAACGCAAAAATCTCTAGGGACGTGCTTTTGAATAGAACCCTGTTGAGGATGTACAGGCATTGTTTCAACTCCCCAAACACTGGAGATATAAGGGAGATAGACCCTCGTTAACCCCTTTGAGCCTTGAAGTATGAGTTTCTTTTCATACGAAAAAACCCTCGCACTTAACCCAGGGGCAGGGTAAGAGTCAGTTAATTTGACCGAGCGTTCAAATTTTGAAAGGAGTGTACATCTGAGGATCCATTACCTTTTATTCCACCATCAAGAGGTCAAGAGATGTGAAACCACAATAGTTATCCATCAACAATCAAGGAGTGAGGCAGTCACAATCCTTTCAATAAAGTCAAGACAAGCCAGTGTCACAAGATTTGTTCAAAAAAAAAAGAGAGAAAAAAGAGCCCGCTAAGTCGAAACTTGAAAACAAGCGACTTAGGCAAAAGTTAGGGCATCCCACTGGACTTCAAAATCTAAAGATTCAAAAGAATCAGTCCAGGCAAAAATTAGGGATCAAAAAGCAAAAGAATGAAAAAGCGAAAAACGAAAAGGATTACAAAAGAAAATCCTTGAGCAAGAACAAAATCATGTGACTACGAACAAAAGACAAAAGGGGTGACTGTCACTCAAAAACCTCATCAGGTGTCAAACCATCAGTTGCATGGGTTCTTTAAAGATCATAACATCTGTTTTCGAGAGATGAGCGCTTGTGTCAGACTAGCTGAACGTAGGACAGGAGAACATCATGGAGAATGGGTGGGTACAAACAAAATTTTGAGCCATAAATCCTTTTTCTCAAAACCATGAACCAGGCCACGTTACAACCCTTAAAAGTCCTAATTGAAGCAGGGTTTATTTCGAGAGCGTACTCCGATGAGATAACGTTTCTGACTCCTATGAGTGATGCTAAAAGATCTTGTTGGTATTGCATGTGCATGTTTTCTTTCATTCAAAAATCAGTCATATTCTAAGCAGTGATTCGCTCATGTGGCCTTGCAACATCTTTTTAATAAAGACTTCAAGATTAACATGTGTCTTGCATTTGAATAATCATTTTCGGAATAAATATTTTCTGCTTGCATACATTTGTGTGACATCAAAGAAGCTTACATAATGAAAATCAGTCGAGAAGCTTAATCATGCCAAGTTAAGATGCCTGAGACTCCAGAGGACATATTGCTAAAAGACTATGTGGGGCAAAGGTGTTCCCAGCCAGTTGTGTTGAGATGTAACCAATTTGGGGCAATCGCATCAGGAAATGTTTTCGAGGTTCAGCCAATCTGGGGCAATCATGTCGAGATTCGATAAATCTCTCCAAAAGCAGTGTAATCAGGGGCAGTCACGTCGAGAAATCTCTTCAAAGTTTAGCCAAACTGGGGGCAACCACGTTGAGATCCGTTGAATCTCTCCAAAAGCGTTCAATATGGGGCAATCAGGTCGATTTGGAAAATCTCTCTAAGATCAGTCAGGGGCAAAGTTTCTTCAAGACTTGAGGCAGGCCACCTCAAGAGTACGAGAAGTCGTCCTTTCCAAAGATGACTAGTCAGAAGCACCTCTCAAAGAGTTTGAAGACATTGAGGCATTTTGAATGCTACGTCTTCTGTAAAATCCTCTCGAGGCGAAATTCCTTCATAGACCTTGTAGTCTGGGGCAAATGGAGAATTAAATGAATCGTTGTTCACTCATGACAATCAATGGGCAGTTGATCAACTCAGAAGCTTGAAATAGAGTTCATTTCCAGCATGAGGTGTCTTTGATCTCTTTTTCTCCAGTAGAATTCAGTATGCTTCCTCTCCCCAACAGAGTATCTGAATATCCCTCTTCCTAGCAAGACATAGGGAAGTTTGATTTCCCTAGTGGAGTCCATGTTCATGGCTCTCCCTTAGCAAAACAGGTCCCTCAGCAGAAGAGTTTTTCCTTGAGGTTGTTATCCCCAGCGGTATAAGGATTCCTCTTTCCCCGTAGCGCAAAGTGATGGAACATTCCCAAGCAGTTTTGAAAATGGTGGAAAGTCAGAGTGTTCTCCTCCTCCAGCATGTCAGATCAATGATATTGCATGCAATTAAATTCTAATGGGTATTGATAATTCAGACCCATCGGTTGTTCAGAGGTTATCCTTAGCAAGAAACATGGTTGATCTCAGTCCCTCAGCAGGTATTTCCTTCCTCAACAAGAGTTCGTTTGATCTCGACTCTCCCAGCAACCAGATCAGAAAGTTGTTATTTCCCCGGCGGAGTTCTATGGTTATAGTCCCTCCCCAATCAGATTGGTTCAGATGACCTCCCCAGCAAGGTCATCAGTCCGTACAGTAATCTCAGCCAGCTTGGTAGCTCAAAGACCAGATTGTGTCAACATTACTCCCCAGTTGAGTTGGTGTTTTTTTCTTCCACAGAGAGTCAGAAGATCAGATCGATGGTTGTTTCCTCAGCATGGTTTATGATCACGAGGACAATCCAGTTTGTTATCCCAAGTAGAGTTTTAATGACTCTTTTTCCTCAGCAGAACGTCATTCAGAAAGTTCTCATCCCCAGCGAAGTTCCATGAGCAGAATAATCTCTCTCTAGGGCAGAGTCATTCCAGTGGAAACTTCTTCAACAGAATCATCACACCTCAGCGCATCTGCAAGCCAATTTATTTTTGGAAATTTGTGGCAAGCGTTATCCCCGACAGAAGGGTTAATCCCCACAGAGCAATTAAAGGATCGAACAATGATCTTTTCCCCGCGGAGTTGGATTCCTCGTCCAGAGTCTCTTTTGCATTTGCATATATCATGACATTTGCATTCTCTAAAGCGTAGCATTCCATTGATATGGAGCATTACGGCAAAACTCAAACATACGCATACGAAACATAAGCCAGGTTCAACCGTTTATCTACAAGCCAGAGTAATTCACAGACAAAACATTGTCATGCAACCCCAGCAAAGCTTACTACAACACTTGATCGTACAATGTTAATTCAATACCTGTTCGTATTGACCTTGGACATCTGTCCATGTCCTTTCAACGCTCGTCCGTGCTTGAACCCCTTATTCTCAATATCCGTCTATATTGACCTCTTAGACACTCGTCCGTGTCCTTTTTAGCGTTTTAATCCCCAGTGAGATCACTTTACAAACTTTCATTTTTCAATACCCGTCCGTATTGCCTTTGAGACACTCGTCCGTGTTCTTTCAGCACCCGTACGTGTTTGAGTCCTTTATTTTCAATACCCGTTCGTATTGACCCTTTTCAACACCCGTTCATGTTTAAACTTTTAAGCCAATACTCGTCTGTATTGACCTTTGAGATACTCGTCCGTATTTTATTAATCATCGTCCGATACTCGTTCGTATCGTCGACTTGGTCACTCGTCGTGTTCCTTTGATGATTGTCTGATGCTCGTTCGTATCGTTGACCCGAACACTTGTGTGTGTTCCTTTTCTTAATCATTGTCCGATACTCGTTCGTATCGTCGACTTGGTCACTCGTCGTGTTCCTTTGATGATTGTCCGATGCCCGTTCGTATCGTTGACCCGAACACTTATGTGTGTTCCTTTTATTAATCATCGTCTGATACTCGTTCGTATCGTCGACTTGGTCACTCGTCGTGTTCCTTTGATGATTGTCCGATGCTCGTTCATATCGTTGACCCGAACACTTGTGTGTGTTCCCTTCTTAATCATCGTCCGATACTCGTTCGTATCGTCGACTTGGTCACTCGTCGTGTTCCTTTGATGATTCTCCGATGCTCATTCGTATCGTTGACCCGAACACCTGTGTGTGTTCCTTTTCTTAATCATCGTCCGATACTCATTCGTATCGTCGACCTGGTCACTCGTCGTGTTCCTCTAATGATAGTTCATTGCTCGTTCGCATCGTTGACCTAAACACCCGTCCGTGTTTTCTTTCCGTACTCGTCCGTATGATCATTGATAATCGTCTGTATCCCTATTTCGATACACGTCGTATCAATCTATGCAGTTATTTGCTGATACTTCCAGAAGGGTTTATATCCCTTTTCTTCTTCATTCAACGTGCAAATTTTCTGGTTGTTTTGGAATTCAATCACAATTCACCTTGATTGTTTGAATAGTCGTTGCTTTCATCCTTCTCGGGTTCACAGATGATTGAATAGGGGCAGCTGTAACACCCCAAAATTTGCCCTCTTGTTATTACATAGCTTATGTTTCATTGCATTGCATTTATATCCCATTTCATCTCATATCTCTTACAAGTTGCAAAGGGCATGTGATAAGTTGATTTCAGAGCATTGACTATTCAAAGCAAGAGAGTTAAAGCCTAAGGTCTTCAAGCAAGCCTCAAGGGTCTTTTATGTCTCATATGATCTCAATTGATCCCACAAGTCATTGGAAGAAGAGAATTCACCAAGAAGTTAGACAGTTCATCATCTCCTAGCAAAAACAGTCCAAATTAGGGTTTGTGATTCAAGCAGTATCGTGATGAAATTTTGGTTCACACTTGATCTCAATGTTTTCTACATGATATCAAGTATCTAAGGATGGAAGATTGCCCATTGGTTCATTTCAGAAGAGGTTCAATTGGTCAGTTGCTTGAGAATCAAGAAATTGATGAAAAAGTCAACTGTACATAAGGAAAAGTCAACCCCTGACCTTTTTGGGTCAAATTCATGAAATTCAAGTTACATATGTTCATTGGACAAGATTTGATTAAGAAATGTCAAGAGGTTCATCAAAAATCAAGAATTGTACCAAGTTTCCATTTGGAAACTTAGGGTTTCTAAAAATGGAAAGTTTAGGCCATTTTGCACTCTACTTCAAGGCATTCTTTCTTTAAGATAAAAGCTTCAAACTACAGGCCTAAGTTGAGCCAATTAAAGATCACATTCCAAGCTTCAAATCCATGTAAAGAACTCCTCCATTGGATCAAAATTGAGAGAGTTATGATCAATCAAAGTTAAGGAAAAGTAGGGCAAATTGGCAAGTCAGACTGGTCATGGGCGAGACATATGCGCCATAATTTCATCAAGCACTTGGTGTGCATTATGTGTCCAACTTCCAAGCAATTTTTCTCAATGTTGGAGGCTCCAAATGGAAAAATGTTGAACATCAAAGTTGTTCCTCTTGATCTCCTCTACTACTTTGATGTTGGAAAAAATTTCATATGATCAATATATTAAGAGATATGGTGGTCTAAACATGGTGGTCTCACACTAAAATTTTCATAGGTCCATGACCAGGTCTGCAAGCAATTTGACGCGCCCATGATGCAGTTGTGGTTCCTTATGTTCTAAGTCATTTTCCACCACTTTAGAGGTTTCCATTTACTTTAATTTCAACATCAATGTTGTTCTATTACATGTCCTTTTTCCATTACATCCAAAATCTCACCATTTCATACATCATACATGGAGAATTCTTCCATTGAAGCTCAACATGTCCATTGTTATCTTGTGCTGCCAAAACAAGAAGGATTATGCAAGATATTGTTTGATTCACATATTCACGCGCAGAGGACACATTGTACACTTCATATACCATTACTCCTTATGGCCATACACAACTCTTACACATATACATACCTCATGGCAGCATGCATAAAAGAGGAAAAATGAGAAGCTTGTATGACAAAGAAATGTTGTAACATCATTATCATACACATCGCCATCCTTCATCATCCTCACCATAATTATCACAAGCTTTCTCCACACATGAACAAAAACTCAACCCGTGCCAATGACAACCTAACTCATTCAGTTAACTCACAACTCAGTTAACTAACTCACTCTAACTTGAGTTCTAACCATCAACTACACTAGTTAGATCTTAACCTCAGATATATAAACTCCTCCTAACAGAATTTGTGAACAACTTTCTCATTCTTCACATTTCACTTCAAAGTTCTCAAAAATTCTCTCTGAGTTCTCTCTCTCATTTCACACGAGTTTCTTCATTTCTTCTTCTATTTTCATCATCAAGTTACATTGAAGCATTGAGGTATTGAATAGTTGAAGCACCTTCAAGTTCCAGAGTTCAATTCCTCTGCAAGATCGAGCTTCTATAAGCCTTTATTTGGCCAGATTAAGCTCAAAGTTCATCTGGAAGAATCTCTGGTTCTCTGAAGATTCAAGTTACTTCAAATTTCCAGGTTTCAATTCAAACTTTTCTTGCACGATTCCTACTATTTTTTAGCTTGTTGAGGTTGTGATTTCAGCTTATTAGAAGCTCTTGAACTCTGGCTAGTTGATAGAGCTTGTTAGAAGCTTAGATGGATTTTTAGGACAAACTTTCTCCCTTCGATTCTCTCTGTACATGTGTGATTTGTGAAAACTAATTGTGGATCCATGTTCTTATTGAGCTCAGCTTTCATTTGATATAATTTTTGTCAATTTCTGGAACATGTGAATAGTTGTAGTCATCGGAGATGGCCGGAGAAGATGACCAGAGGTCCTTCTCCGGCCGGTGAGGTTCAGTTAGGGTTTTGTCTTCAGAACATGTCACAACCATTAGATCATTTCAATCCTAGGGTGTGTGTGTTGCCAGCACATAAATGAATCTCATGCCTTTCACGTGCCTCTCTTTCTTCAGATGTTGAGCTTGACTTGGCTTGGTGTGCGTGCGTTCATCATTGTTAGCATGCGTGTGCATTCTAATTCGTTAGATTTGATTACTTGTGTGATTATTATCTGTTGACTGAATTGTGTGGTTCTGATTGAGTCAATGTTTGACTGCATTCCACCTTAACTCACATGCACATACGCGTATAACTGGACTGGACTTAAAATGCTATTCACACACCCCTTGTTGGAGCCCAATCACTTTTGAACTACAGATTTACTTTCGTGGCACCCCTCTGCATATTTCTTTTTTTCTTTTAATTTCTTTTTGACATTGTTTCATTTCTTTTTTATTAAAAATACTAAAGTTCATCCAAAAATTCCAAATAAATTAATATATAATTATAACACATTTAACTAATTTCATACATTTTTTAATTCTGATTTTATTGACGTTGACTCATAATTTCATAATTTCCTTTTATTTTCTTTTTGAATGATTTTCTTCATGATATTTGTGCATTGTCCAATATTTTTTGCATAGTTCCTAAGCCATTTGGCCTCTAATATTTTCACCATGTTTGAATAACATCTTGATGCATCTTAAATATTTTTGTTTGATTTTTAAAGTCATTTTATCATTAATTCTCATGTACATCTTTGTGCATTCTTTTGATGTGTTTCAATATGACTTTGTGGATTGGTTTGAGCATGTTCCCTTTTGAATTTTACTATGATATTTTGATGTATGTTTTGCCTCTGACTTAGGTGGTTTTTGACCTACTTTCATAATTTTCTCATTTGGTTTGGTAATTGTTTGATGCCTTGTGTTTGAAGTAACATTTGTGTTCATTCTTTTACTTCTTTCTAGCATAGTTTGAGAAGGCACTTGTGCCATCTTATTAGGTTTGCCTTGTGTGATACTATAGGACCTCATTAGGATGTTATAAGTCCCTTGATGTGAATCATAAGTCATTTGCATTGTATTTTCATTTGGATTGTGTATATGTTCTAAATACATCCTTACTTGATTTCTTATGACCTAGTTTCACTTCTCTTCTCTTCTAACCATTAACATGACTTGTACTTGAATCATCAATGCCTATTCATGAATTCTAATTGCATCTCATCTTTGGTATGCTACTGACCCATAATCATCTCATGCATTTAAATGTTCGTTTATATCATCTTGCATACTTGTTTATGTTTGACCTTATTCATCTTTCTTTCTTAACTAGTTTTAATGTGGTTTGCATATGCATCTTGTGTGATTAATTCTTGCATTATAATTACATCTTAAATGTAATTTGGTATTGATCTATGATCCATGTTCATCCATTTTTGGTTTTCCACTTTAACTTGTGTTCCATGTTACTTCTTTTCTTTAAGTGAAACTTGTTTCTTCTCTTCTCACTTCTTCTTCATCTAACTTCTTATACTTGATCATTCATTTTCATAACTTGTATGCCCATTCATATGCATAATAGGACATTCATATATGATGTATGATTCTGGCTTTGACATTTCATTAGGCATTAGTGCATGTCCATCTTGCATAATCATTCATCTTTCATCAATTACTTTTATGGTGCATTTCTTTGTTGTTTAAGACATTGTTAGTGCATAGTTTGTTTATGTTTGATCTCTTAACCTTAGAGGACTTTCTTAGGGTATAAGTTCTGACCTAGAAGCTTTCTCAACCTTTAGAATCTTTATTCTTTAGTTCCTAACTTGTTCGATTCTTACTTGTTCTTCTCTCCTTATTTCTTCACTTGTAAATTATTTTGCTAACATTTTCAGGGGCTAATGGTAAGTCAAGTGTGTGGGTGAGCACCCACATACAACCTATTTTCTTATTTCTTTTAAGCTTTCAAGTTGTGATTGTGATAAGCATCTTATGCTTCTTTGACATTTCATTGCTTTCATCACTTTGAGTTCTTAACTTAACTTCAATCTTTGAAGTAAGTTAGAACTCACTCTTCTTCTCTTTTCTTTTAGACTTAGGTTTCTAAACCACACTTAACCATTAGGAACATCCAAGCATGATAACTCTTAGGATTATTAGTCTCCCTTTAGACTTTTACCTTTCTTAACCTTTGAGTCTCTCTTCTCCTCACCTCAAAACAAAAAGCAAAACATCTAATAAAGGCATAACATATATTGTATTTGAGCCTTTCATGTGAGAATAAGATAGTGAGGGGTCTTCTCTCACTTTTTTAGAATGTTTATCATACGTCCCGTCTTGGGTCGATATGCGAGGCATTTGATCCTACATGAGAGACTTAAATACAATATGCATTATACACACAAATAATCAAAATACTTCTTTTCAAAATACAAAAACAAACAAATTCTCTTCTCATCTCCTTCTTTCTTTTCCTTAAGGACTCGTCATGTCCGTTCTACTGCAAACAGGTAACGCCTAAGTCTCCATACAGCGAGCTGCAACACCTAACTGCTGGAATGCGCACTCTGACGTTTCCATTAAAAAACACAAACAAAGCAACCCTTGTTGAGCCGAACTACGTTTGCTCTGATTCTTCTTTCTCATCTGATTGAAGATACGTAGGCACAAGATGCGATATCTCGACGAGCAACCTTTCCCCGTAGTTCGTCGAACTACGTTGACTCTGACTTTCCCATTGCACTGAGGGAATACGTAGGCCTAGGACAACGATAGTGTCCTATCGAGTCACTTCTTTCTCCTCTCCCTTCTCCTTTCTATCTTTCATTTCCAGTTCTCCAGTTAGCAGTTGATTTCCAGTTCCTTACACCCTTTGATCGAGACAACAAGCGTGGATCCCATCGAGTACGATGGACGCGTGGGAGTGCTAATACCTTCCCCTCACGTAAACGACTCCCTTACCCATTTCTCTTGGTCACGAGACCTCGTTCTTTCCTTCCCTCAGGTTTACGTAGTGTTTCCTTTCCCTCTCTAGGGATAAATACACATCGATGCCGACTCTGTTTCCGCGCCACTTTCGCGTTTGTATTTGGATGAAAATCCCGGGAGCGACACCATGGAGTGTAGATATTCATTTATAACTGAAATTTGACGGGGAGCTGTCATATATATTGTAGGTTTGTAAAAAATTTAAATATGATATAATAAGAAGATTTTAAATCTTATATTTAACGGAAAGCTGTTATAAATTTTAGGTATAGAAAAATTGACTAATATCTAAAAATAATGTTATTTGAATTGGAAAAATGATTTTATTCAAATTTGTAGTTTTCAAATTAACTCATTTGGATTCAACTGAGTTTTCTTAACTCATCGGGATTCACGGGTAGATGTAAACGTATCTATGAGAGGCTATGTTGTAAACTGTTCATTTTAATGTCCATCTTTTAAATATTTCTCTTACTACAGTTAAAAGTTGGTGCATATTATTAGTATATATTTGTAACTATGTGAATGTTAACCAATTGAAGAATGAATTCAAACTTTACAAATGATAGTTTGGTAGACAAAATCAAACAGATTTAATATTATTAAACGTATCAATTTACTTTTATTTTCAAGATACCATGGAGTGTAGATATTCATTTATAACTGTACTTTGACGGGTTGCTGTCATATATTGAAGGTTTGTAAAAATTGTAAATATGATATAATAATAAGGATTTAAAATTGATATCTGACGGGAAGCAGTTATAAATTTTAGGTTTGGAAAAATTGACTAATATCTAAAAAGTAATGTTATTTTGATTGGAAAAATGATTTTATTCAAATCTGGAGTTTTAAAATTAACTCATCTGGATTCAACTGAGTTTTATTAACTCATCTGGATTTACGGGTAGATGTAAACGTATCTATGAGAGGCTATGTTGTTAACTGTTCATTTTAATGTCCATCTTTTAAACATTTTTCTTACTATTGTTTTATATAATTGAAGTTAGAGAATCGGTTGTACGATTTATTGTAAGTACGAATAAATGCTAAAAAGTTGGTGCATATTATTAGCATATATTTGTAACTATGTCAATGTTAACCAATTGAAGAATGAATTCAAACTTTACAAATGATGGTTTGGTAGACATAATTAAACAGATTTAATATTATTAAACGTATCAATTTACTTTTATTTTCAAGATACCATGGAGTGTAGATAGTCATTTATAACTGAAATTTAACGGGGAGCTGTCATATATATTGTAGGTTTGTAAAAATTGTAAATATGATATAATAAGAAGATTTTAAAACTGATATTTGACGGGAAGCAGTTATAAATTTTAGGTATAGAAAAATTGACTAATATCTAAAAAGTAATGTTATTTGAATTGGAAAAATGGTTTTATTCAAATTTGTAGTTTTTAAATTAACTCATCTGGATTCAACTTAGTTTTGTTAACTCATCTGGATTCGCAGTAGATGTAAACGTATCTATGAGAGGCTATGTTGTAAACTGTTCATTTTAATGTCCATCTTTTAAACATTTCTCTTGCTACAGTTAAAAGTTGGCGCATATTATTAGTATATATTTGTAACTATGTGAATGTTAACCAATTGAATAATGAATTCAAACTTTACAAATGATAGTTTGGTAGACAAAATCAAACAGATTTAATATTATTAAACATATCAATTTACTTTTATTTTCAAGATACCATGGAGTGTAGATATTAATTTATAACTGTAATTTGACGGGTTGCTGTCATATATTGAAGGTTTGTAAAAATTGTAAATATGATATAATAATAAGGATTTAAAATTGATATCTGACGGGAAACAATTATAAATTTTAGGTTTGGAAAAATTGACTAATATTTAAAAAGTAATGTTATTTTGATTGGAAAAATAATTTTATTCAAATCTGAAGTTTTAAAATTAACTCATCTGGATTCAACTGAGTTTTGTTAACTCATCTGGATTCACGGGTATATGTAAATGTATCTATGAGATATCAGTTGTAGAGTGTTCATTTTAATGTCCATCTTTTAAATATTTCTCTTGTCGTTGTTTTATATAATTGAAGTTAGAGAATCGGTTGTACGATTTATTGTAAGTACGAATAAATGTTTAAAAGTTGGTGCATACTATTAGTATATATTTGTAACTATGTCAATGTTAACCAATTGAAAAATGAATTCAAAATTTACAAATAATGATTTGGTAGACATGTGATGTGAATCCAGAAGGGACCCGTGCGATAGCACGGTTTCTTACTAGTTTTTTATTTGAAAAATGGATGTTTGGAATATATGTAGGAAATTAAGTTATATTAAGTAATGATTTATGAAAAGGGTTATTTGGATTTAAAAAAATCAAAGATGTTGATATCTACTACGCGCAAATTCCCAGTAGAAATATATATTTTAATATTTTTTATACAAATATTTATTCAGTTATTTAATATAGTATTTAATTGTATACTATAAAATAAAATTTCTTAATTAAAATTTTAATTTTAATATACTTTAATTTTATCATTGTTAAATAATTATTATTTTATTATAATTATTACAAGCAAGATATATTTTTAATTTTATGAAAAACACAATAATCACGTCTAAATACTAAATACTAAATATTCCATTCTTATCAAATAAATTTACTTTTTAAATTCTTTGAATATTTAATATATTTAATCTAAATATAGATCATATATCAGTTATTCAATATATTTAAAAAATTAAAATTTACTTATAATAAAGAAAGAATGGAGGGAGTAACATCTAATCTAGTTATTTAAAAAGATTATAGTAGTATTTTCTACTGTAATAGGATTTTATACGTGAAATAAAACTATAAAACCCATAAACGCGCGTTTTTTATTGCAGCTGTACCAAATCTGGAGATCTTTTATCAGTAGAATTTGAAACATTACCAACTCCTAATTCACAAAGACAAAACATACTAGAGGTTTCCTTTACAGAGAGCTATGACAATTATAACCAGGAGAACACTTATTACAGCAGTTCTCAACAACTTCTCAGAAGCTTGGCGGTCATCTAATTCAATAGATGGATGCAGACACAGTGATGGAAAATCCTCGTTGTCACTGACATCATCCTCCCTAACAACCCTACTGCTGCTGGTCCCAGTTTCATGAGATTGCACCATTTCCCACTTGCCCATTTTAGAACAAGTCGCGCATGTGCAGTCGCCTCCAAGATACGATGGTATGGTCGGTAGATTGTCATGAAGAGCCTTCTTGTACATCTCTCCTTCTATTTTCAACTTTTTCTTAGTAACTGGCTTTATAACCTATGATTCAAATGCTTATATGATTAGTACATTAAAGAAAGCACAAATTTCCAAGTGATAGTTTTATAACCAAAAATGTGTTGTACAGACAAAGAAATCTGTAATATGTTTAATGCACTTCAAGGATAAATGAAATTGCATTCTATCAAACAATTTATAAAATAGCCATACACTTCATGATCAACAACTTTGCGAATAAATTCCTTCTGTTTTTTTTTAGAGGCTATGCTTCATCTTTGCTACTTTCTATGTTTTTATGCTAACTAAATGGAAAGAGTTTACCTGAATAAAAGTCTGAGCGATAACACGAGCAATTGCTGGAAGTCGTATGACAAACAAACAGCCAAGACGATTAGGAAAATGATCTTGCAGAATGTAAGCACAAGATCTCAGAATTTGCATAGGAATTCTTAATGGAGATAACCCTTCACAATCCACCAATACTGTAATTTGAGGGTTGTCTCTATCAACTAAGTGCAAGACTCCATATTCTACCTGTGACACTGAAGAAAAAACCATTGGTTAATAAAGCACGGACCCGTGATACAAGCCAGGCACTGCTAATGTAAAAAATATAGGACACCTACATTTACACCGACACCGCTGCATATTTATTGATTTGTTATAATTAAATAAAATATTAATATTATTGTTTAAACGTCTAAATTGAGCTATTTATTTATATATCTACTATCGAAAAAGCTAAAAATAATCAAATTTAATGTATTTAGCTCCTCTTTTTTTTTAAAAAATATTAATTTGGAAGTATCTACAACTTGTTTATATTAGTAGATAAAGATAAATACAAATAAATGTTGTAGTCAGAGATTGAAAGCGAACCCACCCACCCATTTAGTTCCTCATTGATCAACATTGTTTTAGCCCTTGTAGATATGTCCATGAAATATTAGCAAATATAAAACAATTGTTTTAGACACTTGTCACATGGGTGTCAGACACCGATCGAGAGTGTTGGAGCTAGGAAATAACAATTTTTTTAGGACCCCTTGTTTGAATTTTCTACACGCGTGACGTCATACAAGTGTCGGACACCGACGTGTACCGGACACCACGACACATCTAATTCTAGAGGTGATTGTGTTCTTCATAGATGAATTAAGTGATAAGTGAAGAATCTATACTTATAAAATTTTTTGTAGATAAAAAGGGGCTGTGAAGGGGGAGGGGTTTAGTGTTTCAAAATAAAGCAAATATGAAAACCAGTGGCAAGCAAAAGAAAAACTGAATGTGCAATAGAAAAACATACCAATTGCCCGAGCAAATTGAGGTCTGTCTTGGGATGCCAATGAGATGCAAGCCATCCCAAGCCTTACAATGAGACAAGGTCTGTGCAACAAATCAGATCCATGCCAGAACACCATGTTCGACCACATTTCCAGCTCTTGTACTGAAAGGATTTTGTAATACTTCCGCCAATGTATTGTCTTCTTGATAGAGGTAAGGAAGCATGAAAAGTCATTATTAGAAGCTGCGTAAAATCTGTGGAGCTCATCATCATTGATTCTGCACAAACACCACTAAATCATGGTCCACTGCAACAGGAGAAACCAAGAAATATGCAAGTAAATATGCTATTGCTATCTAATAAGGAACCTCATGCCAAGATTTTGAAACGCCTAAAGAAAGGCAACAATACAAACTGAGAATGAGAATATATAGAACATTGGCAAAAAAATTCAATGATTACTAATAGCTGGATTATCTACCACTTTACCATTATACAAGTACTTAATCCCTGAGTTGATGATGAATAAAGTGGTTTTTTTTAAAGGCAACAAATGCCCAAAGTACAAATGGCGGTGGAGCTAGGGTACAAGAAGTACCAAATCAAGCCACCACCACAAAAAGGGGGTGCTCAGATACAACAAACAAACAAACAAATGCAAAAACAACAACAAAGAGATGAATAACAACCCAACCAAACCAGGCTAGAAGAGAGGAAGAAACAATCTATTAGAGTTTGGCCTAACACAACTTTACAAAACCAGTTGGTAGAGTGAGAATTGCCCTCACTTATAAACACATGTTCAGGTCATATATTGTCTGAGGTGGGATTCTTAACACACCCCCTCACGCTCAGGACTAGACAACTGGAGCGTGGAAATAAATGGTAGGTGGTCCGATAGCGGAAACCATAGAAGGTGACCCACCGGATCTTACACGAGGCTCTGATACCATGTTAAGAAATGTGGTTGAGCCTAACTCAACCCTACAAAACCGGCTGGTAAGGTGAGGGGTGTCACTCTATATAAACTATTTCATTGCTCTATCTCCAACCAATGTGGGACTTCTAGGATCTTCCTAATACACCCCCTCACGCCCAGCACTCTTTTTGGGCTTGGTGCGTGGATTTAAACGGTGGGCTGCCCAAGGTCCGATCGATAGGCTCTGATACCATATTAGAGTTTGGCCTAACACAACCTTACAAAACCGGTTGGTAGAGTGAGGATTGCCCTCACTTATAAACACATGTTCTGGCCATATATTGTCCGATGTGGGACTCTTAACACAATCAAAGATAACACCAGTTAGAGATGAAAAAAGGTTAGATCTGAGCCGCTCAGAACCACCATCAATTGAAAACGAGGAACCCTAGAAAGCACCAAGAACACTCCGCCAAAGGAGCCGGCGAAGACTCTCAAACGGATATTGTCTCAGTCAGATAATAGATGAATAAAGTGATTACGTTGAATGTGATGAATATCCCAAGAGATTACATAGAATGATACTCACTCAATCAAAATAATTTAACATACTAGATTGTGAAAAGAAATTAAATACAATTGCAAATAAGTTATTATTTTCTGCTTTTCTTCCCTTCCAAACAAGGAGCCAGAAGTAAATCTACACTACCAATGAAAATTACAAAATGATTATAATTGTATGAAAATCCAGTAGCTTAGTTTGAAATAGAATTCTGACAGTATCATGCCATGGCATTTTTTCGGAATAGCACAAATATGTACAAAACCATAAACTACCAGTACCTTTCAGGCAAACTAATTCCTTGATTTTCCAGCTCTTGATCAAGTTGAGTCAACCATTTTTCATATTCTAAAACTTCAGGAGCTCTCTCAAGTTGACTGTGAAAAAGGACAAGAAAGTATTAGCACGAATAAAAGAAGCCTGCAAAGAGAGCTCTTGACAAGCCCTATACAACAATCACAAACTTAACCGGAAAAGCATGTAGATCATGAAAAGCACTTTATTCATGAGTTTTAGCCAAAAGATAGAAGTTTTTGAATTTGTGCTATGCCTAACTCAAACCCAAAAACTAGATCAAGAGATGAGGCTTCCCAATTTACAGACAACTTTGGCTATATTTCTGGTGGATATCGGATCTTAAAACACACCCAGAATTGGACACTTGCAGCGGGGACAAATGCAGGTGGCCAAACAAGAGCACCCCTCATGCCTAGGACTAGTCACCTAGACAAATATGGGTGACCATAAACTCTGAAGAATTCGGACACGACCTAATTCAACCTTGACACTAGATCAAGAGGTGAGGGTTGTCCAAGCCTTACAAAGACTATCCTGGGCATATCTCTAGTTGATATGGGATCTCAACAGAAGTCATCACTTGAGATGGATTGATATTTATAGTGTAAACAAGCACCAACACTGAAAGACTAAGGTTGATTTGGTGTCAGTCTTGTACATTATTGGCTCAATAAACATCAACGTTTTACATTACTTTTGGAGAAATACATCAGAGGCCTCCGGTAACAATTGTTTCAAATATAAAAAGCCGCATAATATTGTTTTTATCAAGATTGGTATTTTTGTTGAAAAACTTTATATTGAAACACGAGGGATGTACATATACATACATACAATCATATTGCAATCAACAAGTTCAGAAAACATCCCCAAAAGAACAGACCCCAAATGTCATACGTAAATAAAGACAAACTTCTCATAATAGAAGGTTTTTGGTTCATGTGTGTTTAATTTTATGAAACCAGAATTCCCAAAATGGAAGCCCCAAATAAATCAGACTACACAGTTGTTTCACTTCATTCTTAATTGATGTTTGAATTCTAGTTAGGAGATATTATGAGAGATTTTGGCATTTTGATTTTCCAAATGATATCTAAAACAATAAGACTCGGCTACACTCTAAATCCTACAAACTGCACCAAGTTTGAAATAATGCACAACGTTTCATTCTCAGGAAGACTTGTGGAAACTGGTTCAGTGTGGTCCAATCAGTAATTATCCTAGGTTTTGGATTTGCGCAATATCAGTTTTTAGTTTCAGTATTTGGTCAACACTTGGATCAATTGGAGAATTGAGTAACAGAATACGAAGTTTTGTTACAGAGTTCAGTTCAGGACTTAACTCAAGTAAAACTAACTGGTTCTGTAATCAGTTAAATTACTTCACTATGAATTCCATGCTATAGTTTCTCCAGTATCAGAATTTTAGCTTATGAAACATGCAAAAAAGATTTATCTTACTTTTTCTCAAAACAGTATGCTCTTCAATTTCTCAAATGTTCTATGTCATTCTGAATTTTTATAACGTTCATTCAAAGAAATTTTAGAAACAGGGATTCAAGTAATTAATTAGAAACATAAGAACCTGAAAGAAACCTTCCAAACATAAAGATAATAGTTTTCTATTAACTCTAATTTCACTCAAAAAATTGTTCGGAAACAGATCTTCTTAATGTAGGATGGTCCAAGGTTCAGTTTGGTTGTTGCATGTCAGGTTTCTATGATGCCAAATTTATCTATTCCCCACCAGGTTAATGTCAAAGGATCCTTAATTAGGCAAGTAACCCTCTAGCAATTATGGTCCAAGAGTTTAATAAAAACTTGATAAGCAAATGTTAATCCACGCATCACAGTTTTTACGTAGAAAATTATGCTATTCTAAGCTCAAAAGGAAAGATTTTATAAACACATCATAACAATTGTAAATTGCACATGTAAATCTTAGGCAGAAGCCTCAAATCATACCTAGTGTTCAAATTATCCTGCACCGGAGATGGTTCTGCTGCAGATATTTCTGAATCACGAGAGTCAGTAATATTATCTGAGGTTCCATCACTACATTCTAGTTGATCAGTAAAGGCTGTTGCAATGGAAAGGACAATTAATGGTGTTGATAGTTCCTGGTAACAGAGAGAGTATTAACCATCTGCTTCATAAATATAGCTGAGTTTGGGATATTAGAAGGAGAAAAGTGAGAGAGCTTGTTAATCAATCCTATTCTCCACTCCTTAACCTTACAAGAAAATAGGGTTAGGGAAATATCATATTGCATATCTTATGCTAAAGATGAAATAATATTGTAGCAAGAATAGCTCTTAAAAACAGTCTCCTTGGTCCATACAAAGGGAATTGCAATCTTTTCTATATAAAACAAAAATGAGGAAAAAGAAAAAGAATCAATTTACGACAAGTTCAATAAAAATGCCCGATACATAGAAGTAACAAACATAACACTTTCTGGAACAAAATTGGTCAAGAAGCAACATTGTCAATTGTGGATAGCGGAAAATAGCGGTTTGCTCAAATCCCGCTATGCTGCAGAGTTACAGTGATGCAACAGCCACTATTTGACCATATTCTGTACTAAATAGCATAAGCGGAACAATAGCGATTTGGTCAAATTCTGCTAATAGTGCTAATAGCGCCGATATAGTTCCTATTTGACAACACTGTCTAGAAGACTACACAATTATTGGTGATATAGCAACTTTTAAACTTTTTAAATGATGCTACTCCAAGATAATTCAATTTTATAGCACATAATTTTCCCGAGATAACATATTTTTCTGCTTTAAAATGTCATTCGATATAAATATATACGGAGACCTTATGAAATTTATAATCACAAACCTCCATGCTATTAACCAAACTCCGGAAGGCAGACCATCTCCGACACCATTGAAATGGTCTGTAGACAAGGATTTGTAGACCCTGCAGGCCTCGCCACACACACGGACATCTACTCTTGGAGAACCTCCTTACAGTCTCTAAAGCAGCAACTTTAACCAAAAATAATGCAGCACGCCCCACATTAGTCTTAAAGTCACCATGCCTCAATGAAACAAGGGGCTCAGAAAATCTTTGTGCAAATCCTTTGGGACGCGATGCAACAAGCTGTTTTTCGTACAATTTTTTCCCAGTAATAGAGCTCATGCTCGAGTTAGACATATCCACCCTCTCTCCCATCTAAACTGAAGGAAATTCAGTTCCTCTAACAATCACAACAACAACAACAAAAAAAGAAAGTAATTTTTCATCATCAAGTTACAACAATCAATAATACCTACAAAACATGGTTTTAAACTGCATGATCTTTGAAAATGCTGAAAATTGCTACAATTTTGAAACAAATTGATCAAAAAATTTAGTAACTGCAATTAGTTTCGATCAAAATTCATTAAGTCGGTGAATTGTTCATTCGGATCGATCAAGATCTGATTGAAAGTTAACCTGATTTATGGAGAAAGACGAATTGAGAATGTCAGCGCCGATTCCACCTCGAGGCTTCTTGGCTTTCAGTTTCCGAGTTAAGTCGAAGTTGTATAGTGGCATCGTTTAATTAGAGGGAACAAGTAGCTGTTAAATGATTACGTGGACGGTGGAGATTTGTTGATTGAAACGTCAATGCTCACATGTGTTTTGCATGATCACATCATCACGGATTGGAAAGAGAATTAAATGTGTTGTTATATTAGTTGTCTTATTATTAAGAGGATTTAATTCATATAGAAAAGATTTTGATCAAAAAAGGAAAGTATACAAATTTGTTACACTTATTAAATTATAATCATTGAAAATATTCCACTTTATCTAAAATTATTTCTAAAATAAAAATATATAGCATTTAAACCGTTGATTCTTTAAGGTGTGTCAAAATCAATCTCAAATTACTTCCCATGTAAAATCATTTACCAATTCATACTGAAGTATAATTTAAAATAATATTTTTTTTTTAGGGGTGATAAAACGGGTTGAGTCTGTTGGACCCATCCGTTTAACCGATCATTTTTGGCGGATTTGATTTTCGGCTCGGTGCTTTAAATTGACCCGTCTCACTTAACCCACTTTTAAAATGGACTGAGGGCGGGGCGAGACGGGTTTTGTTCCACGAACCTTTTGTTCAAAAAAATATTTTTTTTACTTAGAATTAAAATAATATTAATGTGGTATGTAGTAGACATACTTTTAAAACAACATTCAATTTTTCAAACTCTAATATTCATTTTTTACATAAGCACAAACATCTCCTTTTAAAGACATTAATTGGTCTCTGGTTCGTTCTTTATTTTCATTTATAGTAAAAAAAGTCTTTATTGCAAAACATAGAAAATACATTATTTTCTATTTTATATTACTCGTTATCATTGGAGTCGGGTTCTAAAGTTATAACGTAAGTTTTGCACATAGGGGTTTGTTTCTCATTATGATAATAAAGTTTTGATTTGTATTTTGTTCTATTTTAGTTCTCATTTTATTTATCTTTTGACACTAAAATGCTCAGCTAAGTGTTTATTATTTGTATGGATAATTATTAAATAATGAAACTTTGATTTTTCTTGGATTATTTTATTTTTGAGATTCTTCTATTGATAAAGCTACTGATTTTGATTTTGTTGATTTTGATAATTATAAAATTGTGGGTGGTTATGAGGAGAGAGATGGTAGAAGGTTTCATTCAATGGCTATGGTATCATCTGAAGCTTTAATATGTTCACGACAAAGATGTTGATTGATGAAGTGTTTGTCATGAAGTCTTTAAGATTGGTTTTTTGTTATTGGTTCTTGGTTGTCTTTGTTTAGCTTGTGCTAGTTTGTTTTTTTGATTTGTGTCATTAGATGTCCTTAACTAGATTGTGCTTGTTGATTTTTTGAACCAAATAGATTATTTTTGGGGTTATAGTGTGTTTGTTTTAAGTTTTTGGTATTATAGATACGTTGTTTTGTTTATGTTGAAGAACATGACATTTACATTAAGACTTGTTAAAGTTTTATTATGCATTGTTAAAAATGGTTGGTCTCTTTGGTAATGATTAACAATTTTGTAAATTATGCAGTAAATCAAATTGCAAAAAAATTTGGTGGGCTAACCCGCCAACTCGTTAGTAAACGGGGCGGGCTTTACTTTTGAACTCATACGCCTAAGTTGGTCTGCCCCACCCCGCCCCGCTTTTGAACGGGCTTAAATGGGGTGGGTCGCTCGCTTTGCCACCCCTACTTTTTTTGTTGACCCATAGGTAACTATTTATATTGATTTGATTAAAACTTGACATATATTTGTTAAGTAAAGTAGTGAGTTTAAGTTTTATGGATGTAAAAAGCAACAACTAGTTTAGATAAGGATGGCAAAACGGATCGTCTTCTTCTGTCCCGCCTTAAACTAGTAAAAAAAAAAGGCAGGACGAGCAAGCCCGCCAAGTGAAATTGGACTAAAATATCTAGCCCGCCCCGCCAAGGTGGCAAGTTGGCGGGCGACGGGCTTACCCGCCTTTTTTTTCAAATTTAGTATTCATTTTTTAATAGACTAATAGACTTATTTTTACATTTCAATTAGATTTTTTATTTATTTTTTTAAATAATTTTTATATAGCTTTTTTTAAACAAATCTTACTTAAAAAATATTGCATATATTCATAAATAAATGTATAAAATGGAATCATCTACAAGTATTCCAAAATTATAGTTCAAGTATTAACCTTTAACTAACTAAAATAAACATTTTGAGTGTTTGATAACTAGGTTGACGGCCTGGCGGGCCAACCAGCCCATTTTTTTGGCGAGTTTAAGGCGGGCCGGGTTGGCGGGGACAAAATCCTAACCCAGCCCGCCAATTTTTGGCAGGTGTGCGGGCTGGCCCGGCGGACTATGACCTGTTTTGTCACCCATAAGTTTAGATATAAGGGGTGTAATTGTAAACAGTGTCGCAGTTAACTTAGTTATCTAATCTAGAGTGAGAGATGTTAAGGTCTAGAGAATGTGTCATGAGTTTCTCTTTATAAGAAAATGTTAAAACATAATTGGACAGATGTATTTAAAAACAACGGTAGAGATATCATGATGTGATCTTTATCAGACATTTCTGATTATATCTCCAGGCTTGTTTAGGTGTGCATCTAGAACATGTCCATACTATAGTTTATATTGGGAAGTTTCTTGGTGGACATTTGTTATAGTGTTGGGTTAGATTTGGCTCAGTCTAGAACAGTTGTCCCTCAAACTTTTAGATGAAGAAGTCAAGTGATGACTTGATATTAGACAATATATCTAATACATAATTAAATGTAATATTTTTTAGGCAAAATATCATTTTTGCTCCCTTAACTCCTATACCCTTGGGTTCAGATTGGTCCCTTAATTTTTTTTCGTGTCAGATTGGTCCCTTAACTCTTTAAAATGTGTCATGCTGTCATTTTTGTCTAATTAGCGACAAATTTAAATATCGATTTTTTAATTTTTTCGTCGCTAATTAGACAAAAAAGACTAACATGACACATCTTAAAGAGTTAAGAGGTCAATCTGACGCGAAAAAAATTAAGGAACCAATGTTAAGAGATAAAAAAAAGTATTTTGCCTATTTTTTAAGGACGAAATTTAGGGATGATATTTAACTTGATGAGTAAGTTTCAGTGTTACTTGCTACGGTTGAAGGCTTTGAGAGTGAGAGAGAGAAGGAAAATACGGCTAGGGTTTCACAGACCGAACTTTCATTAAGCGTGAATGCTTATGCACAAGGGTTATATTTATAGAACCACTTATGTGGGCTGTAAGCTAAAAAGCCCACTAAAGTGCACACGTACCATATCTTATGTTGTATCGTATATCACTTAAGCACGTGGTACCTTACCATATTCTGTATTCTACTTAAGTGCACCATATTTTATGATGTTCTACATTTACTTAAGTGTACCATACCTTAAGGTGTTCCTTATTTATTCTACCTCTTATCAATCTGTCTTTATGTGTGTGACCTGGTAGGTTTTCGCGATGTTGGCAATTATATTAAATCACATATTTAACATAATAAACAGTGAGCAGTATCTAGTAACACATCACTACTACCCAAGTCACGAAAATGTCACGTGATCTGACAAAACCTTTTGTGATAATACTTGTGTGTACAATTACCCTTTTGGCCTTATGTCTATATTGAACACAAGGCATATGTCGTGTCATCCTTGTCCAGTCCAATATTGGGCCCTTAAACATTTATCTTGTTACGCGGGATGGGCAAATTCTATCTAGGTTACTCATGTCCCTTAGCATGCTTTGTGGAGTACTCATTTACTGTCTTAATGGTCATTTAGTTATGGACAATGTTTGATCAGCAATAAAGTGCTCGACTCTACATCTACGGTCCATAGTGGTTTCAGGTCGAAGGGTGATATACACCATTATCACCATGAGAGTAACTTATGACACTTTGCATAACATTCTATGTAGTACTCTCATAGCGGGTTAATCTAGTATAAATATTTCTCCTAATATTCATACATATGTTAAGACTTGATAACTCCTTATCCATGATCCATGAGATGTGATCATCAGTCTATCACTACGCCAAACAAGACCTTAGACAGCGCTTTTTTTGGCCTTAGACAGCGCTTTGGGTAATACCAAAAGCGCTGTCTAAAGGGGGGTATATTTTCACAAAAAGCGCTGTCTAAGACCCACCTTTTTGAACTTTTTAGGTATACCTTAGACAACGCTTTTGGTGAAAGCGCTTTCTAAGCCCCACCTTTTTGAACTTTTTTAGGCATACCTTAGACAACGCTTTTGGTGAAAGCGCTTTCTAAGCCCCACCTTAGACAGCGCTTTTAGTGTAAAGCGCTGTCTAGTGTATACGAAAATTTTTATATAAATTTTTTTAAACCACAATTTTTACCAGGTTTTTCAACCAGAATTTGACCTGTTTTTCAACCATTTTTTTTTCCAGAAAAATACCACAATTTGGAGATTCAAATCAATCCAATTTGGCCTATTTAAATGTACCAATTTACACCAAAATTATATATCCAAAACAATTGGCAATTCAAACCAATATATATATATATATATATATATAGACAAATGTACATATTACTTATACTAGTACTTTTGCATCCAACCAAAGCATTGCTTCAAATCTACATAGGTCCTGAAAGAACACAAAGATTGTAATTCAATTAAAAGAATACATCAACAATGTCTATAGTTAGAAAGTTACACATATTTAAATTCTCATCAATTAAAGTAAGAGTACAATATTATACCTGATAAAACTCCGAGCTCCATAATGTATTGACACCAATCCTCTTTAATTTCATCCAATTGAGAAATTGAGTAATGAGCACACTTGCATTCTTCAAAGTACTACATAATAATATAACATAGTTTGATTTAGTTTTAACTATTTCATTATATGAGAGATATGTGTTAAATATTAAAATAACTCATAAGTTAGAAATACATACATCGGATGGAATCTCTATTTGATCCAAAATAAGAGTGTCTCTCATAAACCTCAACATGAAATATCCGCAATCTATTTCATTACGTTGCCGAGGACACTACAAATGAAAAGAAAATATGGATAAATCCTAAGTTTTATCAAGTAGCATCACTAATATATAATAAAACATGTGATAATTAATATACCTTCACTCTATTCCATGCAATGGGGTTGACTCTCCTCTTTGGTACTTGGCCATCTCGTAGTGCTCGGAAAGCTTGTATAACGCTAATAAAATATAAATGAATATTTAGAACAATTCACATAAATAAATAAACAAACAAATAAATATACACATTCATATTTAGAACAATCTCACTTACGTGTCAATACATTTCTTCATATCCGGGTATGTTGTCCAATCATTTCCTAACGAATCCAGATAATACACCACTTCTCTGCTAGGATTAATTGCGACCAACAACCAATGTCCACTGTAAGATTAAACAAGTGTTAGATGGAAACTTTCTACACGACGTCAAAATACAAAAAAACTATAATAGATGAATTTAGAATGAAAATCTAACCCAGTATTAAACGGTAAAAGGAACAACTTTTCCGTTTCTTGGTTGTCCATAAAGACGTCGCGTACATACGCCAGGACCTCATCTGGTTTATTTATTATTAAGGATAAATTGACAGACGCGGGGCATAAGAATGCAAATCTTTGCTGCAATCCACGTGGGCGCATAACTTTGTCATACAGAAACCTTAAATAAAAACATCATTAACATTAGACTATTCATTTGAAACATAAAGTAAATAAGTTGTTCAATTAATATACCAAAGTAGATCGGATATATACCTCACGTATGTATTGACAACACTGACGCCCAATTCTTCATGATTGAAAACTTGCTCGAAGTCTTCATTACCAATATTTTGTTCATGTTTAAAGCCATATATACCTTTCTCCATATGTATAAGACGAACACCTCCGGTCGGAATATCTGTCAATTGTAGAAACGTCTGAAGGCACGACCTAAACTTGGAGATAGGTTGTTTTCTAGCCCTGTTCTTCTTAGCACCAACATTTTTCTGTGTTGAAACGTTGCTAATCTCTTTACCAGGCAGCTATATATCATATAATTTGTTAGATGAAGTATAAGATATCTAATTTAACATTTTCCATGCATAAATATCATATAATTGTGATGTACCTCTTTTTTTGAGACAACGGACTCGGTATGCTCCGGAATCCCCTTATCCTTTGTTTTGGATCTTGTTGGAGTCTAAATAACATTACCATGTAAAAAATTAAAATAAAATGCTCGTAAAATCTTTGAATCTACACATTAAGGTTAACAAAGGTTCATAACGGTTTTAAGCATACCTCATATCATACGAGTATGAGGTTTGACGGCCATGCAACATACGACCCTATAGCATCTCCCACCAATGTTGCATCCGAAACATCGTCAGGATAGGGTAATAATGCACCCGCCTCTGTAGCAATATCAACCGATACTTTCATGCATCCAGTAGGGAGTGGGTTATTGTGAAGTAATTCTACCGAAGTGTTATACATTTTTCCCTTGCCAACCTTCCGATAAGTTGGTGAAGATAAGAAGAGCTGACAATGGGAAACGCCCTAAAACCAAAAATAAATATGACATTGTTAATGTGTATATATGTCATTTAAATAATTTAAGCTACTAATTTAATTTCATAAAAATATATATAATTGCCTCTGGAATATTCAGTCAAAAGCTGCAGTTGATACTATCTTTCTCCGATCCATCTCTAAAACCTGAAGTGTTATCCCTTTCTTTCTCCTTTCTTAATTCCCGAACTTCAGCTTCCAGTGCTTCCAATTTAGCTTGAAGTTCTGTATTACTAGGAGCCTTTCCTTTTTTAATATTCAAGGAGGTCGGAGTGATCCCAAATCCCTTACCCCTCACCCGACCAGAATACTCAGGGACATCTAATGCCCGACTAAGTATGCTCCTGGAATCATCTAGAGATACAGACTGAGATAACGCCTCCTGAAAATCAGATGAATATCGAATATTTGTCAAATATTTGTTAATAAAGTTTTGATTTAATTAAAGAAATATTGTTATACTTACACATTTCTCAAATACTTGTAGAACCTCTTCTGCAACAACTCCAGAATTGCCCACACGGGCTTCCTTCCACAAGACATGTGCAGGAAGAGATGTTTCAGAGCTATTCGCCTTATGTAACTACATATAAAGCCAAATAATATGATCAAATATAACTCATGATGAACAATTATTATATCATTGCAATTTATTGATACTTACCAAAGATTGCTCCAAACGTCCATATCCAACACGTCCTTTCCTGTATCGATACTGGGGAGCTGATGCTCTTTCCCGATTAATTGCACTTAAACTCTTAAATGTCGGGGTTTGTCGTTTGGCTTTAAACGTTACCCATTCTTGTGGTGAAATCAAACTTGCATATTTAGATGGATACTCTGCATCAACAAAGTTACCTTCAGCATCCTTAAGAAAGGTGCGGTTTAAATATGTCCTAAACCCTCTTAGGAGCTTCCCTGCCAATCTCATCAAATAAGCTTTTCTTTCTTCCTCAACGTTGAAACACCTCTAAAAAAACCATACACGTTGGTTAGTACAAATAATTTAAAATACATGATTAGTTGGCATAATTAAAGACATAATTATGGTACCTTTATCTCATTCCAAATTTTTTCTTTGACTTCCTTCAACTGTTTGTTTCTCCAATCATCACAAGTAATAGGAATCGCATTCCTTACAAGTGCACCAATGAAACTTGTCAAGGTATGACTATTAGGCTCAACAAGAGTGCCTGAAGGCCTCCAATGCACATCTAAAATGATGCCTTGATCTCTAGCACGGATCACTTTCTTCATAACGATTATTCCTCTTTTAATCTCTTCTTCCATAGATTTTTGACTTTCATCCTGAATAGGATCATCATCATGTGGGTAATCATCATCATGTGGGTGATCATCATCATGTGGGTGATCATCGTTAGTAGCCATCTAACCTGTAATAAAGAAATCAAGGATATCAAATATATTATATAACAAATATAATATGACATAATATATAACAAATATAATAAAGAAATCAAGGATAAAGAAATCAAGGAAATCAAGGATATCAAATATAATATGACATAATATATAACATTGAATGAGCAATATTAACACTAACACTAACACTAACCTAAACTAACCTAAACTAAACTAACACATTATATAGCAATAACAATTATTAATTTCCATTAGTAATTAATAGAAATCAAAACCAAAAGGAGGAAAGTTATGACTTAAGGATTTACAATATATTTCTTTAGAACAACAACCTCAAGGATTTACAATATTAAAATAATGAGCAATATTAACACTAACACTAACACTAACCTAAACTAAACTAACACATTATATAGCAATAACAATGTAGAGCAACATTAACACTAACCTAAACTAACCCAAACTACAATAACACTAACCTAAACTAACCTAAGTCATAACAAAACCTAACACAAAACCTAACAGAAAAATATGAAACTCACTTCTAACATAAAAAGAAAAACTCTTACCGGAACAGTGGAGCACGGTGGAGTATACGGTGGAGGATGGTGGAGGACAATGTAGGAAGGACGACGGCCGGACGGACGACGGCGAGAAAGGACGGACGACGGCGGTGAAAGGACGGACGACGACGGCGGTGGTTTCAGCTGGTTCGTTCTTGTTCGCAGAAAGAGAGGGAAAGAGGGAAAGAATGAAATGAAAATTGAAACGGTGTCAGTATTAATACTGATACCGTTTCAATTTTTATTTTAATTAAAAAGACCTTAGACAGCGCTTTGAATGAAAGCGCTGTCTAAGGTGGGCCTTAGACAGCGCTTTTGATTTTTTTTTTTTTAATTTATAAGACCTTAGACAGCGCTTTTGAGTAAAGCGCTGTCTAATATTTTACTTTAATTTTTTTTTTTTAATTTATAAGACCTTAGAAAGCGCTTTCCTCAAAAGCGCTGTCTCAGATCTTATATTTTTTTTTTTAATTTATAAGACCTTAGACAGCGCTTTTAAGTAAAGCGCTGTCTAATATTTTCTTTTAATTTTTTTTTAATTTATAAGACCTTAGAAAGCGCTTTCCTCAAAAGCGCTGTCTAAGGTCTTATATTTAGACGCGATTTTATTTTTCTAAGTGAACAGTTTCCGTGTTTTCTAAATTTTTTAACTTATAGCTGCGCTTTTGTAATAAAGCGCTGCCTATGTAGTGCTGCCAAAGAGTAATTTTGGCGTAGTGTATCTACATAACAGTCTTAATGCTTTAAGGTTATCTCACTTCACAGTAAAGCTCGACTACGGATACTTTAAGAATAATGTTCTTATATTTAATGAGATCTCATGATTAAGTCACATTTAATATTTCATTAAACGAACTAGCGATTCTAGGGACTTTATTATTTTGGAAAAACAAACATAATAAAGAAATGTCTTTTATTAATAAATAATTTGATACAAATAGGTTAAATTACATTAAGATTTAAACCTCAAGAATATACAAAATTGATAGTAGCAGGGAATTATAATTGAGAATAATAATGTTAATAAAAGAATAATAATGTAGATGAAAATAGTTAATGTCAAAGATATTTGAATAAACTATAATTGTGAATATTTAAGTACAATAGATAATTGTATTGCACATAGAATATGAAATGGAATATCAGTGCCTCTTGGAATTATAATAAGGTAGAGTTGAAAGAAAACGAACAAAACAAGTTGCAAAATATATTAAAATCTACACAAAATTATGGAAAACCTTTTTGAAGATAACATTTGTTGTCTGAGATAAAGGATTTTTGTCTTTGTCATGAATTAATATTTTGCGACCAACTTTGCTCTTGACTCTTAACATTGCTACTTAGAGTTGTCCGTGACTGAAAACATCCTTTGGCAAATATAAACCAACATAATCTAAGGATTGGCCTTGAGACTTGTTAATGGTCATTGAAAAAGAAACAACAATGGGAAATTGTCTTCGAATAAGTTTGAATGGCCATGGAAATTGAGAAGGAGACACAGACATTCTTGGTATATAAATTGTATTTCCAATGTGGGTACCTAAAATAATTTTGGCTTTAATGACGTGATTTGATAGCCTAGTAACCGTCAATCTTGTACCATTACAAAGGCCTTCAAATTGATCCAAATTTTGTATCAACATGATGCATGATCTGATTTTTAATTTCATGGAATGACTTGGCAAGCCTGATGTTTTCAAACAGTTCAAGAATTCAGGAGTTAAATATTCAAAACCATCACTGTCATTAGCTTCTGATCTGTCAATGGATTCACTTCTCAAAAACTCCTTTGGGTCACCGATACAGTTGATTATTTCGACTTAGAATTATATAGGAAAAAAATAAGATAATACAAAGGGATATAAGTAGATATTGAAGGTTACCTAGAAGAATATTTGTGATGTAATCATTGATTTCATCAACTATTTCAATAGTTGAAGCCAAAATAGCTATACTTTATAGGAAGGTAGTATTAGTGAAATTTTCAAGGAGATTTGGATAGGTACTTGAAATAATATTTTCGATTGGGCCCACATAATCGGTTAGAATTAACTCGGGTGGAATTGAAATTTCATCATATCCATCATTTGGTTCAGATATTTTTCCATCACCAACTTTTAAAATCCATTCAGAAAACTTACGAATGTCTTTAAAGTCAGTTGAATGTGACCCAGTTCCCAAACATATATTTTTGGTTAGTATTAAAACTTTTCAATGGTCCTAGACATATGAAGCATTTATTGCAGAATGTACAATGTTAAACCTAGTACCTCTTGGAACCACAGGTAGAATTTGTCGGAAGTCGCCACCAAAGACAACAACTTTGCCTCCAAAAAATTTATCGCAAGCGGAATCATCAGTACTCATGATATCTTTTAAAGACTTGTCAAGAGATTCAAAGTAGAATTTGTTTTCCATGAGTGCCTCATCCCAAATTATTAGCTTTGTTATTTGCAATAACCCAGCAAGGTCCGATATTTTCTCGATGTTACAAATAGAAGATTCTAGACATGATACAGGTATTTTGAATCTAGAATGTGTTGTTCGTCCTCCTGGTAAAAGTAGACTTACAATTCCACTTGAAGCCACATTCAAAACAATGTCGCAGTTTGAACGTAAAGCTGCTGATAGTGTGTTCCACATGAAAGTCTCCCCAGTTCCATCATAACCGTATAAAAAAACACACTTCCTTTCTGTTCAATAATTGCAAGCATGATCTCCTTAAAAATGTGGTGTTGTTAATCTAGTATCATCGGAGATTGAGAAACAATGAAACAAATCAGTTACAAATAAAGAAGCAAATTGGATGAAGTTATATATATATATATATATATATATATATATATATATATATATATATATATATATATATATATATATATAAACAGTTAAGGATTTAATACAGAAATAATTAATATATTGGAGAAACCAATATTAGTGTTTGAGATTGCGGTGCCATGCAGATATTTCACGTTATAGCAGAATTCTGTGTTTCAATATCAGTGTTTCAGTATGTTGTGCCATGCGGATATTAGTGTTTCAATATTAGTGCTATAATAATTATAGTGGAAGCGAGTTATAGCAGAATAGTGGTAATTTCAATGGCACATGCAAATATTTCGTGTATTAGAAGAATAGTGGGATAATAATGATACTAGAATGGACCATATAGCAGAATAGTGTTAACTTCAAATTACTGGCAGCAAGTTATAACAGAATATGGGAAAATAATGATCCAAAAGAATATATGTGAGTGTAACAATACTGGAAGTGAAATAAAGCAAAAAAAACTCATGAATGAATAAAATGCATGAGAAATAATAATTTGGAAGTGAATGAAATGTAAAATTGCGGATATAGAACTGGTATAATGGCCCTTAATTGTTGATCCAGAAATAAAAAACAAATAGAGTGCCAAAAACTTTCCTAGCATAAACATAGTATATAGAAAGATCTGCTACTGAAAAAATGTTGAAATCCAATAGAAGCAAAAACGAATAACGTAAATAAAAAATTCATTACCAGTTCAATGTATATTAAAATTTTGATTTATATTAAACAACAATAACATTTCAATAGAGCTTATGTATGATTACGGGAATATCTTGTAAACAAAATATGTAGCGGCAATAAAAATTGCGAATAAAAATAGCAGCATTCATTTCAGGTGTAATTTTCGAGATTGTACTGGTATATATTAATTACTTATAAATGAAACTTGGTATTAAATAATAAGTATATGAATTTTGAAATACTTGTTAATTTTTGAAACAAATCTTGGTATAAAAGTTTCTGAGCTGTAACATCATATTGCTGTTCACTATAAAAGTTTCTGTTTCTAAATTAATCTCTTTTAGTTTAGGTAATGGTAGTAGAGTGCCTTTTTGGTCATCAAGATGGTTTGGAGATAAAATTCTGGCTGAAGAATTCTCGGAGCTGTACGCGTTAGCAGAACATAAAGGATGTTGTGTGGCGGAGTGTGGTAATTGGGAGGAGGGGAGGTGGACATGGAACATCAATTTAAATCACTCAGTTTTACTTGATCAGGTTCAAGTGCAGCGTACAACGCTATATTCTTTGCTGGCTGATATCTCACCGACTGAAGATTCTACGGACTCGGTTCACTGGTTGTTAAAGGATGATGATTTATTTTCTGTTTCTTTTATGTATTCGTTCCTGCAGGAAATTCTTGATGCGAATGATGTTCCAATTGGAGAGGAAAGTATGGCTGCTTTTAAATTAATATGGTCTGCTCAGGTCCCGTTCAAAGTCAAAGTTCATGGGTGGAGAGTGTTGCATAAGCGGATTCCGACGCGGGAAAATTTAGTGCGTAGAGGTATTATAACTAATATGCACGAAATGTCATGTCCATTTTGTTTTTCAGATGTTGAAACAGTCGAACATATATTATTTCAATGCCAAAAATCAGGTCGAGTTTGGAATTTCGTGTGTAAATGGTTGGGTATTCCGAACATCTTAGTTGGTAACATTTTGAATCATCTTTCCTGTTGGGTAATGGGGTGTGCGGGTAGGAAGTTCTTAGTTACCAATGCGGTCGGTCTGTGGTTGTCTATTTGCTGGATCATTTGGTCTTCCCGAAATAATATTGTATTTAGTGAAGAGTTTTGGGATCTTGATACGATTATGAATCACATCCTCTATTTTACTTGGTGGTGGATTGGAAAGAACCACAAAAGCTCTAATTTTTGTAATTATTACACTTGGGTAAAGTCCCCTAGTGATTTTTGTGGCCTTTGATTTGTATAGGCCTTACATGTATACGGGTTGGGATACCCCTCTTGTATCCTTGATATATAAATTTTTAGCTTATTAAAAAAAAATCTATTTTCAAGAAAATCTTGTACATAATTATTTGGATATGGCATAGGTTTAAAGTCTTTCAAGCTCCTTTTGTTCTTTTGAAGTTGTTTCTCGATTTCCATCAAAGTAAGTTGTTGGAGTTCTTCAGGAGATAGTGATAAATCTACGGTAAATAAATCATGAGGTGATAATTATTTGTAAATAAATTAAGAGACAGATGACAAAGCTATGTATGTAGATGAATATAAATTGAGCATTACCTAGATTATTATACAAATTTCTTTGTTAAAAAAGAATTCCATCTGATAAGTATATCCAAGTGTTAAGCCATACATGATCTGGTCGATTCATTGAAGCTGATTACATGGTAACAAAAAGTTTTTGAAGAAATACACCAGAACCCAAATTGTAAGCCTCTTTATTGCCTCAATGAACTTTTTATCATCTTGTAGAAATCTCATAGCAAATTAAAGCATGCTTCTCTGAAAGTTTCATGTTTAAACCCCTCAATAGTTTTGAGATCATCATAACTTGTAGGCCCTTTCTTTATTGTCAAAAATATCCGCATATAGTATAATTCCCCGGTTGTTGGAGGTACCCAAATTAAGCGGCCAATTGTGTAACCTCTTTTCCTTGGTCTCCAACATTTGTTTTTCTTGACATAAACAAACTTGAACACAAATTGTCCATATGTCAATAGCTTGTCCACAAACCAATAAGTAAACATGGTTTCAGTTACACTCGCCTTTAGAAGGACATTGCCAATCTGTTCAAAGTCTTTGTAGTACACTGAATTCTCTCATTCAAAGTGAAAAAACAATCTTTCAACGACAGGTTTCCTTCCATGGATAGAATATGAAAAAAAAAATCTCCAACATGCTACACTTGGTGAAACATATCTACAATCAAGGTATTGTTTGATTTCATCATTATTCCCTTCACCACCACTTGTACTTGGAACAATAGCAGCTGATATTCTACCAGAACCCTTGTTGATTGATGTATTTGAATAGATATTTAATAGAAGTACTTTGGTTGCACCATTCCATGTTGATGTGTGCTTCATATTTCATAAACAAATGTGGGTTGTGGGCCACAACATGACCGCTATGAAGCATGATTCCATTCTTCTCAATTGTAAAACTGTTATCCATTCTTCTATAAACTGGGTATCCAACTTGATCAACTATGGTGACATCTTGGAATTTCTTGGGATAATACTTAGAACACCTTCCATTGGTTATGCACGAACATTTATGGTTACCCATTCCACAAGACCCGTGCACCATGTGGTTCTTCACTAGACCATACAACTTAGGTTGTTTTTACAAGACCTGGTACCTAAGCAGAAATGATTTTGTCAATGTCATCAGGGGTCAGATATTTATTTGATAGATGTAAGAAGATTAGGAGGCGGGCATGGGGAAAACCTCGTTTCTGGATTTCGATTGTGTACATGTATGTATAAAAAACAAAGATTACATTGAAGCCAATGGAAAAAATGAATAAAGGATAAAAAGTAATAGATGTAAAGAAATGTAGTTTGAAAGAATAGTAAGACCTTTCATGCCATAACTTTGCCTAAAACACCTTTCTTAGTCACGTCAGATAAAAGATTATCGAACTTCATTTTAAAAACTCTAGCAATGATATCAGGTTTATCTTATGGCTTCAAGTTGAGAGGAAGTAAAGCTCGTTGAGTTTCAGGCCAATTTGGATTGCATGTGAAAGTAATGAAAAGATCTGGGAAGCCAACTTTACTACAAATTGCCATGCCATCATAGTGTAATTGATCCATAAATCTCCTACTACCAACATAAGATGAAGGTAAGATATTGTGCTTGACCTAGGTGTTTGACTTTGGTCTCCTGTTTCATTAAGACTTCGATACTTTGAAACTCGAAGCTTGGATTAATTGTTACGAATCCATTTCAATATTTCTCCCTCAAGCATGGTGAATCCGTCAACCAAAAACTCTTTAAAAAATCTCCTAGACGACAAAATAGTTTTACCTTCTTCGATTTTGTTTGGATTCGAAAAGCCAACCACTCTCGAATATTAAGTCTGTTTCTTGGATTATCGTCGAAGATATCAAGATCTCGATGAGCAAAATTTAGTCTATAACCATCTTATCCATAGGGAAATATCAAAGGATATTGGTAAGACAAATAACTTGCATGAAATTCATTAATACGTTTTAATGTTCCCCCTTGTCTCTGCATAATAGTGTCTCTTTCTTCAATCGTGTCAATATCACTAACTATTAAAGCAGCAACCTCATAAACAGTTGGTTGGTTGTACACTCTCCCATCTATAGATCTGTTTGCAATAAGTCTTGGTTTCAAGTTGTGTACATTCCCTTAATGTCCCTATCTTGCCATGTATAATCTCTTATCATGTGTGTTATAAGTGTACACCATTTTTGATAGATTTTGTGTGATGCTAGGATCAATGTTCTTTTGTTCCTAAAAATAAAGGAAAATTAATTATATATGTAAGAAAGCTACATATCAGAATTGGATGTCTGTAATATATATACATACCGCAGTCCATACATTCTATTAGCAACTTCATTTTTTGTGTCGTATATGTAGAGTTGTACAAATTTTGGTGCATGGCCATCAAGTGGCAATAAACTACCAATGTGGTGGCAAGTTTGACCTTGGATTCATATTGTAGGTGGACCCCTTTCGTTATTGAATTTGTTGTCCAATTTAGCGCTGGGTGAAGTGAACGCAAACATCATATTGTATGTTCTTAGTTGTTATTGGAAATTCTTACTACCTTTGAAATTATAACCAAATAGTAAATGGGATAATAGGCTTGGAGGATGTTTCAAGAAAGGTAATTCAACTTTTTCATTACCATGGCATGATTGGTACTTTGGATTCGACGCATGTTTATGTTTGTCCATTCTCTCTTGATACCACATCAAATCCTTACAATGTCTACACTCAATCATTGCATCACCCATATCATAATAATATGAACATAATATAAAAAACTCATTGATCATATAACAATAGATTATGTCATAAGACATGAAGATAATAATGTGTGTGTACCTAGATTGTAACATGCCTCATCCTCCATTGTTGAATATGGTGGAGACATGTCATCATTATCCAAAATTGAGTCATCTTCTGGTTCTTTGGGCTATTGTAATAGCAAATAATGTTAATAAATATCATTTGTACTCATACAGTTATAAAAATAATATAACATATCATTCAAATCTTTATCTGAAATGTATGTGCAAAATTATGGCCATTTTATTCAAAGTGTTATGAATAATTTATAAGGATAGTACTCTATTGTACGACAACTAAAACGCTTGGAAATGGAAACGGAGGAAATGTCATCCTGCAAAGTCTTAAAGCAAGTGGAAAATCAATTGTATTCGTGTACAAACTAGGAAGAAAAAAATGGTTTAATAATGAATACTGCCACAACAACAGTCTACATTTATATGTTGATACCTTTCTTGATAATAAATGATAAGGTATCAACTCAAAAAAGTATAGAAAAAAGTGCATTTTTCTTGTCTCAAAATATAAGAGAAAAAAATCAATTTTCATCATTTTTAAGGTAAAATTAAATGCAAGTTGCATTTAATTTGCTTTCTCTCTCATCTTTTCTATAAACAACAACCAATTAGAATTGTTTTTACATCTTTCAAAACAAATTTTTTCAACAAAATCTTAGTCAAACTATTATGATTTTTACTTTTCTTAATAAGTGTGTTTTTGAGTTTTTCTCTTATATTTTGGGACGGAGGGAATACTAAATAAGTAATTCATTTACATGCCTAAGAACGGGTTGTAGTCACAACCATCGTTGGACTCACTGTCGAAATCCAAGTTTACAGTCGGCTTAAATATCGGGCAAGTTGGAGGGATTGTGGTTGCATTACTTGTTGAAATTTTGGCATGAAATGGGGATGGAACATTGACAGAGTTGTGAGATTCAATTATAAAATTTTAGTATGTAAATAAGATGATATCAACCAAGGTGTGTGTTAATGTGTACGCCAAACATGTGATCATACACAGTAAAAAAGGGAGTCTGTTGTGTAGTTGCTGGATGGGGGAGGAATGTTTCTTGCTTGGCTGATCCTTGTAAGGTTATAAGCTCTATCCGGCACTCCAAGACCCTTATTAGGGCATCCTTGGTACATTTCAGTTGCATTGGTGCACCCCTTTTATTTTGCACAAAATCATTCATGTATGAAAAAACATGGTAATATGAATAAAGAAAAGTGTTAAACGAAATAAGTAGGGTACGATTTAGAAAGTCTTACACGAATGTCGTAGATGAGCGTGGCAGAATTGGCTGAAGCATTCATGGATTTACATTTCCTATCCCTGTAAGCGTGGAAACCGTGTCAAATTTTGTGAAAAGGTTTGTACTCATGTTATGAAGGTTGATACGTCTCGATGGAGTATGTGTACGATGTGTCGCTACACTGGGTTGTGTTTGTTGCAAAATGGCATCTATGCGTTGTCCAGCAGACACAATTCTGTTGATTATTTGTTGGCTAGAAGTCGCTAGTGTAATATCGGAAAGGGGAATTCGTGTTGTGGAAGGTGTGGTGAAGTTTGACGTCATATCCTGTTTAGAGCGCTTAGTCTTTTTTATGTTTTAGTATGCAAAATCTACGCAATCGTGCCCTTTTAGCTGAAAAATTCCTCCAACTAAAAGGATCATCACTGACGGCATGTAGTTGTCTTGTTGGTATATAGAAAACAAATTGTTAAAGGACTATGAAACATACCATCCACTTTAGTGTGGTCAACAATATACAATGAATAATGGCATATGATAGTTAATAATTAAAGGACGCATAAATATAATAAGTTACATGCATGAGTCAATTGTTGGTAGGTTCAATCAAGGAAGCAAGAACATGAATAATCTATTGAAAAACATAACAATCTAGATTTAAATGACTGCATATACCGTTCATAATAACAATGTCGCTGCTTGAGGAAAAAGAACCAGCAAATTCAACCACAATCACAATATGATATACAATACAACCACAATAACCATGTGATTTGAATCATTATTTACTCCCAATTACTATTGAAGCCATATTATTTTGGGAATCGTAATATGCAAAAAGTATTTCCATACAGATGAAATCGTAATTTGAAGTCATATTGTTTAAGCTCCCTTTATTGGACTATGATATACAACTAAAATAACTACAAAGCACAAGATATGGTCCATAACAGCAATCGCGCATAACCATAAAGCAAAAGTCGGTAACTAAGAAGACAACATAACCATTTAAGTAAATAAGTGACCAAAAATGTAACTGGAACACAATGCAACTCAGAAATCGGTAATTCCCAGCAACATAAGAACGTAATGCATATAATTTTTTGTTTTGTGTACCTGACATGCGTGTCACTGTCGGTATTGTGTTTCATATGTTAATTGTAGCAAAACACCCTGTAACAGCAATGCAAAAACAACATGCGACAATTCTCAAATAGCCATAAAAAACCAAGGATCCATGTAAATGTTGATATACTGAGTTAGGAAAATAGAAGTAGACTTGACATATACAATAGATAACATTACAAAACAATAGATTAAGAAGCTGGATTTCGATGAGTGTGGAAGTTAACCATGAGATAACAACTACTGGTTTTCGATAATGGGAGTTGTAAATTGCTTTTGGGTATGTTGACTTTCGTTGGAAAAAATTAAAAAAAGTCAAAGCTTAAATCGTAAGTATTACGTGGAAATATTTGATGAAAAGTTTTATTACTATTTCATAAAAGTAGTAAGTCTTGTAATCGAAATAGTTTATGTTCAGAGTCAGAAATGAAATGAAGTAAAGTAATTGAACTTGACATGGAACTAACTCACTTTATATAGTCTGACATAGAACAAGTGATTTCAGTACCAAGTAACATTATCAATGCACAAAAGTATGAGAAATGAAATCGGTCCACAGTTTAATGCTTTAGCAACATTAAACAATTGTACCGTTGATGACCACGTTTAGAACGCCCATCCCTTTGGTCATCAGCTGGACGTCAGAATTGAGAGCTTTCATCTGCTCCACTGCACTGTTGAATTCGAACTCAGTCGCTCCCAAGTTGTCCTGCTCGAGGATGCGAATTCTCTCGATCAGGTACCTCCGGGTCTTCAGGGCTTTCTCGTCCTCGGTCTCATCCTGACCGACCACCGACGATCCCTCCAGCTCGGCCACCTTCGCCTTCAGGATGGCATTCTCTTCCTTCACCCTTGTCACCTCCCCCTTCATCTTGGTCACTTCCTTCTGGAGTGCGATCTTAGCCTCCAGGTTGCCTTCGAGCTCTGTCAGCCTGTTATGTATCTCAACATTCTCTAGCTCGAGGTCGGTGATCTTGGGCTACGCCCTCTTGAGATCCACGAGCGGAACTGTCTCCGCATCCCCAAGGGCCAACGCCGCCTCCAGCACTCTCATAAAAGCGGTCGCATCCTGGCAGAGAAGCTTCCTCCTCACCTTAGGGTCGGCGGATAGAATGGCCGACGCCTCAAGGTCGGGGACAACAACAGAGCCTTCCCCGTCAAATAATTTCCCTTGAAGATAACACGGTGGCAGTACAAATTTGCCCCCGACGAAACTGCTCGAACCACTAGCTGGGGAAGAGCCAATGTCGTCCCGCTTCCTCTTGTTTGTTGTGTCCGGAGTAGGAGGGTTCAAAGTGGCCCCCGAAAAGGAGGCGGTCCCGCCCACAAACTTCTCCAGCGTGGCTTGCTGCTTGGCAGCGTCGGACTTAGGCACTGGCGCATTCTTGAGGTTTTTGGCCGCTGTGGACCTGACCAGACGCTCCCTCATGTTCGACATCTTCCCTGCAAAAATAAAAGGGGGGTTAGCACACAATGCCAGACATTAAAAATACGGACAAAGAGATAACCTATACCGATGAGCTCAAACGCAACGTCCTCGTTTTCGCATTCGAGGAGGGCCTTAGTATTTATGTAGCGAGCTGCCCGAGTAGGCTCTCCATCCTCCCCATACAGTTCTTTGTCGTCCCTGTCCACTACGAAGGCGGGGCTGAAACTCTCTACATAGGCATGCAATGCCCGGAAAGACTCCTTGTCCATGTCACATAACTACTCATGCTTACCAGAAACTGATCGGCCCTATATCTAAAATGAGCATACACCCATTCCAACAAGAACTTTGACACCGCCTTCATCACCTCCAGACCACCAACTTCCACGACCTCCATGGTGGATATAGACTCCTTAGTTGCCTCAGAGACAGGCTTCATGACCAGGAACCTATATTTGAAGTTTCGGACAAATTCCGAGTATGGCCAGAATAGCCTGCTCTGTTGCTTAAAGGACACCCAGCTTTGTTTTGGGCCCGCCATGCTCCTCTAAATTTGAAATATGCAGAAGAAAAGATCCACTGTGGCCCCGACCTTCAGATATCGGCAAACCAGCTCAAAGGTCCTAATAAACACCAGAGTGTTCGGATGTAGTTGGGCAGGGCACAGTTCAAGATGACAGAAGATGGCCTCTTGAAAGTCGGTGAAGGGCAGACGATACCCCGCCTCCACGAAAGAAAATTCATACATGGGGAATTGCATCCCCGGATACACCGAACATATCTGGTCGTCCTCCGTAGGGCAAATAGGCATCCAGTTTACGGTGGCATCCTCTGCCCGGTCTTCAAGATAAGGAAACTCACGAGCCTCCTTGAATTTCTGGTATCAGATATGTGATATCAAGTGAGATGTCACAGCATCAATATCTGTTAAATGAACAAGACAAAAATAGAACTTAAAAGCGATAAACAACACAGAGAATTGCTCACTCAGTTCGGTCTAACTACCTACGTCTGGGGGCTACCAAGCCAGGAAGAATATCCAATCAATAGAATTAGTTCAAAGGTCTAAACCCACAGTTTTCCAACCCTATCACCTAATCCCTACCTATGAAATTTCTATCTAAGACTCACTTAGATAGGAGATACCTCTCACTCCCCCTCAATCACAGCAGTGGTTACAATATAACAATTACAGTATTTTAGAAGATCACACTCCAAAGACACACCTTGATCTTGCTTAAAAGCTTTGATCAAGAACAAACACTCGTGCTTAAAAGCTTAGAGTAGACAGCATACAACTCAACTAAAACAGTTCTATTCAAACATCAAAGAGATGACTGAATGGCTCACAAACTTAAACCCTAATACTTAAACTCTGCACTCAATGAATTCTTCTCTCTCTGCATCTTCAAGTAGGGTTGGCACAGCATTATATAGAATCAGAATACTTGGGCTTGGGCAAATCACATAATCTCAGATTTGATCCTTAATTAAAACAGATTTTCTTTCAAATCCATTCGCCCTAAAATAGAAAATATACTCCACAAAATATGCAGAATTGATTATATCAAATAAAATCTTCTTCAATAAATTCGCCTGCAATCTCTCTAACAAAATCTCCCAAGATATAGCAAATAAAGCGCGGCCCTATAACCACATACCAGACTGAGCATAAAGTTCTGCTAACAAATGTCAGAACATCGTGTTCGACATCACACACAAAATCTGCAGAATACAACAATACTAATAAAACCACCATATGTAGAATGTTGGAAGCACATGTCAAGACATCACATCAGACATCTTGAATACACGTGTTATTTTACCAAAATTGTTGCCAATTACAGAACTAACAATCTCCCTCTTTGGCAAATTTTGGCTAAAACAATATTAGCATGCATCAGAGATACCAACAGCAGAAACACACTTCAAACAAACTAATCTAACACATTCTGAAAAAAAAACAACCAAGAAAACCAGCTTCACAACAAACAAAACTCCAAACTCCCCCTCAGCGACAACCAGAAATCCAATTCCAACATCAGAACAGCAAAGCCCAAACTCTACTCTCCCCCTTTTTAGCCAGAATTGGCCAAGGAGTTATGAAAGAAGTCAAGTCAGTACCAAGAACTCACCCTCTCTACATACAATTAGTCATACTAGCTACCAGTCAGTCAATTTAGCTCTCCCTTGTTAGCCACAGAAAGTCAAGACAAGTCATGGAACATCCAAACAAGATAATCATATAGGAAACAATATCCCAGAGGTTCAGATTACATAACAAACACCCAAGGTGCAAAACACAACCAATAACAAAACGAAAAACCAAAAAAAAAACCATCAAGGAACAACACCAACAACTGAACACAACAAAGTACCAGAACCAAGTCATTCATCAGTTTCCTCACTGGAGGCATCAGCTTCCTCTTCTCCCTCAGCATCAACCTGTTCTAAACTTTTGATCAAGGCTTCTAATTTCAGCTTCCTAGCAGTATTTATGCTGATCACTGTTTCCATCTCCTTGCACGTAGCCTTTAACTCACTTATTAACTGACCTTTGGTGGTATTCTTATTGGCAACAGTTGCAGATGTCGAAACAATGTCAAGAACATGTTGTCCTACAAAGAGTTTGGAGTGAAGAGACAAAACAGACTCCCTTTTGCAAGCAATATCTGTAGCAGCCAAGATCCTAGGATGTTGATTCACAATAATCCCACAAATTAAAGATGGAAAAGCAATTGGCAACTTCACAGCCATTGTTCCAGCATGTTTGACTGTTTGATAAAAAATATAAGAACCATAATCAAAGTCCTTCTTAGTTCTAACTGCAAAGATAAACTTTCCCAACCCAACAGAAATTGTAGTCTTATGGTTGGTAGGAACCCAGTTGGCAGCTCCAATCCTATGCAGTATAGCATACTTAACACTCAAAAGACCAGCAGCCAGTTTTCCCTTCAAAGGCCACGCACTCACTTGATTTACAGTAATCTCCTTGCAAATCTGATTGTCAGTGACCTCCAACTCACTCTCTGCTTGTTCACTCCTTCCCAATTACCTGTTAATAACAGTAGGAGAAAACTCAATACACCTACCACTTACATAAACCTTGCTAAAATCCATACTCCTGCTATCAGTAATGTCTTCAAGGATGTTCACAATGAACTCCTTGACAAGCATATCATAACATTTTGAAAACCTAGACACTGTCTTCATTAATCCAGCATAATTGATCAATTCCATAATCTCATTCATCTCAAGAGCATCTCTACCTAGCTCTCTCTCCATGGCAACCCTTCTTTGATAAACATACTTCCATTTTTGCACACTAACAACAGAATGAAAAGAAACATTATCTAGTGGAGCATCAGGAACTTTATCAGCAGTCATTTTCACTGGAGAGATGTCTGGAACATACTCTTCAACATCATAGTCAGATTCAGAATCAGCCTTTACCTTTCTTTTCTTGGATGATGTAGACACCTTACTCCAAGATTTTGGAGGACCAACCACAGACTTCTTCTTACTATTGCTAAGAGAACCTGTCATAGCAACAACCTTTTCTTTTTTAGTCTTCATCCTCTTTGCTATCCCAGGATTTACACGGGAAATCAGATCATTATCAGACAGATCATCAACATTCACAATTTCATCATCATTCACATATTTCTTTCCCTTCTCAGCAGCAGATATTTCAACATCTGTTTCAACATTAGTTTCAGCATCCTTCAACACAGAAGCAGCAAGCTTATGAAGCTTATCATCTTTTTCACTAACAGAAGCACCAATAGGTTCCCTATCATCTGTTGTAACCTCAGAAGAATTAGGAGTAGTGATCTGGGCAAGAGGTTTAGATATTCCAGCAACAGCAAAACCTTCATCTAAAACCCTAGAAACAATTTTATCTACACTTTTGTCAACTGAAAATGTTTCTTTCTTGCTTTGATTATCGTGAGAAGGAGGGATAGTAGTTCTGTTGTCTCCAAACAGAATCCCAGTAACAAAGCTTCTAAGTTCACTATCATCATGCTTCCTAACTTTACCAGCCTTATTTTCAGAAGGGGATTTTGAAGGATTACCTTTTGCATGCGATTTTTTGATCCTTTTCATTTCAGTCGTAGTATGAGGACTCATTGATAAAGGAACGACATCAAGAGCGCCTTCAGGAGAAATGTCTTCAAAGTGAATCTTCGACTTAGAAGCAGATTTAGACGGTGATGATGTAGATTATTGAGACATATTGTTCTTCTTGCAAAGCTTAGATTTGGGGACAAAAGAATTTCTGAAGGAGAAGATGAAGCGTGAATGGTACAAGTATGACACAGGATGTATGTTGCGTGTGCGAAGAAAAGTTGGAAATGATTGCTTTTGATTACCAACACATGTCATTAATTTCCATTTTAAAAAACGTAACCGGGCTTTCCCTCCTAATTTTTTCACCTGCATAGACTCTTTAGGAGAAGTGAGATGTTAAAACTTCTCATGAGGCATCTTGATCTGCTTCCCTAATTGGCAATCTTCATAACTTCTTCCTTCTTCTAGATGTTCCACCTTTTGATCCCATACTCTGACTTCATCTTCTTCAGTATACCCACATGTGTAAGAGCCTGAGTCTAGAGATACCCATAGATAGCAGTTGTCCTTGGACGTAGCACCCTTCATGACAACTTCACATTTCTCATTAGTGACAATACATTCAGCTTTAGTAAAGTGAACTTTAAGCCCTTGCTCACAAAGTTGACTAATACTGATCAAGTTGGCTTTCAGTCCTTTGACCAGTAACACATCATCTAACCTAGAAGCACCTGCACAATTCAGTTTTCCCATACTCTTGACTTCTCCTTTGACACCATCACCAAAAATTACACAGCTGGAATAAGGTTCAACTTCAACCAACAAATTCTTCACACTTGTCATGTGTCTAGAGCAACCACTATCAAAATACCATTCCTCTTTGGTAGAACCTCCTAGAGACATATGAGCTAACAAACAAGTAGTGACAGTCTTTGGAACCCATTGTTTAACAATTGGAGGCCTGTTCTGATTCTGTCTAGTTTGAGGATCAGGTTCAGGGTAACCATAGAGCCTGAAGTAGAAAGGTTTTAAGTGGCCAAACCTTCCACAGTAATGACAACTCCATCTCTGAAATCTACATCTTGAGTGGTTGGGATGTCTTCTCCCATGATGTTGTGGCACTTGATGATGCATAAACTGTCTCGCTCTGTGAGCCTTCCCATGAGGTTGTGGCACAAACTGATTAGGTACAGGAACATAACCTTTCCCATAACGTTGTGGCATCTGGTGAGGTACAACCTTCTTAGGTCCAGACATATGTCCTTTCCCATGATGTTGAGACATCGGATGAGACATGGTCTGTTTAAGTCTAGAGGAACTAGCATCTGCAGAGATCTTCTTATCACCATCAAATCCTAGACCAGTCTTATCACCTGCCCTTTTTCCAGCCTTAAGGATTTCATCCAGAGTGTCAGTTTCACTATTCAACATTCTGATGGATTTGGACATTTGATCAAGTTGGGATTTTAACAACAGGACTTCATTCTCAAGCTCAGCTTTATCAGCCTTAAGCTGGATTATAATTTTCTTCTGCTTCTCCCCTTCTTGACAGACCTCTTCACTTTTCAGACACGACTCTTGATAAGAAGCTGCTAGCTCTTCAAAGGTCAATTCATCATCACTAGACTCTCCATCAGAAGCTTATGTTCCAGTCAATGCCCTAACATGCTTGGCAGTCTCTTCATCATTCTCACTATCAGTATCAGACCAGGAAACAGATAGCCCCTTTTTCTGCTTCTTGAGATATGTAGGACATTCTTTTTTGATATGACCATAACCTTCACACTCATGACATTGGATTCCTTTGTCATGATTAGGCTTCTCTTCAGTTGTTGTTCTCTTCATCTGATCACTTGACTTAGCATTTGGTCTATAGTTCCTGTCCATTCTCTTTAACACCTTATTAAATTGTCTTCCCAGCAGTATAGTTACATTGGATAGCTCCTACTGTGTTTCAATATCACATTCTTCCTCTTCATCTTCAGTACTAGACACCAATGCCATGCTTTTGACTTTCTTTTCTGATCTATCATTCATCCCTAATTCAAATGCCTGAAGTGAACCAATCAATTCATCTACCCTCATTTGGCTGATCTCTTGAGCTTCCTCTATAGCAGTCACCTTCATTTCAAATCTCTTGGGAAAAGATCTGAGCATCTTCCTCACCAGCTTCTCATCAGACATCCTTTCTCCTAGGGCACTAGAAGCATTTGATAGTTCAAGTATACTCATGTGAAAGTCATGAATGGTCTCATCATCCATCATTTTCATATTTTCAAACTTTGTTGTCAATAGTTGAAGTCTTGACATCTTGACCTTGGAGGTTCCTTCATGAGTAGTTTTTAAAATATCCCAAGCTTCCTTAGCCACTTCACATGTGTTAACCAGCCTGAAAATGTTTTTGTCAATACCATTAAATATGGCATTTAAGGCTTTAGAATTTCCAAGTGCAAGCTCATCCTCTTCCTTGGTCCACTCTTCTTCAGGTTTCAGCTATGACCCACCTTCTTTATCCACAATGACAGGTGGTTTCCATTCCTTCAAAACAGTCTTCCAAGCCCTGATGTCTAAAGATTTCAAGAAAGTAACCATGCGAGGTTTCCAATAGTCATAATTTGATCCATCTAGAATAGGGGGTCTATTCACAAATCCACCACACTCCTTGTCCATTACACCAGAAAGTGACAGCCCTAGATCTCACCCAGATACAGAGCAGGATGACCTGCTCTGATACCAATTGAAATTCTGGTATCAGATATGTGATGTCAAGTGAGATGTCACAACATCAATATCTGTTAAATGAACAAGACAAAAATAGAACTTAAAAGCGATAAACAACACAGAGAATTGTTCACCCAGTTCGGTCTAACTACCTACATCTGGGGGCTACCAAGCCAGGAAGAATATCCAATCAATAGAGTTAGTTCAAAGGTCTAAACCCACAGTTTTCCAACCCTATCACCTAATTCCTACCTATGGAATTTCTATCTAAGACTCACTTAGATAGGAGATACCTCTCACTCCCCCTCAATCACAGCAGTGATTACAATATAACAATTACAGTATTTTAGAATATCACACTCCAAAGACACACCTTGATCTTGCTTAAAAGTTTTGATCAAGAACAAACACTCGTGCTTAAAAGCTTAGAGTGGACAGCATACAACTCAACTAAAACAGTCATATTCAAACATCAAAGAGATGAGTGAATGGCTCACAAACTCAAACCCTAATACTTGAACTCTGCACTCAATGAATTCTTCTCTCTCTGCATCTTCAAGTAGGGTTGGCACAACATTATATAGAATCAGAATACTTGGGCTTGGGCAAATCACATAATCTCAGATTTGATCCTTAATTAAAACAGATTTTCTTTCAAATCCATTCGCCCTAAAATAGAAAATATACTCCAATAAATATGCAGAATTGATTGTATCAGATAAAATCTTCTTCAATAAATTCGCCTGCAATCTCTCTAACAAAATCTCCCAAGATATAGCAAATAAAGTGCAGCCCTAAAACCACATACCAGACTGAGCATAAAGTTCTGCTAACAAATGTCAGAACATCGTGTTCGACATCACACACAAAATCTGCAGAATACAACAATACTAATAAAACCACCATATGTAGAATGTTGGAAGCACATGTCAAGACATCACATCAGACATCTTGAATACACACATTGTTTTACCAAAATTGTTGCCAATTACAGAACTAACACTCCTCTTCAGTAAAAGTCGATCTCGTTGACATTGGCTCTTGGGCGATCCAGTCGATATCTCCCTCAGCCATTCGAACGTTAGCATGTTCAACGGGTTGCTCCGCCTCCCCGTGTACAACCCCGACGTCGGGGACAACTCCCTCGTTTCTGTCAGCCATTTCACCTAAAAAGCAGAGGAAGTAAAAATGAATTTGACTACAGAGATCAAATTCATCCTTCCACCACTAATTAAGTGAAAGGGCGAGGAGTAAGTACAAGGACGCCCTCGAGCCCTAGTCGACTGTACCGGGATGCGGCAAAATCCGTTTCCCCAGAAAACGGGGACGAGTCTCCACGACTCTACAAAAAGTTTTCGCGAGGACAGGTCTCCTCGACAAAACAAAATGCGCGAAAATCAATTCTCGCGTTGAGAAGGCCTAATGCCCGACTACAAACTTAAAGTTAATCCTAACCAAAAATCTAGGAAGATGTACACAGTCCCATGCTACGTTCAAACACATTCATCCTAGGTTCTTCATGTTCTTCATGAATTTTCCAGAAAATTCATGTGTTCATCAAAGAACACATGAACATTCAACCGGAAAGTTCATGAGTCACCGGGAAATTCATACCAATTTCCATAAAACGAAGAACATCCTGGAAATAACCATGAAAGATGAAGAACTTACTTGATTTTAGAGGTTGAAGATGAAGGTCTGGGCGTGGACGATGAAGATCGACGGCGACAAAGTTGAACTCCGGCGAAAGGACAAGTTGCAGAGCGAAGGGGTTTGAGGAGAGAAATTTGCGTGAAGTGTGAAAATGAATCCTCGCTCCCCCCTTTTATAAGTAGTTGCTCGCTTGGGGAAGTGCAAAGGCCATCATAGTCTAGACCCCCTAGGACTGACAGGAATTAATTACACCACCACGTGTCAGAATAGAATTTTCGTTTGGCATTCCCAAAGCCAGACGTTGCATTCCCCAAGTCTTCTCCAGATCAGTCACGGGCATATTGTAACACCCCACTTTCCCATTTTATAAAATACATAAAAAATATGAAAATAATCAGAGTTTCAACAAAGTAGGATGTCACATCTCATAAAAATTGCTTGAAGTCCCAATTACTTCATTCACTTTATTACTCATAAAAATTGTTTTTACAGCGGAATCATAATTCAATTCAATCTATGGCACTAAGGCCTTCACCACAATACTCTCCATATAATAAGTGGTCTAATAAAAGTTTAATAAATGAGATTTGTAACGAAATAACATGGTATAAAACATAACAAATCCCCCAATATCCCGTGTTACGTATCAGAGCGACTCCTAAGACTCGGTCGAGCAACACAAGCTCCACGCACTACTCAGGTACCTGCTTATCTGTACTTCCCGAGAAGCACAGATACAACAAACAACAAAGGGGTGAGAACTACATTCAATAATTAACGGTGTATAATACATGTTAAGGAGTAGTCATCACACAATCACACATAAACAACACACCATCACGACACACTTGTCACTTTCAATCACAATTCAATAAACACATAGTAATGCAATGTGACTCATGATTTACATTATGCATGTGGTACCAATACACCATGGTTCATTCAATCGAACCCGATTCCTATTGGAATCCGGATATATCATATACACTCCCACTAAGCAATGATTTGTCTCCATCACAACTCCACATTGGAGTCCGGACAAGACTAGGAACCCACCATGGATTCCCACCTAGTTGTCTCCACCAGACACATCATGAAATGCATGACACAAAAGATGCATAAACACATGAATAAGAATCAGTTATACATCTACACGATCCTCCTTATCACACGTGTGTTACACTCGCACCGTAATTCACCATTGAATTACTACACCTGTATCACAATATTATTACACAGAAAAAGTATGCATGAGACGTTATTGTCAAGCATAATACACGATCCTCATTGATCTCACGTGAGTCATGCACTCACTGTAATTCCCACCAGAATTACCCACCTGCACCAATACAGTTATCACATATACAATAATTCATTACTTTGCATTAATCAGTCATTAATGAAGTAATCCACACAAAAATACAGTTTATCATATTTCCTAGTATTACTAGATTTCCCATGTTCTTATATACATATATATGTCCTCACTATGAGTCACCTTAGAATTACCACCCTGTCCAAACAGTCTCACACAGCTCACACGATTAATAACAACACCTCACGTGGCCTTAATTAGCTAATTATCTAATTAATCCACCCAAATTCAATTTTTATTAATTTTCCTACCATTACTAGGTTCAGAAGTTCTGACACCTACCCCAACCTCTCAGACCAAAAGAAACTGCATCGGTCACGAAATCGTGAAAGAAAACGCGACAAAACTCCGACAACATGACAATTTTCCAAAATCACGGAATAAATAAATCATCTATTGCCCTCTAAACCATTCTCAATAAAAAGAATATTGCATTAGCTTCCCAACGCTTCGAACAGGGTCAAAACGGACTCACAGATCAAAAGTTATGAAGAAAACAAAATTTGACATTTTGAAAAAACTGTACATCCTGCGGGTCCGTACAGGTCGACCCATTAGTTGACTCATGCTGTGCAAAAACATAACTTTTTTCTGTTTTTCATCGTTAAATGCCTTCCAGACCTCCGATTTCGATTTCGTAAAAAGCCCCGGTCCCAGAATTCAACATACTACGATATTTTCACAATTAAAACGCCATCCAACACATTTACAAAAATTAACACCATCGTTATCAAAAGTGGAAAAAGTTAGGTTTTCAATCACTCAATTAAACACGTGTCGAAACATACCGACAAGTATTCCCGATGAAATCCCATCATCACCCGACTATACTACGCAATCTATTCCATATTATAACCGTTAAAACATCGATTATATTCATTTATTCATCTATCATTCACCTATTGTTACTAGCCAAATTATCACTTATTAGATCTACATTCGTCACTCTTAAACTTGTCAAAAATCAGATCTGCAAACACAATATAACATGGCAACAACAACAATAATTATCATTCCAATTCACAACAACAATGATCGATTTCATGCAATTCACAACAGATACACACATATCAGATTCAGATCTACAACCACAATTACAAAAATAAAATCCTACAAGGGAAAGGACCCCTCACTACCCTCTCATGATATTAACACCTATATTGAGCCCATTCTCCCCCTTACCTCGAATTCTTGATCAAAATTCTGCGAAAATTGATGAAGAAATTGCCCTAGCTCTGTGTTCTTTCTCTTGTTCTTCCTTCCCTACCTCTCTTTTTTTACGTGAAAAAGTGATTATGACTAAATCTGTCCCTAAACCAGATTAAGGACCTAATCTCCTTATTTTCCTCCCACTAACAATATTATTAATTAAATTCTGACTTTTAATTAATAAATAATAATAATAATAATAATAATAATAATAATAATAATGGTAATAATCGTACTAATAATAATACTTATAATAATATTTATAATAGTGACTATAATAATAACATTAATAATAACCATACTAACATTATTATTTATGTCTACATATTATTATGTATCAGTGCATTATTATTAAACTAATGTCTTCGTTGTTAAACACTCAACTAAGGACACTCCACCCTACGCACTCAACCACATACCCCTTACCAAGGCCACACAATTAAAATAACACAAGACAATTAAATAAATTTAAATGGGGTGTTACAACTCTCTCCCACTTAAAATATTTTCGTCCTCGAAAATGTACCTGGTGCGAACAATTCCGGATACGACTCTCGCATCTTGCTCTCCAACTCCTAGGTCGCACTCCCTCCAACAGCTCCTCCCCAAGCTACTCTCACCAAGGGAATCTCTTTGCCTCTAAGTTATTTCATCTTGCGATCTTCAATCCTTATCGGCGTTGCTTCCACAGTCAGATTATCTCTAATCTGCACTTCATCCCTTTGGATGACATGAGATGGATCAGATAAGTATTTCCAAAATTGCGACACATGAAACACGTCATGCAAGTTCGAAAGCTCAGGTGGCAGCGCTACCCTATACGCAACTGTACCCACTCTCTGTAAGATCTGGTATGGTCCAATGAATTTAGGATCCAGCTTCTTTGATTTCAATGCACGTCCAACACCGGTCACAGGGTTAACTCTCAGGAATACATGGTCACCTTCGCTGAATTCCAAGTCTTTCTCCTTATTCGGTAATCCAATAACAAGTTCCTCAACATATTATTCCACTTCCGGTCTAGAATTTCCCAAAGGTTACATCAACCTAACCGTTTCTGACGCTCAACTTCGGATTCCCGACACAGCAAACAATCATACATAACCGAGTTATATTACTCTTCATGCATGGCCACCAAAATAATCTCATAATGTCTTAATACATTTTCGTAGCTCCCGGCCGAAAGTTCAAGCTATTCTCTATGACTTTCCGCTAGGATCCTCTTTCTCAATTCAATGTCACCTGGCACACAAATTCTTCCTTGAAATCTCAACACACCACACCATCCATCTTGAAGTCACTATCCAAACTGCCCTCACCTACAGGCATCAAATCAACTAGCTTCACGTCCAGCTTCTATTTCTCCTTAATCACATCAAGAAAATCTTATTCGCTTTAAGCATACCCAACCTGACACTCTCCGATGTCAACTTACAAACCATACCCAAGCCTCTGAACTGTTCAATTAAATCCGTTTCTCTCATCAACAAGATCGACATATGTATTTCCTTACTCCTCAAAACATTTTCTACCACATTAGCTTTTCCCGGATGATAACTCAAACTAAATTCCTAATCCTTCAAAGGTTCTAACTCTTTCTCTTCCCATATTCAATTCTTACTGGTCCCATAAGTACTTCTGACTCATGCGACCACTGAACACTTCTAACCTCGATCCATACTAACAATGTTTCCAAATTCTCGACACAAAAACCACTGCAGCTAACTCACAATCATGAGTAGGGTAACTCCCTTTATTTATCCTCAATTGTCGTGAAACATACGTCACTACTTTACCATCTTGCACCTGCATTCTGCCTAATCCTATTTTAGACGCATCGCAGTATACCAAAAGGTTTACTCAAATTTGGTAGCACTAACACTGGCACTGTAGTCGGCTTCTTCTTCATCTCTCTAACACTTTTTCTCGCACACAACATTCCAAACAAAGACTTAACCCTTTCTATTTAACTGAGTCAATGGCAACGCCAACTCATAAATTCCCTCGATGAATCTTTGATAATAACCTGCTAAGTCCAATACACTCTTAATCTCTGTCACTGTCTTCGGAGGTCTCCACCGAAGCAGTGTACTTACTTTAGACGGACTCACCGCTATACCATTTACAGAAATAACATGTCCCAACAACTCACAGTTTGCAACCAAAAACTCACTATTTGAAATTCGTAAATAACTTGTTATCCTTCAGCACCTGCAAGGCAATCCTCAGATGCTCTGCATGATCTTCCTCGGACTTGGAATAAATCAAAATGTCCTCAATAAAATTCATGTACTCCTTAAATACACCTGGTGTATTAGACACTCCAAAAGGCATCACTACATTTTCGCAATATCCGTGACAAGTTCTGCACACCGTCCCCCAAATATCATCCCCCTTCATTCGAATCTGATGATGACCCGATCTCAAATCAATTTTTCTAATAACACGAGCTCCCACAAGATGATCCATCAAGTCCTCACTCCTTAGAAGCGAATATTTATTCTTAATGGTCACTTTATCTAATTGGTGGCACTCAATGCACATACGCATACTATCACCCTTCATCTTAACCGAAAACACAGACGTAACCCGCCAAGAAACATTTGGTCGGACAGACCTTTCCTTGAGTAATCCTTCCGATTATCTCTTCACAAGACTCTGGAGTTTACTTTCTGTACGGAGTCATTGACATCATATTTATACCAAGTGCTAAATCAGTAGCCAATCCTACTTCACCCTACGTCCGAAAATACATCAAAAAATCCTCCAACAACAGGTAACTCAGCCCATGTAACTTCACGATCAACTCGTAACGATGCGAACATTAAGACAACGAGGCTTCGCCTAATATAAGCTCATCCATTTGCTTAGCACACCACGACAGCAGTCCTCTGCTATCACCCAACTCAAATCCACACTTTGGAAGGCATCGGGAATTACACACTACTGGCATATCTTTAGTCGTCACCTTGCTCTCTACTCACTGAGAAGCAGTCATCAACCATAACGGATCGTCCTTCCTCAGAGACGTCCCTAGCTTGACTGACAAACAAGTACCTCTCGCCCACATCATCTTCAGGTATAAGAATCTATACCGACTCATCACAACGATTTATAAGCACTTGGCTTAACTCCAAACAATCCACAGCATACACTATCTTAGCTGTCAAGGCACGTCTTTCCATCCAATATGATCCCGTCTACTATCAACAAAAGATTGAGGGTGATCAGTTCCTCAATTTGTCAATAGACAGCCGACTATCATGACGAAGTATAGACCATCCTTACCAACTACGACAGCACTCCACTACGCACTAATCCACCCTTCCACACTGGAAGCATCTCGGAGAAGCACCAGCTTCTCCCCCACTTATTTCATCCCCAACTCCTGCAGATAACAGTTAGAAAACAAACAAGTATCGACAGTGTTCCACACACATGTCGCATACTAAAGACCAAACCACGTCAGACAACCTGGCCGGACGGACCGACCTGCTCTGATACCAATTGTAACACCCCACTTTCCCATTTTATAAAATACATAAATAATATGAAAATAATCAAAGTTTACAACAAAGTAGGATGTCAGATCTCATAAAAATTGCCTGAAGTCTCAATTTCTTCATTCACTTTATTACTCATAAAATTTGTTTTTATATCGGAATCATAATTCAATTCAATCTATGGCACTAAGGCATTCACCACAATACTCTCCACATAATAAGTGGTCTAATAAAAGTTTAATAAATGAGATACGTAACGAAATAACATGGTATAAAACATAACAAATTCCCCAATATCCCGTGTTACGTATTAGAGCGACTCCTAAAACTCGGTCGAGCAACACAAGCTCCACGCACTACTCAGGTACCTGCTTATCTGTACTTCCCGAGAAGCACAAACACAACAAACAACAAAGGGGTGAGAATTGTTAGAGCAAAAGTTGTCTCTACAAGTCGTTTCTATGTTTTGATGATAACAATGGTATTTGTGAAAGAACACTTTTATGTTCTAACGTGTGTTGTGTGCAGATCATAATTACAGAAGATATCAGATCCTACAAAGCACCAGCCTAACGAGCGTAATTGATTACATACGAAGTTACTATGTGTGACACAAGTTGCAAGAAGCAAGTATGCTTCTGTATCTGATTATAATCAGTCAGATCCAAGGATGCCAATATTGCTGTTGCAATGCTCTTGTGGATGCTCTCTGAGAGTGGTTGTGATTCTGAAGATATCGAAGCTTCTAAAGAGACAATCTTCTAGAGAACCGAAGTGCTGAAGATTCTAATGACCTGAAGTTCTGAAGGCTGAAGGCTCTGATGACCAAGTGCAGAAAGACTCTGAAGACTTATGCGTTCTGAAGAATATGGTTCCAAAGGTCAAGTGCTGAAGAATCTGAAGACGGATTCCTAATGGACAAGTTCTGAAGTTTCTGAAGACTTGAAGCAGTAAAGGATAATGGATTTAAAGACAAGTGTTGAAGTTCTGAAGGCTGATTCCTAATGGACGACTTTGAAAGACTGAAGACTTGGAGTTTCAGATATCCTGTTAAGAAGTCTCTACTCATGCTTCAATTAATTACCATCAGAAGCCTCTGAAGTTTTGAAGACAAATGTTACCGTTGTGAAAGACTGTACATAATGCTCAAGAAAATATATCATGTCACTTCCTCCACAGTAAAAAGGAGATGTGTTAGTACAACTGTATCATTACACAACGTCTCTTTCTAACAACCAACAGTAATTCAAACGGCTATATTTTACTGGGCTATTTAAAGAAAGGAGTATTCGTTTCTAAAGAGAGATCAACAAGTCCAAAAAGGAGAATTGATCAAGTCATTGTGTGAAGATAGCAACAACGATGAGTTCTCGTTGTAACATTTAAACATCCAAAGCTATCATTGTGGCACCCCAAAATTTACCCTCCTTACCTTTTACTAACTGGCTTATGTTTCATTTCATTATCATGTATGCATATCATTAGCATGGGGTCAAGGTGCCTGAGGCAGTCCAAGAAGGTCATATTTGGTCCACTACATCATCAAGAGTTCACAAGTGGCAAGAGATTTCAAGTGGATCACTCTCTCTTAACCAGTGCATGAATTAGGGTTTTGGAATTCTTGGGTTTATTGCTCCAATGGGCAGGCTCCTTGGGTTTTTATCATCACCAAATGGCATATCCTATCTTTGTTGAAGAGGATACACATCATATTCAGAGGAATTTAAATTTGGAGACTGTGTTATTTCCTCCTAGACTGAGGGTACCAAAACTAGGGTTTGCTATAAAGTCAGTTTATTTCTGATTTTTTGGGCAAGACTTGATTCCATGGTATTCCTTGGGTCCCTGAGTATCTAGGAGTGGAAGATTGTCCATCAGTTTGATTCAGGAGAGGTTCAATTGGTCAATGGATTGAAAATCAGTTAACTTGGTCAAAAAGTCAATTATGGTCAACACAAAGTCAAACCTTAAGATTTTTGGTCAACATCAAGATTATGGGGTGAAATTCATCATTTGATCAAGGGTTGATCACAATTCATCAGGGAAACCTCAGAATCATCAAGAATCAGGAGTTACTAAATTAGGGTTTTTGTAGGAAAAGTCAACTATACTTTGACCAGGCCTAACTTCCACATACTTCATCAAAAATTCCTAAACCAAAGCCCATATTGAAGGAAATTTAATTCCCTACAACTTTGTGTCTCACAAGCCAAGTCCGGAAATGCTTCATTTGGGAGATATGAGCCAAGACATTATAGGTCATTTTGAAAGTCAACAAAAGTCAACCTTTTTCAAAAGCTCATAAATTGAACATGGAAGATCAAATTGACATGGGACCAAAAAGGTTAGTTAGAGGACATCTTGAGGTTTCTAAAAAGTATTAGTTTGCATTAAGGAGCTAAAAATTGAAGGAGTTATGCATAGTCAAAGTTGGGCCATTTTGAGGAGGTGCACAAAGCAAACTATGCCTAAAATCCAAATCTTGACAAATGGGCCATAAGTTTCTTAAACCAAACTCAAACATAAAGCCATGCACGACCCAAAGAGCATATATTTGATTTTTCCTCATTTTATTTTATTTTTATTGGATTTAATTAGTTAAAATTCAATATTAAATGAAATAATGCAAAAATCATTAAACTTGGAATTACCCAAGCCCAAGTCATTGTCAGAAGAAAACCCTAGTCTTTATAAGCCAATTCATGCTAGGGTTGAGGAGGACACGAAAATTTGGAGAGGAATTGAAGCTTGAACCCTAGAGCCCTTTTTTCACCAAAACTCACGATCCACAAGGTTTTCTCAAAGGATTTTTCCACAGACATCTTCCTGGGGATCCAAGGAGTAGATATCAATCACCACTTGCAGCCAAGAGCACGCACGCAAAGGGAGCCATCTCAGGTTGGGAGGATTTTTAAGGATCCTAAAACTCTTTTTTATTATGTCTATATTGTCGTGATAAGTCTGCTGATCATCCTAATATAATTGGTTTTTAGTATGGATGCGTATGTTGCTTGCTATGTGTGTTTGAATTTTCATGCCCTAACCTTAGCTTCTTCGTTTTTCAATATATGTTGGTTATTTTTTAATTTGGAATGCATAATCTTAATCCTTGTGAAAAACTGGTTGGAATAGTGTATTCGCATGAGTTTTCTGGGCAGGTGTAGAGCGCACGTCGCCAGAGAAGACGATCGGAACCCTAGTTCCGGCGTCTGGTAATGTCTCCGGCCGGCCAAGGGTTTTATGAAGGTGACACAATCCCAGTCGTTCAAATTTTTCATCCGATGGACCTCACGCTGCCACGTTTTATTTTCGTTTATTTTTTTTTGCTGATTTTAATTATGAATTGGGTGCTTATTACCCCATGCCAGTTACCATGTACCTCCAATGAGATCATTGCATTTAGCTTACCTTTTCGTTGACCATTGACTTGGAGACTTGAGCATGTGCGTCTGATGAATCAAGCGGATCCCAACCAGCCAGCACATTAAAATTGCCATGTGCCTGGCACATGGTGCGTGTACGGTGGGCTTTTTTTTGTTTTTGTTTTCTGATCAGTCAAATGGGCCAAGACTGCTATATGCGCCCCCCAACCTTAGGCCCGGTCATCATTTTAACTTATTATTTTGCTTAATGCACCCTAGGTTTTTTTATTTTTATTTTCGTTTCAGACGGATTTAACACATGGGCCATGCTGTTCGCACCCCCATCTCCAGCCCAATTCCTTTTTCCTCCATGTTTTCGTTACTAACACACCCCCAGTCTTTATATTCCATTTTTATTTTTTTATTTCCATTACATTTTCATAATTTTAATTTTAAAAATACTTAGATGCATTCAAAAAATCCCAAAAAATTATACATCATCTTTATTCATTTATAAAATTTTTACAAATTTTATTTTTTATTCTTATTTTATTTTCATCATTCCTAATTAATTATTTTCTTAATTCCCTTTTTAATTACACATCTCATGCATGCATAAATTTCTTTATTTTCATCCTCCTCATCTATAAAACATTTTTCACTCGTTCTTTTTGCATTCATTCATTAATATTTTAAATTGTCTAAAAATATTTTTCTTGCATTTTTAATTTTATTTCACATTGCATTTAGGTCCTTCCCTTTGGCACGTTGAACCCTCTCCCTTATTTGACTTTCGTGTGATTATTTGAGTAGCTAACACTTTGAATTTTTGCAGGGATTTTTTATATATTGTTTGCCTCTGGTTGAGGATCCCTTAGGATTAATTTGAGAATTTTAGGAATCATTTTTCTAATTATTGGAGTTATTTTCACTTGAGATTTTCTTGCAGGCGCATCTTTGATCTTATATGATTACCTTGTTTGAAAGGCATTCATGCCATTTGCTTTGAGGGTGTCCCTTTGATTTCTAAATTAATGATTGGATTATGCTTATTATTGTTTGCCCTTGTTTGAGTGTCATTCACCTCATCCCTTTTGTTTATATCTGTTTTTTCACTAACCTTTTATGCAGGATCAAGGTAAGTTCCTTAAGGGTATGGATAGGTATCCATGGTTACCCTTGCTATTTCCTTCTCTCATATCTTTCTTTCCTTTAGGGTTTAGGTTATCTTCAAAGCCTCACTAACCGTAGGTCACCCATGCATGATGACTTTAGGATTCGTTAATTCCCCTTAGAGTTACCCTTGTGTTCTTTCTCTTCTCATCTTAAATTTCTTTAAAACACGTAATAAGACTAAGGTGTATTGCGCACGAGCCTTAAGTATGGGGAATGAGAAATGAGGGGCTTCCTCTCATCTTTCTAGAGTGCTTAGCGAGCGTCCTGTCTTGGGACGATGCGTTAAGTATTCGCCCCTGTGCCCTAGACTTTGGTGCAATGCAGCTTAGGAACAAACTTAAGCCACTTCTGTCCTAAAAAACACAAACCTACCTCAAACTTTTTTGTCCTTCGGGACCTTCAAACTTAAAGGATATTTTCAAAAAGGGCACGTTACCTTCCGTCTGAGTCGCAAACAGGCATCGACCCTAACTGCTGGACGCGAACTTAATGTCGCTCATAAAAAACACAAAAAGAACTTGGTCTGAACTACGTTGACTCTGAATTCCCCATTGCACGAAGGGGGTACGTAGGCCTAGGACGTCGACGTCCTACCGAGTCTGTCTTTGTCTTCCCCTCCCCGTTTAGTACAGCCCTAGATGATAGTATAACTTACCCTTAGAATAGACAACAAGCGTGGATCCCATCGAGTACGATGGACGTGTGGGGTGCTAGCACCTTCCCCTCGCGTAACCGACTCCTGAACCCAGGTTATGGTTGCGATGACCATTCCTTTCCCTCTTCCTAAGGTTTATGCAGTGTTCCCTTTCCCTCTCTTGGGATAAATTCACACGGATGGTGACTCTGTTTTTTCCGCGCCACTCTCGCGTTTGTACCTGGATGAAAATCCTGGGAGCGACAATCACCATTTACACATGGCCATTATTGTTGAAGCTCAAAGATCAGAAATCAACACAACAACAATTAATTGGTATAGAAGCTGTTGATAAAGAAGACAACATTGCAAATCAGTCAAGTCATCAATCACCTTCTCGTCTGAGCTACGTTGAAGATCCGAAGCAAGGAGTTGTTGCTCGAAGCTTGCTCAACAAAGAAGATGACGAAGAAGAAGAAGATCTACAAGGTGTCATCTACTGTCAAATTCATATACATCTTTGTAGAATAAAAAGATAGCAAGGAGTTGTTGCTCAAATCTTACTTGAACACTTGTGTGTTCTTATGTACTTAAACTTAGGAGTTATCTGCTTGTTAAGAAGCATCATTGTAATCTCTAGTTTAACTAATTCTATGTGAATTAGGATTCCTCAAGTGATCAGTGTGATCGGAGACTTGAGAAGACAATGGCTTGGTGCTATTGTAGAAATCCTGAAATATGGTCAATGATAGTCATATCTCAAAGAGGATCATATGTTGATCAGACTCTTGTGGGATCCCTGATGGAACTCATTGTGATTCCTCCGGTGAACGTTATATCCTGTTTGGATCCCTGAACGGTTCAGTGAGAGAGATACCTCAAGGGATCATGAGATTATCTGGGTACTTGAGATGACAATGACGCAAGTTATTGTGGGTTAGTCACAGTGCGGCTGTGCAAGTTGTTAGTCACCAGCTATGTGCTTGTGCATCTGTAATCGAGATTGGTTATAGTGGATTATGTCCTTGTGTTCAAGGCGAAATCACTTGAGGAGGGTGGACTGGATTAGCCTTGTGGTGAACCAGGATATATCGTGTGTTCTTTACTCTTGTTATGGTTTATATTATTGTTAATGTTTTTGTTCTGAGTATTAGAACCTTACCTAAGCAAGTCAGAACCTTGCAGCTTAACTCTGATAACCTTTCACTCTGCAAGTTCTAAATGTTACATATAGCATTCAGACTCTTACTGGTTCTTATGCTTCATGCATTATCAAGTCTGAATGTTTCTTCGCCGGTCAGAATCTCTCAATGAACTTTGATGTTATTTCAACGCCTTAATAATAAGAAGCGAAAAGTTTTCAAAAGAGTGAATACACAATTCAAACCCCCCCTTTCTTGTGTCTTTCTCGCACCTTCAATTGGTATCAGAGCCTGGTTTTGTTATTGATAGGATATCAAACACTTAACAGTGTCAGAAAAAGATCCAGATGCGGTGTGTAGAAATACTCAGGGTGAGATTTCAATCCACTTACAATTTTTGTAACAGCTCAGAAGATGACTGTGTACAAAATTGTAATAAATCGGATTACTTGAGCAAGTAACTGATTCTGGAAGTTTCGCGGTTGTCAACAACTAAATCTTCCTCACTTAAGTTTTGATGAAGTTTGAAGAATCAGCTGATATGATAGATTCATCAGATAAGAAGTAGTATCTGTTGAATGCTTATCTCAGAAGATACGTGTGGATGAACCACGTATTTTGCTCAAGGTTAAATCAAGGTTGAATCATCAGAAAACAAGAAGTCTTGTTTACTGAAGATTAATTCTTTATGAGTTTTTGAGATGTTTTTAAGAAACGGATTAGGTCCACCCTTGACTTTCTCGTTTGAAACTCATTCAGAACTTCTTCATGTAAAGAAGAAAGATTGTTGTTCTATGATTTTGAACTTCAGAATGAAGTCTACTGAAGTCAGAGAACTGAAGAAATCAAAATGTTAGAAATGATTCAACATCTGAATCTTAACTGATCAAGAAGTTAAAAGATTCAATCAAGAACTGAATATTGTTTTCTTGAAAAGCTTTGCAGAAAATTGAAAGAACATTCAGGAAGAAGAAATCCAATGATTCATCAAAAATTTATTTAAGAATGAATTCTAAGTCTTGATTGAATTAACACAGAGGATTGAGTTCTGTTATCTTGAGATTCTATCTCAGTTGAACCAAATATGATTGGTCAAATCACTATCTAATAATTCTCTCAGAACTTCATAAATCCGGAATCAGAAGATGTTCAACTAGAGGCAAACACAGAAGTCATCTACTCGAAGCCAAAAAGAATCTAAGTTCCTGATGTTATTCAGAATGAAGAAATCAACTGACATTCTTTTCAGAAGCAGATATGTTGTAAATCCTTGATGGACTAAATCTAAACGAGTTAGATCAGCATCACAAGAACAAGACTGTCATGCAAACTATGTCATTTGTTTCACATGTTGATGATACTTGGTTCTGAACAGGCTTCACATTTGTGCAAAGAAATAAAGTCAGAAGATGTTTTGAGATATTAATTAATTCTCTCTAGTACATAACTTTTCAGAAGTTTATGATTAAGCTAAGGAATTAATGACCTTCTGAAGAGAAGCTTGATGAAAAATAAAGATCAGAATCTCTGTACTCTGTTGGTTACTCTCAGTAGTCAGATGAATATTTCTGAACAGAAGAATGAAAAGATCATCTGAAGAGGAGATTGAATCTAGCTCTCAGACTAGTGATCAAAATTTAGAATATACTCATAATCCTTAACATCAGAATAAGAATCTTTGGAGAAAATGAGAAACTTAAAGAAACTCAGTCAGAGTCTCTGATAGATCACTCTGAAGAAAGTAGATGCAAAACAAGGCTGATCAAAAGCCTTATTAAGGACAATCTTATCAGACACATGAGAAACCAGAAGCCTAAACGCAAGACATCTTGAGTTAGAATGGAAAGCACTCAAATACAGAATCACTGTGAAAAGATTTCAGAATCTCTAAGGTATGATTCTCCTTATCTATGACTGATTAAATAATAATTGCAAGTCCAAACAGTGAATTATCTAATGAGTAAAAATATTCATGATGTGAAATATTCTCTCTTTCCAAGAGAAAATCTTTTGATCAAATCTCTGGACTGTGTGTGCACTCTATGTGACCTCAGTCATGATTGCGAATCTCGAGTAATCATAATATAAGTTTTCTTGAAAATAAGCAAGTATGTTCAATTTCTTTATATAAATACCCAACATTTTCGAAATCTTATCTGAAATCTAAGTAGTATTTTTCTTAAGGACTGTTCACATCATCAAAATTCTTGTCACTTGATGTGTACTTGATCTATGTCATCCCTAGGTTAGGCACAACTCATTTTACCTATTTAGATGTATATAAGTCAACTCTTCCTATCCAAAGATATCACACTCAAGTCCCTCTATCATTAAACCATTAGTGTCAAAATTCTGCCTTCCATTTACCATCATGCCTCCAATAACCTTTCTAGGAAACGAGGATCTTCTTGAAATCATTTCTGAAAAACAATTTGTAATCAATGTTCCTCCTCTTTCGAGTAACATTGTTTGCAGTCTATCTGATGTGTTTTATACTCAACAATGGACTAGATACTCCACTTTGTTAGAAAAACCCATTTACGTAAATCTAGTGAAAGATTTTTGGAAGCATGCTTTCCTTGATCATGAAACTAGACTTATCTACGTTTAACCTGTGTCTGCTACGTGCATGTTATGTAGTAGTTTAAATCGTTTCCATTCTAAGTCGTTGTACTCGTGTCAGTTTGCCCTTAAATTATTTAGGTATGAGGAATAATTAAAATTGTGTTTGTGAACCTTATTAATTAATATAGTGTCTCCTTTTCTGTTAAGTAAATGGTTATTTCTAACATTTATTATATCACTTTGCACTGCCTAAATTTGAATTTGAATAATTCAAGAATCTGATATATCTTAAGAGGAATTTGGACTTACTTAAATAAGTCTCGAATGCATTTACACATGAATCTATTAAAAGACATATGAAAGACTTTGAGTTCCTCAAGAAGCCATCATCATTAAAACGTATCTATCACCCTTGCCACTCTTAGGAAAGCAGTTATCATCCACGATCGGTTGATATTTCGTCATTAATTGTTCCTTTTCATTTTCCATGTATCTATGTCTCGTAGCATACCCTAGGCAATCATAACTTACCTAGGAAATAGTAAATACAAATCTTTTGTATTGATTCAGATGTTACTTTCTTCCACTCTCATCCCCTTATAAATAGTAGGAATTCCCCTTTTGTCTCATTCCATCCTCAACCTAAAATTGTCATCTTTCTAAAACCTTACTTGAACTTTAACAATGTTTGCTCCAACCTTTACTGGAAACATAGAAACCCTAGAAGTTATATCAGAAAAATGACCAAACCTTGCTCGACTCAAAAACCACGGTATGGAGATAGTTAGGAGCATGCAAATCTAATCTTGGTATGGGTACTACTCCTTGCTGAACGGAACTATCTATCCTGTCCTTTTAAGGGAATTTTGGAAATATGCTAGAATCAACGATGATGGCAACACTGTCTGGTCGGAAGTTTATCGACTTCCAATCTCTATCACCTTGTCCTCAATCGCAAAGATCACTAAATGTGTCTCATCTGGAGTCACTATTGAAGACTTTCAATATGATCTTGGTATGGTAGAGAAGTGCAAGATCCTTTTTCATGGTTCAGCTCCTTTTGAACCAAACAATCCTGAGTACCTTCTTCCTTATGCCAAGACTTGGTTTAGATTCTCTCTAACTAATCTTCGCCCTCGAGCAACAGCAAGATCCACTCTGTCTCATGATGACAGAATCTTTGTTTTCTTTTGACGCATCACGTCAAAATTAATCTTCCCAAAATCATCTTCAATCACTTGAAGCACTCCATTGAGGTTTCAAGAAAACAGACCCAATCCTTTATTCCATATGGAATGATTATATCTGAAATTATGCTTAGAGAAGGTTTCTGGGGATTGTTAAGCAGGATTGGACCAGAGCATGCGGTAACAGAAACAAGATGCTCTAGAGGGGACAACATTGAAGACTTTGATGATTAAAGTCTCTTTACGAGTGTCTAACAAGTTCTTGTTATAATTAGGTCTAAGTTCTTGTGATTAACAGTTTTATTTTGTTGATGCCTTGTACTTGTGTTTAAAATTAATGAAATATGTGTTGCTTTCTGGTCTATTCTTGAATTATTTTATTCATATTCATAAATGCACTACTCTATCATTTGTATTGAATGAAATTAACTCCGGATATTCTTTAAGAATCATTATCTATTTAATCATGATTAAAAATGCTTAACATACTCTAACTTTTTGATGATGTCAAAAAGGGGGAGAAACAGAAATATGATTTTGATTAAAAAGAGAATCTTAAAAAGAATGCAAACTCAAACAAATGAATTAATCATATAAAATGCGTTTTCTACTAACGATTGTTGGTTGATGTTTAACCGAGGAACTCTGAACAAGTTCACTAGGCATTCTTAGAACAGGTTAAGAAAGAAGAACTCTGATAGAAGTTCTTATGAACTGTTTGTTCATATGATCGAAGTTGTACACTTCGTGAACATGTGTTCAGAATCAGAACTACACAGTAATGTTCAGAAGTTGAGAACTTTCTGAAAGTCAAAGTTATCGTGATCTCTGTTTCACTTGGTTCAGAAGCAGTAAGCTGTCTGAAAATATGATATTCAGAACATAAGAATCAGAAGAAGGAAAGCTCTGAAAACAAAAGCTCTGAAAGCAGTCAAAGAAAAGTCTACATCTCAAGATGCTTTTCAGAAGAACTGTGCAAATCAGAAGTCAAGAACTGTCTGAAGATCCGGATTGAAGATCCAAGAAGAAGTAGTTCTGATTTAACCAAAAACCAATTAAAAAGAAAATGATTTGGTATTAGACTAAATCAACAATTGGTAATCAGACTCTGTATATAAATATTGGTATCAGACTCAGTCTGTAGTGATATCAATATGAGCTAAGATGTGAAATGTTTTTAAATACCTTCATTGGTATCAATTTCAGCATACTAAGGAAATACCCTTCAATTGGTATAAAGATACTTTAAGCTGGTATCAGACTCAACATACTTCGGTATCTGACTAAAAATCTTGATTGACTTTGGTATCAGATTCAGAATCAAGCGTTGATTGATCACTAAATTATCCTTCTATTGGTATCAGATCAAGAATCAAGCTTTGATAAAACACTGAGTTGTGACATTAACAAGGTTCTGAGATGAAGGCCTGTGTTCCTAGTCAAACTCTGAAAAGTCATGATCTATTGGCGAATTAAAATTGATATATCTGAATTACGATTCTGAAGATCCCAATATCTGACTTATGAAAACTAAGGGGAGACTACCCAGAAGATTCAAATGTTAAAATCTACAATCTTCACAAAGTCTGAAACTCAGGGGGAGTTTCTTAAGACAGTGTTTGTTTCTGATAAATAGCGAGGCTATGTTGTTAGAAAAGAACTGTTCTGTTTTGTGCTAAAATGATTCTGCTAAAAAGTAGAAAATGCTTCAGATAACTCTGAAGATTATAAGCTATGATATGACATTAAAAAGGAACTAAGTTCTAAAGATTTGAAGATGGAAGTTCTGATGAACTAGTCCAGATGCTGAAGACTTTTGTCTCCTTAAAAGACAAGATAGAGAAGTAGTCCTTTTCTATTCTTTGTTCTGGCAACTCAAGTTGTTATTGTGTATGTCTTTGGATCATATAAGATTCTAGATGATCACAGATAAAACTTTGAGGATAACACATTTAGGGGGAGCTGCTGTTCCGGATTCTGAATTTGTTAAGTTTTGGTGATTACCTTGAATAAAATGTTCAATCAAAATACATGGTTTTGTCATCATAAAAAAGGGGGAGATTGTTAGAGCAAGAGTTGTCTCTACAAGTCGTCTCTATGTTTTGATGATAACAATGGTATTTGTGAAAGAACCATTTTATGTTCTAACGTGTGTTGTGTGCAGATCATAATTACAGAAGATATCAGATCCTACAAAGCACCAGCCAAACGAGCGTAATTGATTATATGCGAAGTTACTATGTGTGACACAAGTCGCAAAAAGCAAGTATGCTTCTGTATCTGATCATAATCAGTCAGATCCAAGGATGCCGATATTGCTATTGCAATGCTCTTGTGGATGCTCTCTAAGAGTGGTTGTGATTCTGAAGATAGAGAAGCTTCTGAAGAGACAATCTTCTAGAGAACCGAAGTGCTGAAGATTCCAATGACTTGAAGTTCTGAAGGCTGAAGGCTCTGAAGACCAAGTGCAGAAAGACTCTGAAGACTTATGCGTTCTGAAAAATATGTTTCCAAAGGTCAAGTGCTGAAGACTCTGAAGACGGATTCCTAATGGACAAGTTCTGAAGTTTCTGAAGACTTGAAGCAGTAAAGGATAATGGATTTAAAGACAAGTGCTGAAGTTATGAAGGTTGATTCCTAATGGACGACTTCGAAAGACTGAAGACTTGGAGTTTCAGATATCCTGTTAAGAAGTCTCTACTCATGCTTCAATTAATTACCATCTGAAGCCTCTGAAGTTTTGAAGACAAATGTTACCGTTGTGAAAGACTGTACACAACGCTCAAGAAAATATATCATGTCACTTCCTCCACAGTAAAAAGGAGATGTGTTAGTACAACTGTATCATTACACAACATCTCTTTTCTAACAATCAATAGTAATTCAAACGACTATATTTTACTGGACTATTTAAAGAAAGGAGTATTCGCTTCTAAAGAGAGATCAACAAGTCCAAAAAGGAAAATTGAACAAGTTATTGTGTGAAGATAGCAACAACGATGAGTTCTCGTTGTAACACTTAAACATCCAAAGCTATCACCATTTACACATGGCCATTATTGTTGAAGCTCAAAGATCAGAAATCAACACAACAATAATCAATTGGTATAGAAGTTGTTGATGAAGAAGACAACATTGCAAATCAGTCAGGTCATCAAGCACCTTCTCGTCTGAGCTACATTGAAGATCCGAAGCAAGGAGTTGTTTCTCGAAGCTTGCTCAACAAAGAAGACGACGAAGAAGAAGAAGATCTACAAGATGTCATCTACTGTCAAATTCATATACATCTTTGTAGAATACAAAGATAGCAAGGAGCTGTTGCTCAAATCTTGCTTGAACACTTGTGTGTTCTTATGTACTTAAACTTAGGAGTTATCTTCTTGTTAAGAAGCATCATTGTAATCTCCAGTTTAACTAATTCTATGTGAATTAGGATTCCTCAAGTGATCAGTGTGATGGAGACTTGAGAAGACAATGGATTAGTGCTATTGTAGAAATCCTGAAATATGGTCAATGATAGTCATATCTCAAAGAGGATCATATGTTGATCAGACTCTTGTGGGATCCCTAATGGAACTCATTGTGATTCCTCCAGTGAACATTATATCCTGTTTGGATCCCTGAATGGTTCACTGAGAGAGATACCTCAAGGAATCATAAGATGATCTGGGTACTTGAGATGACAATGACGCAAGTATTTTTGTGGATTAGTCATAGTGAGGCTGTGCAAGTTGTTAGTCACCAGCTATGTGCTTGTGCATCTGTAATCGGGATTGGCTATAGTGAATTAAGTCCTTGTGTTCAAGGCGAAATCACCTGAGGAGGGTGGATTGGATTAGCCTTGTGGTGAACCAGGATATATCGTGTATTCTTTACTCTTGTTATGCTTTATATTATTGTTAATATTTTTGTTCTGAGTATCAGACCCTTACCTAAGCAAGTCAGAACCTTGCAGCTTAACTCTGATAAGCTTCCGCTCTGCTAGTTCTGAATGTTGCATATAGCGTTCAGACTCTTACTGGTTCTTACGCTTCATGAGTTATCAAGTCTGAATGTTTCTTCGCCGATCAGAATCTCTCAATGAACTTTGACGTTATTTCAGCGCCTTAACAATAAGAAGCGAAAAGTTTTCAAAAGAGTGAATACACAATTCAAACCCCCCCTTTCTTGTGTCTTTCTCGCCCCTTCAAGAACTACATTTAATAATTAACGGTGTATAATACATGTTAAGGAGTAGTCATCACACAATCACACATAAACAGCACACCATCACGACACACTTGTCACTTTCAATCATAATTCAATAAACACATAGTAATGCAATGTGACTCATGATTGACACTATGCATGTGGTACCAATACACCATGGTTCATTCAATCGAACCTGATTCCTATTGGAATCCAGATAAATCACATACACTCCCACTGAGCAATGATTTATCTCCATCACAACTCCACATTGGAGTCCGGACAAGACTAGGCACCCATCATGGATTTCCACCTAGCTGTCTCCACCAGTCACATCATGAAATGCATGATACAAAAGATGCACAAACACATGTATAACAATCAGTTATACATCTACACGATCCTCCTGATCACACATATGTTACACTTGCACCGTAATTCACCATTGAATTACTACACCTATATCACAATATCATTACACACAAAAAGTATGCATGAGACGTTATTATCAAGCATAATACACGATCCTCATTGATCTCACGTGAGTCATACACTCACCGTAATTCCCACCAGAATTACCCACCTGCACCAATACAATTATCACATATACAACAATCCATTAATTTGCATTAATCAGTCATTAATGAAGTAATCCACACAAAAATACAGTTTATCATATTTCCTAGTATTACTAGATTTCCCATGTTCTTATATACATATATATGTCCTCACTATGAGTCGCCTTAGAATTACCACCCTGTCCAAATAGTCTCACACAGCTCACCCGATTAATAACAACACCTCACGTGGCCTTAATTAGCTAATTATCTAATTAATCCACCCAAATTCAATTTTTATTAATTTTCCTACCATTACTAGGTTCAGCAAGTTCTGACACCTACCCCAACCTCTCAGACCAAAAGAAACTGCATCGGACGCGAAATCGGGAAAGAAAACGCAACAAAACTCCGACAACACGACAATTTTCCAAAATCACGGAATAAATAAATTATCTATTGCCCTTTAAACCATTCTCAATAGAAAGAATATTTTATTAGTTTCCCAACGCTTCGAACGGGGGTCAAAATGGACTCACGGATCAAAAGTTATGAAGAAAACAAAATTTGACATTTTGGAAAAACTGTACAACCTGCGGGTCCATACAGGTCGACCCATGAGTCGACTCATGCTGCGCAAAAGCATAAATTTTTTCTGTTTTTCATCGTTAAATGCCTTTCAGACCTCCGATTTTGATTCCGTAAAAAGCCCCGGTCTCAGAATTCAACATACTATCATATTTTCACAATTAAAACGTCATCCAACACATTTACAAAAATTAACACCATTCTTATCAAAAGTGGAAAAAGTTAGGTTTTCAATCACTCAATTAAACACGTGTCAAAACATACCGACAAGTATTCCCGATTAAATCCCATCATCACCCGACTATACTACGCAATCTATTCCATATTCTAACCGTTAAAACATCGATTATATTCATTTGTTCATCTATCATTCACCTATTATTACTAGCCAAATTATCACCTATTAGATCTACATTCGTCACTCTTAAACCTGTCAAAAATCAGATCTGTAAACACAGTATAACATGGCAACAACAACAACAATTATCATTCTAATTCACAACAACAATGATCGATTTCATGCAATTCACCACAGATACACACATACCAGATTCAGATCTGCAACCATAATTACACAAATAAAATCCTACGAGGGAAAGGACCCCTCACTACCCTCTCATGATATTAACACCTATATTGAGCCCATTCTCCCCCTTACCTCGAATTCTTGATCAAAATCCCAAAATTAATGAAGAAATTGCCCTAGCTCCGTGTTCTTTCTCTTGTTCTTCCTTCCCTACCACTCTCTTTTTACGTGAAAAAATGGTTATGACTAAATCTGTCCCTAAACCAGATTAAAGACCTAATCTCCTTATTTTCCTCCCACTAACAATATTATTAATTAAATTTTGACTTTTAATTAATAATAATAAAATAATAATAATAATAATAATAATAATATTAATAATTTTAATAATCATACTAATAATAATACTTATAATAATATTAATAATAGTGACTATAATAATAACATTAATAATAACCATACTAACATTATTATTTATGTCTACCTATTATTATGTATCAGTGCATTATTATTAAACTAATGTCTTCGTTGTTAAACACTCAACTAAGGACACTCCACCCTACGCACTCAACCACACACCCCTTACCAAGGCCACACAATTAAAATAACACAGGACGATTAAATAAATTTAAATGGGGTGTTACACATATCTTCCTCGACAGTACGAACAAGTCAGGGCTCGTCGACATAAAAACGTCGTTTTCGCGGGCACCTTCGCTAAATCTGGTCGACATAAAAACTTCGTTTTCGGGGGCATATCCTCGTACACAAAAGGGTTGTCGGGCTTATAAGCAACCAGTGTCAACCACGCTGACCATAAAGCAGGCGAAGGGCATATCCACAAACATTGCCATTCAAAGGCAACATCCTACAAGGCTATCTCAAGTCATCACTCTTCCTCAGAGCAAAGACTTGGGGGGCTCCTGTTCTGGACTGGGTAAGCGCTTGGCCCCCAGTAGGGCAAGGCCCAATCCAATCCAGCTCTTGGCAAGGCCCAATAACTGGATTAAGCCAATCTGGCCGTTGGGCACAACATAGTCGTTGGGCACAATATGATCGTTGGGGACGTCCAGCTCTCGCGCTTGACAGTTCACGCGACCAACTGCCTCCCCGGACCTCACGGAAACAGTTGGATCAGGTCAAAGGGTCACGCGTCTGACCCTCAACCTGGCAGTCTCCCATTGGCCGACCGGATAATTCGGCCACATGGGAGACCTTGGCCCTGCGCTGGGGGTTACTTCTATAAATACCCTCTTACTTGAGAAAGTCAGATTTGATCACTATTCAATACTCTAAATCATACCTAAACGCTCTGTACTTGCTTTCTCTCTAACCCAAACTTACTTTGGTATCGGAGTACCTTGCAGGTACACCCCCTCCTCTCCTACAACCATCATCTCTGCCATACACGGAAGGCCGCGACGATCCAGTCTGATCACACCAGATCAGAAGCAAAAAGTGAGTCTAGGAGGGAATTTGCTCCCCTCCCCTCCCTTCCCCTTTATAAAAAATGAACCAAACAAATATAATTACAAATATCTCTTCCTCTCCCCTCAATCTACCTCCAACCAAACGGACCCTAAATGTTGGAAAACTAATTTTTTTTAGTTCCTAACCGAACACTCTCTATTTTTTTTAATGACATTAAATTCATATATCATGTTTATTGTTAGTTTTAAGTAAGAAATATAATTTTCTATCAAAAATATAAAAATTAAAAGGATGTGATAATAAAATTTAACAAGTTAAATTAATTAATTAATTGATTAATTAAATTCATGTATAATATTTATTGTTTTAGATTAAAAAAAATATACTCTAAAAGAAATAAAAATAACTATAAATATAATTTAAGAAAAATTAAAATTGACTCATTTTATATTTATTAATTAATTTAAATATTGATTTTATCATGCTAGTTAGTTTCACTTTAAGAAAAAATAACTTTACTTTATTAAGAAAAATTAAATAAATATTTTTTTTTTTTGCATCATTTTAAATTTAAGTTAATCAATGTTTCAAGATTTTTTTAGTTATTTTTAAAAGGACCAAAAATCTGGCATGAATAGAAACTGGAAGTAAAATGAAGAGAAAATTGTAGAACAAGTGATAACGTGCATGAACTCCACGTGTGACACATGATGAATCTCCACGTACACGACCATCCTTGAAAATTGACTCGCTCTACAGATCAGAATATCTAAACTGCAATATACATGAATGGTACAAGAAGAAGAACAAAGACAACAATCAAATCAAAATCACCAATCAATGGCGTCGTCGAATCTGAGCCCAGCGTATGCATACACGGTTCTTTACGTAAAAGACGTTGCTCAGTCCGTAGCTTTCTACGCCAAAGCCTTCGGTTATTCCGTTCGCCGCTTAGACGAATCCCACAGGTAGATACTCATTTCTTTCATGATCTCTCAGAAACCTCTGAAAAAAAATGTCTGTATGTATCAGGGTCCGGGTCTAAAACCAAAACATGTCAAATGTGTCAGTGTCGAGTTTCTGACGTCGGTGCATCAGAACTTCTGATTTAATTGTGAATTTTGCATCTCAGATGGGGAGAGTTGGAAAGCGGAAACACGACGATCGCATTCACTCCAATCCACCAGCACGAGACCGATGATCACACCGCCGCTGTCCACGCGACTAAATCTAAACAAGAACGACCACCGGTTGAAGTTTGTTTCGTTTACCCTGATGTTGATGCTGCTTACAAGGTAGGTTAATCAGATATATTGTTAATCAATCTTTAATTCGAGTAATAATCATCATTAATTAAATGGTTTATAGTTTGATAATTTTTTTTTGAAAGGCTTGATAAATTATTTATTGGTTGGAGGATTGATTGATTTTGTATTTAATGTAACAGAGGGCGGTGGAGAATGGGGCGGTGTCGGTGAGCGTGCCGGAGGTGAAGGAGTCGGGACAGAAGGTTGGGTACGTGAGAGATATTGATGGTATCGTGATCAGAATGGGAAGTCACGTGAAGCCAGCAAAATTAGATTAATAAAGCTGGACATTGCCAAAATATTCTACTAGTATTATGCTTGTTTTTTTCTGTATATGTATCAACAAACTATAACAATATATAAGTTACTGCAATAATATATGAATTTTCCAATTCAATGATTTATGTTGCATGGTATTTTTGGGGGCTAGAGTTTATTTTTTATTTATTTATTTTCTGGATTAAAAGGTATCCAAATTCTCTAAACTGAGCAACTCGCTATTATATAAAAATGCATAATAAATTCATATGTATTGAAATATAAAGCACTGTTTTGTTGATTTTTTAAAGGAAAAAATTATTTATAGTTAAAATTCAACAGAATGATAAATACCAACTTGAGGCAAAAATCAAGTTGGACGTCATAGATGATTTTTTATTGAAAACCTTATAAATTACTTAGTGTAAGACAGAGTGAGTTTAGTGAAATTAAAATTAGAAAAATGCTTATGATAATCATTAACGCGCATTTTCAAGAAACTTATATAAAAATGTGGTGTGGATGGTGATGTATTCAAATGTTCAGAAATTTAAAGATTGTCATTTTTCATTACAAAACTCTTATTTTTAATTTCTTTAGTTAATGTACTTAGAACACTTGTTAACAAAATCATGATCTAAAAGCTTAAATAGGTTAAACGGTGACGGGTCATCCTGATTAAAAAAAAATGAAATGAAATCAAGCAATCAGCAAAACCTCAGAATGCAGAATCCAAAAATCACAATATTAAGCAGAAAAAAACCAAACAATGCACCTATTTTCAACTCATTAAAAGTAAACAAAAAAAAAAAAGTTATGCAAATGAACAAAGTAAATTTTCCATGTCAAACCACCAGGCCAAAGCACTTAGAATACAGTTTGTTTTCAATTCCTAACATATGGAACTGAAAAAAATAGAAGTGTAGTGTGGCCAACTTCCAAAAAAGACAAATCACAACATTTCTTGTGACTTCCTTACACATCGGCCAACCTTCTTCCTGAATTCATCTCTGCTATCTCTCCACTCCTTCTGCAAATTAAATCAAATATAGCTCCAATAAGATCAAACTATTAATTAAGAAAAACTACCAAGACTAAAGCACTTGTGCAGCCCAATGCAAGGAATTTAAATCAGTTATTCGGAAAACCAGTGTGAATATTAGAAAGCAAGGATTCACAGAACAGGCCATATAGTTTTTAGGTATATAAAAAAAGGTTAGACACTACAACTAAACCACAAAATTATGGCACTGCGTTTAGCAACTCGTGTAAATCATCAATACTGAAAAGAACTTCTTGTTCACTTCTAATAACAAATTGTAGAAGTATTATATAAGCACATGGTATTGTGCAATGCAACATATCAGTATCACCCTACTAGCACCCTACTGTTAAGATGCCTCTATGTTTTCTAAGATACAAGTAAGTAATCTATGAAACAAAAGAATGTAGGAGATTTTGTCAAGTAAAATTGATTATCGAACTTACTGCAGCTTCAACATTTGCAGGAGATTCGTCGTTAGGACCAGAAAGCATTGAGATGATACTCAATACGATACTCTCTACCTGCAAGATAATATACAATTATTTAGTACATATGCGAATAGCAAGTACTTGACGTCACAAGTTGCAAACATGAAGTGGCATACGATTTCCTAGGACAGACCCAGCAAGTAATTAATAAAAAGCCAGTGAAACTTTAAACCCAACTTTCAAGACAAAAACATTTGAAGACATTACAAACATTTTAAAGCTATCTCATTTGATACATTACACTGGAAAACTGAACACTTGATTCAACTTTAGTCTTTCACTTTGTAGTTCTTCATTGAAAAATAACTAAAGACTAAGCCTTTTGCTCTACTTACACTTTGAAAGTAATAGTAAATATAAAAGATACAACATAGTAGCTCGACATTGTCGATAGCTCTATGTGTATTGTTATAAACGTGTAATGCTACTAATCTTATACCACACCGTCTTCAACATTAGTAGTAAATTGGAAATTTTAATATGCAGCAAGTCCATTTACGCAATGAAAAAGGACATAAAATGAGCCGTAGAGTACGTTATCGCAGAATCTGCAATTTCCAAGATGCACTTTATTTGACATTATGGAATTATGAAAAAATAGCATATTCAAACTAAAGGTATTGAAGATAAACTTACAATACTAATAGGTTCAACAACCACGAGTAAAATTCTTATCATATAAAACGACCCCCTGCCATCCAAGAAAAGATACAAAAACAAAGTGTATGGTTATATAGTATCACGTACCGTATGAACAGGTGTCCAGCGCTCGCTTGCAAGCTCGTAACCATTAGGATCATCACCAGGAGGATGGAGGATCGATATGCAAACCCGGCCATCAGGATATACTGCAAATTAAACCAAAAAACTTCAGTTCCGTGTGGTTAATAAAATCAAACCAAAATCACAAATAGACAAAAAACCAACCATTAGGGTGCCATATCTCTGATGTGAATTTCACCGACGGTGGACTATTTGGATAATTGGAAGGAAAACTCATGATCGCATTGAAAAAACCTCCCTCACTATGACATAAAATCCAACAAATTAACAAACAAAACAACAGAGATAAGTCAGTAATTAAGTAAAGTTCCACTGCTACATAGAAAACAACCAAACAAAAAAGCTAAAGTAAAGTTCCACTGCTACATAGAAAACAAACAAACAAAAAAACTAATAATAAGCTAAACCTATGCAAGTACATTTTCAGAAACCTAAGAATCAAGTACAATTACAATCTATTACAATCAAATCAACACAAACAATATCACAAATAGTTGGTGGGCAGTGAGCATAAATGTTTGAAACCAAGACATAGACCGATCCAAATAGTTTACAGCATAAAAAAACAACAACAAACAAGTTAGGAAAGCATCATATTCAACAAGAATCACAACAACTAAATAAAAAGAAATAACCTTTACAAATTCTCATGATCATCATTAAATAAATAAAAACAAAACCCAAATTGGGAAAAAAAAAAGTGATATTGAATTACTAGAGAGTATCAGGGGGTCCAATTATGGTGACACTCCATTCAAAAATATTGCCTTCATCGACCAAACCAGCAGAAAAGCCATCGACAGGGTGTTTGCAAAGATCTGAGAAGAAAAAAGGGTTAATAACAAGATCGCAAAGAGAATCGAAAATAAGAGAAAATAAGAGAAAAGGGTTATTATTATTATTATTATAATTATAATTACCTTTGAGCTGTTTTTGAAGGAGAAGACTGGCTTGGGATGCCATGAAATCAAGAATGTTTGGAAACCGACAGTTTGATGGATTATTTATACGAATGGAATTAAGAGAAAGATGGTTGGCTTCTCTGTGACTCTCTTAGTTCTTTGTGGGTTTGGGTTCTGCAATGCCAAATCCTATTTGTTTATATAGATTTTTTTAAATTATACTAGGTTTGATTTTGATTAGGTTTGTTGATTAATTAGTATATTTATCTTGTGAAAATAATTTGAATAAAAATAAATTGTGGATTAGTGTGAATTTGAAGTGTGGTTAGTTTAGATTTTAATGGATATTATTAAGGTTGTTGTTTTTTTTATAGCTTAAGGTTGTTATTTTAAAAGATTATTTCATAGTATTTGTTATGAAATAATCAACCATAATTTAAATATTATAGGATTTTGTTAAATGATTCAAATTTTTTTAAAAAAATTGAGGACATATTTGATTTGGTTTTGTAAAATTTATAATCTTGTACAATTTTCATTAATTAATTGACAAATTTATAATTTTGTATAATTTTAAAATAATTTCTAAAAATAAAATTACTAAACATGTTTTTTTAAAACTATTTTATAAAATTAATTTATAAAATAGCTTTTAAAAACTAAAAACTACAGCTCATCCAAACAAATTATAAGAGTTTCAATTTCTAATATATTGAAATATTTTCCATTTAATAATAATAATAATAATAATAATAATAATAATAATAATAATAATAATAATAATAATAATAATAATAATAATAATAATAATAATAATAACTATTATTATTATTATAAATGTATTCATTAATGTTATATATTTTCTGAATTAAACATAACAAATATATTATTTCGCATTATATTTATAGTATAGTTTTTTTTTTTTAAAATAAAATACTTTATTAGTCAAAAGAATGATTACAGACAAGCGATTCCAAAGAGAGATCCAGCTGAGCAAAGGGACAAGAAAACCACAAGGATCCGACCTAAGGCATAAGCAATCTATCTAAAGTTTTTCTAAGATTGGCTTGCATCCAACATCTATGGACAATGAAGTCTATGATCTTGGAGGCAACCTTGTTAAAATTACACACAGTCCCAAACACAAGTGTCATTCCTAATTCTCCATAATTCATGTCATTCCTAATTCTCCATAATTCATAGTGTTTCTGCTAAAGCACATTTAAGGATCCTATACCTATGACTCTTTAACTTGCTCATCATAATAGCCCATGTAAGCTCTTCGTTCCAAGTGCCAAGAGTATGCACAACCTAGAGCCAATTCAGGACCTCTAGCCAAATAGTCTTCATAGGCCTGCATTGAAAGAAAAGGTGATTGAGGTTCTCACAGTCATTGCAGAAACATCATTCTTTTTCATTAAGAAGCCCAAATCTTTTCAATCTATCATTTGTTTCCGATCTCCTATGGCAAGCCAACCACAATATGAATTGAGCTCTAGGTCTAGCAGGGTTGCTGTAAAAGATTTTCCTCCAGTCCATGACTTGATGTTTATCATTCAACACTGCATATAATTTCCTCGTGTAGAACTTGTCTTCCTGTATAAAAGTATCCCAAATATTCAAATTAGAAACAATAGGTTTCATCTTAAGAATCGCTTTCAGAATCTAGGATGTGTTACCTTTGAGACCCATTGTCATCACATTTTGGTTTTTAATGTAATAATAGTGGATCCATTTGATCCACATACTATCAGTCTTCCTATTGATATTCCACAGTAACTTGGCAATGTAAGCCTTGTTCCAGTTGCTAAGATCTATGATGTTCAAACCTCCTTGTTTCTTAGGGGCACAAGTCTTTTTCCAGGAAATATGAGTTTTTCTGGTGATTTTATCAGAACCAGACCAAATGAAAGATCTACACACTACATCAATTTTAGCCAACATTTTCTTAGGCAAGGACAGGCATTGCAGCCAATAATTGGACAGAGCAAAAAAGACATTGTTTATAAGCTGAGTCCTACCAGCCTGAAAGAGATGCTTTGAGCTCTAGTGGTTGATTCTAGCACAAATTCTATAAATCTGAGGAAGATAATGGATAATGCTAAGCTTCTTCCTGGATTCTTTGTCTGGCCTCATCATCCACATTACCCAAGAAGGCCTTGCACTTGGTAGGGTTAGTCTTTAGCCCTGTGGAATTGGAAAACTCATCATACACATCCATCAACATTTCCACCAATTTTGTGTCTCCTCGTGCAAACATAAGTAAGTCATCAGCAAAACTAAGATTTATAATCTCTATCTTCTCACATTTTGAATGGAAGTTAAACCTAGGTTTATCCTTAAGCTTTTGGAGTAACATGTGCAAAATACTCCATCACTATCACAAATAACAAAGGGGATAGAGGACCCCCTTGTCTAAGACCTCTCTTAGCTTCCATTATCTTAGTATGGATTCCATTCACCTGAAACTTGTAGGATACTGTTGGCTGGGGTTTCGACACACATAAATGTTGGAAATAAGTCATAGGATTCAAAGATATATTCTGAAGAAGAATATGTTGACTTCGACAAAATGATGATGAGAACATTTCGACGAAGGATCTTTTTATCAAGGAAGCTGTGGTTTAGGACTTAGAAATATTTTTGGCCTAGACTAGAGTTCGACGAAGCTTACCTAAAGTAGCATTCGACGTAATATAATTCAAGTTTGAGACTGATAACTTTTTATTTTTGCCTTATCCATTTTTCAAGACACGTGGAGAGCTTTGAGCAGTGAAATGCATGCAAATCGAAGACATGGCATTTTCTGACGAGAAGACTGTTAGATTAAAATTATTTTCGATTCATTATAAATAGGAGTCTTAGCAGTTAGGATTGGGGTGTTCAACCTTGTACAAAAAAATCTAAATTTACTCAAAGTACCTGTGCATGAGAAACGAGTGTTCTTGAGTGAAAATGTACGTGTGAATACCATACTTTACATTTTTTACCAGATTATTTAAGATTCTTCTTGTCATTTACATTTGCTGTAATTTACTTTTAAGTCAATTTCGACATTTAAGATTTTGTCATTTATTTTAAAGCCATTTACTTTGTAATATATACTTTTGCATCTCTTTAAAGAATTGTAACACTTCCTTAACAACTTTGAAGAACATTGTCGAAATGTTCATAATTAACAAACCCATAAACTAAATAACAACACATGTCCTATGATCAATCTAGTCTATCATGTAAGTAACCAAAGATTTAACAAATTTGGAAGACTAGAGCTTGTTTACCAATTTCGACGGTAAACAAATTGGCACACCCGGTGGGACCCAATATAAAAATGCTAGCGCAGAATCCCCTAAAGGAAATTGACTTAGGAGAAGGAACAACTAAATGACCAACATATATAAGCACCAACCTTGGCCTAGAACTCAAAGTCGAAGTGATCCAGCTTTTGAAGGAGTACAAGGAATGCTTTGCTTGGGATTACGACGAGATGTCTGGATTGAGTATGGAATTGGTCGAACTAAAGTTGTCCATCAAGCCTGGAAGGAAACCAATTAAGCAAACTCCAATATGATTTGCACCGGAGTTCTTGTCGAAGATCAAGCAAGAAGTCGAAAAACTTCTCAAGTGTAACTTCATCCGTACAACTAGGTACGTCGAACGGATTGCTAACATAGTCCCTGTTATTTAAAAGAATGGGACTTTAAGGGTTTGCATTGACTTCAGGGATTTGTACGCTGCAACCCCAAAGGACGAGTATCCAATGCCTATGGCAGAGATGCTTGTCGACTCCACTGGAGGCTAAGAGTATCTTAGTATGCTCGATGGATACTCTGGATATAATTAGATATTCATTGCTGACGAAGATGTGCCGAAAGTGGCATTTCGATGTCCTGGGGCCTTAGGCACCTACAAATGGGTGGTGATGCCTTTCGGCTTGAAAAATGCTGGGGCAACCTACCAAAGAGCAATGAATTCCATTTTTCATGATTTTATAGAAACATTTATGCAGATTTATATTGACGATATAGTTGTTAAGTATGTATCAGGAACAAGTCACATAGACCATCTTCGACAGTCATTCGAAAGGATGAGGAAGCATGGTCTGAAGATGAATCCTCTCAAATGTGCGTTTTATGTACAGGATGGAGATTTTTTAGGCTTTGTGGTTCATAAGAAGGGAATTGAAATCAATCAGAATAAGACTAAGGCCATCATGGAGGTAAAAGCACCATTAACAAAAAAGGAATTGCAGTCGCTGCTTGGAAATATCAACTTCTCAAAGAGGTTCATTTCGAACTTGAGCGGCAAGACTCAGGCTTTTTCTCCTCTACTTCGACTGAAGAAGGAAGGTTTCGAATGGGGGAAAACGCATCAGGAAGCTTTTGACAAAATCAAAGAGTATCTTGTTCATCCTCTAATTTTTTCGCCTCCTTGTAGAAGTAAATGTATGAGATTGTATATTTCTGCATCTGATGTAACCATAGGGAGCATGCTTGCTCAAGAGGATGAAAATGGCATTGCAAGAGCCATTTACTATCTTAGTCGAGTCCTTAATGATGTAGAAACTAGGTATATGATGATTGAAAAGTTGTGTCTTTGTCTGTATTTCTCATGTACAAAGTTAAAACATTATATAAAACCTGTTGACGTGTATGTTTCATCTTATTTCGATATCATTAAACATATGCTTTCTAACCCAATTCTTCATAGTCGAATTGGAAAATGGGAACTTGACTTAACAGAGTACTCATTAACTTATGTGCCTTTAAAGGCCATGAAGGGACAAATGGTCGTAGACTTTATAGTCGACCACTCTGTAGTCGAAAGTCCCCAAAACTATCTCAAACTTGAGCCTTGGAAATTATATTTCGATGGTTCGAGTCACAAAGATGGAACAAGTATTGGGATATCGATTATCTCTCCTGATAAAATTCCAATGAGATTTAAGTACAGAATCGAAGGTCCTTGTTCGAACAACGAGGCTGAATATGAGGCTTTAATAGTCGGCCTTGAAATTTTGTTGTAGTTGGGGGCAACTAGAGTCGTAATCATTGGTGACTCCGAATCGGCTGTGAAACATATGAAGAAGAAGTATAAATGTGTCAAGGAGAATTTGATAATGTACTTTGTAATAGCAAATCGACTATTGCGAAAGTTCGAAATGGGGAGTATTAGGCACATTCCTCGACTGAAGAACCGGGAGGCCAATGATTTGGCTCAAATTGCTTCTGGCTACAAGATTTCGAAATAAATGTTGGAAGATGTGATCAAAGTTCGGGGGAAAGTAATGGCAACCAAATTATCTCTGACAGATTTGGAAGCAACAAAGTTGGGTTACGCAGATGATAAGAATTTTGAGATTCTAGCTATCGACAACCTAACAGATGCAGATTGGAGGAAACCAATAGTGGATTACTTAGAGAATCCGACAACATCTGCAGAACGAAAACTCAGGTATAGAACTCTAAGTTATACTCTTATGGGGAATGAACTGTTTAAAAAGACGCCCGAAGGAGTTTTGCTCAAATGCCTTAGTGAGGCTGAGGCATATTTAGCTTTGTAGAATGTCCATGGTAGGGCATGTGGGGCTCACCAAGTAGGCCATAAGATGAAACGACTTTTGTTTCGATAAGGGATGTATTGGCCCACTATGCTGAAAGATTGCATCGAGTTCGCCAAAGGGTTCCGAGAGTGCCAGAGGCATGCAGGTATACAACACGTTCCTGTAAGCAAACTGCATTCCATTATGAATCCTTGGTCTTTTAGGGGTTAGGCGTTGGATCTGGTTGGTGAAATTCGACCAGGGTCTTCTAAAAGTCATAGGTATATCCTAGTGGGCATCGATTACTTTACGAAGTGGATCGAAGCCATTCCTTTGGTGAATGTTGATCAAGAAGCAATGATCGAGTTCATTCAAAGGCACATAATCAATAGGTTTGGGATCCCAGGAACGATTACAACTGATCAAGGATCAATATTTACTAGTCGAAAGGTTCGTGATTTTGCGAAAGAAGTAAGGATCAAGCTGTTGACATCTACGCCTTATTATGCCCAGGCGAATGGTCAAGTCGAAGCAGCAAATAAAGTTGTAATTGGTTTAATAAAGAAGCATGTGGGAAAAAAGCCAAGAAACTGGCATAAGACATTGGACCAAATTTTGTGGGCTTGTCAAACATCCCCTAAATAGGCTATAAATTCTATGCCTTTTCGACTGACTTATGGACACGATGCAGTGTTGTCGGTCGAAATCTATCTCCAATCAACTAGAATTCAAATACATAATGAAATTTCGTCTGAAGCTTATTGGAACATGATGTTAGATGAACTAGTCGATTTGGATGAAGAATGGGTGAATGCCTTAGAATTATTAAAGAGGCAAAAAAAAAGAGGGTAGAAAAAGAATACAATAAAAAGGTTAAAGTTAAGTCATTTTCGGCTGGAGACCTAGTGTGGAAAGTTTTTCTACCCATGGATAAAAAGGATAAAACATTAGGTAAATGGTCCCCAAAATGGGAAGGTCCATTTCAAATTGTTCAAGTGTTTTCTAATAATGCATATGAGATTGAAGAGTTATCTGAGGATCGAAGACTCCTGGAAGTAAATGAGAAATATTTGAAAAGATATAGGCATGCGCTTTAGGAAGTCAAGATACTAATAGAATAATTCATATGTAAAAATTAAAGCCAAAATGGTAATTAAATTCAAATGCCAAAATGGCTAAGTCATCACATTACAAAACCAGAGTTGAATTAAAATTCAAACAATTACAACACCAACGTTAGCAAACAAAATACTTAAAAAGGAAGAGTGGCTTTCATGCGTTCATATTTTGACTTCGAAAACAACACACGGTGGTCAATTATGGACTTGTTAGAATTGAGGGTATCAATTTTAGTTCCCAAAGCCTGGGCCAGTTCGACATGATGCACTCTCACCTGAATTTCGCTGTCGAGCTCTTATCGGTCGAGCCTTTGAATTTATTCCTGGCACGCTTTAGTTTTTTGAATCTTTGCCTCCAGCTCTTCAATTTTTTTCCCAAGCAGCAATGTTGCTAGCACAAGTCTCGAATTCTGCCTGATTTTTTTCGAAGCCTTTCTCTAATTCCGCGACCTTGTTTGTGGATTTAGTAGTAGTGTCTCATTCAACCGTTTGAGTGTCCATTTTATTCTGAATTTTGTTCGAAATGTCTCTTCAACGGCTGAGGTCCGCAGTGACATGGTCGATGAGCGGCCCAAGTTCCATGATTACGTCTGCAATTTCTGGAGGGGTAGTCAAAATTTCGACTTGCTTCAAGAGGCATTTGATTCTAAAGCAGGTTGAAGAGTTATCTTCTAAGATTTTGAGCAGATCAACATCAAAGGCTTTCTTCTTAATTTTCTTGAGAAGTTCATCAATAGGCGCATTTGTAGATTGACCACCAGAGACAGTTGAAGAGCTAGATAATTTGTCAGTCGAACTGTCCCTTGCACTTAGAATTGCCTTCAGGTATTCAGCTGGTTTGTTTTTCTTTAAATTGTCTAGTTCTTCCTGAGAGAGAGCGGTGTTTGTTCCGGTCAAAGGAGCTTTAAATTCCTTGACAGTCTCAGAGGCCTGGTTAGTCTTGGGTATTTTGTTTGGTCCTGCATCATCTTTTTCTTCTTCTTCTTCTTCTTCTTCTTCTTCTTCATCTGAAGGGTTGTTTGCATAATCGAACAGAGGTTGATCTTCATCTTGATATTCTTTTTCGTGTTGGTCTTCACCTTGGTTGAAGATTTTTGGTGAGGAATCATCTGCTTTGTCTTACACGATCCTTTTTGTGTCTTTGATTTCTATTGTTTCTTCGACTTCCATGGTGTGTTATTCTTCGTCTTCCTCCTCATGATCAGAATCAGTGGTCTGAGAGTGTTGGGTGGTATCCTTTGGGGGTGAGTTTTCCTGCTGTTCTTCAGTGGGTTTATTTACTCCGCCCATAGATCCTTTGGTCGAATCCTTGTTAGATATGGGTTGGTGCGAAAGAGTGCTGGTGCTCCCAAGGGTAGTGTGTTTAATACTTGATTGCTCGACACCATCTGCGCCACCCTGCAAAAGAAGTCGAATTATGACGAGTCAAAAATAAAAGAAGAGGAAAAATGGCTAAGGACAATTGAGGTAAAATTATATTACTTTAGGACCATCTACACCAGGGCTAGAATTGTCACTTTCGATACGTTCAGGAGTGCTCTTGGTGGCAGGTTTGGGACTAACCTCAGTCACTTTTGGAGTGATGGGTTTCTTCAGCTTGAGTTTGATGATATTGGTTTTTGGTTGGGAATTAGCATCGGATACCTTCACTTTCTTCTTTCTCTTGACATCTTTAGAAGTGTCTGGCGAAAGGTCGTTACCATCTGATTCGATTACTTGAACCTGAGGTTCTTTCGCCTTTTATTTCTTGGAAGTTGGAGGTGGTTTTCAATTCACCTGAAAATAATATAAAGCATTACCATACTGTTCCGGACTGGACCAATGACTAGGCATGGCCCAATCCACTTCTGCTCTAGAACGGCCCAATTGCCTATGTCCAGCCAATATGAGGCAACATTTAACTTTTTGCCCCTCTACCAGGCACATATGGTCAGAGGGCCCACAAGGTCACCTGCTCCTCCTCGACATTCCTGTTCGTCATGCACGACTCTACCATCCAGAAACAACCACGACGCCTGTGCCAATAACTGCGTCTTTGCCTGTGGCAACACTAGTTTCGGGCACTTCTGCCCGTCCTAACGGCTAGTTTTTGGCAGTTACCTATTCTTCGGGAAATGGTTATTACGCCCCGAAAATAGGGACCGTTGGCCACACGCTGGGGGCACTATAAAAACCCTCTCATTTGTGAGGGTCGGGTATTCAAAATCATCCTAAGAAACACATACTTTTGTACTTGCCTTTTTCCTCTCCCGATTCTTAATTTAGCATCGGAGTACCTTGCAGGTACACCCTCTCCTCATCTCACACAACCACCATCACAAACGTCTTTCTTGGCCCACTTTAGGTTCTGATCAACCGTCAAGATCAGCGGTGCTGTCTGTGGGAATTATGTTATCCCCGTCTTAACATCCACCTCAGATTTAATACTAAAATAGCTCTCTATCTAAGACTCCGATTATGGTAAGCCAAGATCACGTTCGTGATGCTCGCAACCCTGCTTTTCTCTCCGTCAGTAAGACTGATACTGACGGGACTGCACCTTTCTTCGGAGGCGACGCCCACCTTCTGAGAGATGGGGCCACCGCATCTCCCTCTCCCACTCACACTGATCATGTTGAAGACCAACCCTCCCTGGACCTCCAGCCCGTTCCAGTTCCGCCCAATGCCGACCCAGCCGTGGCGGCCCTTTTTGAAGCTCTCAACAAGACCAACCTCTTAATCCTCCAACAAAGCGAGAGGATTGAGGCGTTGGAAGAATCTGCCCGACCAAGATCCCTTCAGCCGAGGAAAGATCACTGAAGATCCAGAAGTCCACCTCCCCGACGTGAAGGTGATCGTCGGGTGCGCCAGGAGCCAGAGTCCCACACCGTCCGGAAGCGTGACCACATTTCCCCGTGAAACCAGTACTCCCCAGGTAACAAGAGGACCAGGAAAGACCAACGTTCACCCCCTGTCAGATTGAATGGTCGGGCACGAACACCGTCTCCCCGCAGAAGTACCCACCTTGTCCCTGAGCGAAGCACCCGCTCCCCATCATGGACCAGTTCTAGCAGCGACGAAGAGCCTCACGGCCCCGTTGTCTCAAGAGATTATGGCTATGCGCCTCCCCAAGGGCTTAGAGAAACCACCGTCTTTGTGCACTTACGACGGTACGACAGACCCTGACGAGCACATCGAAAATATCGACGCACTTCTCGACTATCGTGGCATCCGGGGTGTCATCAAATACTGTTTGTTCCCTACCATGCTCTGAAAAGGAGCAATGAATTGGTATAAACAACTCCCTGACGAGTCCATCACCTCATGGAGATAACTGGGGAGAATGTTTTCTAGACACTTCACGACATCCCGCAGCCACCCAAAGACCGAAGCCTCCCTTGAGGCCATAATTCAAGGGAAAGATGAGCCTCTTCGAGCGTACATTGAGAGGTTCAATAAAGAAGCGGTGCAGGTCCTCACCACCGATGACATGAAGAAGTTCTTGCTCGAGCGAGGGCTTCGTCCCCGCACGGAATTTGCTAAAGCCGTCGGTATTGCTCCTCCTAGGACTCTGGATGCCTTCCTCCTCAAGGCACAAGCATATATCCAGTATGAGGAGAAAGAGGCGGCTAACTCCACCCGGGTATCACGCCACCAAGAAAGTTCCCGGGCCTCCAAAAGCAATGAACCCTCGACATCTCGTTTGGGAGATAGAAGACGTGAAGATCGTCCCCGGGAATCCCGGGACAATAAAGGGCCCTCCGCCCGCTTCTATGATTACACTCCCCTGACCATCTCCAGGGAGAAAATCCTCTCTGAATGCGCCAGTTCAAACAAGCAGGGGTTCGATTCCCTTAGCAGATACCGGCCAAGTCGAACGCTGACAAGTTAAAATACTGTCATTTCCACAAGAGTCACGACCACACTACTGACGACTGCATCCACCTAAAGGATGCTATAGAGATATTGATCAGGGACAGCCACCTGAAGCAGTTCACAAAGAAGAAGGAAACTCCCCGACAAGACGGCCATGTGTAGAAGAAAGTCGAGGAAGAGGTGCCTTCCTCAGAAGAGACAAACCTTTAGGTTGCCATGAGCATATTGCGGCCTGAGGACTTCTATTTTCCTAAAGAGCTTAGCGCCCCCTACTTCGCAACCCATAGCCCGTGGGAAACTTTCCCCTCCGCCATGGTCATTTTTGGAGAGGGCTTCAACAAAGTCACCGTGGACTCCGTGAAAAGAAAGTTCGAGCACCTACTCAGCACGAGCTCCAACAAGAGTACAACACTCGACAAGGTCCGGGGAGAATCGGTCCCAATCTCTTTGTACCGAGAGAAACTCCTCGGAGGGGCCCCGAACTCAAGCATTCCACTGCTCGTAAGAGGCCAGATGACAAATTTTGATGTTCGCCAAATCTTAGTCGACTAAGGCAGCTCGGTCGACATCATGTACTCGCAGCTTTTTTCAACCCTGTAGCTAGATGAATCGCACCTCACTCCCTATGTAGGCTCTGACCTACATGGCTTCAACGGGTCAGTCACAAAGCTCTAGGGGTATGTCGAGTTGATTGTGACTTTTGGATCTGTAGAGATGGTCAGATCTATCAAAGTCCAATTCCTGGTTATCGATTGCCCGTAGGAAGCCAAGCCACTGCCACGCATCGACTCTATCGACCTCGACAGCCGCTTTCTCCAAAGATGATCAGAAGAAGACCCAGACTTGCCTGAGAAGATCATCTATTTCGACCAGCACCAGCAACGACTCCTATCCGATGCGCCCGATTCTGGATGGCGAGTTCGAACTCGTCCTGCTCGGCGAGGAGTGAAGATAGGGACCGACCTCCCCGACATAGCGAAGAAACAACTCAAAGCTTGCCTCCGAGAAAATGCATACTTGTTCGCCTGGAACGCTGCAGAAATGCCCGGCTTAGATCCTGCTGTCGCTTGCCATCAGCTCACAATTGACCCCGCCGCCAAGGCTGTAGCACAACGTAGGAGGAAGCAGTTTCCGGAGAAAACAGAGGCTGCAGAACAAGTTGTAAAAGACCTTCTCGAGGCAAACTTTATTTCTGAGGCCAAGTACACTACTTGGCTATACAATGTTGTACTCGTCAAAAAATCTAATGGAAAGTGGCGTATGTGTGTTGATTATACTGATCTCAATAGGGCATACCCTAAAGATTCTTATCCTCTCCCCAATATAGATAAACTTGTTGATAATTTTGTCGGTTTTAAACTGCTATCATTTATGGACGCCTATTCGGGCTACAATCAAATACCAATGGCGAAAAGTGACAAAGAATACGTAACCTTCATGGCCAATTCGGGCAATTATTACTACAACGTAATGCCCTTCGACTTGAAAAACGCTGGTGTGGCCTATCAAAGGATATTGAACAAGGTCTTCCGTGGAGAAATCGACGACATGCTCAAAGTCTATATGGACGATATGATTGTGAAATCCCATGAGGAAACCGATCACACGGCCAATTTAAGAAAGGTCTTAGAGCAAGCCAGGAAATACCAGATGCATTTTAACCCGGAGAAATGCACTTTCGGGGTGCGGGCGGGCAAGTTCCTCGGCTTCTATCTAACGGAACGAGGAATCGAAGCCAACCCCGACAAGTGCAGGGCATTCTCTGAATTTCGCCCAACTCAAAGAAATCCATCCAATCACTCAACGGGATGCTTGCTTCATTATCTCATTTCGTGGCCAAGTCTGCCCAACACGCACTTCCCTTCTTCAAACTCCTCCGCAAAGAGGCAGCATTTGAAGGGACGAAGGAATGCGACCAGGCCCTCCTCCATCTAAATCGAGCACTATCAGAACCGCCAGTCCTCTCTCGACCAAATAACGGTGAAACCTTGTACCTTTACCTCTCCGTAGCAACCGAGGCCGTTAGGGCCGCCCTCATCTGTGAAACACCCGACGGGCAAAAGCCTATATACTTCACAAGCAAAGTGTTGTAGGGACCAGAGTTGAGATACTAGCAAATAGAGAAGGTAGCTCTGGCCCCATTAAGTTCGCACGAAGACTGAGACACTACTTACTTGCCCACACGATCGTGGTCCAAACAGATCAACCCGTAAAGCAATTGTTAGGACGACCAGACATGGCCGGCAGAATGCTTAAGTGGTCCTTGGAACTATCTGAATTCGACATTCAATATGAGAGTAGAAAGGGCCTCAAGGCCCAGGCGCTAGCCGACTTCGTCGCAGAAATGACGTTCACGGACTCCCCCACTTGCGGGGCGCGCAAATGGACCATCTTCGTCGACAGGGCATCCAGGTCAGCAGGAAGCGGGGCAGGTGTCATCTTGGAAAACGAAGAGGGAATCATTGTCGAAGTCTCAATTACCTTATCCTTCCCTACTTCAAACAACCAAGCTGAGTATGAAGCCTTCCTCGCGGGTCTACGTTTAGTCGAGGACTCAGGGGCCGAAGAGGTCGTCATCTGCACCGATTCTCAGCTTGTGGCCCTTCAAGTTCGAGAGGAATATCAGGTCAAGAATGACAAACCATCTGAATACTTGTCCCTGGTCAAAGAAAAAATGACAAAGTTCGCAACAGTAGAAGTAAAACATGTTCCCCGCGAACATAACGTTAGAGCAGACGTGTTGTCTAAACTAACAAGCACGAAGAAAATGGGCGGAAACAAATCCGTCATCCAGGAGGTGCTTCCTCGACCCAGCATCGAGAAAACCTCCACGTTCCTCGACGTGCAAGTCATCGGCGACAGCAACTACAGGATGACCCTCGTTTATAATTACCTTGCTAAGGATGAACTCCCATCCGACCCCAAAGAGGCCAGTATAGTCAGGTGTAGAGCCTGCTCCTACGTCCTGATCGAAAATAAGCTCTACAGGCGAGGATTCTCCATCCCTTTACTCAAGTGCGTCGAGGAAGAGATGGTAGCCCACATTTTGCACGAGATCTACGAAGGAATCAATGCCCAACACCTCAGGGGGAGATCCCTCGCCAGGAAGGCCCTTTAAGCGGGGTACTACTGGCTAACCATGCAGCATAATGCAAAAGAACATGTGAAGAAGTGCGATAAATGCCAACGACACGAGTGTAGCGAGCGGTTTTTGTTGGTGACGCGACCACCTTATCGCTGGTTTTTGGGTTTCTCCCCATAATGAGGAGGGGGTGCTACTTTTTGATTTCTTATTTATCCCATGAAGCTGGAAGGAAAAGGGAAGCTATCTAAAACTAACCTTGCACGCGAATGTTTAACTGAACAAATGCTTAAAGAGATTAGGGGGTCCGGGGTCAGGTTATTCAACGGGGAGTTGTCAATTACCCATCCTATATGTGGTTATCCACAGGATATTAGCTTTAGGTTTCGCTTTGTACTTGATGGTGTTTATCTGTTAATGGGTTAGGAAAGTTTCTTGGGAAAGTATGAGAGAGAGTGTGAGTTGATGTTGATGTTCGGGTTTTCCTGATGTTTTTGGTAAGGTACTGGACCTAAGTTTGATTGATGTGTGAAGGTGCTGGACCTAGAGTGTTTGATTTGGTATGCTCGCTAAGATTTCACAATCTTATGCCTATGTATTCCCGTTTAAACGAAATAGGGAAATCAAAGCAATCGTAGTTCATCCTATTCTAAGGGAGGAAAAGATGTTTTGGTGTCTTGTTCAAAGCCCAAGATTGAAGCTAAAAGGGTTTATTTGTGTCTTGTTCAAAGCCCAAGATTGAAGCTAAAAGGTTTGACTGAGAGAGAATTTGTCATCTCTAAAGGGGGGACATCTTGTCTGTTTATCATGGTTGTTAGGTGACTGTTTATAAAGGAGGATTACTTTAACTGGGATATGAGAATCCAACAATGCCATCATTTCCTTTGTAAGGGATATTGATTTTTGCATGCCTTGATCAAAGCCCAAGGTTGAAGCTAAGAGGTTGATTGACTCCACTAGGGAAGTACTTATACAAAGCCTAAGAGGAGGCTGGAAATGGCTGACTCAATAAGAGAGTGTTTATATACATCTTGTACAAAGCCCAAGATTATGGCAAAAAAAAAGAGACTGACTCTTTGGGGATATCATTATACAAAGCTTAAGAGGAGGCTAAAAGTTTGACTTTTCTGGGGAAAGTGTTCTATCTGTCTTGTACAAAGCCCAAGATTGAGGCTAAAAAAGGTTTTGACTCCGCCGGGGAGGTTTGTATGTGTCTTGTACAAAGCCCAAGATTGAGGCTGAAATGGGAAATTTAACTGACTCGGGTGAGGATATTTTAGGTATCTTGTACAAAGCCCAAGACAGAGGCTAAAAGGATTTGACTCTGCTGGAGAGTATTATCTGTCTTATACAAAGGCCAAGATGGAGGCGGAAAAGAGTTTGACTCTGCTTAGGAATTTATTTCGCAAAGTCTAAAAGGAGGCTGGGAGGAACTGTCTCCGTTGGAGTAGATATTTGTCCCCAAGCTTAAGAGAAGGTTATGAAAATTTGTGTCTTGTACAAAGCTCAAGATTGAGGCTAAAAGGGTTTGACTTAACAAGAGAGTGCTTTTATCGGTCCTGTACGAAGCCCAGGATTGTGGCTGAACAAGCTGGAGAAATCATTATACACAGCTTGAGAGGAGACTAACTCCTACTAGGGGAAATCATTATACAAAGCCTAAGAGGAGGGTGAAAAAGATGGACTCAACAAGAGAGTGTTCTTATCTGTCTCATACAAAACCCGAGATTGAGGTTAAAAGGGTTGACTCAACAAGAGAGTGCTAAAAGGTGATTGACTCAACAAGAGAGTCTGAAAAGTGGTTGACTCAGCATGAGAGTTTGAAAAGTGATTGAATCAACAAGAGATTCAGAAAAGGTTAGCTCCGCTGGGGAGAATCATTTGTGCAAAGCCCAAGAGGAGGCTGACTGTGCTGAGGAAAGATCCTTATACAAAGCCTAAGAGGAGGCTAACTTCTGCTGGGGATTATTAAGATCCCGAGGCAGGTCCAAATGGGAAATCAACTCTTGCTGAGGATTACAGAAGAGTTTAGGCATCAGATGCCTTGAGGTTCTGATTTGGGATAGTGTTATACTGATGATAAACTGACCCTGGTTTGGGGTTTTTAGGAGAGAGACTGGGTTTTAGACTCTACTGGAGATGGATCTAGAAGAACTGGGGTTTCTCCTATGTTTTGTAGGGAACTTGAGAATGTCTTTAAGACTCAAGATGAGATTAGACTGTCCAAGTCTACTGGTATGGAAGAGTTTTATCTTTTGTATGATGCCCAAGAGGAGGCTGGTGTTTTAAGGGATGAGAATCAACCCTAAGTTGGTCTGAGATTTGACACTGGAAAGACTGCTATAGCAAAGGATGACTAAGTTCTGTCTTATACCTTTAAGAGGTCTTCAGGGTCCTTGTATTAAGCCCAAGAGAAGGCATGAGAACTTTTAGGAAGCCGGAGGGTCCTTGTACAAAGCCCAAGAGGAGGCGGGGATGCTTTTAGGAAGCCCGTGTGTCTCAAACCAAGAAAATTTCAAGAAATGCTATTCACCGAGAATAGATCATTTAGTGAAAGTTATGAGGTTTGAAGAAATTCAAGAGATGCTATTCACCAAGAATATAACAACTCTGAGGAATAGAACTTTTTTGATAATTTCTAGGGTGACAGTCTGAGAAAAGGTTCACAGGAAATACTGCCTTTCTATTTGTTCCATATAGTTTAAGCCCAAGAGAAGGCAAGACTGTATCTGGAAATCCTACGGGGATCTAGTTTTGACTGTATTTAAGAGTGACCAAACTGGCTTTACCTAGTTCTAGACCTAGTTGCCAGGGAAAACTCTAAATAGCTATACTAGTATATATACAATTGATATATGACAAGTATTTAAAAGGATACGAAAGAAGGACTTACAGTGCGAAGCTTCCCACAATGCAGTTTATATATTAAAGCATGTAATTGAAAACAGATAAAAACTTACAGGAGAGCAAGCTTCCATGCTGTATTGTTAGTGGTTCAAAGAAATTAAAGAAAGTTTTGATAATAACCGTATATTTGAATCCAAATCAAAAAGGAAGTTGTTTTGAAAAAGATTGTTGTGGCTTATACTCAAGGAGAGGCCCAAGGTTTAACAGTGATCGCACCGTTGTTTCGAAGGTTGTTCTGGGACTTATACAATGACTGAGGCCCAAAATGGTTTTGGTTAAAAGAAGAATGGATCTTACACTCTATTAGAGGCCCAAAAGATTTATTTTTGTACAAGTGGTGGGGCTTACAACTCAAGGAGAGGCCCATTGATTTCTGTTTGAAAATGGCGATCGCGCCGAGATTTTTCATCGTATCGGGACTTATACAATATCTGAGGCCCAAAAAAGGTTCATGTACAACAAGGGTTGGGTCTTACACTCTATTAGAGGCCCAAAAGTGTTTTAAAAGGTTTGATGAAGATCAAGAACCAAAGAAACCCTAATTTCATTTTCTTTAAAAAGTAATTCTTTTAATAAAATGAATAAAATGGCAAAAATACCAAATAAGTCTAAATAAACTAGTGATTTTTGATTAAGGTTTGAAAAATGAGGTTTTAATCACAAGATGATTTAGGACTCATTTGATTTTGGTTTTCAAGATGAATATTCATTTTTGAAACGTTTAAAAACAATAAAAACAAATTTATTTACAAAAATATCAACTATATTAAATAAATAATATAAATTTTATTTTTTTTGTGGAATAAAATATTTTAACATTTTCGTGATTTTTTTGCAAAAAGAACCAATAAAAAATAATTAAAATTGAGAGAGAATTAATTTTTCAAATCATTTAAAATAATATGACAAATATTAAAAAATGGAAAAAGTGGTAAAAAAAGGGTCTGGGGCGAGGGGGATTCGAACCCCAGACCTCCTAGCCAAACACATGAGCGTGCAACCACTGGGGTGGTGATACATCCGTGTATCAAAACCACCCCATAAATATATAAGGGGTGCCTTGTTGTAGGCCTGGCCAAGGCAAGGCAAGGCAAGTTCTTGGGCAAAAAACGTAAAGGCTGTAACTTTCTCATTTCTCCATGGATTGGGACAAAATTTATATGCATCTGGCCTAGAATTTCCTAAGGAATCCAATGGTGGTCATGGTTTTTTTTAGATGAGGTCCCTATTTTAAAACCCAATAGTGGTTTTGAAATAGGCCTATATTTGCATTTTCGATGCTACCTCATGGTACAGGCCATAATTGCATGATGAATTGATTCAAACACAACATATACAACATGTATGAGATGTTTATGAGCAGTGAACTTCAAAGCAATGCATAATTCAAAGAGTTCAAGTTGTGATGCTTACCTCTTTAGGAGCTTTTTGTGCTATCTGCCAAGTTTCTTGTGTCAGAAGTAATTTGATGCTTCAGACAGTCTCAATTGATCCCTTGGAAGCTTTTAGAATGATCACCACCAGCTGGAATCCTCAGGAACAAGTTTTGGCACTTTCTTGCAAAAGGGGAAAAAGTGACCAATATGGCAGCTCTCTCAAATGGTGTTCCAGATGAGGGGAACCATTTGGGACAATTCAAGGATGATATTTGGAGTGTGTTTGAGGTCTTATCTGGTTTTGAAAGTGACTGAATCAAGACATGGCTTGAAAAATGCAAGAAAGTCAATTTTTGAGGTTTTGGAGGTTGACTTTGTGATTTTGGTGTTACAGGTCACATGTTAGTGTTTGGACAGCTTAGATACAACATATTAGAGGTGTTTGGATCATGAGCTGTGATGGAATTGCTCTCTAACTCAAAAACTCAGAGGTACCTTGCAAAAGAAGGCATTTTGGCCTAGAGAAAGGGATTTTGAGGAAAGCATCAGTTTGGGTGCTTTGGAGCAAGTTTTTTTTGCAAGCAATAGTGAATGGCAACTGCAGGAAGCCTTTGGCCAATGTTATGCAAAAGGAATCTCAAGTCCCCTCTCGCCATTGACTTGAGATTAGGGCACAGGCTTTGTAGCTTTGGTTCAGAGATAAGTTTAGACTAAATTCAGTGGGAATAGGCTCAGTTCATGCCACCTTGATGCATTCATTAAAGGCTTGGAGACAAAATTGAAGTCTTGGCACTTTTTAGCTCTTTTAGGTTTGGCATGGCTAATGTAGATTCTTGGACTTTGGAGGCTTGGGGATCAGATCATTCCCTTCTTATTTTATCCTCAGATGTGTCCAAATGGATGACAAGGCTTGGATTTATTAGATTTGGACAAATCGAGCAAAATGCACAAATTCTGCCTTGTAAAACCAGTTCATGATGCCATGTTTCAAGGGTTGTATCTCCTTGCTCAAATGGAATTTGGAGATGATCTGGTACTTGTTAGAAAGCCCTCATGGCATACTTCAACTTTGATGTCCACCCCTAGACCTGGTTTGACCTGGATCAAGGTGAAAAATGTCCATACATTTTGGAAAAAGTAAGGCAGATTCTGACTTAGTGAAAATTTCACTATGTGTTGGAAAAATGTCATTTTCATGTTTTCAGCCGTTTTGATCACTCCATAACTAAAAATCCATGAGGAATTAGAGTTTGATGTAGTTGAAGCTTTTGTAGAGTGTAGCATGACCGACAAATCCAGCTTTGGATCACCCAAAATGGTTGCTTGGATCTCAAGTTATGGTCCTTGGAAGTTGGTACCCTAGCCACTTTGTTCCATAACTTAGAAAAATTCTAAGTTTTTTTATGGTTACCCCTTTTACAAGTTAACTCACTTTCTTTGATTTTTCTTAATGAATGATGATTCAAATCACATATCATTTTTTTAGGGTTGAGGAACCAAAATTGTGAAAAATTCCAAAAAGTCAAACTTGATTTTGTGCACAGTTGATTTTTATCGGATGAAATCCAAACTACGCGATCCTTTCTGAAATCAACTCCTTGACCTAAATCAAACCTAATGGATATATTCCATAGGTGTTATAGGGTGTATTGAATCATGTCCCAAGGTTTGGGAGCATGTCTTGGTCAAAAGTCAAAGGTACAATTGACTTTTTCCTCGAAACCCTAATTGTGGTCCTGATGAAATTGAAACTTGTGGATCAAGCTTCTTGGATCAATCCATTGTTGCAAATGGATAAATGTAGTGTATTGGAGACCCTCAAATCATGTCTTGAGGTCCTGGCTCATGTTTTGTCCCAGAAGTCAACTTAGGGGTGAATTAGGTCAAGAAACCCTAATTCCTGATTTTTGGGTAAATGCATCCCCTGAGGTTAAATTGACTTGATGATTGGGTCCATGAGGTCCCTTGAAGTATCTTGGGTTGTGCCTTGAAGCATTGGCTCATGACCAGAGGAAAATCTTCATCTGGAGGCCTTGGTCGACCAAAACCCTAACTTGGTGACACTGGCGATCTTGAGGCTTGATCCACTTGGAATGTAGCACCTTGTGCTTGATCTTTGATGTGGGAGTCATCTTGATCCTTTATGGATGTTTTGAGAGGTTAGACAAGTTGAAGATCATGTCATTTCTTGATTGATCCTCTGTCTAAGTGCCCTGAGAGGGCTCAAAATCCTGATTCTTGTTTGTGGTGGATGCTCAAACATCTCTGAGGATATTGATGAGGCATGATGGTTCATCCATATTATGGTAATGATTTGCACAATGATGGGAAATCTTGGTGGTCAAAATTTGGGGTATGACAGACGCCCCTATTTAATCTTCTTGGACCCGAAGGTGTGAATGACGAAGGTATTCGGGCATTCGGGGTGCAAGAGGATTAAATATCGGAATACCCAAAATTTTGATGGTGGTTATGAATGGCTGCTTGCTCATCCATCTTCTTTTGCTAAGCAATGATACTTAGAAAAGGTAAAAGCTTCCCCCTCGATCCTGGTCTTCAGCCATGGAACCGGTCTTAGTTTCTGATATAAACTTCCCCTCGATCCGGGTCTTCATCCATGGAACTGGTCTCAGTTTCTTTTGTCCATAAACTTCCCCTCGATCCTGGTCTTTAGCCACGAAATTAGTCTCAGTTTCTGAAATAAACTTCCCCCCAATCCTGGTCTTTAGCCACGGAACTGGTCTCAGTTTCTGAAATAAACTTCCCCTCGATCCTGGTCTTCAGCCAAGGAACTGGTCTCAGTTTCTTTTGTCAATAAACTTTCTTGACAAGGGAGGCTATTTGTAGCGGTTTTCCTCAAACTTCTCGCCGAATTTTCCTGGGGAGATGCCATTTGATGGGAAAACGTTTTGATGTCAGGCTTGCTGGGGAAACCCATTTGTCTTAGCTGTAGAGGTGTACAAACTTCTCTATTGGAGACGTCATTTGTCGACTCTACTGGGGAAGACGAGTCTCTTGAGAGTCTATTTCGTGCTTGGGGATATTACATCATACTTTTCCCCGAGATCTTCTCGAAGAAATGCCATGTGATGCAATCCAATTTTGAGGTGCTGATGACTTCATTAACATTGACTCTCTTGGAGAGAAAAATCAATGTGTTACTGAGAGCCTTTGGTTGTGAGGCTTTCTCTGGGGATTTTTCCTTAATCCGGGAAAGTGAGGATATTATCTTCAATGGCGAAGAGTGACGTTTGTCGAATGCCTTCTTGCCTTTCGGAGGTTCAAGTTATCAAAGTGGTAAAGGGCCAACTCCAATCCAGAAATAAACTGGAGGAGAGAGATTATTCAGACGCAACATTTCCTGACGAGGAAAGAACTGACAACTCGATTGAGAGGACTTTTATCACTAGGGGATAAGACCGACTAGAGTGATAGTGATGCAAGATGAATATGAATGTGAATCAATAATGCATGATGTATATATGTATATGCTGACAAAACTGACACGACATACGGACTAGTGAATGAACACGACTTGATACTCGACCACTGCTGGGGACGAGGAAGTACCATTTGGTCCAAAATAGCAATTCTACCTTGCTTAGGAGAGATAATCCCTGTGGGGAAAACGTTGGTCGGACTTAGGAGATAAGAATTCTGCCGCGGATATCAGATGGGAAAATCACATCTGATACAGTTGATCCTTCGTTCAGGCGTACTGGTTTAGAAGGAGTACTTTGATTCTGCACTTTGAAGTTTACTCGCCTTTGGAGAAGCAATCGATGTTCTTTCGATGTTCAACAGTCAAAAGAATTGCCATCTTTATTTTAAAAGCAGAAAATTTTGACAAGTAAATTCATTTTTGTTTTATTTCAAGAATCGTCAATCATGTTAAAATGTCGTTCTGTAAAGCTAAAATAAATAAGAATTGCAAACAAAAGCACTAGGGCTCAAATTTTATTGATAGGATGGAGATCAGCCAAACACGTGATTCCATAGAGTATTTACAAAGTTTAGAAAATGGTAATTTAAGGTAAAAGGGCTACATTGAAACATAACGACCGCTATCCTTCTACCAACTTTGAATTCTGGACATCCTGAGCTTCCGTCGAAGATAACCTTAACTGGAATTTTCCCGATGGATGGCATGACTGCTGTCGGGGGATTTGCCCTTTTGTTGAACGTAGTTACTTGCCATTATCCCTAACTTTTTCCTGGATTGTACCTTGAGATTTCCAATCCATCGGGATGATTTTTGCTTATGTCTCTAATTTTTGCCTGGACCGCCCTTTCGGGTTTCCAATCCACCGAGACATTTTTTTTTATTTAGGCGAAGTATTTCTTGATTACGTCAACATTCGTGGGGTAGGCAAATTCTTCTCCATCCATGGTTACGAGTCTCAAAGCGCCGCCTGAGAAGGCTTTCTTGACCACATAGGGGCCGTCATAATTCAGAGTTCATTTGCTCCGAGAATTAGTGAGGAATGATTGTATCTTCTTGAGCACAAGGTCTCCTTTCCTGAAAATGTGAGGTCGGACCTTTTTGTCAAACGCCTTCTTCATTCTTTGCTGATACAACTGACCGTGGCATAGTGCCGTTATTCTCTTTTCTTCGATCAGATTTAGTCCATCGCGTCGACTTTGACACCATTCAGCCTCTGTTAGCTTAGCCTCCATCAATACCCGGATTAATGGGATTTCTACTTCTATAGGGAGCACTGCTTCCATGCCATATACTAGATAAAAAAGGGTTGCCCCCGTTGAAGTGCGGACAGATGTGCGATAACCGTGAAGAGCAAAGGGTAACATTTTGTGCCAGTCTTTGTAGGTTATAACCATCTTTTGAATGATCTTTTTGATGTTCTTCTTAGCCGCTTTTACCGCCCCGTTCATCTTGGGTCGGTAGGGAGATGAGTTATGGTGTTCGATCTTGAACTTGACGCACAACTCTTTCATCATCTTATTATTCAAGTTAGATCCATTATTAGTAATGATCTGGCTTAGAACACCATGACGATATATGATATTGTTTTTGATAAATCGGACTACCACTTGTCGGGTTACATTGGCGTATGACGGTGCTTTGACCCATTTGGTGAAGTAGCCAATGGCTACCTAGATGAACCGATGTCCGTTCGAAGCTTTGGGTTCAATCATGCCAATCATGTCGATTCCCCATATGGAAAAAGGCCATGGGGAAGAAAGAACTTTGAGATGTGTTAGAGGTACATGGATTTTGTCTGAGTATATCTGACACTTGTGACACCTCCTCATGTACTTGTAGCAATCAGATTCCATAGTCATCCAATAGTACCTTGCTCTTAGAATTTTCCTCGCCATTGTGTGTCCGTTGGCATGAGTGCCAAAGGAGCCTTCATGAATTTCCTTCATCAGCATGTTTGCTTTTGGTCTGTCTATGCATCGGAGCAAGACCATGTCAAAGTTTCTCTTATAGAGTGTATCACCGCTCAGGAAGAAGTTGCCTGCTAGCCTTCTGAGGGTTTTCTTGTCTTTTCTTGATGCCCCAGGTGGGTACTCTTGTTTCTGAAGGAAGTATTTGATATCGTGATACCAAGGTTTTTCATCTATGACTGCTTCAATTGCGAATATGTAAGCGAGTTGTTCCAGGCGCATTATGTCGATCTTAGGTATGTTGTTCCATTGGCCTACACTAATCATGGAAGAGAGAGTGGCTAATGCATCAGCCATGTGATTCTCTTCACGAGGGATATGGTGAAACTCGATTCTGTTGAAGAATGGTAACAACCTTTTTGCATAGTCTTTGTAAGGAATCAGTCCTCTGTTGAAGAATGGTAACAACCTTCTCACATAGTCTTTGTAAGGAATCAGTCCTGATTGGTATGTGTTCCAATCTCCTTTGACCTGATTGACAACCAGGGCTGAGTCGCCATATACATCCAAGTTCTTAATCCTTAAGTCGATTGCTTCTTCGAGACCCATGATACAAGCTTCATATTCGGCCTCGTTGTTTGTACACTTGAATGTTAGTCGGGCGGTGAAAGGAATGTGGGTACCCTGAGGTGTTATGATGATTTCCCCAATTCTGTTTCCATAATGATTGACAGCTCCGTCAAAGATAAGTCCCCATCGGGAACCTAGTTCTGGCCCTTCACTGGGTAGTGGTTCATCGCAATCTTCCATTTTCAAATACATGAGATTTTCGTCTGGGAAGTCAAATCCGACTGATTCCTGATCGTCAATCGGTTGATAAGCCAAATGATCGGCTAGAACACTTCCTTTGACAGCTTTCTGAGCGTGGTACTCGATGTCGTATTCTGACAACAACATCTGCCAATGGGCTATCCTTCCCGTAAGAGCAGGTTTTTCAAAGACGTACTTGATCGGATCCATTTTGGAGATTAACCAAGTAGTGTGACAAATCATGTACTGGCGAAGACGTTTGGCTGCCCAAGCCAGAGCACAACAAGTTTTCTCAAGCATAGTATACCGAGTCTCGCACTCGGTAAACTTCTTGCTCAGATAGTAGATGACAGACTCTTTTCATTTTGTTTCATCTTGTTGGCCGAGTACACAACCAATTGAGTCTTCCAAGACTGTTAAATAGATGATCAGTGGTCTTCCATCCACTGGAGGTGATAGAATTGGTGGATTCAACAAATACTCCTTGATACCGTCGAAGGCGGTTTGACAGTCTTCTGTCTAAACACAGTCCTGTTTCTTTTTGAGTAATTTGAAGATCGGCGCGCATGTCGCTGTCATGAGGAATATAATTCTAGAAATGTAATTCAAACGTCCCAGGAATCCCCTGACTTGTTTTTCTGTTTTTGGAGAAGGCATTTCTCGAATGGCCTTGACCTTGTCAGGATTAACCTCAATTCCTCTCTGGCTGACGATAAACCCTAGAAGTTACCCTGAACGGACATCGAATGTGCATTTGTTGGGATTCAAGCGGAGTTTGTACTTTCTCAGACTCTCGAATAGTTTTGACAGGTGGGTCACATGTTCCTCTTCTGTCTTAGATTTGGCAATCATATCATCGACATATACTTCTATTTCTTTGTGTATCATGCCATGAAACAGAGTAGTCTGTCGCTCCCGGGATTTTCATCCAAGTACAAACGCGATAGTGGCACCGAACAGAGTCGCCAGCAATGTGTATTTATCCCAAGAGAGGGAAAGGAAACACCGCGTAAACCTGAGGGAAAGGAAAGAGCATGGTCTCGCGACCAAGAGAAATGGGTTCGGGAGTCGGTTACGCGTGAGGAAGGTATTAGCACCCCCATGCGTCCATCGTACCCGATGGGATCCACGCTTGCTTGTCTCGATCAAAGGGTGTAAGAAAAGAATACTGGAAAAGGACCTGAAAGAAAGAAAAGAGAAAGAATGGAAAAGGAAAGAGAAACAAATGTAGGGAAAATAAAAGAAGTGCTCGCATGGGCCCTACCCCACTGCCTACGTATCTCATCGGGAGCATGAGAATCAGAGCGACGTAGTTCCCCTCACTAGGGATGAATTGTTTGTGTTTTTTAGAGAACGGCTTACGTTCTAGCTCAGGTGTTGCAGGCTCGCTGGTCCGAGTGCGTTACCGTCTTGCAAGAGAACGAGTAGAAGCGCGTTCGTGCGTTGAGAATGAATGAGATGAGAAAAGAATTCCCGAAGGAAAGACGTTATTGTTTGTTTTTGTCTTTTAGAAGTTTTTTCCATTTATTTGCATATGACAGTGTATCTGAATCTTAGTCATTGGAATGTGTACATTCTCACATTCCAAGATGGAATGGGTAAGAAAGCACACTAAGAGTGAAGAAGACCCCCACACTTAGTTCCAATTGTCAAGGTTCAAACACACTAGCATACTTGTATTTATTAAGTGTTTTTGTTGATTAAGAAATGAAGAAGTTTTTTTTATTATTTGCACCTTCAACAAGTATTGCATTTAAGTCCCTCATACAAGATCAAATGTTTAACACATTGACCCAAGATGGGCTATATGCTATACATTCTAAGATTACAAGAGAAGACCCCTTATAATCTTTTCTTTATATGAAAGGCCTAAATGCAATAAATGCCTACCTTTATTATATGTTTTGAATTTTCTTTGAGATGAGAAGATGAAAGACTCAAGAGAGGGTAAAGGTAAAAATCTATATGGACTAAGACTCAATCCTAATTGATTAGTTAAGGGAGTGATCCTAAAGTTTGTGAGGTTTCAACCTAAAGTCTAAAGAAAGAATGAATTAAACAATTCACTTCTAAAGTAGAAGATGAATTGTAATTCACAAAGGGAAAGTGATGAGTTATTAAAAGAAAGCACATAAGTGCTTAACAAAACATAGAATGGAATTGTAAAAGAGAAAGGATAGAAGTTGAATGTGGATTCCTTATCCACACTCAATTGAAACTTGCCAAAGCCCCTACATGGTTAGTAAACATGTATAAGAAGTATAATAAGTAAAAGAACATGTAATGCATCATAAAACTCAAAAGAATTAAATGAGAAACCAAATCCTAGAGCCACAACCAGAATGGGCATCATATGGACAACAAGTGAATATCATCATACAAGTGCAAGTGAATAAGCAATAATCATCACCCATTAGCATTTAAACATGTTACAAGAAGAAGGGGTAGATGAAAGATGGAAAGAAATGAAGAGGACATGCATAAGTGGAACATGTAAATCAACAACCAGAATTGAAACTAAATGGAAAATGGTTTATAAACATCTCAAAAGTATTTATGAATCAACTTCAAGACATTCAAGAAGTAATATAAGAAGAATTGAAATGAAAGTTCAAAAAGAAAGTGCAAACAATACATGTTAATGATGCACAAAGTTCAAATTGAAATGAACATGTAAAGATGACCTATAATGTGTATCAAAGACCTATAATATCATATGAATGGCTCATAACATATGCAAATGCTCATACAAATGTGCACAAAAGAATTCATGTAAACATGCACTAAAGTTGTAATGACATGCCATGGATTATACTTCCAATGTAATGCATCAAACAAAGACCAAATGAATTCATGAAAATTATGCCAGCATATTATTGGAATGCCTAGGTCAGAAATGCATCATACATCAAGATAGCATGTAAAAATTCAGAGCAAAATGACTTCAAACAAAGCAATTAGGTCAAATTGAAACATCATGCAAAGTGGTGCAAATATAGGCATCAAAACATGTAATAAAGTGACCTAAAAAATCAAACAAAAATCATCTAACATGCTTCAATGTATTAGTGAATCAATGCAAAAAGAATCATGTCAAAACAGTTGGTAATGAGCAAGAACAAAATTAAACAAATTCATGTATCATGCTTAGAATGCATCTAAATGGAAATTCAAAGAAAATTATGGACCAGGGGTAAAAAGGTCATAAAATCAAGAAATAAAATCATGGAAAATTTCCTAAATGTTTTAGTGATACTCATGAATTTTTGTGGAATTTTATGATGATATTTGGTATTTTTAAAAATTAAAAAGTAAACGTACATAAAATGAAGAAAATAAAAGGAAATAGAAAACAAGAGTGGGGTGCAAATATAGTAAACCAACAGTTCAAAGTGTTTGGGCTTTTTAAAAAGGAGGTGCGAAAAGCAATCTGTCATAGGTCCAATTACGCGTAGCACACACTAACTACCATGCATTATCAGTCAAACTAAGTCAAACCATTCACCACCATCAGATCAGGTCAAGGTCAAATCTAGGTCAAGGTAATCAAGATCAACATGCACACATGAATGACCACGGTTCCCACCGTGTACCACACCACATAGCGTTTAAGTGAAATCAGAAATAAAGTCACGTGACATGCACATGAATTTTTATGTGTTGGCAGCATAGTGGCCATTAGATCACATTCATCCAACGGACCAGATTCAAACTGAGCCTAAACCCTAACACAAAGTCCACCGGCCGGAGAGTGACCTCCGGTCACCTTCTCCGGCCACACCACCACTGTCTGCAACTTTGATCTCTTCAGAAATCCACAAAATATACATCAAACTGAAGCTGAGCTCATGTAGATCATGAATATGCAATTAATTTTCATAGATCATGCACGCATAACACAAACCGAGCCAAAACAATTTGCCCTAACGTCACACCTAAACTCCTAAAGAGCCTATCAACTAGCCAGAACTCACGCATAGCTTCTAATAAGCTCTAAACACATAAAACGAGTTTAAATCATACTGATATGAAGCATTAAGATTGAGTGAATTAAAACCTGAAAGTGTGGCAACTTGATGTGTTGAGAAAACCAGAGAAACGCTTGAGGTATTGAGCTTCTAGATCTTCAACCTTAGCAAAATAAATGCTACTTGATGTGGAGATCTTGAGAACAAAAACAGAATTCCAAACTGTGATGATGTTATGCTTGGACAATGGAGTTTTCTCTTGAATGTTCTTGCTCAGAATGGATGAAGATGATTGAGAAAGGAAGAAAAATCGTGCAGAATCAGAGAGAGATAATGGAGAGAATGTGAGAGTGTTTGAGAGAAAGAGTGAGAATGAAGTGTTAGCCCCAAATTGTGGAGAGTGTTGGAACTTATATGTTGAGTTTAATCTGCTAACTCATGGTTAAATGAGTGAGTTAGAGTGAGTTGAGTGGGTTAGGCTGAGTCCATCCTAACTAACTGAGTCAAGTTAGTTAGGGGACGATTTATCAATGGCTGTGCTATGGTGAGGTGGAGGTTTAAAGTGTTATGGTGAGGAGCAAGTGGAAGGAATGGTGAGGATGAGCTGTTCTGGTGTGGCAGCAAGAGAAACTTGCTTCGCAAGTTTTGTTCTTCCTCTTTGGTGTATAATGATCATGAGCAGCACGTGCAAGTAAGAATTTGTTGGTTCAAATGAGGAAAAGTGGCAACAACACTTGCTTTTGGCATTTTGGTGACAGTTGGAAACATGGTGATTTGATGATGTTTTTCTCCCTATTTAATGGATGATTTGGTGTGTTTTTGGAGTCATTGGAAAGAGGGAATATAATGCAACAAGTTTGGTTTGAGATTGGAGTTGATATGAAGTGTGTAAGAGGTTGGAAAATAGCTTTGAACATCAAGGTTTGGAACTGCGTGGTGGGCGTGGGAAGCAGGTCATGGCATGGCAGTGGACTGCATGAAATTTCAGCCTAATCAACCTAACTTGAGACCAAAATTTCCCCCTTATAAATTTATCAAATGGAATTTTGTCCAACATGAACATTGAAGGTGACATTGCAATGAACAACTTTGATGTTGAAAAGTTTTTCATTTGAGGCCTTTAACCATGAGAAAAATAGGCGAATATATGGCACACCAACTGTTTGTTAAAATGACTGCGCGCGTGCCCTGAAAATCTTGGTCATGACCTAGTTTTGAACCTACTTTGCTCAAACTTTGATCAATCATATCTCACTCAATTTTTATCCAATGGAGATGTTCCACACATGGATTTGAAGCTTAAAACAAGATCTTTTGTTGTGGCCGAGTGGAATTTTCATTTGGTGCTTCAATTTTAAATGGCCTTGGTTCAAACTCTGATGCAAAATGGCCACAACTTGCTATTTTTAGTAACCCTTCCTCTTCCAAAAATGGCAACTTTCCACCTCTTGATTTTTTCATGATTCCTTTGGAATTTCTTGACCAAATTTTGTACATTGGACATATGTAACATGAATTTCATGATTTTGGGCTCAAAAAATCAAGAGTTGACTTTTTCCTCTGATTATTTGACTTTGCCCCAATTTCTCTGATTCTTGATCTTTCTTCCAATTGAACCACTTCTAAAACCAATTGAGATGCAATTTTCCACATACATACACTTAAGGACATATGGAATACCATGACATCAAGTTTTGTTCAAAAAATCAGAGATATCCTGATTTTATTAGAAACCCTAATTTTGACCCCCTCTGGTTAGGAGGGAAAAGTGCAGTCTTCAATTTCAAATTCGTCAGAGTATGTTGTGTATCCTTTTAAAGGATGATGGGATATGCCATTTGAGGATGATTTTGGATCAATGAGCTATCTCTTTTGAGGGTTTTCCTTCAGTTTTTGAACCTCTTGCATAGTGAAAGATGTAATGCTTCAATCTCCCATTGTATCTCTTATCCTTGAGGTTGTGGATGATCAATTGAGATGGTATAAGACATGAAAGACCTCTTGGCTTGCCTTGAGGGCACTTGATTGACCTTTTGTGCTTTGAATGATTCCTTGATTGTCCACCTTCCACCTGATCACATGCCCTGATGGTAAGAAGGATGCCATGCTTCATTTTTCTATGTTAAATGCAATGTAATGTTAATGAGATGGATATGATATGATAAATGATAATGCCATGCTATGATGCCAAAAGGGGAGAGCAAATTTTGGGGTATTACAGCTGCCCCTATTCAAGCGCTGTAGACCTGAATGCCTGAAAGCAATTGCTTTCGGACTTTCAAGGTATATAGTGATTGAATACCAAATATAACCAAAAATTTGCTCTGGATGATGAAGAATAAAAGGGATATAAACCCAACGAGACTGCTGGATTGAATCTTCAATGAAACGTCGGAGAGATCTGTCTTTTGAACGACGCCAGACGACTACTGGCTTGCCGCACTGCTGGTGGACTTTAATAATGTCTTTTATGCAACTCCAGACGACTACTGGCCTGCCACACTACTGGTGGACTTTGATAACGTCTTTTGAACGACGCCAGACGACTACTGGCTTGCCACGCTACTGGTGGACTTTAATAATGTCTTTTATGCAACTCCAGACAACTACTGGCCTGCCACACTACTGGTGGACTTTGATAACGTCTTTTGAACGACGCCAGACGACTACTGGCTTGCCACGCTACTGGTGGACTTTAATAATGTCTTTTATGCAATTCTAGACGACTACTGGCCTGCCACACTACTGGTGGACTTTGCAGCTTCGTGCCACCCGAAGACGGACTTTTGCCAATCCACTGTTGGACTTTTGGAATATGCCACCCTTAGATGGACCTTTCGCCAATCCACTGTTGGACTTTTGCCACCCGAAGACGGACTTTTGCCAATCCACTGTTGGACTTTTAGCTGCTTTGCCACCCGAAGATGGACTTTTGCCAATCCACTGTTGGACTTTTGCCACCCGAAGACGGACTTTTGCCAATCCACTGTTGGACTTTTGCCACCCGAAGACGGACTTTTGCCAATCCACTGTTGGACTTTTGCCACCCGAAGACGGACTTTTGCCAATCCACTGTTGGACTTTTAGAATTTGCAAAATTGTATTACTCTCTGCATCTGTGTCAGACATCTCTGCTGAGGAGCAATGACCAATGATTTGACTTTGGAGACTCCTGAAAGGATAACCTCTCCACTGGAGAATGAATGAACAATCCGTCTGCTTCGAATTGCCAAGCTTGCCAAAAATAAATTGGACTTGAAGAATAATAAATCTGCCAGGAATCACTTCATTTGTTGGGGGAATGAATTCTGGTCACAGCGGTTCCGCTGGGGATGAGAATTTCTTTGTATGGCGTCTTTCTAGGGGAGAGAAGTCATAAAAACTCTGCTTGGGGATCTGTCCAAACCAAGACCCTTTGTAGGGGTTATCCACCTTCTGACCCGGCTGGGGAAAGGCTGTACCATCCTTGTTGAGGAATAGATTCTGTCGATCTGATAAACCTCTGCGGGAAGAACAACAACTCAGCTGGGGGTTGCTGACAAGATTCGATGCTGACCTCTGTGGGGATACCATGACCAGAGATACGATCTTGCTGGGTATCAGGGCTACTCTGCCAGGGATATGCAAATCCTGGTTAGAACATTCCACTGCAACTTGCTAGGAAAGAGTCCTTAGAGATCTGTTGGGGAAACCCAAAGCAAATCCACAGTATTCTGCTGAAGAATATGACTGTCAAGCTTAGGATAAGTACCACAATGCCCCATGTTAGGCGAGCTTCCCTTTAGACAATTCCGTTAGGGATGACGCGTTTATAACAAACTCTGCTGGCGGAAACTGCTTTAAAGCGTCTCGTGTTGGGGAATGCCTTTTGAGAGGATTTTACAGAAGACCAACTGTCCTCAAACTCTACTGGGGATGATCAACACTTTGTGCTGGGGAAACAATCATGCCCCATGCTTGGACAAAACAACAATTCGTCCCCGAAGAGGATGTCATAAGAGGATTTTACAGAAGATTTAGCCTCTTCAAACTCTTGTGACTTCGCTGGGGATAATGACCATCAGTTTCGGTGTCGACGAGACCACTCTTTTGGGGAACCTGTGACCGTTATCGACACAGAAAATCTTGTAGTTGTTGGAAGTACTGTATGAGAGAATCGACTTAATAAGATGCAACGGTACCCAGTTGAACTTAATTCACTGATATCGACCCGTTATGAACAATCGTCGACCGAACGATGAACGCCGATCTCCTTACCCATAATTGCCCCAGTCTTTTGCGTGGGGTGATTTATTGCTGGTCTTGTGCTTAAAATCATCTGCACCTGCTACCTGCAACAAAAGAATATGCCCACATGCCCCGAATATTGCGTGGCTAGAATCCACCATCCGGGAATATTCAACATTCAAGGTAATTTCAAATGCTTTTTTTTTTTTTTTTTTTGCGCATGTTATTGCAAGGCCGCCATGTTTTCAAATGCAATGTTTTATCAAAAATTAGGACGTTTTTGCAAACAAAGCAATAGGACAAAAATAGGAGGCTTTTTATTGAAATTCAATTTATTGACTGAGAGCCCAGAATAGGCAATTACATCCGGAAGCAATCCCTGGAAAGAGGTGATCGCTGAAAGTTGAGAAAAGAAACTATCCTAATGGCAATGTGAAAACGGAATTCCACTGAGTTTCCATTCTGTTATGACCAGTATGTCTTCAAAACTCCCCGACCTTGCCTTCTGAGGAACGATCATACCGATCCCTATCTTTCAGAACGTCAGTTGTTTAAACGGAAACGGGGTACAGATAACTCAGACCGTAGTCATTCGCTTAAATCCCTCTTTTGTGTGGACCGCCCTTTCAGGTTTTCGATCCACCAGGATACCCTTTTTTGCCTAAGTTGCCCTTTCGGGTTTTCAACTTACCGGGTGTACAATTTTTTCAATTATATCCCTAATTTTTGCCCGAACCTTATTCTGTTTTTGGTTCGCCGGGATGCCCTTTTTTGCCTGGATTTTTTATTTTTATTATCCAGCGAGTCTATTCATGCGAAGTATTTTTTGACTACGTCCGAGTTGACAGGGGATGAAAAGTCTTCGCCATCCATGGTTGTAAGCAATAAAGCTCCGCCCGAAAAGACCTTTTTAACCACGAATGGACCTTCATAATTAGGAGTCCATTTGCCCCTGTGATCTGTATTGGGAGGAAGGATCCTTCTGAGTACCACATCTCCGACTTTGTAAACCCGAGGACGCACCTTTTGGTCAAATGCCTGTTTCATTCTGCGCTGATATAGTTGCCCATGACATACAGCCGCCAATCGCTTTTCCTCAATAAGGCTCAGCTGATCAAATCTGGCTCGTACCCATTCAGCTTCATCTAGCTTAACATCCATCATAACTCTGAGGGACGGAATCTCTACTTCAACCGGTAGCACTGCCTCCATACCATATACAAGTGAGAATGGGGTTGCCCCAGTGGACGTGCGTACCGACGTTCGATACCCATGCAAAGCAAATGGTAACATCTCATGCCAATCTTTGTACGTGACAACCATCTTCTGCACAATCTTCTTGATATTTTTGTTGGCCGCTTCGACCGCGCCATTCATCTTTGGGCGGTACGGAGAAGAATTGTGATGTTCGATTTTGAAGTCCCGGCATAACTCAGCCATCATCTTATTATTCAAATTAGAACCATTATCAGTAATGATTCTTTCGGGAACTCCATACCGGCAAATGATATCCCGTTTTAAGAAACGAGCTACCACTTGTTTTGTAACATTGGCATAGGATGCAGCTTCAACCCATTTGGTGAAATAATCAATTGCCACCAAGATGAAACGATGCCCATTAGAAGCTGTAGGCTCAATCTTTCCAATCATATCAATGCCCCACATGGCAAACGGCCAAGGCGACGACATGATACTCAACGGATTTGGAGGTACATGCACTTTATCTGCATAGATCTGGCATTTATGGCATTTGCGGGCATATTTACAACAATCTGACTCCATAGTCAACCAATAATATCCCGACCTTAACAACTTTTTAGCCATTGCATGCCCTCCAGCATGGGTACCGAAAGAGCCTTCGTGCACTTCAATCATCAACAAGTCTGCTTCATGTCTATCCACACATCTAAGCAGGACCGTGTCAAAATTTCTTTTATACAGCACGCCATCTTTATTCAAGAAGAAACTACCAGCTAACCTTCTCAACGTCTTCCTGTCTTTGGACGATGCCCCGGACGGGTACTCTTGACTTTTCAAGAAACACTTAATGTCATGAAACCATGGCTTGTCATCAGACTTTGCATCGACCGCAAACACAAATGCTGGTCTGTCAAGGCGGGATACCTCAATCTTAGGTACATGGTTCCATCCTTGCACTTTGATCATGGAAGACAAAGTGGCCAAGGCATCAGCGAACCTATTCTCATCTCGAGGAATGTGGTACAGTTTCACTGTTGTGAAAAACGTCAGCAATCTCCTTGTATAATCTCTATACGGCACTAGATTTGTTTGGTGCGTGTACCAACTCCCCTTCACTTGATTGATTACCAAAGCTGAATCACCAAATATATCAAGGGTCTTAATCCGTAGATTAATCGCCTCCTCGATCCCCATTATACAAGCTTTGTACTCTGCTTCATTGTTGGTGCATCCGAAAGTTATTCGTGCAGTGAAAGACATATGAACACCTTCCGGCGTGATAAGAACTGCTCCAACTCCGCACCCATTCATATTGACAGCCCCATCAAACATCAGACTCCATTTGGATTCAGGGTCTGGCCCCTCCTCCGGAAGTGGTTCCTCGCAGTCTTTAGCTTTGAGAAACATGATGTCCTCATCTGGGAAGTCAAACTTCATGGGTTGGTAATCATCAATCGGCTGTTGCGCAAGATAGTCGGATAGGATACTTCCTTTGATGGCCTTTTGTGAAGTGTACTGAATATCATACTCTGTCAAGACCATTTGCCACCGTGCCACTCTGCCTGTCAATGCTGGTTTCTCGAAAATGTACTTGATAGGATCCATTTTTGAAATCAACAAGGTTGTGTGCCTAACCATATATTGTCTCAATCGCTTAGCGGCCCATGCAAGCGCACAGCATGTCTTTTCAAGCATTGAGTATCGGGACTCACAATCATTGAACTTTTTGCTCAGGTAGTAGATAGCATGCTCCTTCCTACCTGTCTCGTCATGTTGACCGAGAACACAACCCATGGAACCTTCAAGTACTGTCAGATACATTATCAGCGGTCTCCCTTCAACTGGAGGCATTAGAATCGGAGGTTCCTGCAAGTATTCTTTTATCTTATCGAATGCCAATTGGCAATCGTCATTCCACCTGACCGTTTGATCCTTCCTTAACAATTTAAATATTGGCTCACACGTGGCTGTTAGGTGAGATATGAACCTTGCAATGTAGTTCAATCTACCCAAGAAACCACGAACCTCTTTTTCTGTTCTCGGTGCCGGCATTTCTTGTATTGCTTTCACCTTGGCAGGATCAACCTCGATTCCTCTTTCGCTCACAATGAAACCTAGTAACTTTCCCGAACGCACCCCAAACATGCACTTGTTTGGATTTAATCTCAGACGGAACTTTCTCAACCTTTCAAACAGCTTTTTCAGGTTAATCAGATGTTCCTCTTCTGTTCTCGACTTGGCAATCATATCATCTACATAACATTCGATCTCCTTATGAATCAAGTCATGAAACAATGTCACCATCGCCCGCTGGTATGTTGCCCCTGCGTTTTTCAACCCGAAAGGCATTACTTTATAACAATATGTACCCCACGGAGTAATGAACGTGGTCTTCTCCATATCTTCAGGTGCCATCTTGATCTGGTTGTACCCGGAGAAACCGTCCATAAATGAGAACACTGAAAACTGAGCTGTATTATCGACCAGCACATCAATATGAGGTAGTGGAAAATCATCTTTCGGGCTAGCCTTATTAAGATCTCGATAATCCACACACATTCTCACTTTTCCATCTTTCTTCGGTACTGGCACGATGTTGGCTACCCACGGAGGATACTTTGTCACAGCAAGAAACCCAGCATCCCACTGCTTCTGGACTTCCTCCTTAATCTTTAAAGCCATGTCGGGATGAGTCCGACGAAGTTTCTGCTTGACTGGCGGACATTCTTCTCTTAATGGCAGCCTGTGCACGACAATATCCGTATCCAACCCCGGCATGTCTTGATACGACCAGGCGAAGATGTCAACATACTCGCGCAACATTTCCGTCAAAGTTTGCTTCACATCTGCTTGCAAGCTGGCACCAATCCTGACCTATTTCTTGGCGTCCTTGGTACCAATATTGATGATTTCTACAGTCTCCTGGTGAGGCTGGATGACCCTTTCCTCTTGTTTCAACAATCTGGCCAGTTCTTCAGAGAGTTCACAATCTTTCTCATCCCTTTCTTCAGCTTGATAAATCGGATTGTCAAAGTCATACATAGTCATATCAAAATCGTTATCAGTGGTATCCGGAGGATCAAGTCTGCATGAACGGGTTCATGCCTTATTTTAGAATTTATTTTAAGCAAAACAAAAGAAAACGAAACATTGCCATTTTATTTTTTGTGCAAAAATAAAAACTGAAAGACAGAGAACAAAATTTGATTGCAAAACGTCCTTTATTAATGATTAAACATTGCAAATGCAACCATGGTGGCCCTACAAATGAATCTGTACGCCTTGGGCAGAGGGCAAGATTTTGACATGCATTATGGTTAGAAAAAAAACAAAGAAAAATTACTCTGTCTGAAGAGTAACCCGGATGACTTCTTCAACGGACCAGTTTTGCACTTGTTGTCCCGGAGCATGAGGGCGTACCCAGTTGTCCAGGTCACAATTACTGTCAACACTATCCTCTGTGGCTGCACAAGACTGGTCCGTGTAGATAATTCCCCCACTATTGAAAGTAATGGGTCCCCTGCTCCCCGCATCTGAAGTTGTAGAGGGATGATAACCAATACCAAATTTGTCTTCCTTCATTGGGGTCTCTATCAACCTGCCCCAACCTTGGGCGTTGCCTGCCCTGACGACTTCGACAGCTTGTTTGTAAGATGAAATGGAGGTACCGGCCCCAACTGGTACAGAAGAAGACTCAGGTGCATCGTCAATATTGACTGCTTCAAATGATTGGCACAACATCTCATGAATTTCCCCATCCATTTCAATGTACTTGAACGTGGACAAGTGACTCACAAAGATGTCTTCTTCCCCACACACCGTCACAACCTGCCCTTCAAACTCATACTTCAGCTTTTGATGTAGAGTAGAAGTAACAGCCCCGGCCCCGTGAATCCAAGGGCGCCCCAATAGGCAGCTATATGCAGGTTGTATGTCCATTACATGGAACGTGGATTTGAATACCTGTGGTCCAATTTGTACGGGCAATTCCACCTCACCAAACACAGATCGTCTAGTTCCATCGAATGCTCTGACCACCAATTCACTAGGCCTTAAGATCAAACCTTCAACTTCCAGCTTCATTAATGCCTTCTTGGGCAAGACATTGAGTGATGAACCAGTGTCTACCAGTACATGAGATAACACTGCGCCCTTACACTCCATCGTGATATGCAAAGCCTTATTATGGTTTCTTCCTTCAACAGTCAAATCTCTACTTGTAAAGCCCAAGCCATGGCTAACATTAACATTGGAGATTACGCCCTCGAGCTGATTAACAGTAATTTCTTGTGGCACGTATGCACTCTTCAATACTTTCAACAACGCCTGCCGGTGCGCATCAGAGCACATCAATAGTGACAAGATTGAAATCTTTGAAGGGGTCTGATTCAGTTGGTCCACAATCTTATAATCGCTTTTCTTGATTATCTTCATAAATTCTTCCATTTCCTTATCAAAAGTAATCTTTGTCTCTGCTTCAGGTGTAGGCGCATTTTCAACCACCTGTTTACCTTTAGCCTTTGCTGCGGCTTCTGCCTCTTTATCACTTCTCAAGGTTTGGGGAGCGAACAACCTTCCACTCCTTGTAAAACCCCCTACACCCCCTACGTTATCAATATTTGGGCTGATTGACGACTCAACTTCCTGCTTTTTACCTTCGTAATATACATCTGCCCCATAGTGCCATGGGATAGCCTTCGTAGACGTGAACGGAATTGGTCCTGGCACCGTGATAGTGACAGGACTGGGCCTTTCTGGGGCAACACTCGCCACGGGAACTGCATTGACCGACATTTGAATCTCAGCGGGAGTGTAATAGATGGTCACGGTTGATATCTCATCAGTGTCTTTCACGACTCTGTCGAACTGTAGACATCCTTCATCGATCAGATTCTGTAAACCCATCTTCAACTTATCACAGCCGTTATCCTGATTCATACACTCAGAGCAATCTTGATTACAGCCCGGGAACACCTGTCCCTTCAATAAACGATCTTTTACAACCAACAAAGAAGTTTTCACTTGATGGATATCTGTCACCAGATTCAATCTCCTCCCATCTTCAATAGCGTACACATTTGCTGCACTATGATCAGGCATGGGATGCTGAGTAATATTAGGAGCGGAGAGAGAAATTGATGGCTTTAGCATCAATCAAATCTTGTACTTTATGATGGAAAGCCCAACATTTTTCAATGGAATGCCCCTGAGCGCCTGAGTGGAACTCACAACGAGCATTAGCATCGAAGTTAGGTGGCAGGTTTCCAGCAACCGGAGCTTTCATAGTACGGAGTTCTACCAACTTTAACTCGAGTAGCCGGGGCAACAGCGCGGCATAAGTCATAGGGAGAGGATCCATCTTACGATCCCTCTGTCTAGACCTTTGCTGGAAAAAAGGTTGTTGCTGTTGAACTTGTTGTTGGGATTGTTGTTTCTGAACAGACGGTGTGGGGATTGTTACAGCATCTACCTGATAATAAGCTTGAGAACGCCCTCTGCCTCGTCCTCTAAACACAGCATTCGTATCACCTTCTCTTCTTTTCTGGTTACTAGCAAACGGTTTCTTCGTCCCCGAAGAGCCAGCCCCACTCACATCCTGGATCTTTCCAAGCTTTAACAGACTTTCTATTCTTTCTCCCGCAATCACAATATCAGCAAATCCAGTTGACGGACAAGCAGCTAATCTATCAAGATAGGCCCCTTGCAAGGTGCCCATGAACATATCTGCCATTTCTCTGTCTGACAAGGGAGGTTGAACCTGGGCAGCCATTTCCCTCCACCTCTGTGCATATTCTTTGAAACTCTCCTTGGCATTTTGTGACAACCCCTGCAATTGAGTGCGGTTGGGCGCCATGTCAATATTATACTGGTATTGCTTTAGGAACGCTTCTGCCAGATCTTTCCAATTCTTCACAGCAGCTCTATTCAACTTCATATACCAGGTCAAGGATGCCCCAGCCAGACTATCCTGAAAATAGTGCATCCATAGCTTCTCGTCATCCGTATGGGCTGAAATCTTCCCAAAGTAAGCTTGAAGATGCGTTTGGGGACACGCATTGCCGTGATACTTATCAAAAGTGGGAGGCTTGAATTTAGGGGGAATTCTGACTCCTGAGACCAGCCCCAAGCTGGTAACATCAATACCCATAGAGTTCTTGCATTCTATGGCCCTGATCTTTTCTGCTAACTCCTCATACCTTCGATCACCTTGATTACCCACATCAGCATCTAATAGAGTAAATTGGTCTTCCAGAGTATCTTCAAGAGTAACACCAGCATGCCTACCATTTCCATTACCCCGATTGTTACCACCAGGAGGAGGGTTGCCACCGGGAGGAGGGATGCCATGTCCCTGTGAATTGTCATGCTGATCACCTTCGGGCCCATTGTCTGGACGCTCGACCAGAAGCCTCAATCTCTCATGATTTTGCGCCATGCCAGTCATGAGGGTCATGAACTGGTCCATACGCGCCCTCATTTCGGCCAAATCACTTTGCACTTGATCCATGATTCTTACTTGATTTCCTCGCGTCGAATATCGGTGAATATGACTCTCCGCTATACTGCCTGAAACCAAATAAAGGTTAGAGTCCCTGCAACGAGTACCTGAAAAGCAAGTAACATAAATGCAGAATGTTATGCAATGCCATGCAATGCTATGTTTGTCATTTCCGAGGTGCTTTATACCCTGATTCCAATCCAAACCACAGAAATCTGAAGACCAGAAATCGTGATATAAAGAGACGTATCGTGGTCATGTGCTTGTGTGCAGCTATCTGATAAGGAATAATTCTGAATAAAACTACTCATACTCATTCAACAAAGTATTCAAGTACATTTAAGAAAGGCTCATCCGCAAATGCAATACAAGGAAAAATGGATCCATCAACAAGCCTGATGGTAACCATTAACAACAAAATATAAGGAAAAGAACATCAGTCTGACAATTCCACATCCTTCAGCTTATCACTTGAGTATTTGATCTCCTCAAAAAGTATACGGGTACGCTGGTGATTCGGCTTTTCAATCATCTCTTTGATCAAGACATCCCTTTTCTCAAGAGCTTCATTTAAAGAACCCATATGCAGCATAAGAGCTTCGTCATCATGCACTCCTTTGTGTCTCTTTATGCCAGCTTGCGTCTTGAGTATCTCTCTTTCTATCATGGCTTCTTCAAGCTCTTTCTTGGCATTCTTCAGCTGGCTTCTAGCTTCTTCTAACTGTTCTTGACTTTTATCGAGACTTTCCCGATACTTTCTCCTCTGCTCATGTGCCTTTTTAAGCTCCTCGTCTTTAGTCTTCGACTGATCCTTTAACTCGGCATTTTCAATTCTGACTTCATCCCAAGCTTGACGAAGTTGAGCTAACGAATCCTTGCTTCGGGCTAAAGCCTGTTTTGTGATCTTGTGAGCCTGACTAGTGTCATCTGCTCCCAAAGTAAGTTTCCGAAAGTACCGAGCTCGGTCATCAAAATCTTCCTCTTTGTCAGCCAAGGTTTTTTCCGCTTTCAAGGCTCTCTTTTCCAACTCTTTGTTGTCAGCTAGAGCTTTCTGAAGACATCTGCTCATTCCAGAATTCTCTATCTGCAACTCTCTGACCATTTTCTTCCACTTCTCACATTCTTCAATAGCCACCATAGTGGGTTGTTCTGGCTGTACTGAACATAAAAGAGGTCCCCTTGAAAAGGGTAAAAGCAATTCCTTTACTTTCGTCTCAATCCACCTGTCATATTCAGGATAAGATCTACAATCTCCTTTTCCAAAAACTGCTTTTCCAATTTTGTGCTTATCTTTCCAAGCATTCACTACTTCTACCACCTTCACATCTTTAGTTCCTGTAAAAAATAAAGATTCTTCCACATCTTGCTCTGTAGGAGGATCCCTGGAAGCATACCCAAACTGTCGGATGGCCAAAACTGGATTATAATTGATCCCTCCTTTTCTGCCAATCAAAGGCACATTGGGAAAATTTCCGCATCTTGTGACAAGCTCTGTTCTCAATAACCGGTGGTCAAACCATACAATGTTATCAGCAGTTAAACTCATCAATCGTTTAGACCATTTCGCCACATCTTTGGTTTCCACAAAGGCACCTGTCTGAGGCAAATGTTTGAAAAACCAATGACTCAGCAGTGGAGTACAACAACTAACAGATCCTCCCCTCCTTTTCTCATTCTTATAGTGCACGGAATGATAAAAATCTCCTAACAAAGTAGGGACTGGATTTTTAAGAACGAAAACTCTTGTCGGTTGCATATCCACAAAGTCTTGCTGATTGGGAAAGAAAACTAGGCCATATATGCAGAGAGCCAGAATGGAATTGTAAACCGTCCAATTTTTAGCACTTGCAGCCTCTTGGGCCTGTCCAGACAGAAATTCTAAATGAAATCCGCTAACTCCATTTTTACTGCTCACACCACTCTTTATCACTGCCTGATCCATTTGTAAAGCAGCAGCAATTTCTTTTACGCTGGGAGAACTACCAGAGAAGAATGGTATTGCCGACATGATCGGAATTCCCAAAATAAATGAGAATTCTTCCAGTGTTGGCATCAAAATGTAATCTGAAAAAAGAAAGCACCTCAACGAAGGCTCGTAGAACTGCAGCAGAGTGTGCAAAGCATCATGTTCATACTTGGTGATTGTACGGACCATCCCAACCAAATTCCCGTAGCTTTTCTGAAACCTATCAAGAATACCCGGACCAGCCATATCTATAACTTTGAGCAATGAATCCAAGACATGATCTGGAAACTTGTAAGACACATTGTTCTTTCTCTCGGCAACGATCTCTGTTGAACCCATGGATTGGAATCAGAAATATATTATGCACCTGAAAATGACAAACATAACTGTTATGATATGATAATGCAATGCAAAAGGGCATGTGATCAGGTAATCGAGTGTCGGTGTCTGTATTGAACTGTGTGCACAGTGTCTCTGTACTGAATCTGGCAATATCTGAGATGAACACTCAAATCACCATCATAGGATACAATGTCTGAAATCCTCATAGAATCACAAGTAAGGTAGGTAGGAGGCTGGGTTTCCTGCAAACCTGTAAACATCCCGCCCATGCTCACATGTGGTTCTTAGAAAATAAGGCTTGTCAGCTTCGGAGGTTTGAGAAACAATAGCACATTCAGCCCGTAGGATACAATGCTATGCCAATCAAAGAGGTCGTCCACTGACTCCCCTTAGAAAATAAAAGTCATCCTATGCAAGTTCCAAAGTGGGCCCTCGGGTGCGAATGGGTTTGCCACAGAATGTGGTCTGCCATTGTCACCGCTAAAGAAGGATGTTTCCACTAAGGTCCTCATGATCGGTCACTAGAGTCGACAGCTCTCTAGATCTACATCCTGGAATACGCAAGATGCGCATGCCACGACATGTCCCAAGATAGCCTCGTCCAGCTGTGAATTTCGTGAACACCCAACGCACTCCAGACGGCACGTAGGTCCCACTACTCTCCACTCTAATTCTAAGTGTATACTCAAGCCTGTGTAATGGGCTTATCTCTCAGAAATCCCATCCCGCCAAACAGACAAAGCAGTGCAACACAATATAATATATGATATGCAATGCTAAAATGCAGTAAACGCAGTAAAATAAATAAACAACAACATATAGCACAACAGTAAACACCCAATGAAAAAACAAACAAGCGCTAGGATTGACTCGCTTAGGATGGACCAGCAATAGGTCTACATTTCCCCAGCAGAGTCGCCAGTTGTCGCTCCCGGGATTTTCATCCAAGTACAAACGCGATAGTGGCACCGAACAGAGTCGCCAGCAATGTGTATTTATCCCAAGAGAGGGAAAGGAAACACCGCGTAAACCTGAGGGAAAGGAAAGAGCATGGTCTCGCGACCAAGAGAAATGGGTTCGGGAGTCGGTTACGCGTGAGGAAGGTATTAGCACCCCCATGCGTCCATCGTACCCGATGGGATCCACGCTTGCTTGTCTCGATCAAAGGGTGTAAGAAAAGAATACTGGAAAAGGACCTGAAAGAAAGAAAAGAGAAAGAATGGAAAAGGAAAGAGAAACAAATGTAGGGAAAATAAAAGAAGTGCTCGCATGGGCCCTACCCCACTGCCTACGTATCTCATCGGGAGCATGAGAATCAGAGCGACGTAGTTCCCCTCACTAGGGATGGATTGTTTGTGTTTTTTAGAGAACGGCTTACGTTCTAGCTCAGGTGTTGCAGGCTCGCTGGTCCGAGTGCGTTACCGTCTTGCAAGAGAACGAGTAGAAGCGCGTTCGTGCGTTGAGAATGAATGAGATGAGAAAAGAATTCCCGAAGGAAAGACGTTATTGTTTGTTTTTGTCTTTTAGAAGTTTTTTCCATTTATTTGCATATGACAGTGTATCTGAATCTTAGTCATTGGAATGTGTACATTCTCACATTCCAAGATGGAATGGGTAAGAAAGCACACTAAGAGTGAAGAAGACCCCCACACTTAGTTCCAATTGTCAAGGTTCAAACACACTAGCATACTTGTATTTATTAAGTGTTTTTGTTGATTAAGAAATGAAGAAGTTTTTTTTATTATTTGCACCTTCAACAAGTATTGCATTTAAGTCCCTCATACAAGATCAAATGTTTAACACATTGACCCAAGATGGGCTATATGCTATACATTCTAAGATTACAAGAGAAGACCCCTTATAATCTTTTCTTTATATGAAAGGCCTAAATGCAATAAATGCCTACCTTTATTATATGTTTTGAATTTTCTTTGAGATGAGAAGATGAAAGACTCAAGAGAGGGTAAAGGTAAAAATCTATATGGACTAAGACTCAATCCTAATTGATTAGTTAAGGGAGTGGTCCTAAAGTTTGTGAGGTTTCAACCTAAAGTCTAAAGAAAGAATGAATTAAACAATTCACTTCTAAAGTAGAAGATGAATTGTAATTCACAAAGGGAAAGTGATGAGTTATTAAAAGAAAGCACATAAGTGCTTAACAAAACATAGAATGGAATTGTAAAAGAGAAAGGATAGAAGTTGAATGTGGATTCCTTATCCACACTCAATTGAAACTTGCCAAAGCCCCTACATGGTTAGTAAACATGTATAAGAAGTATAATAAGTAAAAGAACATGTAATGCATCATAAAACTCAAAAGAATTAAATGAGAAACCAAATCCTAGAGCCACAACCAGAATGGGCATCATATGGACAACAAGTGAATATCATCATACAAGTGCAAGTGAATAAGCAATAATCATCACCCATTAGCATTTAAACATGTTACAAGAAGAAGGGGTAGATGAAAGATGGAAAGAAATGAAGAGGACATGCATAAGTGGAACATGTAAATCAACAACCAGAATTGAAACTAAATGGAAAATGGTTTATAAACATCTCAAAAGTATTTATGAATCAACTTCAAGACATTCAAGAAGTAATATAAGAAGAATTGAAATGAAAGTTCAAAAAGAAAGTGCAAACAATACATGTTAATGATGCACAAAGTTCAAATTGAAATGAACATGTAAAGATGACCTATAATGTGTATCAAAGACCTATAATATCATATGAATGGCTCATAACATATGCAAATGCTCATACAAATGTGCACAAAAGAATTCATGTAAACATGCACTAAAGTTGTAATGACATGCCATGGATTATACTTCCAATGTAATGCATCAAACAAAGACCAAATGAATTCATGAAAATTATGCCAGCATATTATTGGAATGCGTAGGTCAGAAATGCATCATACATCAAGATAGCATGTAAAAATTCAGAACAAAATGACTTCAAACAAAGCAATTAGGTCAAATTGAAACATCATGCAAAGTGGTGCAAATATAGGCATCAAAACATGTAATAAAGTGACCTAAAAAATCAAACAAAAATCATCTAACATGCTTCAATGTATTAGTGAATCAATGCAAAAAGAATCATGTCAAAACAGTTGGTAATGAGCAAGAACAAAATTAAACAAATTCATGTATCATGCTTAGAATGCATCTAAATGGAAATTCAAAGAAAATTATGGACCAGGGGTAAAAAGGTCATAAAATCAAGAAATAAAATCATGGAAAATTTCCTAAATGTTTTAGTGATACTCATGAATTTTTGTGGAATTTTATGATGATATTTGGTATTTTTAAAAATTAAAAAGTAAACGTACATAAAATGAAGAAAATAAAAGGAAATAGAAAACAAGAGTGGGGTGCAAATATAGTAAACCAACAGTTCAAAGTGTTTGGGCTTTTTAAAAAGGAGGTGCGAAAAGAAATCTGTCATAGGTCCAATTACGCGTAGCACACACTAACTACCATGCATTATCAGTCAAACTAAGTCAAACCATTCACCACCATCAGATCAGGTCAAGGTCAAATCTAGGTCAAGGTAATCAAGATCAACATGCACACATGAATGACCACGGTTCCCACCGTGTACCACACCACATAGCGTTTAAGTGAAATCAGAAATAAAGTCACGTGACATGCACATGAATTTTTATGTGTTGGCAGCATAGTGGCCATTAGATCACATTCATCCAACGGACCAGATTCAAACTGAGCCTAAACCCTAACACAAAGTCCACCGGCCGGAGAGTGACCTCCGGTCACCTTCTCCGGCCACACCACCACTGTCTGCAACTTTGATCTCTTCAGAAATCCACAAAATATACATCAAACTGAAGCTGAGCTCATGTAGATCATGAATATGCAATTAATTTTCATAGATCATGCACGCATAACACAAACCGAGCCAAAACAATTTGCCCTAACGTCACACCTAAACTCCTAAAGAGCCTATCAACTAGCCAGAACTCACGCATAGCTTCTAATAAGCTCTAAACACATAAAACGAGTTTAAATCATACTGATATGAAGCATTAAGATTGAGTGAATTAAAACCTGAAAGTGTGGCAACTTGATGTGTTGAGAAAACCAGAGAAACGCTTGAGGTATTGAGCTTCTAGATCTTCAACCTTAGCAAAATAAATGCTACTTGATGTGGAGATCTTGAGAACAAAAACAGAATTCCAAACTGTGATGATGTTATGCTTGGACAATGGAGTTTTCTCTTGAATGTTCTTGCTCAGAATGGATGAAGATGATTGAGAAAGGAAGAAAAATCGTGCAGAATCAGAGAGAGATAATGGAGAGAATGTGAGAGTGTTTGAGAGAAAGAGTGAGAATGAAGTGTTAGCCCCAAATTGTGGAGAGTGTTGGAACTTATATGTTGAGTTTAATCTGCTAACTCATGGTTAAATGAGTGAGTTAGAGTGAGTTGAGTGGGTTAGGCTGAGTCCATCCTAACTAACTGAGTCAAGTTAGTTAGGGGCATATTTATCAATGGCTGTGCTATGGTGAGGTGGAGGTTTAAAGTGTTATGGTGAGGAGCAAGTGGAAGGAATGGTGAGGATGAGCTGTTCTGGTGTGGCAGCAAGAGAAACTTGCTTCGCAAGTTTTGTTCTTCCTCTTTGGTGTATAATGATCATGAGCAGCACGTGCAAGTAAGAATTTGTTGGTTCAAATGAGGAAAAGTGGCAACAACACTTGCTTTTGGCATTTTGGTGACAGTTGGAAACATGGTGATTTGATGATGTTTTTCTCCCTATTTAATGGATGATTTGGTGTGTTTTTGGAGTCATTGGAAAGAGGGAATATAATGCAACAAGTTTGGTTTGAGATTGGAGTTGATATGAAGTGTGTAAGAGGTTGGAAAATAGCTTTGAACATCAAGGTTTGGAACTGCGTGGTGGGCGTGGGAAGCAGGTCATGGCATGGCAGTGGACTGCATGAAATTTCAGCCTAATCAACCTAACTTGAGACCAAAATTTCCCCCTTATAAATTTATCAAATGGAATTTTGTCCAACATGAACATTGAAGGTGACATTGCAATGAACAACTTTGATGTTGAAAAGTTTTTCATTTGAGGCCTTTAACCATGAGAAAAATAGGCGAATATATGGCACACCAACTGTTTGTTAAAATGACTGCGCGCGTGCCCTGAAAATCTTGGTCATGACCTAGTTTTGAACCTACTTTGCTCAAACTTTGATCAATCATATCTCACTCAATTTTTATCCAATGGAGATGTTCCACACATGGATTTGAAGCTTAAAACAAGATCTTTTGTTGTGGCCGAGTGGAATTTTCATTTGGTGCTTCAATTTTAAATGGCCTTGGTTCAAACTCTGATGCAAAATGGCCAAAACTTGCTATTTTTAGTAACCCTTCCTCTTCCAAAAATGGCAACTTTCCACCTCTTGATTTTTTCATGATTCCTTTGGAATTTCTTGACCAAATTTTGTACATTGGACATATGTAACATGAATTTCATGATTTTGGGCTCAAAAAATCAAGAGTTGACTTTTTCCTCTGATTATTTGACTTTGCCCCAATTTCTCTGATTCTTGATCTTTCTTCCAATTGAACCACTTCTAAAACCAATTGAGATGCAATTTTCCACATACATACACTTAAGGACATATGGAATACCATGACATCAAGTTTTGTTCAAAAAATCAGAGATATCCTGATTTTATTAGAAACCCTAATTTTGACCCCCTCTGGTTAGGAGGGAAAAGTGCAGTCTTCAATTTCAAATTCGTCAGAGTATGTTGTGTATCCTTTTAAAGGATGATGGGATATGCCATTTGAGGATGATTTTGGATCAATGAGCTATCTCTTTTGAGGGTTTTCCTTCAGTTTTTGAACCTCTTGCATAGTGAAAGATGTAATGCTTCAATCTCCCATTGTATCTCTTATCCTTGAGGTTGTGGATGATCAATTGAGATGGTATAAGACATGAAAGACCTCTTGGCTTGCCTTGAGGGCACTTGATTGACCTTTTGTGCTTTGAATGATTCCTTGATTGTCCACCTTCCACCTGATCACATGCCCTGATGGTAAGAAGGATGCCATGCTTCATTTTTCTATGTTAAATGCAATGTAATGTTAATGAGATGGATATGATATGATAAATGATAATGCCATGCTATGATGCCAAAAGGGGAGAGCAAATTTTGGGGTATTACATAGTCATGGCCCTTTTATAGGTTGCCCCGACATTCTTCAAACTGAACAACATTACCTTGTAACAAAAAGTGCCCCATGGGGTGATGAATGAAGTTTTCTCCATATCTTTCGGCGCCATTTTGATTTGATTATTGCCTGAGAATCCATTCTTGAAGGAGAATACTTTGAATTTTGCTGTACTGTCTACCAGCATGTCCATGTGTGGTAGGGGAAAGTCATCCTTTGAACTGGCTTTGTTCAGATCCCTATAGTCTACACATATTCTGACTTTTTTGTCCTTTTTTGGAACTGGTACTATGTTGGCTAATCATTGAGGATATTCTGATGTGGCAAGGAAACCCGCGTCAATCTGTTTCTGCACTTCCTCTTTGATTTTGATGGCCATATATGGGTGAGTCCGTCTCAGCCTTTGTTTTACCGGCAGACATTCTGATCTTAACGGTAGATGATGTTCCACGATGTTAGTATCCAACCCAGGCATGTCCTAATAAGACCAAGCAAATACATCAGGAAACTCTTTGAAAAGCTTTATCAAACCTTCTTTGACAGTCAGACTGAGCAGTGCCCTAATCTTGACTTCTTTTCTCTCTTCTTCAGAACCCAAGTTGACCGTTTCCAACGGCTCTTTGTGAGGTTCAATGGACCTTTCCTCTTGTCTGAGTAATTGGGAGACCTCTTCTGGAATTTCTTCGTCATTTTCTTCTTCAGCCTCAAATACCGGGAATTCAAAGTTGGGAGAAGGCATTGGATCGTATGTTTCAATGGGGTTTAAAACAAGCAATCTGCATGACGTGATGATTGTTTTTAGAAGAGATAGAGAGAATGCAAAAGTGTGTGCAATGTATTTTCTGAAAAAATGCTCGTTATTGTTTTTATTATTTTGAGTTGTTTTTTAGGATTACCATTTTCTGAAAAAGCGAAAAGAGAAAACTACAATAAATGCGGAAATGACAGAACGACGTTATTTTATTTATGATTTTGTCGATTCTTGAAACTACAGCCCTATAAAAACAAACTCTGTCGCTTAGGGCAAAGCGAAGAGGTACATTTACAGAAAGTGAGCCCTATCAAAACATCTGTTTCACCTGGGCAGAGTGAAAGGTTAAAACAAAGACGGCAAGTAACGACTTTCGGAACGTTGACAGCGACCCATTGGCGGTGAACTCCTCGGTGAATCACAAAGTCTGGTACTTCCCTTCTTGATTTGTCCTCAGAAATGATGCTAATTTCCGGTGGAGCAGGATCGTTGGAATTTGTCTCCCAGGCAGGGTTGTCGTAGGAGGATTCTTCAGTTGTATCTTGCATAGTATTTGTACTCTCAGGTGGATCTTCCCATCCAGTTGGCTGGATGTCTTCGAGCCTGATACGAGAACTTTCAGGAGCGGTGTACTTGACCAAGAAGTCGTACTTGCCACTCGGTTGTCCTAAGGTGTCCCACACTTCTTTGGAACTAGAGGAGTCATCTCTTTCGATGAAATTGACCTCGGGAAAAGCATAGTTAAGGTATTCTAGTCCTGCAATCTTTGTAAATTCATCGTCGTACTGGGTATCTTCTGAATGCCCTGAGTAATGATCCTATGATTCGGTGGGGACACATGTATTCTTTTCAATGATGCTCAGCTGATATGCATCGTTGGGCTGACTCTTTTGCCCCAAGTCTCCTGGGTACGGCTGCCAGATAGGCAGGCCATCTATTGGGCCAAAATAGTCGTGGTCAAAGTTGTCTTTCATCAGAGTTTCCTCCTCTAATGAGTTTGGTGGAGCACGACATCCTTAGGGATCACAATCTTCGTATATCATTTCGACGTCTGATCGTGGTATATATCTCAGACTCTGTGCGGGATACCAAAATGGCGTAGGCACCTCTCCCTGAGACATATAACCGTCCTCGTTAAGATAGGACTTCTACTCTTCATCTGTATCGGAGGAATCACCTTCGTTGATGGTATGTACTTCTTGAGACACTGGGTGAAGGAAACCTCCACTGCGGAAGAAGTCCTGAATGGGATGAAAACTTTCATCGTTAGTAGCAGTATAGGTACAGGTTGAAGAAAAACCAAGACCTTTCTTTGTTTTGTTATTCGTAGGAATGACAAGCTGTCCCCATCCTTTTGCATTGTTACTTTTGATTTCTTCGAGAGCATCTTTGTATGAGGAAATCGACGTTCCTCTTTCTGATTGGTTGTCATTGCTCACTGAAAGTGCTTGGAACTGGGTTCCTACAACCTCCTCGGATTCTACATAAGTGGATGACGATAAGTTGCTCACGATCAAGGCTTGCTCTCCACAGACTATGACTAGCTGGTCGTTCTTGACGAACTTTAGCTTCTGGTGCAGTGTCGAGGTGACTGCCCCAGCCTCGCGTATCCAAGGTCTTCCTAACAAACAACTGTATGCTGCCCGGATGTCCATGACCTGGAAATTGACTTGGAAAGTGTGAGGACCGATAGTTATGGGAAGGTCGACTTCGCCGATAACTGTTTTCTGGGATCCGTCAAATGCTTTGTCGATGACCTCACTACCTCTCATCGGAGATCCTTTAAATGATAGTCGCATTAGAGTAGATTTTGACATAACATTTAGAGCTGATCCGGTGTCTACCAGTACGCTGGCTAAAGCATCATCCTGACAGTTGACTGTAATGTTGAGTGCCATATTATGATTCTGGCCCTCTTCCGACAGTTCTTCATCTCTAAACCCCAAGTTGTTGCAGGAAGTGATGTTGGAGACGATGCTATCGAATTGTCTTATTGTCACATCTTGTTCCACAAAGGCTTGCTCTAAGACTTTCTGTAGAGCCTCTCTGTGGGCTTCGGAGCTGAGTAAAAGAGATAGCACAGAGATTTTTGAAGGAGTTTGCAACAGTTGATCAACAATGTTGTATTCACTCTTCTGGACGAGCTTCAACATCTCATCGTTGTTTGTTGAAAGGTCGGGATCACTGGATTGACCGACTGGTTGATTAGGAACTTCTGTTTGAGGTTCCTTTTCTCTGGTATGTTTTCCAACTCCTCGGTTGAAGATTCGACCGCTCCGTGTTACTCGACTGATGTCTGCAATATTCACGACGGAGGGTAATGGAGTTTCCTTTCCATTATAAATTGTTGTTGCACCGTATTTGTAAGGGATTGCCTTATTTGATTTGTACGGTATTGGTCCCGGCAGATAGATAACTATAGGACCCTTTTGATTTTTCTGACCATCGTAGCCGGCCTCAATTGGTTTGAGGTTGAGAATCTTTCCACTATCAAGAGAAACTCTCGATTCATGGAGTAAAGGGATTATGGTGCATACATCTTTGGCCACTTCTCGCTTAGGGATCAAGACAACTTCTTTGCCTCGATTGGGAAGATAGTCTGACATTATGTTAATTGAACCAGAGTTTGAACATGGTTGAATCTCTTTGTGGTCCAACTGGCTTTGGAGGGCCGCTCGCACGACGTAGCATCCTTGGTTATCCTCCGAGCAAACTCTACAGCGCTCATAGTTATGTGGTGGCACCCGGCCACATCCGCTTTGTATGCAGTGTAACCTCACTAGATCTGTTTCCATTGATCAAACATCCTGACTTTGATGCCTAGTAGGGTTCCCATCAGTCATACTGATTTGTTGTGTGTCTTCATCTAGATAGATCGGAAGTCATCAGTGGTTCAACAAGTGTTGCAGCGTTCTTTGAACGAGAGCACATCCTTGGTCACTCTCAAAACATACTCTACAATTCTGATACTCATGTGAAGTCAGAAAACCGAGCTGAACTTTCTTAGCGTGTAATTCCACCAAGTTGGTATTCATCAAGCGAATATCAAAGATTTGAATCATATTCACTTGATAATGACTTCTATCCCGGTAATCCTGAATCCATCCAAGATCCATCTAACGCTGGAGGGCCTCTTGTACAAAAGAGCATCCCTGATTGTTTACCGAGCAGATCAGACAGGAATCGTAATCATGCCGTGGAAGGTTATGTGTTGGCTTTGCCTTGAGTGCATTGCCACCAAGTTGACATTCATCGCACGGATGTCGTGGTTTTGAATGATGTTGGAATTCGTATAAGTCATGTTGACCTCACGAATTCGGTGATCTTGGATCCATCCGAGATCCATCTGTTCCTATAGAGCTGATTGCACCACAGAACATCCTTGATTGTTTTTAGAGCAGATATCACACTGGTGATAATTAAGAGACGGTACATGACCGTATCCGCTCTGTTTGTAATGCATCTTAATCGGGTTGGTTTCTAACAAGAGTATATCATGAATTTGATAGTTGTGCTTAGACTCTTCCTCTATCAAATTTACCGCAACTTTCTCGTGTTGAGGCAACGGGTTCATCTGAACATTTGGATTTGTATCCTTGAAGGATAAGACCCCTCTCCTGACAAGCTTTTGCATATCGGATTTGAAGCTGAGATAGTTTTCTATGTTATGCCCTGATCCTCCTTGATGGTAAGGGCAAGTTTGATCCGCTTTGAATCAAAAAGGTGGATTCTCCACTATCGCAAGAGGAGCCCTGGTTTGGACGTGCCCCTTGACCAGTAGTAGTGGAAACAATTCTGCGTACAACATTGGTATAGGGTCGAACCCTGGTGGTCGCGTTGTATGATTGTTATTGTACGGAGGACGAGCCTGCTGAAGAGGCTGTTGTGTCCTTTGCTGATATTGTTGTTGATTCGGTTGGCTCTAAGCAACCTGAGGTTGATATGTTGGAACAGGCGCAGGGTTGATAGCAGGAGTTACAGCTGCTACTGGTTGGTACCTTTAGCTTTGCTTTTCGAGAGAGATATTACCAATATCTTGCTCTTTTTTCTTAGGGAAAGTACTACCGTATCTTTTGGTACTGCTTGATGGTCCAACATCTTTGACCAGACGTCCTTCTCAGACTGTTTCTTCAAGAAGAACTCCCATGCTTACCATCTCAAAAAATTCGCTGGGCGCACTGGCGACCATTCGGTCGTAGTAGAAGGAACTCAAGGTTTTCAAGAAGATTTTTGTCATCTCTTTTTCCTCAAGAGGTGGAAAAATCTGGGAGGCAATTTCATGCCATCTCTGAGCATTCCTTAAAGGTTTCCTTTTCCTTCTGTGACATTGCTCTGAGCTGATCTCTGTCTGGTGCCATGTCAGATTATACTTATACTGTTGAACAAAGGCAGTGCCAAGATCTCTGAAAGTGACGATCTTAGTGCGGTTTAAACCCATGTATCATTTGAGTGCGGCACCAGTTAAACTATCCTGGAAGTAGTGGATCAGTAGTTGTTGGTTCTCTATCTGAGTTGACATCTTTCTAGCGTACATCACCAAATGACTCTGAGGGCAAGAGTTACCCTTGTATTTCTCAAATTTGGGCACCTTGAATTTGTGCGGAATTTTCACATTGGGGACCAAACAAAGGTCCGCGGCGTTTTTTCCGAATAGATCCTGACCGCGAATGGCATGCAGTTCCTTCAGCATCTCCAGGAATTGCTCCTGGAACTCATTCAATCTGTCGTACATACTTTTATTTCCACCAGAAGGTATTGGTGGAATCTGTCCTTCCGGGACAGTGTGTACCACGGGTGGTGGTATAGTCATTACAGCAGTGACTTTTGGTGCTTCCTTATCCCGAAGTTTGTAACCTTCAGGAGTTGCTGTCATGCCCCTTGCATCGTCGCTTTCCCAAAGTTTGTAACCTTCAGGCCCATCGATTCCTGCTGCAGTTTCCGGATCTTCCGTGATCGGCGGAATATATCCTTCCGGGATATAGTTAAGTGGCATGCCCCAGGGATGATCTTTAGGCATGTTATACCGAGGATCATACTTTTCCACTATGGGTGTAGATGTGATCTCTGAGATCACAGTCCTCTGTTGTTGTTTCTGAGCTGCTGCTAGAGATTGCATGTCATTGTGAAGTTTTCTCTAATCTTCTTTTAGAGTGTCAATTTCTTCTCTCAACTCTCTGTTCTCTTCCTCGAGATCATTCATTTTCTTTTGTCGATTGGCCCGAGTATTATACGAATGAGACATCTTGACTCTAGAATCGAGGTACAAACGTGAGATTCGTAGGGAAGAAGAATGCGTTATGTGAGAATGATGAATGATATGCAACAATTATATTAAAATTTTTTAATCAAAAGAAACTTCAACAATTTGATTACAAATATCATACAGCGGGGAAACCCCGTTTTATTGAATTCAAAGATTGTGGATTGGAAATACAGTAATTTATAAAGTGCTATAAAAGGAAATGTCTAAGCTTATGGATCCCGAGTCCTCTCTGAGGAGGGCTCAGGTGCTGGTTCTGGTATTTTCCTTTTCTTTGACCGGGGCTCTTTAGCCGTTGTCGGGTTGTCATCCTTTTGTCAAGTGAAAGGAGCGAGCAAATTCCTTCGGTCTTCTTGATTCTCTACAGCATGTTGTTCTAAAATCTCAATCAAAGCATCTTTTTCTTTTAACAGTTGCTGTATTTTGTTACACTCCACATTGAGAATGCGATACTTTGTTCTTCCAAGATTTCTTTTCTCGCTGAACTTTGTTGAGAGTGACCTGGAGTTTTTCCGTATCAGACATAAAATAAAGGATAGATTCCTTTAACGGAAGAACTTCTTGATGAGGGTAAGGCATCCTCAGCTTGAGAGCTCTAGTTTTTACCCAGTGGAGATAAGGTTCACAGAGACACTATCCGATTTTCCTAGAGACTCTCTTCCTTTCCTGTGAACATGTTTCCAGGCATGCACTATTTCTGTCTTTAGTGCCCTGTCATTTTCTCCTTCCTTGAAGAAAAGACCTTCCAGATGAACATTACGCTGGATATGTCTCATCGGGTATCCGAGTTGACGACGAACTAAAACTGGATGATAGTTGATTCCTCCTTTAGTTCCTATGAGGGGTACATTGGGGAAATTTCCATAACAGTCAATGATTCTTATCCTGTCATAGATTCGATTGTACCAATCTATGTCATAGTTGGTAAGAGACATGTTTCTCTGTGACCAACGTAAAGTACTCTTATGATCCCAAAAAGCAGCAGACTTGGGTAAGTGGGAAGTGAACCATTTGTATAGCAGGGGTACACAACATGTGATCATTCCTCTGCTGCACTAATTCCTTAAGTGTACAGAATGATAAGCATCTGCGAGCAAGGTCGGTACAGGGTTTCCAATCAGAAATATCTTAATGGCATTGGTATCGACGAAGTTATCAATGTTGGGAAACATAAATAACCCGTAGGTGAGCAAAACAAAGACGCTCTCGAAAGCAGTCACGTTCCCTATACTAGCAAAGTACAGAGCTTTCTTTACCAAAAACTGAGCTGGTAAACCTTGGATTCCACCCTTAATGGTCATGTGAGTCCTGACTTCTGAATCATCTAAATAGTTTGCTCTTGCAATGGTTTGATCCTTTGGAATTTCTTCCAGTCCAGAAAAGGGAGCTTGGTCAGTGAGGTCAATCAGTCAGGTGAGAGTACTCCTCCAGTGTTAGTGCTAGTTGATAATCCGAGAATGTGAAACAGTGATAAACCAGATCGTAGAACTGAATCAGCGTGGCCAGGATTCCTTCAATTACATGGACCCTTAACAGAGACAGCAATCCTCCGTACCTAGCTCTGAAAGCATCAGGGTTGGTGATCATCCTTGCCAACCCTCTTAAATCCTCTAGTTTTGGAACTTTGAAGGTATACTTGTGAGTCTTCCTTCTACCGAAATCCATAACGCAATCTCTTTCTCTGACATTTGCAATCATTGTCTTAGTTTAATTTGAACAAGAGAGACTAGAAGAGAAAATTTTTCTTTGTTTAAGAGTTTTTTAGATGAAATGAAAGCATGAATGCAACACACAAAAACATAGAAAAAACATGGGGTCAAAGGTTCAGTGTCATGAAGTCATGGCTCTATCCATCCCCAAAGGTTATACTATGGTGATTTTTTGTACCTGTCCTCAAAATCATTGACCCCCTTGGGATAACAACAGCAGGCTGGTTCACCCGAGCGAGCTGCAGTATCTTAGAGTAATCTCAAATGAGGTTAGTATCGCGTGACAACTATTTCCGATAGCTTCTACACTACAAAATAGTAACATGGTCTCAGCCTACTAAATCCTCAGTTTCATGGATACCACAATCGAACAATCTGCTTTCAACAACCGAAGTCGTTTAGGCATTGAATCTGCAAAGGGTATCTCCACTGATTCGATGGTCTACCGGGGTCTCTTATTTGGGAGTCACTCCCTGTAAGATTACCCGTCTAATGCCATCACTTATCTTAGGTGTCACTCAAACTTTCCAGATGTGGCATCACCCGCAGTCCCATTAGCAGAAAGATAAACACGGATATCAAGTAGGAAAAGTGATATATATATATATATATATATATATTCCTAAAACTAACATCCTAGACCTCTTAAGAGTTATAATCCTAGTCCTATACAGATAATGACTCCCTAACAGAGTCGCCATTTTACTGTAGAGAGCGATTTTTGTCGGTGACGCAACCACCTTATCGCTGGTTTTTGGGTTTCTCCCCACAATGAGGAGGGGGTGCTACTTTCTGATTTCTTATTTATCCCATGAAGCTGGAAGGGAAAGGGAAGCTATCTAAAACTAACCTTGCACGTGAATGTTTAACTGAACAAACGCTTAAAGAGATTGGGGGGTCCGGGGTCAGGTTATACAATGGGGAGTTGTCAATTACCCATCCTATATGTGATTATCCACAGGATATTAGCTTTAGGTTTCACTTTGTACTTGATGGTGTTTATCCGTTAATGGGTTGGGAAAGTTTCTTGGGAAAGTATGAGAGAGAGTGAGTTAATGTTGATGTTCGGGTTTTCCCGATGTTTTTGGTAAGGTACTAGACCTAAGTTTGATTGATGTGTGAAGGTACTGGACCTAGAGTGTTTGATTTGGTATGCTTGCTAAGATTTCACAATCTTATGCCTACGTATTCCCGTTTAAACGAAACAGGGAAATCAGAGCAATCGTAGTTCCTCCTATTCTAAGGGAGGAAAAAGATGTTTTGGTGTCTTGTTCAAAGCCCAAAATTGAAGCTAAAAGGGTTTATTTGTGTCTTGTTCAAAGCCCAAGATTGAAGCTAAAAAGTTTGCTTGAGAGAGAATTTGTCATCTCTAAAGGGGAGACATCTTGTCTGTTTATCATGGTTGTTGGGTGACTGTTTATAAAGGAGGATTACTTTAACTGGGATATGAGAATCCAGCAATGCCGTAATTTCCTTTGTAAGGGATATTGATTTTTGTGTGCCTTGATCAAAGCCCAAGGTTGAAGCTAAGAGGTTGATTGACTCCACTAGGGAAGTCCTTATACAAAGCCTAAGAGGAGGCTGGAAATGGCTGACTCAACAAGAGAGTGTTTATATATGTCTTGTACAAAGCCCAAGATTGAGGCAAAAAAAAGAGACTGACTCTTTAGGGATATCATTATACAAAGCCTAAGAGGAGGCTAAAAGTTTGACTTTTCCGGGGAAAGTGTTCTATCTGTCTTGTACAAAGCCCGAGATTGAGGCTAAAAAAGGTTTTGACTCCGCCAGGGAGGTTTGTATGTGTCTTGTACAAAGCCCAAGATTGAGGCTGAAATGGGTAATTTAACTGACTCGGGTGAGGATATTTTAGGTATCTTGTACAAAGCCCAAGACGGAGGCTAAAAGGATTTGACTCTGCTGGAGAATATTATCTGTCTTGTACAAAGCCCAAGATGGAGGCGGAAAAGAGTTTGACTCTGCTTAGGAATTTATTTCGCAAAGCCTAAAAGGAGGCTGGGAGGAACTGTCTCCGCTGGAGTAGATATTTGTCCCCAAGCTTAAGAGAAGGTTATGAAAATTTGTGTCTTGTACAAAGCCCAAGATTAAAGCTAAAAGGGTTTGACTCAACAAGAGAGTGCTTTTATCTGTCCTGTACAAATCTCAGGATTATGGCTGAACAAGCTGGAGAAATCATTATACACAGCTTGAGAGAAGACTAACTCCTACTAGGGGAAATCATTATACAAAGCCTAAGAGGAGGCTGAAAAAGATGGAATCAACAAGAGAGTGTTCTTATCTGTCTCGTACAAAGCCTAAGATTGAGGCTAAAAGGGTTGACTCAACAAGAGAGTGCTAAAAGGTGATTGACTCAACAACAGAGCCTGAAAAGTGGTTGACTCAACAAGAGAGTCTAAAAAGTGATTGACTCAACAAGAGAGTCTGAAAAGGTTAGCTCTGCTGGGGAGAATCATTTGTACAAAGCCCAAGATGAGGCTGACTGTGGTGAGGAAATATCCTTATACAAAGCCTTAGAGGAGGCTAACTTCTGCTGGGGATTATTAAGATCCCGAGGAAGGTCCAAATGGGGAATATATTCTTGCTGAGGATTACAGAAGAGTTGAGGTATCAGATGCATTGAGGTTCTAATTTGGGATAGTGTTATATTGATGATAAACTGACCCTGGTTTGGGGTTTTGAGGAGAGAGACTGGGTTTTAGACTCTACTAGAGATTGATCTAGAAGAACCTGGGTTTCTCCTATGTTTTGTAGGGAACTTGAGAATGTCTTTGAGACTCAAGATGAGATTAGACTGTCCAAGTCTACTGGTATGGAAGAGTTTTATCTTTTGTATGATGCCCAAGAGGAGGCTGGTGTTTTAAGGGATGAGTATCAACCCTAAGTTGGTATGAGATTTGACACTGGAAAGACTGCTTTAGCAAAGGATGACTAAGTTCTGTCTTATACCTTTAAGAGGTCTTCAGGGTCCTTGTATTAAGCCCAAGAGAAGGCATGAGAACTTCTAGGAATCCGGAGGGTCCTTGTACAAAGCCCAAGAGGAGGCGGAGATGTTTTTAGGAAGCCCGTGGGTCTCAAACCAAGAAAAGTTCAAGAAATGCTATTCACCGAGAATAGATCATTTAGTGAAAGTTCTGAGGTTTGAAGAAATTCAAGAGATGCTATTCACAGAGAATAGATCAACTCTGGGGAATAGAACTTCTTTGACAATTTCTAGGGTGACAGTCTGAGAAAAGGTTCATAGGGAATACTGCCTTTCTCTTTGTTCCATATTGTTTAAGCCCAAGAGAAGGCAAGAATGTATCTGGAAATCTTATGGGGATCTAGTTTTGACTGTATTTAAGAGTGACCAAACTGGTTTTACCTAGTTCTAGACCTAGTTGTCGGGGAAAACTCTAAATAGCTATACTAGTATATATACAGTTGATATATGACAAGTATTTAAAAGGATACGAAAGAAGGACTTACAGTGCGCAACTTCCCACAATGCAGTTTATATATTAAAGCATGTAAATGAAAGTAGATAAAAATTTACAGGCCAGCAAGCTTCCATGCTGTATTGTTAGTGGTTCAAAGAAATTAAAGAAAGTTTTAACAATAACCGTATATTTGAATCTAAATCAAAAGGGAAGTTGTTTTGAAAAAGATTGTTGGGGCTTATACTCAAGGAGAGACCCAAGGTTTAACAGTGATCGCACCGTTGTTTCAAAGGTTGTTCTGGGACTTATACAATGACTGAGGCCCAAAATGGTTTTGGTTAAAAGAGGATTGGGTCTTACACTCTATTAGAGGTCCAAAAGATTTATTTTTGTACAAGTGGTGGGGCATACAACTCAAGGAGAGGCCAATTGATTTCTGTTTGAAAGTGGCGATCGCGCCGAGATTTTTCATCATATCGGGACTTATACAATATCTGAGGCCCAAAAAAGGTTTATGTACAACAAGGGTTGGGTCTTACACTCTATTAGAGGCCCAAAAGTGTTTTAAAAGGTTTGATGAAGATCAAGAACCAAAGAAACCCTAATTTCATTTTCTTTTAAAGGTAATCCTTTTAATAAAATGAATAAAATGACAAAAATACCAAATAAGTCTAAATAAACTACTTGTGATTTTTGATTAAGGTTTGAAAAATGAGGTTTTAATCACAAGATGATTTAGGACTCATTTGATTTTGGTTTTCAAGATGAATATTCATTTTTGAAATGTTTAAAAACAATAAAAATGAATTTATTTACAAAAATATCAACTATATTACATAAATAATATAAATTTGATTTTTTTGTGGAATAAAATATTTTAACATTTTCGTGATTTTTTGCAAAAAGAACCAATCAAAAATATGTAAAATTGAGAGAGAAATTAATTTTTCAAATCATTTAAAATAATACGACAAATATTAAAAAAGGGAAAAAGTGGTAAAAAAGGGTCTGGGGCGAGGGGGATTCGAACCCCAAACCTCCTAGCCAAACACATGAGCGCACAACCACTGGGGTGGTGATACATCCGTGTATCAAAATCACCCCATAAATATATAAGGGGTGCCTTGTTTTAGGCCTGGCCAAGGCAAGGCAAGACAAGTTCTTGGGCAAAAAACGTAAAGGCTGTAACTTTCTTATTTCTCCATGGATTGGGACAAAATTTATATGCATCTGGCCTAGAATTTCCTAAGGAATCTAATGGTGGTCATGGTTTTTTCAGATGAGGTCCCTATTTTAAAACCCAATAGTGGTTTTGAAATAGGCCTATATTTGCATTTTCTATGCTACCTCATGGTACAGGCCATAATTGCATGATGAATTGATTCAAACACAACATATACAACATGTATGAGATGGTTATGAGCAGTGGACTTCAAAGCAATGCATAATTCAAAGAGTTCAAGTTGTGATGCTTACCTCTTTAGGAGCTTTTTGTGCTATCTGCCAAGTTTCTTGTGCCAGAAGTAATTTGATGCTTCAAACAGTCTCAATTGATCCCTTGGAAGCTTTTAGAATGATCACCACCAGCTGGAATCCTCGGGAACAAGTTTTGGAACTTTCTTGCAAAAGGGGCAAAAGTGACCAATATGGCAACTCTCTCAAATGGTGTTCCAGATGAGGGGAACCATTTGGGATAATTCAAGGATGATATTTGGAGTGTGTTTGAGGTCTTATCTGGTTTTGAAAGTGACTGAATCAAGACATGGCTTGAAAATTGCAAGAAAGTCAATTTTTGAGGTTTTGGAGGTTGACTTTGTGATTTTGGTGTTACAGGTCACATGTTAGTGTTTGGACAGCTTAGATACAACATATTAGAGGTGTTTGGATCATGAGCTGTGATGGAATTGCTCTCTAACTCAAAAACTTAGAGGTACCTTGCAAAAGAAGACATTTTGGCCTAGAGAAAGGGATTTTGAGGAAAGCATCAGTTTGGGTGCTTTAGTGTACTCAAACTAAGTACAAATGAGCTCTTTTTATAGTAGAGCACGTTTTTTTTGCAAGCAATAGTGAATGGCAACTGCAGCAGGCCTTTGGCCAATGTTATGCAAAAGGAATCTCAAGTCCCCTCTCGCCATTGACTTGAGATTAGGGCACAGGCTTTGTAGCTTTGGTTCAGAGATAAGTTTGGACTGAATTCAGTGGGAATAGGCTCAGTTCATGCCACCTTGATGCATTCATTAAAGGCTTGGAGACAAAATTGAAGTCTTGGCACTTTTTAGCTCTTTTAGGTTTGGCATGACTAATGTAGATTCTTGGACTTTGGAGGCTTGGGGATCAGATCATTCCCTTCTTGTTTTATCCTCAGATGTGTCCAAATAGATGACAAGGCTTGGATTTATCAGATTTGGACAAATCGAGCAAAATGCACAAATTCTGCCTTGTAAAACCAGTTCATGATGCCATGTTTCAAGGGTTGTATCTCCTTGCTCAAATGGAATTTGCTGATGACCTGGTACTTGTTGGAAAGCCCTCATGGCATACTTCAACTTTGATGTCCACCCCTAGACCTGGTTTGACTTGGATCAAGGTGAAAAATGTCCATACATTTTGGAAAAAGTAAGGCAGATTCTGACTTAGTGAAAATTTCACTAAGTGTTGGAAAAATGTCATTTTCATGTTTTCAGCCATTTTGATCACTCCATAACTAAAAATCCATGAGGAATTGGAGTTTAATGTAGTTGAAGCTTTTGTAGAGTGTAGCATGACCTACAAATCCAGCTTTGGATCACCCAAAATGGTTGCTTGAATCTCAAGTTATGGTCCTTGGAAGTTGGTACCCTAGCCACTTTGTTCCATAACTTAGAAAAATTCTAAGTTTTTTTATGGTTACCCCTTTTACAAGTTAACTCACTTTCTTTGATTTTTCTTAATGAATGATGATTCAAATCACATATTAACATTGTTTTAGGGTTGAGGAACCAAAATTGTGAAAAATTCCAAAAAGTCAAACTTTATTTTGTGCACAGTTGACTTTTTATCGGATGAAATCCAAACTGCGCGATCCTTTCTGAAATCAAGTCTTTAACCTAAATCAAACCTAATTGATATATTCCATAGGTGTTATAGGGTGTATTGAATCATGTCCCAAGGTTTGGGAGCATGTCTTGGTCAAAAGTCAAAGGTACAATTGACTTTTTCCTCGAAACCCTAATTGTGGTCCTGATGAAATTGAAACTTGTGGATCAAGCTTCTTGGATCAATCCATTGTTGCAAATGGATAAATGTAGTGTATTGGAGACCCTCAAATCATGTCTTGAGGTCCTGGCTCATGTTTTGTCCCATAAGTCAACTTAGGGGTGAATTAGGTCAAGAAACCCTAATTCCTGATTTTTGGGTAAATGCATCCCCTGAGGTTAAATTGACTTGATGATTGGGTCCATGAGGTCCCTTGGAGTATCTTGGGTTGTGCTTTGAAGCATTGACTCATGACCAGAGGAAAATCTTCATCTGGAGGCCTTGGTCGACCAAAACCCTAACTTGGTGACACTGGCGATCTTGAGGCTTGATCCACTTTGATCTTTGATGTGAGAGTCATCTTGATCTTTTATGGATGTTTTGAGAGGTTAGACAAGTTGAAGATCATGTCATTTCTTGATTGATCCTCTGTCTAAGTGCCATGAGAGGGCTCAAAATCCTGATTCTTGTTTGTGGTGGATGCTCAAACATCTCTGAGGATATTGATGAGGCATGATGGTTCATCCATATTGTGGTAATGATTTGCACAATGATGGGAAATCTTGGTGGTCAAAATTTGGGGTATGACAACGGGGACATGCACTTGGCTCCGCCTAACGAGTTCAAAGTTATGTCCTCCCCGTGGCCCTTCGCATTGTGGGGCCTGGACATCCTGGGGCCATTCGTCGTAGGGTCAAACCAGAACAAGTACTTGATAGTAGGTGTTGACTACTTCACAAAGTGGATAGAAGCCGAGGGTCTGTCCAAAATAACGGCCCACAATATACTTCGCTTCTATAAGCGAAACATCCTTGCCCGCTTCGGCATCCCACAAGCAATAGTCACCGACAACGGGACACAGTTCACTGACATAAAATTTCAGGACTTCGTTGCCCAACTAGGCACGGACCAACATTTCGCGTCCGTCGAACATCCCCAAACTAACGGTTAGGCCAAAGCGGCAAACAGAGTAATTCTGCGAGGCCTCAAACGAAGGCTGGACGAAACAAATAAAACCTGGGTCAAGGAACTGCACAGCGTACTCTGGGCCTACCGCACTACGCCCCACTCTTCGACCGGGGAAACTCCTTTCCGCCAAGCTTATGGGACTGAGGCAGTGATCCTCATTGAGATACACGTGCCATCCAGGCAGACTGAATAACCCCTGGACAAGGAGATAAACGACGAGGCAGTGAGAGAAGAGCTCGACCTCGTTGAAGAGGTCCAATCAGGAGCAGCTCTCCGTGAAGCCTCATTAAAGAAGAAAATTGCAATCATTCACAATGCCAAGGTTATACAACGAGAATTCCAAGTGGGCAACCTTGTCTTAAGAAGGAACCACAAGGATTATAGAAAAGGCAAATTCACCGCGAAGTGGGAAGGACCCTATCGCGTCCGGGCAAAGACGGAGAATATGGCCTACTACCTAGAATACCTCAACGGGGAAGAACTTGCTCGACCATGGAACTCCGAAAAGCTAAAACAATATTATAGCTAAGGCCCTGATCATCGGTTTGCTTCGTCGGAGCGACGAACATAACATCCCGACTACGATGCGCACCCATGTACAAGCGTTGTATACTAACTAAGGCAGGATCCCGCTCAAGAGCAAGCAGGACCCCTGCCTGACGGCGGTTCCTCAACCGAACCCACCGTCGTCAAAGTACCATGATAGGAAGAACACCCTACTCGTGATGGGAGGTTCACACCGCGAACTCAGGCCTCAAATGCAACCTGAGCTCCGCTCTCATGCCTGGAAGCTACCCAAGCCGTTCGACCAGTTCCCCTCACTGCCAAACACATCTAAGTCAAGCAAGCCACGAAAGCAATAAACAAATCAAAATGAACCTTATTACGGGCACACACACGAGCAAAGTTACTACACTTAGCAAAATTAAAAAGCGAATAAAGCCATGCGCGAATATACAACATACAAAACCGACCAGGACGGTCGGACACATACAAAACCGACCAGGACGGCCGGACACATACATTTCAAAATAATTAAGTGGTCATGAGGACCACAATTGTGCTTGTTACATGATAAAGGGACCACACCCACACTAAATAATAAAATTATATAAAACATGGCACGCAGGCAAGAGATATCACAACAACAAAAAGGATACATCATTCCTCCATGCTCGGCCTCCTCAGGGATAGGTTGCATCAGTTGAGACTCCTCGTCAAGGAAACGGGCATGCTCATCACCAATCTGGAAGAAGCCGGGATTAACAATCTTGCCATCTTCAATATGACTCAGAAAACTGATCCCCTCCGTGCACAGATGAACCCCTGGATTCACGAGTTTGAGCTGGGCCACAACATTGTTGAATGATTCCTCTCCAATGGCACAAACATCGTCTTCTGCCCACATAATGCGAGCAACCAGCTCAACCCTAGTCTTTAGCGCCTTCAACTCGTCAGGCTCGTCTTCAGTCGGAGTCACCGCGGACGTCAGCTGCTCGACCAAGTCTTTGACAGCTTTCTTCTCAGCGACCAGGGTGTCATTTTCCCCTTTTAACTTAACACCCTCCTCCTGGGGCTTCCTCCTCGCGTCATCACCAGCCTTGGCCTCCTCCTTGGCCTTCTTCACCTTTTCTTCTAGGGATGATATCGCCGCTTGTGCTTTCTTTAGCTCAGATTCAGAGGGGGAGTCTTCCTCGGCACAGACCGCTGCCATCTCCAATACCCTGATCAGTGCGAAGGCATCATGCGCCAGCATTGCCCTCTTGCTCGGGCGGTCCATTCCCTCGAGCTTTAGGGACTCTGCCCGAGGAACCGTTAAGGATGAACCCTCAAAGAATCTTATGTCGTGAAGGCAGGGAGAAAGCTCAAATTTGCCCTTCTCTCCTGCCCAGCTGAGATCCACCACCTCATTCTGACGGATCCGCTTGAACCTTGTAGTCCCAAGCACCGGGGAACCCTGAGCAGATGAAGAAATGGGCGAGGAGCTCCCCGAAGCTAGCTGAGGAGGGGGCACCCGCTGAGTGATCCGATTCTTTGGAGTCGTTGCACCGACCTTGCCCTTCACCAGAGCATTCTTCACCATTCTTTCGTGTGTTGAATGCTTCTCACCTGCAAAGACATAATGAGCACATTAGCAAACGAGGAAAACTATAATCTGGACAAGCTAAAAAATAAAGACTACCAAGCAATTTAAGGGCGTCAGCACGGGTCTTGCACTCAAGAAGCCCCTTCGTGTCGATATAGCGGAATTCTACTTTTTGCCCGCCATCTTCCTTAAAGATCGGGTTCCCTTTCTTGGTCCAGCACTCCGCAAGTTTAAAACTGTTAACGCAATTTACCAGTGCTGCATAGCTAGTTTTGTCATCATTATTTAGCATCTCGAGTTGGGCAAGGTAATGGTCAGTGCCCCGGGAAAAATGGTCCCTACTCCAACAAAAGGGAAACTTAAAAACTCTGCCCGCCACCAACTTCCCGTGCTCATCGTAAAGGTCATTGTCGTCCTCGTCTATTGACATTTCCCAGGCGTACGTAGTATCCTGGGCTTTCTCTGACACGGGTTCGATGATATAAAACCTCTCCTTAAAGGTCCGGATAAACTCAGAGAACGGTTTGAATAATTTCTTCGCTTGCTTTAGCGAAACCCAACCATACCTTCTCCCCAAAACCTGCCTCTGGAGGTGAAGGATCATAAAGAACAAATGGAGGGTGGCTCCTATCTTCAAGAACTCACACGTCAGCTCGAAAGCACAGATGAATGCCAGGGAGTTAGGGTTCAGCTGTGACGGGGCCAGGTCCAAGTGTACGAAGACAGACCGCTAAAATTCGGTGATGGGCACCCTCAGTCCTATGTCTTTAAAAGCGTACTCGTACATCGGGAACATATCCCCATAATCCATATAAATACAGCCGTCCTCACTTGGGAAGTGCACCTTCCACTCCCCTTCTGGCCCCACGGTCATGAAGACATCCCCGGTATATGAAGCGAAGACGAAAACATGTTAGGCAGACTTTGCAACTGTCCACTCCTCTGCGGAGGCCCTGTCAGGGGGAGTCTCCCCGACAACACTAGGGGCGGTTGAAGCTCCAGTGTCACTACTCTCCGAGGAGCTCTCCTCAGACGAGTCTATAAGAATCTCTTTCTCTGGTTCGCATGCCATCTCGTTCACCTGAAAAGCAGAGGATAAAAGTGAATTCAACTGCAAAATCAAATCCAACCTTCCACCACTAGTAAAGTGAAAGGGCACGCAAAGGGCCAAGGACGACGTCCCCAGCCTAAGCCCTAAACCAAATGGCACAAAGGTACCGCGCGAGGCGATTCCCGAGGCAACCCCTCCTGTACGTATGGAGAGATTCTCCCCGGGTCATTACCTAGAATTCTGTTTGAAGCCTCACCGGAAAACTCATGAACCCGCTGGAAAATTCATAGGAACGCCGAAAAATTCATGAGCTCCGCCGGTAACGCACGCGCTCGTCGTTGCAACAGCATCGGAAACATCATAAAGCTACATCCCCCTAAAGCTCCGGCGACCACCACAGCAGCAGAGAGTGGCCAAGCCACCGTCTACCACCAACAGTCACCAGAAACTGCTACTGTAACTACCTAGGGTCGTCCTAACCACATGCATTCTAGTAAAAAAAAGCAGAAAAGCTGGAAACAAAGGTAGAAGTGAGTAACTTACGTGGTCGGGGAAGCTCTAAAGGGTCAAAGATGCTGCTCGGAGCTTTGTACGGCGGAGGAAACGGTGGCTAACGATAGCGACGAACTAGAAAATCAGAGAGAAGAATGGAGGAGGAGTGAGAAGCGAAAAGCGCAAATGAGCACCTTCTCCCTCTATTTATAGGCACTCTGAAGGCACGTGCACAAGCACGCGCGACTAGGGGCACCATCATGACCCTAGCCTAGTCATCATGACACATTAAAAATAGCACAAGGCTCGAGGAACACGTGGCGCCCCATCCCTTTAGGTCACCTCAACCGTTGGTCTCCCCGTACGCCGGGCACACGAAGCAACGTTACGTATCCCGCGGGCACTAGATCCCCCTAGGAATCTCAGAACAGCTCCGCCTCGTCGACAAGCGACGACCCCTTCCAGATCTCCTCGGGACTGCGAGTTATCCCTAAGTCATCACTCCCATGCTCAGGAGCAACGACTTGGGGGACTCCTGTTCCGTACTGGACCAATGACTAGGCAAGACCAAATCGACTTCTGCTCTAGAACGTCCCACTTGCCTATATCCAGCCAATATGAGGTAGCATTTACCTTTCTGCCCCTCTACCAGGCACATATGGTCAGAGGGCCCACAGGGTCACCTGCTCCTCCTCGACATTCCTGCCCGTCATGCATGACTCTACCATCCAGAAATAGCCACGACGCTCGTGCCCGGAACTGCGTCTTTGCCCGTGGCAACGGCTAGTTTCGGGCACTTCTACCCGTCCTAACGACTAGTTTTCGGCAGTTACCTATTCTTCGGGAAACGATTATTACGCCCCGAAAATAGGGACCAATGGCCACGCGTTGGGAGTACTATAAAAACCCTCTCATTTGAGAGGGTCAGGTATTCAAAATCATCCTAAGAAACACATACTTTTGTACTTGCCTTTTTCCTCTCCCGATTCTTACTTTAGTATCGGAGTGCCTTGCAGGTACACCCCTCCTCATCTCACACACCCACCATCACAGACATCTTTCTTGGCCCACTTCAGGTTCTGATCAACGGTCAAGATCACATACGAAGACAATCCGTCAAACGAAATAAATAGAAAAATACAAAGTATTCCTTTGTTGTGGTTTTTGTGGTCTCATCTTCTTGGCCTTCATCCCTGGCTGAACTGGTAGTTTTCTTCGCCAGACCTTTTACAGGTTGCTTTCTTTCAGCAGCTAAAATAGGAAGAGATAAAAACAATTGCCACAAATAAAAAGGGTGTCAGGAAATTGTTAGAAGAAAGAATAAATTAAATTTAAAGATCCTCTTATTCCACACATTCATATATGGGAGAGAGTACTTGAACATCCTCTATTCCAATATGAAGATGTCCTTTGAAACTGTCCAGAGTGTGCTTAGTCAGAACCACCCATTTTGCTAGTTTTTGAGAGTTTTGTCGAAGGATTTTCACGAAGTCCCCACAGACAAACCAATCGGGAAATGGAGGGCTAAAAGCCACACCGAAATCAGCCGTTGGCAGTCGAGGTAATCTTGGTGGATGTAATTTAAAAGTCAATTCATACATGTGTCCGGGTTTAACGTATGAGGGTAGTTTTAAATTAGGGAGTTTCTTTATAAATTTTTCTCTCAAAGTAACTATTGCTTCGCAGATGGTTCGACTAAGGACATCAGGTCTGTAGGCAATTTCAAAGTGTTTTGGAAATTTTTGGATTTCCTTGATGTGATTCGAAGTACCTTTCTTGGATATGTCCTGTATAAGAGCAAAAACGGTTGTTAAATGTTGAGTAAAAGCATTAACGTCGAACATTTCTGTGGAATAGTAGTGTTTTCGCCAAGTATCCTATTCTTGAGAACAATGGTATAATGGTTTGAATGAAATGGGGGTGAGTTGAGTAGTGCCAATGTACTGGGACATTTCTTCATTACTTTCAGCCTCAGTAAAGTACATGTTGTAAAGGACAACAGAGCTCTTCTTTGGAAAAAAGGGCTTGTGTAAGATCTGGTTAAGACCAAACTGTCGAGAGACAAGATTTGGTTGGTAGATGAGGAGAATTATTTGATTTTTGGAAGGTTGAAGTCTTGTTGCCATCAGTTTTGGCGTGAGGAATGCCTCCCATTTGGCCAAGGATTCTACTTCTTGATCCTTTGAAGTAGGAGGAAATTTTCTAGTAAACCATTCTGGTACATGAGTCCTTTTGGCGAAGGGCGCCATAGAAGGAGTAAAATTGTAGCGCTTGGCATACATCCTTAAATACTCAGTGAAAGACTTCTGCATATTTAGGCCTTCGTCACTAGGAGTCAATTGGGCGAGACGTGTCCCTTCGACCCTTCAATTATTGATTACATCAGTTTCTTCGTTGATTATGTTATGGGTTGGCAATGAAGGTTCGAAAGTAGCATTTAGCCATAGTTGAAGCAACCAAAATGGGCCAGCTAATAATAGGTTTGACCCAAATTGGATTTGCTTGAGAATTTCGACACCTTCTCCTAAAGATTCATATAGGCAACCTAAAATAATTTGGCTAAGACAAAGCTTGTGACCAACGTGTATTTGGTTCGCCATGGTTAAGAACTTCTTCGCTACTTATAGAGACCTCGAGCGAAAACCGCATCGAGATAACCACAGTGCGAGAAAAGAAATATGTTCTTCATCAGAAACTTCTTTAGTGTCCTTCTTGTGGTGGTCATAGATGTAATGAGTAAAAGTGGCTCGATTTCCATCGAAGCCAATGGTATCCTCAGTCATGTGGCTAGGGTCGAAGGCATCTCCGATTAGTCGAAGACCAGTAATTGCAGCGATGTCGAATAATGTTGGAGTTAACATTCCATAAGGGAAGTGAAAATTATTATGTGTACTATCCCAGAAATACAAGGAGGTTAGCAATATAGTTTGGCAGTAACCTGGTCCAGATTTCAACAGTTGAATCATGTCAAAGATTTCCATATCTTTCCAAAATTTAGTTTTCTTTTTCTCTATTTTTGCCAGCCAAGACAATTAATTCTCATGGTCTTTCGACAAGGGACAAGAGAGAAATGCTCTAAGAGCATTGCTCATATAATATAGGTTAATGGGTTTCTCTATAGGCTCAGTGGAGGACTTTGCCTGGGTATCAGCTACCTTACTTGGTTCAGTATTCAGAGCTTCGGTGCTAGACTTAGATCTTTTCCTACATGCTAGGGGTTTAGTTCTATGATAAGTAGGAAAATATTCTCTAAGTTTTTCAGCATTGGTATTAATCTCTGGTAAAGGACCAGCAATTGCATGTGTTTTTCTAGAAATTAAAATAGGGATTAATACCTAGGATTGGTAGATGCACCATTTCTCTTCTTCAAGTGGAGATTCTAGGATATACTGTTGATTTCCCATAACTTGAAGACCTAGAATTCTGTGAACAGGAGGAAGAGTTGGTTGTTTCTTGGAATCCTTATGGTTTTTGATCTTGGACGCCATTGATGATGAAAATGAAGGAAATCTGAGTTTTGTTTGACGTTTGCTTAAAATGAGATGAAGGGTTTGCTCTTGCGCTTTAGAGAGAAGAAAGGAGTTCAAGAGAGTAGAAAAATAAAGAAAGAAATAAAATAAAGTATTTATAATGGAGCGAGAGAGAAACGTTTCATTTCAGTCATTCTTAACAGTTGTTAAAATCACAGGACACGATGCACAGTTGTTTCATGTGCAGGTTGTAAGTCTGGAGCAACGTTCAAACTCAGCAGCTGTTCTCAATATCTTCACCATAGCGAATCGTTGCGAACCGTGGGTAGTAGCATTCCTTAACTCAGTGTGCGAGGATTGAACATTCATTAAGTTCAGCATCTCAAGTCGACGTCGGTTTGGACCAAACATTTACATTTGTAAGGAGACGTCGAACAACTCACAACTACAATTACAAAACATCATAATCCACGTTCAGCCGCAACAGCTCCGCCATCTAGGACATTTCGGTAACGATTAGTGTCGTGTTTACCTTGATTTGTGCTGCCTGTCATTATGTTGATTTTGCAGTGTTTCTGATTGTTTTAGCTCACATCTTTATTGAGGCGTGGTTTTCAAATACATCTTGCAACTATTATCCAAAATTTTGACACGGTTGAGTATTCAAATTTGATGGAACATGTAGCTTTATGCCTTAAACTTTAGTGTTGCATTCGGTGTGTGTTTTAACTTTGTATATTAATGATATATTAATTTTGTATATTAACCTGTATATAATATCGAACTGATAAATTAATCTATTGAATCTTGGACTGATAATTGTTGTTGTATCCAGTTTGTATACTAATCTTGGACCGGTATATTTATGTAAATGTTGTTGCGGCTTTTTTTCAAAACTTCTTTGCATTGCGTAATCGAACTAGATCCATGGATTCGACCAATTTATAATGATGTAATATATTTTGTTGCTGCTGTTTTGGTTGTTCGTTGTTAGTGCGTGAGGCACTTTTAGTGAGGAGAGAAAGAGAGAATAAGGAAATAAGGATTTCTATTATTTGATTGTGTGTAAATAATGATACAAGCCAGGTCTATTTATATACAACCCTAATTGGGCTTGGGCTAACACAACTTGGATTATATTTAAATATTAAATCTAATCAAATCTAATAAAATCAAATCTAATCTAATATTTCAACACACCCCCATAATCCAAGTTGTCGAACCTACGCTAGTCGATCTGAACTATTCCTAATTTCTTTCTCAAATTCAGGAATCTGTCAATCTTCAATCCTTTGGTGAAAATATCAGCCAACTGTGCTTCACTTGAGCAGTGCCTAACTTCAAGTTCACCTCGATTTACCTTTTCCCTTAAGAAGTGAAATCTGGCTTCGATATGCTTACTCCTTCCATGCAGAACTGGATTCTTCGCCAGATTTATTGCTGACTTGTTGTCGATTTGCAACATAAGTGGTTTCTTCACTTCGACCTCCATTTCTTCAAGTACTGATCTGATCCAAATTGCTTGGCATGCAGCATAGGATCCTGCTATATATTCAGCTTCACACGATGACAATGCCACCACAGGTTGCTTCTTCGAACACCATGAGATTGGGGCCCCAAATACTTGAAAGAAATAGCCAGTTGTACTTCTTCGATCTTCCTTATCTCCACACTAATCTGCATCTGAAAAGCAACTAACTATTTCTCCTTTGCCTTCAGATTCTCGTCGAAATATAATTCCACAATCTGTCGTTCCGTTTAAGTATCTTAGAATTCTTCTTGCAGCTTTCATGTGTGACACTCTTGGTTCGCTCATGAATCTGCTCACTAATCCGATTGCGAAACCTATATCAGGTCTACTATTGCACACATATCTCAGAGATCCAACTATTTGTTTGAACAAAGTTACATCAACTTTGTCTTCCTCTCCATGCTTCTCCAACTTCAAGTTTGGTTCGACAGGTGAGGATGCAGGATTCGAATCATCCATTCTGAATCTCTTGAGTATCTCTTTGACATACTTCCTTTGATGTAGCACCATACCTTGCTTCGACATATGAAATTCCATGCCTAGGAAATAAGATAATTTTCCCAGATCTGACATTTCAAATTCCTTCTTCATCAGCTCTTTGAACTTCGACAAGTTCTTCAGGCTATTTCCAGTTACTAATAAGTCATCGACATATAAGCAGATGATTGTTATATCTTGTGCTACAACCTGAACATAGACACCATACTCAGACTTGCATTTTACAAATCCCAATTCGACTAAGTATGAGTCGATCTTCTTGTTCCATGCCCTAGGTGCCTGCTTGAGGCCATAGAGCGCTTTGTGCAACTTATATACTTTACTCTCTTCCTTCTGAATCACAAACCCAGGAGGTTGTGTGACATAGACCTCTTCGTCTAACGGACCATTCAGAAATGCTGACTTCACATCTAAGTGAAATGTCGACCAACCTTGGTTACATGCCAATGCTACCACTAGTCGAACTGTCTCCAGTCTTGCTTCTGGAGCAAATACTTCAGAGTAGTCAAGTCCTTCTCTTTGAAGAAACCCTCGAGCTACTAATCTTGCTTTATGTCTAGCTATCGACCCATCAGCATTGTGTTTCAACTTGAACACCCACTTTACTTCGATAGCTTTTGTATGTGCTGGCAATTCGACTAACTCCCATGTTTTGTTTCTTTCGATTGCCTGTAACTCTTCGACCATAGCTAACTTCCACTGTTGAATCTTTAAAGCTTCGTTATGGTTGATTGGTTCAGCACCTGCAAGTAAAGCAAAATGAACTAATTCGCCATCTGGTGTGACTTCATCATCACCAGTCACTTCATAATCATGAAGTCTTGTTGGAGGAACTCTATTTCGTCGAGGTCGTTGGCTTGTTTCAGCCACATCCTCTGTATCGGGAATGTCAGCAACTGCTTCTTCTTCGACTTCGACTTGATTCTCAGCAATTTCTTCAACTTCGACTTCAACTTCATTTTCTTCGTCGAAATCATAGCTCATCAGTGGCATGTTAATTGAATTACTAGAATTCCAATCCCAGGCAGAATTCTCATCAATCACAATATCTCGACTTAACACAATCTTCTCATTAATTGGATTGAATAGCCTGTATGCACCAGTCTTATGATATCCTACCAGAATCATAGGTTCACTCTTCTCATCAAGCTTCCTTCTTCTTGCATCAGGAACATGCTTGTAACACATAGAGCCAAACACCTTCAGATGACTCACTGATGGTCGTTTTCCACTCCACACTTCTTTAGGAACCTTGTTCTTCAATTTCTTGGTAGGGCACCTGTTCAGGATATAAACTGCAGTCGAAACAGCTTCACCCCATAAAGATTTTGGCAAATTTTTCTGCTTAAGCATACATCTCACCATATCCAATATGGTTATGTTTCTTCTTTCAGCAATTCCATTATGTTGAGGAGTATAAGGAGCAGTTACCTCATGATCAACACCATTTTCTGCACAGAAATTTTCAAACATCTTCGAAGTGTATTCGCCACCTCCATCTGTTCGCAGAACTTTGATCCTCTTCTCACTTTGGTTTTTGACAAGCATCTTGAATCTCTTAAAGATTTCAAATACTTCGTCCTTTCTCTTGATCACATAGATCCATAACTTTCGACTAAACTCATCGACAAACTAAACAAAATATCTGTTTCCACCGATGGTATGTTCTTCGAACGGACCACATACATCTGAATGTACAACTTCGAGTATGCAGGATGATCTCATTGGCATAGTCGAAACGAAAGAATTTCTGGATTGCTTTCCGACTAAACATCCTTCACAAAGTTTGTCAGGCATCTCAAGATTTGGAATACCAGATACCATATCTTGAGTAATCAGCTGGTTGAGTGATCGAAAGTTTAAATGTCCAAACCTCAAATGCCACAACCAACTATCCTTGTGGTCGACAACAGTTTTTAGACATTGTACTTCAGTCGAACTGATCATGGTCTTAAACGTCCTGTTCTTTGACAACGGAGATTCCAAGACCAAATTGTTTTGGGTGTCGAACAATTTCAATACTCCATCTTTCATGACAACTGAGAAGCCTTTTTCGACCAGTTGTCCAACATTTAACAGGTTGCACTTCATTCCAGGCTTTGATACCATTTGTTGGGGGGAGTTTTTACTAGGGAACATTGATACATAGTGTAGGACTAGGCATCTTTGGTTCGAGAAAGGGACCGAGGTGTATCGAAAAGCCCAAGAAGTGGTGTCCCATTGAAATTGAAACACCCAAGAAAGAGGTGTATTTGATGTGTCAACGGCGGTACAAAGTATAAAAAACAAAGGGAACATTGTGGACACACTTGAGGGGGAGTGTTGGAATAATATAGCAAGTGTGAGTAAGTGGGGAAATAGTCCCACATTGGATAGGAATGTGGTGACTTGAGCATTTATAAGTGGGAGAACCCACTCACCTATCACCTTAAGGTTTTAGGTGGATAAGTGGTGTGTCTCTCACAAAGATGCCTAGTCCTACACTATGTATCAATGTTCCCTAGTAAAAACTCCCCCAACATTCGTGACATTTGTCCGCATATTTGATATTCGATTGTATACGCCGTTATGTTTTTGTTCGAATTTGTGTTTTGTGGCATGGCGGTTCAATGTGTTGGATGCTGTGACTTAATTTCAAGTTATAGCATGAATGTCTTGCTGTTTTGTTTGCTTTGAGTCCACGCGAAATTTAAGCCCAATGGTTATTAGTATTGCTGGATATGAATTCAAGTAAGCGGCCAATATTTGCTTGTGTAATTTGTTGTATGATCATGATGATTATTATTCAGTTATTGTCTTGTTTGCAATTTGATTTGGTAATATTCATGCTGGATTTTGATATTGATGCAATGTTGGTTGTTGATGCTGTTTTTACAGTGCCTTGTGTTAACAAGTGAGACACGTCCTTTACTAGGAATCAGTATCTTGTTTACATGTGCATGTATGAAAACCTTAAAATTATGATTTAGAGCAGTATTATAAAGGTTCCTTGCATGCTAAAAATTCTATGTATATATTATTCTAATGAAAGTTCATGATGTATTCACTTTTCATTAGTAAAATATATATATATTTTTTTAAAAGCAATTGTATTAAGATAGAATACAAGGGGTATTCACCCAAAAACAAGAAGAGTGCAACAGAAATTCACCTCCAACTCTACAAGCTTAGAAACCCAAAGGATTCAAAACAAAAGCTAAGAAATTATAGTTGGGAAGGTGAATTTCTAATAAACATATCCATCTCCAAACTAAAAACTTTACATCCCAACAAAGATTAATAACCGAAACATTGTGATCCTTGAATATCTTATCATTCCGAGCCCTCCAAATAGACCAAACAACCGCTATCCAAATCCAACAGTCTCTTTTTCTCCTTAACAGTAGATTTACTCTCACACCAATAAACAAAGTGTTCCAAGTGACACCCTCCAAAATTCTGCAGAATACCACACCAAGATGCAGCCATCGACCAAACTGATATAGCTTTTGGACAATGGAAAAACAAATGAAGAAAATCCTCTTGATTAGAAGAACACATAACGCAAGAATTATCTACTATACCTATTCCGCATTTTATCAATTCTTCCTTTGTAGGAAGTCTCTTCCACAAAAAATGCTAGCCGAAGGATTGAACATTTGCGACGACGTTAGAACCCCAAAGCAGCCCCAAAGCTTTAGCAAAAATGGGCTGAAGCAAACTCTGGTTTTTCTGGTACAGGATCTTCCTAACAGCAGCAGCAGAAAATTCAGTGCCATTCCCCCCTGCCAGACAACCTCATCAGAACGACCTATTTGCGGCTGCGCTTCTGTTGCGGCCAAAATCCTCGTGAGTTCCTCAACGCCAGCAGCTCCTGTACTAAGACCCATGTCTCCCCATCTCCAAACTGTTCCTTCAAAAAAACCCATCGACGAAACAGTGTGATTCTTCTTGGAGCTGCTCCTATATAATTCTTCAAAACAATCCTTAAGCGGAATATCGTTAATCCACGAAGCTGACCAGAATGGAGTAACTCTACCTTCTCCTATTTTATGTTTGACAGAACCTGCAAAAGAGAACACACCGTTAGAAGTAACAGCCCCGATCTTTAGTAAGTCCTTCCACCAAAAAGACGCCGATCTAGAAAACTTCGCTACCCCTTTCATAATTCTGGCAGCTGCATTAGTAAAATATTTAAGATGAACTTCCTGTACCTTTTTTATTGTTTAATTTGCATATTATAGTATTCATGGATGTAAATATTTCTTATAGGGCTCACTCCATCCAAGTTAGAAGTTTCACTATTTTCTTATTTCCATTTAGTCATCATACATATTTAGTAGTTTTTTTTAATGAATTAATTTTGTAAATGTTTGATGAATTTTATTTAATTAATTAATTTTTGGCTTAAATGCAGTTTTGATCCCCTTCTATGTTTTTTCTAACTTATTAGTCCCTCTTAAAAAAAAGCCAGGTATTAGGTCCCTTATTTTAATTATTTTTGGGATTTTTTTGATCCCCTATCCGTTTTGATTATGTGGCAGTCTCAATTATGACATGGCAATGGAAAGTTTGACCAATTCTGAAAATCTCACTGCCATGTCATTAAGTAACATTTTTTTTAAAACAATGTAAATAAAAATCATTTTAAAATTTAATTTTAAAATAAGAAATGATTAAATTAAAACCAGATTTCCATATTCGTTCAAATTAAATGCCATAACCTAATTAATTAATTAATTCCAATAATTAATTAATTAATTTTAATCTTTTAATTATTAGTAATTTTAGTAATTTTAAGAATTAATAAATTATTAGTTCAGTAATAAACATGTATTTTAGATGCAATTGTATTTAGGACTGTTATTCAGTTGTATTTTCTTCAGTTTTGCTTGCTTGTAAACATGGAGTTTAATTGGTGTAGCCATTGTAGTTTGATTGATGAAGGCATTAAGCAATTCATCAATAATAGAGAAAAGAAAATAGAAACAAAAGAAGAGAAGGGGACAAAATTGAAAAACAAATTTGTTTCCACCATAAACCAATGTTCCAAATCAAAATCTCTCTATCTTCTTTAATCTTTCAAATCACCCATCAAACCACAATCTTAATGAAAATAGAAAAATCACAGCTCATAATCAACACATTTACAAAATAAACGAAACCCATTTAAGATAAAGAAATTACAACTGTATTCAAATCTAGTGCCACCAGCTTCTTCCTCGCCAATAACATACCTTGTTGTCGAAAGCATCGTTGCCCACCACAAATCGGTTGGTTTGTTCCATCTCTATCACCCCTTGGCTCTCTCATATCTAGCAAAATGTGAAGAGGAGTAAGAAACTAAAAACAGAGAAAAAGAGAAACAAGGACGAACGATTATGGAAGTACGATTGCAGAATTTTGGGTATTGAGAATTTAGGGTTGATAGCAACAATGAAGGGGATGAACGTTGGTGGGTTTATAATAATTTTGTTAATTTATTAAAATAAATTTTGTTAATTTATTAAAATAAAATCAGATAGAAAATGTTACTTAATGACGTGGCAGCAAGATTTTCAAAATTGGTCTAACTTTCCATTGCCATGTCATAAGTGAAACTGCCACATAGCCAAAACTGGAAGGGGACCAAAAAAAATCCCAAAAATAATTAAAATAAGGGACCTAATACCTGGCTTTTTTTAAAGAGGGACTGATAAGTTAGAAAAAACATAGAAGAGGGACCAAAACTGCATTTAAGCCTTAATTTTTTTTTAATTTTAATTGTTAAGTCTATTTGTTGTTTAATAAATTTTGATGTGTTTAACCATTTAATTAGGTAGTCCATGTTCATACCCTAACATCATGTGGTGATTATGTCACTAACATTGCATCCAATAATTTATTTTTGAATTCAAGTCATTTCTCAAATTCTTTCAAAAAACAATTCCACAATTCATTTTCGAAACTTTTATAAATCAAATGTAATTTTCAAACCTTTTTTCTCAATAAACACGAGAGAAAAGAACTGTTGGAATCTAGCATTCTAGCAGAAACCTCGAATGATCGGTCTCAAGTCTCGCATTTTGGGATGACCGTTCATTCTTTTCTTTCGTTCCTAAAACACTTAATAATTAACCTGGACAAATAAGAGCCGTTAAGTTCTAGCATCTTGACACAACTCTTTGAGCAATTGATTATCATTAAGAGCTCGTTGTCCATTAAAAAAATTTCATAGCGACTTGGACGAATAAGGGTTGTTAAGATCTAGCATCTTGGCATAACTCTTTGAGCAATTGATTATCATCAAGTGTTCGTTGTCCGATAAACAATTTTCATAATAATCTTGGATGAATAGGAGACGTCGAGATCTAGCATCTTGGCATAACTCTTTGAGTAATTGATTATCATCAAGAGCTCGTTGTCCATTAAATAATTTTCATAATAATTTGGACCAAGAGATGTTAGGGTCTAGCACTCTAGTACAACTCTTTGAACCATTGATCATTATCAATGTTCGTTTCCCTACAAACAATTTTCTCAAACCAATCTTGAATGATAGAGAGTGTTAGAGTTTAACACTCAAGCATAAACTCTTTGAACATTTAATCAAATATTCGTCATTCACTTAATATACCTCAACCATCAAACTCTATTTCTCTCGCCGCCATGCGATTAAAACTTTTCTCAAAAGAACGATGTTTAATTCCTTCTAATACGCCTGTAAACTAAATGCTTAAGCCTCCGCCAAGAGAAGAAAAGCTAATGTTTCACCCTTAGATCGCGACCTAAACATTTGTTCGATATAACAAACAAACTTTGTATCCCCAGAACTACGAATGCTTTGATTTCTCATTTATCAATGAGAATAAGTAGGCACAAGGACCCTAATCCTTGGAGAGCCACCTTTTCGCTTTTTCCCCGTAGCCGAACTACGATTGCTCTGATTCCATCCTTGTAAGGATACGTAGGCACAAGACTGCGAAGTCTTGACGAGTACCCTAATAAAAAAACCCTTATGTCTCTCTCTTTAATAAAAATCCAAAAAAAATTTATCTTCTCTCTCTTTTCCCATTCAATAAATAGAAGATTAGAAACAAACCTTAATCTGATATCCTTTCTACCCTAACTAAATGGTTCCCGTTGAGTACAACGGACTTGAGGGGGTGCTAATACCTTCCCCTTGCGTAACTGACTCCCGTGAAGTAAATATAGATGCCACTAGAAGGGGGGGTTCAATAGTGACCTTTTTTTTTGTATTTTAAAATAAAGATATAAATCAAATAACTCTATAATAAAGATTGTATATCTGTGTGAGGTGAATTGGAATAAATAAAAATCACATAAAGATATATCCTGGTTCACCAAACTTGCCTACTCCAGTCCTCATAATTCCTTGTGAGATTTTCCAATAAATGCTTATCAGCTTTCTTAGATCCTTTTACAAAATCATGTATTTTCTTAGCCTCATCAGACTTACATATCTGACTTCATCTTTAAAGCTGCTTCTAGCTTTACTAATTCTTTCACTAGTGATCTTGCTTGAGAAAGCTCACAATACCTTTTGAATGAAATTGTTACAACAATGAATTTTTTTATTTCTCAATATAAAGATATGGATCTAAAAAACAGTAAACTTAGAAAAACTTGTTTCAAAAATTATATTTTAGTAGTGGAGAAATTTGATGTGGAGAGTGATGAATTCTTGCTTCAATATTTGCTTGTAATGTTATATCATGAAAAGAACTAACAACGGTCTTTTATAGAACTTTTGATCCTCTCATATGTTGAGTACCAAAACTATCCAGAGTATGAAGCTCTATTTACCAATCTGCCACTAGTAATTACAACTTTGTCATTTGTAGTGTAAAAAGGAAGATCTTCTAATTACGAAAGTGCCATATTGTAATTCTGATCCTCATCTCACATTTTTTTGATCCTTGAATGCTTTACTTAATTACACTACTGCTATTTTAGAAATTCCTTGGAGGTCACGCATAGAATATAATTACCACATTGCCATTTACAAATTCTTTGATACTCACGTTGAGGAATAATTACCATGATGCAATTGCACATTATTCTTGATCCTCATCTTTTAGCTTTTGATCCTCTTGTGTGAAATAATATATTTTTTCAAGTACTTTCAAGGCAATATTTGTTAGATCATTAAAACAAGCATGCTTAAAATAAAATAAAATGGTTTTGACACAATAAAATATTTTGACTTAACATCCCAAACTCAGACATTGGTTGCGATGACCATATATTATCCTTTCTTTTAGGGGTTTATTTGATATTTTCCCTTTCCCTCTATTATATATTTTTAAGTCTCAGTACAATCATAAGATCCATATCAAAAATGCAATCCTAAGTCTTTAAACTATATAATAGCAAAAGATATTCTTTAGAGGTAGATTAGAGTCAAAATAAGCATCAGTGTTCTCCCCCTTTTGGCAACAGCAAAAAGAAAGAGGAAGCATGAAGAACGCATCAGGGAGATGTAGTGGAGTCCCCAGTGGATGACTCATCTGATGAAACGGTAGGAAAGTTGATCTCATGAAGGACCGGTGGAGGGATATTTTGAGCAATATGAGGAATAAATTCAGTTGATATCTAATCAAACATCGCATTTTGGCGATTTCCAAAAGCAATAATTGTCTTCTGGATGGCTGCCAAATGCTTTGTATTCTTTCTGGAAGATTTTTTGGTCTTTGATGGAATAAGACCAAGATGAGGCATGGATGAGAAAGCTTTAGCCAATGGTGTGTCGAAGGTTTGAAAGTGTCCAAGATCCGGTAGGGATGAAGGATGAACTTGGCCAAACCTAGTGGGTGATTCATCAAAGACGGGTGGTTCAAGAAAAGTATTGATCCCAGCATCAGAAAAAAGGTTTTCATCGCCTTTGGGGGAGTGAAAAATAGGAGTAGTAGGGGACATTGGATACTGAAAGTCCATGCGTTGCTGAGATCCAGAAGGAATGCTGCTAAGAAGCTCATCATTTTGATTGAGACCCTCAGAGAGAGCAAGTGGCACATTGTAAGAATTCAGCTGGAGTTGAGTTAAAAAGTATGACTCATAGTCATTCGAGATGGTTCTTGGTATGTTAAGGTAATGGGAAGGACTATCTTCATCATTTTTTTTTTGAGGATTGGGTTTAAGGATCAAGTTTTGGAATTGATGGCTGAGGAGGACTAGGATTGGGAGTATCAAAAATTATAGGATTGTTGATAGGAGTATCAGGTTCTTAAGGATGCCTAATAGGAGGATCAACCATATGAGTATCAACACAGTGGGTATCAGGTGTTTCAGTTGGAGGGGTATCACGAGTATTGGTATCTGGAGTTTCAGAGATCTGAGCATCAGAAACATGAGTGTTGATTTGTGAGTCTCCTTCACCAGGAAAGAGTTTCTTAAGAGTTGAGATCTTGGGTTTTTTAGTGGGTTTGGTGGATTCAGTGTTGTGAGATTTCCTTTTTCCTTTAGGAGATACTCCTAACTTGGGTAATTTCATTCGTCCAATAGTGGAGGCTTGAATTGGCTGACAGAGGTTCACATGGGGTTCATTTTCAAGAGGAACCTTAAAGTGTTTAAAAACTTGGGTGAGAAACATCCCATAAGGAGCAACTTTCTTAAGCAAGACAACATTTCTCATGAAATTAAAGATGACATACCCAAGATCAAGTGGTTTTTTGGTTGTGACATGGTAGAGGATGAGTTTGTCAGTATATGTCACTTTCTCCAAACTTCCAGAACGAGGAAGGGGAGAGTGTATGCACAGGTTATGAAAAAGGTGAGCCATTGGCTTGAGATTAGATGCTACATGACCCCTAGTTGGAGCTATGAACAATTCTTTAGAAATTTCTTCTTCGGAAACATTACAAACATAGTACCAGTTTTCACAGAAAATTTTGAGGTCTTGTTGAGGCAGATTAAGAATTTGAGAGATTATTTCAGAGGTGAGGATTATGTGAGACCCCTTGATGGTGCATGTGATGGTGCTGTCAGTGATAAACGAGTTCGAGTAAAACCCTTTCACTAACCTAGGATATTGGTCCTCCACCAAGGTAAGACATTCAGACCAGCCCTGAAAGTCTGTAAATTTACGTATGTTGTATCCTTTTGAAAGGACACTATTAAAATCAATGATCTTGCCATTGATGACTGAGTTAGATTGCCAATGATCAGTATATTTTTTGATTTCTGATTCTGTTTCAAACATAGGAACAAGTGGAATTGTTTGTGGATGAGCTAGAATTATCAGACGCCATAGATTCTTTGGAATGAAACGAAGTTTTGGTTTTGGAGGTTCTAGGTTTTCTCTTAGGATGAGTGCGTTTGGATTTTGAATATGTGGGAAGAATGGTTTGTAAAGCTGGTGGCTGATTTTCCATCGTGGGGATTTCATCCGATTTTTGCTTTGGAGAACTCAATTTTAGCATTAAATGTCTTCTTTGGGAAGGAAAAATGGCTTAAATAGATGATGAGAATACCCAAGAAATGTAAATGGAGTGTATGCGCAGAAGAGGAAAAGAGAAGCTGAAGTTCAAAGGAAGGAAGAAGAAGTGTTGGGATGAGATGAGGAATAATGACCAAGTCAAGTTGGAGAGATAGATAGGGGCACATGTTATAATAGTATTGAAAGGCGGGGACGGTGCGAGTAGTGTAGCTGAGAGGCTAGGAGGAGGAGTAAGGTCCTTTTGACGTGTGAGTGATTTGAAGAGAGAGAGAGAGAGAGAGAGAGAGAGAGAGAGAGAGGGTATGAATAATGTGAATTCTAATGATGATGTTTCCATAAGTATTAATGAAGAGAGACATATGTATGAGATTTTTAATCCTCCATTTAATATAAAGGAAATGTTACGTTTCCTTTTCCTTTATAAAATATATATTTAAAAAAATGGATCTATAATGGATGATCCTCTCTTTTATTTAATTATTTATTATTATATTATTTTTTTTAAAAAAGAATGGACTATCACAAATAAATGTAGATATAAAAAAATGGTCAATTTTTATTGGATAATTGTATGATACCTAAATTATTTTTGATAAAATTAAATCTTTTTTTAACTAATGGTTATGTAAAAATGTCAGCTAGTTGATTTTCTGTATTTATGAAAATAAGTTCTATATCACCCTTTTGAACATGATCCCTGATAAAATGATGTTTAATTTCAATATGTTTAGACCTAGAGTGATTAATTAGATTTTTGGAAAGATTTATTGCACTGGTATTATCACAGAGGATAAAGATTTTGTCATACCTTAAGGAGAAATCTTCCAATTGATTTTTGATCCAGAGAACTTGTGAACATCCGTTTGCTGTTGAGACATACTCAGCTTCAGTAGTGGATAATGAAATTGTGCTCTGTTTTCTGCACGACCAACTTACTAATGCTTGTCCAAGAAATTGACATGCTCCACTAGTGCTTTTTCTATCAATTTTATCTCTAGCGTAGTCAGCGTCACAATAAGCTATAAGATCAAAGTGGGATCCTTTTCTATACCAAATACCATGATCTGTAGTTCCAATCAGATATCTGAATATCCTTTTTACGGTTGTAAGATGAGATTCTTTTGGGGAGGTTTGAAACCTTGTACATAGACCTACAGAAAATACAATATCTGGTCTACTTGCAGTTAGATATAAAAGAGATCCTATCATACCTCGATATTCTTTTTCAGATACTTCTTTTCTTGATTCATCTTTGTCCAAGACTAATGAGGGATGTATAGGAGTAACCATTATTTTGGCTTCATTCATCTTGTATTTCTTCAGAAGATCTTTAGTGTATTTTTCTTGATAAATGAAGATACCATCATTTCTTTGTTTTATTTGTAACCCAAGGAAGAATCTGAGTTCTCCCATCATGCTCATTTCAAATTCACTTTTCATGAGATTGGAGAACTCTTCACACTTTTTTTTTCATTTGTGGATCCAAAAATTATATCATCAACATAAATTTGAACAATTAGTAAATCAGAGTTTTACATTTTTCTAAAAAGAGTAGTGTCAATTTGTCCTCTAGAAAAATTATTTTGAATTAGAAATAAGCTTAATCGCTCATACCAAGCTCGAGGAGCTTGTTTGAGGCCATAAAGTGCTTTTTTGAGTTTGAAAACATAAGTAGGATTTTGTTTGTTTTCAAAACCAGGTGGTTGGTGAACAAATACTTCTTCATTCAAAAATCTGTTTAAAAAAGCACTTTTTACATCCATTTGAAATAAATTAATGCATTTGTGAGTAGTATATGCAAGAAGAATTCTAATTGCTTCTAACCTTGCAACTGGAGCATATGTTTCATCATAATCAATACCTTATTGTTGGTTATACCCTTGAGCTACTAACCTTGCTTTATTTCTGATGACATCTCCATTTTTGTCTAATTTGTTTCTGAATACCCATATTGTTTCAACTATGGTTTTTTCTTTAGGGCAAGGAACAAGATCGCATACCTTATTTCTTTCAAATTGAGAAAGTTCTTCTTTCATGGCATCTCTCCAGTGTTGATCTTTGATGGCTTCAAGAATATTTTTTGGCTCTACTTGATATATTATTGCCATGTTGCTTGCCTTTTCCTTGAAATATTGTCTAGTTCTGACTTTGTCAGCTGTCTCCCCAATTATTAATTCACGAGGATGATCAGTTATAGTTTTCCATCCTTTTGGTATTTTCTGAGGGTAACTTTCTTGATCATCTTGTTTCTTGTCAGTTTTGGATTAAATAACTACTTCATCTTCATCATAAGATATGTCATTAAACACATTAGTTTCTTTAAATATAATATACATACTTTCTTCTACACACATGGTTCTAAGTTTATAAACTCTAAAACCTTTGGATGAAGTAGAATATCCCACAAATAATCTTTTATCATATTTTGAATCAAACTTTCCTAAGTTATCTTTGTTGTTCAAAATAAAACAATAACAACCAAAGATATGAAAGTAAGATATATCAGGTTTTCTGTTTTTCCAAAGCTCATAAGGGGTTTTGTTTAAAATTTTTCTAATTGAGACTTTAGTTAGAATATAACAGGATGTGTTTATGGCTTCAGCCCAAAAGTATTTTTCTATTTTAGATTCATTTAGCATGGTTCTTGCCATTTCTTGTAAGGTTCTATTTTTTCTTTCTACAACTCCATTTTGTTGAGGAGTCCTAGGACAAGAGAAATTGTGAGTTATTCCATTTTCATCAAAGTACTCTTTAAAAAATGAATTTTCAAATTCTCCTCCATGATCACTTCTTACTGAGATAATATTTGAATCCTTTTCATTTTGTACTTTTTTGCAAAAAAATTTAAAGGCTTCAAAAGCGTCATCCTTGTTCTTTAAAAAAATAACCCATGTAAATCTTGAGAAATCATCTACAATGACAAAGCCATATCTTTTCCCACTCATACTTAAAGTTTTGACAGGACCAAAAAGATCAATGTGAAGTAGTTCAAGAGGTTTATTTGTTGAGACAATGTTTTTTAATGAAAACTACTCTTGACATGTTTTCCTTTTATACATGATTCACAGATTTGATCTTTGTCAAAACTTATTTTAGGCAATCCTCTGACTAGATCAAGTTTTGATATTTTTGAAATTGTTTTCATACTTACATGACCAACTCGCCTATGCCATATCCATTTGTCTTTTTCAATGGACATGAGACAAGCTTCTGTGGGGAGATCATCTAAGTAAATGACATAAAGATTTTTTACTCTAGATCCAGTAAAGAGAATTTTTTCAGAGGATGATTCTTTTATTTCACATGTGTTTGGATTAAACATGACTTCATAGTCATTATCACATAATTGACTGATGCTAAGTAAGTTATGTTTTAATCCTTCCACATATTGAACCTTTTTAATTTGAGCAAAAATTTTCTTACCAATGGTTCCAATACCTTTTATGAGAGCCTTATCATTGTTTCCAAAGGTCACAGAACCACCATTTTTATTCTTGAATGATACAAAGTTTTCTTTATCTCTTGTCATGTGTCTTGAGCATCCACTGTCTAGATACTATGGTTTCTTCTTGACAGTTAGTAGACATTCATGCATTTCAATTAGTAACTTTCTTAGGTACCCATATGAATCTGGGTCCTTGTTTGTTAGTTTTTTGAAAATATTTTGTTTTTTCAAAACATTTGGATTCATGATGACCTTTTTTATCGTAAAATGACCATTTAAAAAAAACATTTTGATTCATGATGATTTGTTTTCTTACAGTAGTAACATTTCTTAAACATGTGCTTTTTTATTTGAGATGTATTTTCTATGTTTTTGGATATAATGGAATTTTTTTACTGTTAGGAATAAAGAAGTTTTTATATATTTTTTTATTTTTAGAAGTATTAAAACCAATTCATGCTTTATCAAAAATTCTGACTTGAGATCCCATGATTTTTTGAAAAGTTTTAGTTGATTTTATGAATTTTGAGATGTCTCTTTCTAGCTCCTCATTTTTTGTTTTAAGATTTTTTATTTCTTTTTCCTTTTCAAAAGTTTTTTGAGTGACAGGATGTTTATTTAAAACTTTATGATGTTCAGATAAAGTAAAGTATCCATTTTGCAAATCTTGAATGATTTTACGATAGTTTTCATTCAAGTCTTCCAATTTTTCTTTCTCTTTATTTATCTCAGAAATTTTTTCTCTTTGATAAATGCATTTTTGAGATAATGTTTCTGAGTCTTTAAGGAGATTATCAAATAATATTTCCATGGTTTTGCATGTATGACAAGAGTTAGAAAGATTTACCTCTTCTGAATCTGAGCTTGTCATTAAGCATAAATTTGCTTCTTCATCTTCACTTTCTGAGTTTGAGTTGTCAGAATCTTCCCATGTGGCCATCATTGATTTCTTTTTGAAGGAGTATCGTCCTGGTGTCTTTTTGTTCATAGGATATTCTGATTTGAAATGTCCCAATTTGTTGCATCCGTAACATGTAATTTTGCTTTTGTCTATTTCAGTTCTTGAAGTTTCTTTTCTGTTTTGAAATGGTCTTCGAAGCTAATTTCTTCTTAGAATCATTTATTGGATCTTTCTAGATATTAGGGCTATTTCTTCTTCATCATCAGAGTGGGTGTTGACAACTTCTTGTTTGATTTCTTGTGATTCTTCATTTTTGATTTCATGATTTTGAGATGTTTTGAGTGCAATCATTTTACCTTTTCTTTGTGGTTTATCTTCTATAAGCAAAACTTCATGTGCTCGTAGGGATCCAATTAGCTCTTCTACCTGTAACTCTTTAAGATTTTTTGACTGTGTGATAGCAGTAACCATAGGTCTCCATATTTTTGGAAGACTTCTTAGTATATTTCTGATTCTATCATGAGTTGAATATGTTTTTCCTAAAGAACGAAGTTCATTTGTAATGACACTGAGTCTGTGATGCGTCCGCAAGTGCACGGAAATATTGAAGTAATATAAAAGATTGTCGAACCCACAGAGACCAATGTTAACCTACTGTAATCTATCGTCGCTTTGTAAAGCTAAGGCTAATGATAATAGAAAAAAGGGAAACTAAGACTAAAACTAAAATAAGACTAAGAAAATATAACAGAAAATAGAGACCTAAATGTGGATTCCGTGTACCTCAGGCGCTCTGTAATTGGTTGGCGTTAATTTACTTACGTTCCGTAGAAAATATTGATCTAAAGACTCCGCCTCACACTCTCGCATTATTGACTAAAGTCACATCTTCTAACCACGGGATTTTGCTCTCGCTCGCCCGTTTTAATTAGAAAACATATTTTGAAAATCAATTAGATCCTAATCGATACCTAAAGCCCTCTCGCTGTTTTTAGGATCAATGTCTAGTTTTCACTATCCGGTTTGACCCCCACGCCCTCGCAGTGCCGGCTCTAACCTTTACTTGCTTCTCACTCTCGTGACGAAACAACGTTAAATAACCTCTCACTTTCGTGACAAAGTTATTTAAATTAAACTTGGAAACAAAGACCAAACAGAATTTATTACAAGTAAACGCCAATTTCATTATCGAGTCCCGTCAGAACGATGGTCCTCACATACCGGACTCTAAACTATTTAGCCGAACATGAAATTAAATGAAAATGACATAAACATGGTAAATATAATCAATGACAGCATGCTTAAATAATTATGAAATGCAATAACAATTATAATAATAATAAATCGATAAAATAAAGAACCTGTAAATATGAGAAAATAACTAGAGACTTGAAGTAAATGGAACTGGAAATAACTTCAATAAAATGATGGCAAGATTGTTGATCCAAGCAGTTACACAGATTTCATGCCTAAAAACTAATGAGGGAGTAACTCCTCGATGTGAGAAAATACTCCTTTTACAATTGTAATTTTCTGCCTAAAACTACGAACAGCGCTTTCGCGCACAAAACTTAGATCCCTCAAATGTAAAGAAAACTACTATATATAGAGTAACAATGTGTCTGGTAACTCTCGAAGATCATGTGTGAGTCATGGAGAAAGTGGGAGAAAACCTTCCCAGTAGTGGGTGGTTACAAGACTAAGACCAGGCGTGGAGAGAAATAAGGAACGTCATTTGAAACTGCTTGAACTGGCTTTTGTGGCGAGGGCCACACTTTTCGTGGTGGGCGCCACACCTTAAGTGTGTGGTGGGCCCACCCCCCCTTTTTTTTAATTCTTCTCTTTAATTCTTCTTTTCTCCAATTCTTCACATTTCTTCTTTCTTATAATTAAATCCCAAGCTACCTGAAAATATAAAATCGAGACGTAAATCAAAGTGTAGGTCAAATAAAATAGAAGAAATCGCAACTAAAATTCATGTAAGTCAAGTCAAAAATACGATACATTTTCGAGTTATCAGTTTGGCAAGCATTTCATCTATTGTTTCATCTTCTTTCATCTCAAAGGTTTCAAAATTTTTTATACCCATGTCTATTCTTTCTTCTTTGACATGACTAGTTCCTTCATGATGAATTTTAAGAACATTGTTGTACATTCTTCTATTCTATCATACTCTTCTCAGGCCACACTTTTCGTGGTGGGCGCCACACCTTAAGTGTGTGGTGGGCCTAGGGGTGGCAAACGGGCATGCCCGCCCCGTTTAGGCCCGCCCCGCAAAAGCCCGCAAAAAAACGGGGCGGGGCGGGGCGGTCACATGTAGAGACGCGGGCTCATTTTCTAGGCCCGCCCCATTTAATGACGGGCCCGCGGGCATGCGGGCATGCCCGCCATTCTCTTTAAAAAAAACTTTTTTTCACTCATGGTATAATTTTAAAAAAAATATAAAATTTTATTACTACAAAAAAAAAAACACTATCATTATCTTACATTCCATAATTAAATTCAACAAACCTTAAATTATACAAATTCTACATAAGTTCAACACCACAAATTCAACAAAAGTTAGGAAATAAGTCATAAATAGTTTAATCTAACATCAAAATCTCCAAATTCTCTACAACCAAAAAATATGCACTAATCAATCTTCATCTACTTCAGCCACAAATGATGCTCCTGTTGTAATACTTTTGGCCAAGCTTCCATCATCATTGTCTTCATCGTCACCCACTACATCTATAAAACAATTTAAGTATAAGTAACTAAATTAACAATATTCAAAAAAATCACCAAGTATTAAAAGAAACTAATATTGGATTATGTACCAAAACTATTAAAACCGTGAAGCCAATTGCGAGTACAAATCAATGCCTCAACATTCTTCGACAACAAGCGACTTCTATATTTGTTTAGAATGATTGAACCAATACTAAAAGCAGATTCTGATGCAACGGTAGTAATAGGGATGCCTAACAAATCACGAGCCAATAAAGATAACTCTTTAAACCTGTTCCAATTTTCCTTCCACCATTGAAGAACATTCATGTCATCAAAATTTTGATAACTTAAATCCACACTTGCCTCCTCCAAATAAACATCAAGTTGAGACTTTCCGGTCTCTGTTGCAAGTTGTTGTTTGTGTACTTTCAAATCCTATTATGATAAAAAAATAAAATAATAGAGCATGTTACATAATACAACATGTTTGCAACAAGTTACAGAATTTTAAAACATTTTATAGCAACTTATTAAAGCATTTTACAGCATTTACAGCATTTACAGCAAGTATTTCCAGCATTTTACAGCATTTACAGCATTTACAGCAAGTATTTCCAGCATTTTACAGCATTTACAGCATTTACAGCAAGTATTTCCAACATTTTACAGCATTTACAGCATTTACAGCAAGTATTTCCAGCATTTTACAGCAAGTATTTCCAGCATTTTACAACATTTACAGCATTTTAAAACAAGTTAAAAATTAGAGCAAGATACTTACATTGAACAAACTCTTAGTAAACGCGTGCGAACTTGATTCTCCTCTGGTGATGGAAGATGGAGTTTGAGAGGTTGTGGAAGACGAAGCATGATTGCGACGATACATCTCAAAGAGAGTGTACAACTTCTGCTTAATTTCTTCTGTTTTAAGCTTTGAGGTAAGTGGATCAACTTTTTCATACATATATTCCAAAGAGATAAGCTTGATCCTCGGGTCAAGAACCGCTCCTAGAGCAAGAACCACACTATAATCACTCCAATACTTCTCAAACTTGATCATCATTTTTTCAGCCATGTCTCTAATAAGAATGTCTTCATCTTTGATACTTGCCATCAAAACACACTGAATTTTCCAAATTTGCAAAAAATACAAATTGGAAGTAGGATAAGACGTTCCGGAAATCAAGTTTGTGGTCTCATAGAATGGCAACAAGAATGTGCATATCTTATCTCCTCTTTTCCAATCTTCTTCTGAAGGGCAAACCTTATAATTATCATCATGAAAACTAAGACTTGCAAATACACACCGGTACTTCAATGCACTTTGAAGCATCAAATAAGTAGAATTCCATCTAGTGGAAACATCGTAAGATAAACCAGCTGATGTTTCAAAACCACCAATGAGATCAATGCATTCCTTGAATTTTTTCATTCTACCCTCAGAGCCCTTCACATATTTCACACTTTCCCTAATCTTTTCCAATGCGTCACCAAGTACTTTCAAACCCTCTTGCACAATCAAATTTAAGACATGTGCCGAGCAACGAACATGAAAGAACTCTCCCTTAGATAATAACCAATTTTGCAAGACAAGTTGTCTTTTCAAGTGAGCTTGCATCACATCATTAGAAGAAGCATTATCTAATGTGAGTGAAAAAATCTTCTTCTCAATTCCCCAATCTGATAAAAACTCAAGAACCTTTTTTGACATCTCAGATCCCGTATGTGGAGGAGGCATATGACAAAAGTTCAGAATCCTACTCTTCAAATTCCAGTTAGAATCAACATAATGAGCAGTCAAGCAAATATAACCTTCACTTGTACAAGCTGTCCACATATCAGAAGTTAATGAAATTCTAGAGGGAATATTAGCTAACTCTTTCTTAAGAGCTTCTTTCTCTGTCTTGAACATTTCATCAACATCAGCCTTAGCGGTATTTCTTGAAATAGGAGAAAATTCAGGGTTCAAATATTTCATCCAATCCCTAATTTTTTTAAACTCCATAAATTTATACGGTAAATCATGTGCAATGATTGCAGCAGCACCCATTGACCTAGAAACCTTTTTATCTATTGTAAGATTCGCGAGTCTACCTTGCAAATCGATCATTACTTGACCTACATCAGCGTATTTGATTTTAGTGCACTTCTTCATATGACGATTCAAAGTCGAGGTACCATAATTCCTATCTCCGCCCTTCAAAATCTTTGAACAACCGTTGCACTTAGCCAATGGATTCCCATCTTTATCCATCCCAGCCTTAGTAAACACTTTCCAACAATCGGAACTTGAAGTTTTGGCCTTCTTAGACTTAGGTAAAAGTAAAACATCATCTTCGGTTTTTCCTAATTCATTTTCACCTTGAATAGTTTCATTCTCCAAATCAACCACATTCATATTCACTTCATCTACAATTTCATTATCAACAGTTTGTGAATCCATTTCAAGTTATCACCTATGTATCCAAATAAAAACAACAGTTTGTTACACTTTCACATAATAGCAATACCTCATAAAATATGAAGAGCTGAATTGTCTATAAGCACTTGATTATACAACAGTTTGTTATACAACAGTGAGCTATCATAATAAATTATTACCATCCAAATCTATCATATTAAATTCAACCATTTTGCTATACCTCATAAAATATGAAGTGCAGAATTGTCTAGAAGCACTTGATTACATTATTGTTGGAAATACTTGATCTATCATATTAAATTCAACCATTTTGCTATACCTCATAAAATATGAAGAGCAGAATTGTCTATCATATTAAATTCAACCATTTTGCTATACCTCATAAATTCAACGATTTTGCTATACCTCATAAAATATGCCACGCTTAATATTTATTATTTTAAATTAACATGTGAATACAACAAAACAAAACAAAATCCAAACAACATTCAGCATAAGCGAACAAAAACACACATCTCTATCTCTCTTGTTTGTTACATAAGCGAACAAAAACCAAACACACATTTACCTCTTCATCGTATATGGTTTTGCTCAGAGATAGAAACTACCCTCAATGCTCTTGCCCATCAACCACTTCCTCTCTCAAATGCGATCTTTTTTTATAAAAATTGTGATGCTCATCTCTCTCTATTTGGTTCCAACAACAACAAAGATAACTCAAATCAGAAAGATAAATTATTTCAAATCGATTACCACTGCTCAAGAAATCAAGAACGAAAAAGAGTACAAAAGAGATACCAAAAATAATGGCGGCGAAGACGTCTCAGTGGTGGTTCGAAGCATTTAGAGCGAAGACGCGGATCTGGGCGATGGTCGGCATGTTTGTGGAGTGTGGAGCATGTTTGTGGAACAGAGAAAGAGAAACGGTGATATGCATATGAGTGAAATAACCCTAATTTAATTTGATAATGGGTTCTTTTGGTATGGGCCTATTGGGCCATATGATATCATTTTATAAAATTAATTTTACTTGTTCTTAATTTTTTACCCACGGGCATACCCGTGACCGCACCACGCCCGTACTTCTTTTTTGCGGGGCGGGGCGGGGCGGGCATACGTAAATATGCGGGTTCAAAATTCAGGCCCGCCCCGCAAAAATTGACGGGTAAAACGGGCTTTTCCCGCGGGCCGGGCCCGTTTTGCCACCCCTAGGTGGGCCCACCCCCCCTTTTTTTTAATTCTTCTCTTTAATTCTTCTTTTCTCCAATTCTTCACATTTCTTCTTTCTTATAATTAAATCCCAAGCTACCTGAAAATATAAAATCGAGACGTAAATCAAAGCGTAGGTCAAATAAAATAGAAGAAATCGCAACTAAAATTCATGTAAGTCAAGTCAAAAATACGATACATTTTCGAGTTATCAGTTTGGCAAGCATTTCATCTATTGTTTCATCTTCTTTCATCTCAAAGGTTTCAAAATTTTTTATACCCATGTCTATTCTTTCTTCTTTGACATGACTAGCTCCTTCATGATGAATTTTAAGAACATTGTTGTACGTTCTTCTATTCTATCATACTCTTCTCTGCTTAATGCGCATGTTAAAAATAATTGGGCTTTAGAGTTTAAGAGTACCTTATCATTTTCTTCTGTAGTCCATTGACTTTGTGGTTTTGGTGTTGAAGCTGTTCCATCTGCTGGCGTTGTCATTGGTACAAAATTTCCATTTTCTACCACTGACCACATGTTTTTGTCTTGTTATAGTAGGAACAACTTCATTTTTCCTTTCTAATAATAGTAGTCTGATCCATCAAAGTAAGGTGGTCTATGTGCTGAACCTTCTTCATGTATGAACTTTGTTTATTCTGACATTTTCCTTGGATCTTTTTCTCTTACACTTGTTAGGTGTTTTTCTTAGAGCCTTGCTCTGATGGCAATTGAAGTAAATATAAATGTCACTAGAGGGGGGGGGGGGTTGAATAGTGACCCCTTTTTTTGTATTTTAAAATAAAGATATAAATCAAATAACTCTATAATAAAGATTGTATATGTGTGAAGGTGAATTGGAATAAATAAAAATCACACAAAGATATATCCTGGTTCACCAAACTTGGCTACTCCAGTCCTCATAATTCCTTGTGAGATTTTCCAATAAATGCTTATCAGCTTTCTTAGATCCTTTTACAAAAGCATGTATTTTCTTAGCCTTATCAGGCTTACATACCTGACTTCATCTTTAAAGCTGCTTCTAGCTTTACTAATTCTTTCACTAGTGATCTTGCTTGAGAAAGCTCACAATACCTTTTGAATGAAATTGTTACAACAATGAATTTTGTGATTTTGTCACTATAAAGATATGGATCTAAAAAGCAATAATCTTAGAAAAACTTGTTTCAAAGATTATATTTTAGTAGTGGAAAAATTTGATGTGGAGTGTGATGGATTCTTGCTTCAGTATTTGCTTGTAATGTTATATCTTGAAAAGAACTAACAAAGGCCTTTTATAGAACTTTTAATCATCTCATATGTTGAGTACCAAAGTTGTCCAGAGTATGAAGCTCTATTTACCAATCTGCCACTAGTAATTATAACTTTGTCATTTGTAGTGTAAAAAAGAAGATCTTCTAATTACGAAAATGCCATATTGTAATTCTGATCCTCATCTCACATTTCTATGATCCTTGAATGCTTTTCTTAATTACACTACTGCCATTTCAGGAATTCCTTGGAGGTCACGCATAGAACATAATTACCACATTGCCATTTACAAATTCTTTGATACTCACGTTGAGGAATAATTACCATGATGCCATTGCACATTACTCTTGATCCTCATCTTTTAGCCTTTGATCCTCTTATGTGAAATAATATATTTTTTCAAGTACTTTCAAGGCAATATTTTTTAGAACATTAAAACAAGCATGCTTAAAATAAAATAAAATGGTTTTGACACAATAAAATGTTTTGACTTAACATCCCGAACTCAGACATTGGTTGCGATGACCATATCTTATCCTTCCTTAGGGTTTTATTCGATATTTTCCCTTTCCCTCTATGGAATAAATAAAGATCGATGGCGACTCTGTTAAGTCCTTCCCGCGGGCGTGCGATTGCGCTTCGCGAGGTCGTTCTTATTTTTTGAGGTACGACAATTTGGTTTTCAAAGAGTCATGGAAATAGGAGTTGTTCCCATCGCCAAGTCCAATCCAGTCCATTTTAGAGTTCTGCTGAATGATACTCTCTTCCAAACTACTTAATCTTAGAACTTCATTGGTGCACACTTTGACTTTGTCAATGGTCTGAGTATTCATCTTGTCTCTTAGCAAGTTATCTTGGTTAATAGATGGATCTTCTCTAGCTTTTCTTAACTTGTGGTTAATCCCATTAAATGACTTGCTTAGCTGCTTGATCACAGGTTGAAGCCTTTGGAGCTTTCTCCACACGACAAACATGGGATTTCCATCTAAAGGCTCCTCCCAACTTTGCTGCACTGAATCCTTGTACTCGGCCTTATTAATGACACCATTTTGGAACTTAAAGGGAGTTCTAGTAGGTCTCTTGATAATGGATACCTGCAGGCGCACTAAGGCATGGTCTGATACCCCATGATTCATTATGGTAAGTTTGGTATCCAAATTCTGCTGCTGCTAGTCAACATTCCCTAAAACCCTATCAATTTTGGAGTATATCATATTATTCCTCTAATTGTTGCACCATGTGAAGTGATCACCATGATTGTCCTTTTCAAAGAGGCCAATTTGACTCATCATTTCAATCAGGTCATTAAACTCATTCTCACTGACCAGGTTGCCACCAATTCTGTCATGGGCTCTTAAAACATTGTTTAAATCTCCCATGAGGCACCAAGGTCCTGTAAGATTGGCATGTATGCTGCTAATTTCCTTCCGTAGGTCCTTCCTCTTATCAAGAGTGTTAGAGTCATATATGGCAGTTAACCAGATATTTCTCATACCATTGAGATAGGAAACACTACAATGAATAAATTGGGTTATTGTGATGTGAGTAGTCACCTTTATTCTAGTTTCATCCCATAAAATCCAGATTCTCCGATTATTGTATTTGGAGTAGTTATCCACCATTTTCCATTTTGTACCAAACTTATTTCTGACTTTAGTAGCATTTTGAGGCTTGACTCTAGTTTCTAAAAGAATAACCAGCTCAGGATCCAATTGATTGAGTCGAGAGACAACCTCGTGGCATTTTCCTGAGTTATTTATCCCCTTCACATTCCAAGATATCATCATGTCACCTCTGCTTGTGACCTTCTAGAAATTCCAATCCTCAAGGCCTCAAAACCATTTTGGCATGTGATACTTTCTTGGCTGTTATGGTTCATGGCCCATTTCCCTTTGTTTATGCCACTACTTCTGACATTTTCCCATCCTGAAGTCTCTAGCTCCACATCATCATATTTTCGGTCCAATTGATTGGCTGAGTGCTCTTGCTCCACCCTACCTTCATTAGGCTCCTCTTGTTTTAATGTAGGCTCTTGAGGGGGTTTAGGCTGCCATTATTTCTTTGCTTTTGCCTTGCATTGGTGCCCCACCTTTTGACAGGCCTCACAAAATAGAGGCTTTCATTCATATTCCACTGGTTGTTTTCTTCTGTTCCCTTCATTGTCCTTGATTATGATATACTCATTCTATTTTTGAGTAATATCAATCTCTATCAAAATTCTAGCATAAGTCACCCTCCGTTTATTCGCAGTGCACTCATCCGTAAACATAGGTATCCCTAAGACACTACCAATTTTTGCTAAGCTTCTAACATCCCGCAGGTGTAAGGGGAGGTTAGGGAGTTTGATCAAAACATCTAAGGTACAAAGCATATCTCTCTTAAAGTCAAGTTTGGGAGACCAATCTTTAAGGACCATTGGTATATTTTGAATTGTATAAGGTCCCATCATCACAACCAAATCTGTCTCCTAGTGAGCCTTAAATTTCAGAATGAAGTAACTTTCTTCATGATAATATAAGTCTGGTAGTTTCACAAAGTTCCAGAATTTGATCATATACTGCTTAATAGCATTCATAGTCAAATCTTTTCCCATGACACACATTATTAGAGTTGATTCCCAAAATCTTACCTCAGATCGATGTTAGCTTCCACAATGTCAACTTCAATCTCTCCTTCCACAATGTTGGGCGTGACAAATTCAATAGCAGCTCCATTTGAAAGGATTCTGTTACCACTTATAACATCAACCCATAGCTTGGGTGTGTGCTCTTCCAGGTGTTCCTTCATTTTAGATTCAAGGTTCTCCACCACGGGAGTAGCAGAAGACTTCACTTCTAGGGTATCCTTCTTTTCATCACAACTCTTCACTGAGTTGGATTCAGTACCCACGGTTGAGCCTCTCTCGAAATCATCTTTCCTAATACTATTTTGCAAGAGGGTGGTTAGAATCGATGGTGATGGTGCCTTGTTGCTCTTAGGCCTCCCTCTCCCTCGACCATATTCAACTGATATATGGTCTCAAAACACACCAGGAAGGTCCCTAGTCCAAGAACTAGGAGTTTAAACCATCCAGATAGAGTCCAGAGACGACAACCACGACTTGGGCGCTTGTGATTTCTAATAAAAAATATAATATTTGCAGAGTCGATGTTGTGTCCGTATAGAACTTAAAAAAATTAGAGATCTCAAATTATTTTATAAACTATAAACGTTATATGTATTATTCGCTCAACAAAATTAGATTATAGGTCAAATAACACTCGGTTAACTATCTATCCATCAATCCATATTTATAATTTAAATTTTTGCTTAATTACACTAATTCACGAAATTGATCATTATTTTACATTTAAATAGTATTGCACAAGGTGAGGAAGAAGAAGATGGAAGAAGAGAGAGAAGAGAGAAAAATAACAAACTTCCACTCCTCTTCACAAACGGTTACAATAACTGATTACAAGTCATTACTTAATGGCTAAACACACTACTACTTATATACATAAAGAATAATGCCATGTATGTTAAATACTAAAATGCTGAATTACTCTTCAACACCAACTTTTAATTCAGGATTTAAATAATCAAAACTAATAACACCAGTTCTATCCCTTAAGTGGAGAAATTGATTAGTCCTAATCACTTTCGTCAGAACATCTGCCAGCTACTTCTGGGTGCTACGGTGCATAACTTCTAGCACTCCATTCTTAACTTGATTCCTCAGAAAATGATATTTAGTCTCAATATGCTTGCTTCTCTCATGCAACACTGGGTTCTTGGCAAGATTGATTGCAGACTTGTTATCAATCATCAGCTTCAGAGGCTTGTTTAACTTGATCTTCAGATCCTGCAGTAAATTCAAAAGCCAAACAACTTGACATGCAGCCATAACACCTGAAATGTACTCAGCTTCACAGGTCGACAAAGCAATAACTGGTTGCTTCTTGGAACACCAAGAAATAAGACCCCCCAGATACTTAAATAAGTATCCAGAAGTACTTCTTCTGTCAACTCTGTCTCCACACCAATCAGAGTCTGAGTAACACATAAGCTCTGGATTAAACTTTTCACCAGAAGGGAACAAAACTCCATATTTCAGAGTCCCCTTAATATACATCATGAACCTACTAACCATTCCAACTGCATAGCAAATATCATGTCTGGTAATACACAAATACCTCATAGACCCAACCATACCTAGAAAATATGACATATTTCCTATATCAGTCATCTCAAACTCATTTCTTGAACTTAGCTATCTCATGTTCACAACTTCCTGTTAGCAATATGTCATCAACATAGAGACACACCGGAATCATATTGACTTCAGAAGTATGTTGAACATAAACGCCATACTCCATCTCACACTTTCTGAAACCTTGGAGTTTGAAAAATGAATCAATTTTCAGATTCCAAGGTCTAAGAGCTTATTTTAATCCATGCAACGCTCTATGTAACCTGTACATCATCCCTTTCTGATTTTTTTTCATAAATCCAGGGTTGTGACACGTATACCTCTTCTTGTAATTGACAGTTCAGAAAGGAAGATTTCACATCCAGATGCATTAGAGGTCAATTCCTGTTAGCAACTATTGCAATCACCAGTCTGATTGTCTCATGTCTCGCTACATGAGCAAACACTTCAAAGTAATCTAACCCAGGTTTATGTAGAAATCCTCTTGCTACTAACCTTGCTTTGTGTTTTCCAATCAATCAATCTGGCTTCAGTTTCATCTTGAAAACCCATCTGACGCTGATGGTTTTCTTGTCCTTTGGAAGCTCAGACAACTCCCAAGTCTTATTTCTTTCTATAGCCTTAAGTTCTTCTTTCATAGCCTTCATCCACACTTTGTTCTTGAGCGCTTCTTCAACACTAATTGGTTTAGAGTCCACCAACATGACACACTGAATGACTTCTCCCTCATAGTCTATTTCAGTATCTTGCAACTGTGAGAACAAGTTTTAGTTTTGCATCTGGCCTTTAATTTTTAATGATAACAATACGTGGATTGATATGGAACAATTTTGTACACTAATGATTTTGTCTAGTGTGTAGTTTATGATAAACAGGTTCTGAATCTGAAGCCATGACGTGTGACATCATCAGATTTTGTAATTAACACACTCTGACTCTAAAGAGATACAATATTCATAAGAAGCAATCAAGCTAAACAAATCTTGCAGACAATGGTTTTGAAGAACGTTCGTGCACAAGCTTCTGACTCTGACTCTGAATGAAGAGACTCTGAAGGATTGACTCCCTTTGGAACTCTAACTCATGCTGGAGATTCTGAAGAACGAAGTACTGAAGATTCTGAATACCAGGTTCTGAGGAACAATGTAAGGACTCTGAAGACTGTAGTTTTGAAGACTCTCAACAGGCCCTTAACTCTTCTATGCATGCTTCAACAACCTTACATTCATAAGCCTTTGATAAATAGAAGAAGATAAGAGCAAACTGTTACGTGATATAAATAGTACATCGTACCAAATCAAAACATTCCTTCCACTATGTAGATTTTGTGGAGTAAGGACAATTATGATGTACGGCCTTTGCCTCCCATCATTGAAGACGGTTATTCAAGGTGCCAGCTCACGCATGAAGATTCCTATTTTACCCTCCAACTGATCTTTCTTTTGCTATAAAAGGAAGACTTGAGAGAATGGATTAAGCTGCTAATTTGCTCAATATTCACATGTTATTCAACACTTTCAAAGCTCCTTTATTTCTCTGATACTATTGTGAATATTGTAAATACACTTAGAACTTTTGTTCGTCTGTGTGATTGAGTCTTTGTAATTAAACTTTGTGTTAATCTGCTTTATATAAGCAATCTTGTAAAACACAATTTGTAAAACTCAAATTTGTTTAAGTGATTACCTTGAGTGACTAGGGTTTAGTCTGTATACTCAAGAAGACAAGGACAGTGGTTTTTGTGGTGTCTGTAATCTATTTGATTATAGTGGATTAAGTCCTTTGGAGAAGGCGGAATCACCTTGACGGGTGGACTAGAGGTAGCTTCTTGTTTGTTGAATTGGTTTGTGAAAAAGATTTAATTTTTAGAAACCCAATTCAAACCCCCTTTCTTGTGTTTCTCGTTACCTTCAATTAACATCAGAGGTCTGGTTCTGATATTAATAAGATTATCAAACACTTAAATGTGCCAGGTAAAGATCCAGGAGAAACACAATGGTTGCTATTCCATCTCAAGTTGCTCCATCCAATGATAGAGATCATTACACGCTAAACCTTCAGTTTTTTATGGAGATAAATTTGATTATTGGAAGGACAAGACAGAAAGTTTCTTTCTTGGTCACAATGTGGATCTATGGGACATGGTAGTCGATGACTATGTACACCCAGTATATGAAATTGGTAACAAGATCGAAAGAAGAGTGATGACGGACCAACAGAAAAAGGACTATTAAAATTATCACAAAGCAAGAACCATCTTGCTAAATGCAATTTCATACATTGAGTATGAAAAGATCACCAATAGAGATACTACTAAATCCATATTTGACTCTCTAAGGATGACACATAAAGGAAACGTTCAAGTGAAGGAAACCAAGGCTCTTGCCTTGGTTCAAAAATACGAAGCGTTCAAGATGGAGGACGATGAAACAGTTGAGAATATGTTCTCATGGTTTCAAACTCTGGTCGCAGGACTTAAGGTTATGGACAAGGGATATTCTATTGCTGATCTTGTCAAGAAGATCATCAAAAGCTTACCTAAATGTTGGAGACTTATTGTAACATCTCTGAAGTTATCAAAGGACCTCAACAAAACTTCTCTTAAATAACTGGTTAGTTCTTTAAGAAGTCATGAAATTGAGCTTGAGGGAGATGAGCCCAAGAGAAAGAGAAATTTTTTTGCTCTGAAGTGTTTTGGAAGATCTGAGAAGACAATAGCTCTTCAGGATGATACCGATGCTGAATCAGAAGAAGAATCATAAGAAGAAGAAGATGAATTGTCTCTTCTCTCCAGACATGTGAATCAACTCTAGAAGAAAAGGCAAAGCAAATTCAGAGGACAAAGAAGGACAGATGGTCGTTCGGAGTCTACTTATAGATTCAAGAAAGCTTGAGCCAACAAAGAGGTCATATGCTATGAATGTAAGGAGTCGGGTCATTATAAGAATGACTGCCCCAAGCTGAAGAATGATAGACCCAAGCAAAAAGACTTCAAAGGGAAGAAGAAGGGTCTTATGGCTGCAAGGAATGATTCAGAGTCCTCTGACGATGATTCTGAAGAGGAACAGGATAATGTGGCTCTTATGCCACTCACAGAGGCTCCTACTAGAACCAGTCAATCAAAATCAGAATCCAAATCAGATTCAGAAGAGGTATTTTCTGAACTCTCACACTCTGAACTTGAGTCCAGTCTTTCTGAAGTTCTAGAAAAATATCAGAACCTTCTGAACAAATACAAGGATCTGAAAAAGGTTAATGTATCTAAATCAGAAGCCCTCTCTAAGCTTCAGAAAGATTTCTCAAGATTAAGTGAAAAAAAATCTTATTTTGAAAAACAACTTTGTACCCTCAAGCAAGAGTCGACCTGATAAAATCACGTCTAAAGCTTCTACAGACTCTGGTGACATCATACAGAAGTATGATAAATCTTTCCAGAAGTTCTTTGAAAAAGCCTGAATAGAAGCTTAATGGCTTCAATGATATATGGTGTCAGCAGGAACGGGACAAGAGGTATTGACTATGATTCTGATGAAGAATCTGATTTTGAAAGGGATTGTAAGCCTAATACTCTTGAACCTCATTTTGTTCCCTCTGGGAAACAAAGTGATGTTAGGCCTAAAGGAAAAACTATTGCTAAACCTAAGGCTAAAACAAAAGCTCATGCCCATTCCAATCATGCATTCATGTATCAATATTCTGCACAGAAACCCAAAGCTGTAAAAGGCTCTGGGAAGAACCCAAAATGACCTAAAAAGATGTGGGTACATAAGGATAAAATAGTTTATGTTGTAGATATCCTTAGCAGCAAAGTTAAGACACCAATAATGGTACCTGGACTTTGGATGCTCGCGATACATGACGGGGAAAAGGCATATGTTCCAAGACCTGGAACTTAATCCTGGAGGTGTCATCGGTTTCAGAGGTGATCAGAAAAGGAAGATCATAGGCTCCGAAATAGTAGGTAATGGTAATCTCCCTTCTATTACTAATGTTATTCTTGTTGAAGGACTAATGCATAACCTTCTTTCCATAAGTCAATTAAGTGACAATAGTTATGATGTTATCTTCAATCAAAAGTCTTGTAAAGCTGTCAGTCAAAAGGATGGCTCAATTCTTTTTAATGGAAAGAGGAAAAAAAATCTATAAGATCAAACTTTCTGATTTGAAGAATCAGAATGTGAAATGTCTTATGTCTGTTAATGAAGATCAATGGACATGGCATACACGATTGAGTCATGTTAGCATGAGAAGAATTTCTTAACTTAACGAGCTTAATCTTGTCAGAGGCCTGCCAAATCTGAAGTTTACTTCAAATGCTCTTTGTAAAGCATGTCAGAAAGGCAAGTTCTCTGAAACTCCTTTCAAAGCAAAGAATTTTGTTTCTACCTCCAGGCCATTGGAGCTTCTTCACATTGACTTATTTAGACCAGTAAAAACAGCATCTGTCAATGGTAAGAATTATTAAAGTGCAAAATGAAAAATGAAAAATGAGTCAAATTATGTGTTCTCTACCTTCTGTTCACAAGTGCAAAATGAAAAAGATCTCAGAATTATTAAAGTCAAAAGTGATCATGGTGGTGAATTTGAAAACAAAGACTTTGAGAAACTCTTTGACGAGAATGGAATTTCCCATGAGTTCTCCTGCCCTAGAACTCCTCAGCGGAATGGAGTTGTTGAGAGGAAGAATATGACTTTGCAAGAAATGGCAAGAACCATGATCAATGAGACAAATGTGGCTACGCACTTTTTGGCAGATGCAATCAATATATCATGTTATATTCAGAACATGATCTCTATAAGACCTATTCTAGGTAAGACTCTGTCATACCCCAAATTTTGACCACCGATATTTCCCATCATTGTGCAAATCATCATCATAATATGGATGAACCATCATGCCTCATCAATCTCCTCAAAGATGGTTGAGCATTCACTACAATCAAAGATTAGGGTTTTAACCCCTCTCAGAGTACTTAGACAAAGAATCAATTAAGAAATGACATGATCTTCAACTTGTCTAGCCACTCAAACACCCACAAAGGATCAAGAGGACTCCCACATCAAGAATCAAGCACAAGGTTGCAGCATTCCAAGTGAATCAAGCCTCCAGATCACCCGTGTCACCAAATTGGGGTTTTGGTCGACTGAGGCCTCCAGATGAAAATTTTCTTCTAGGGATGAGCCAATGCCTCAATGTATGGTCCTATAAGCTCAAAAGGATCTCAAGAGCCCATCCACAATGACAAAATCACCTTGAAGGTCCATCTATCAAAAAATCAGGAATTAGGGTTTTAACCTAATTCAACCCTTGAGTTAACTTGTGAAGTGAGGCATGGCTTGAAGCTTCAAAATGAACTTCAAAGACCTCAAATACATCATATTGACATGTTTACAAGATTTTATCGACTCAAAGAGCTCAAATCATAAGCCACGAGAACTCAAAACCATCTGATCACAAATTAGGGTTTCTGATGGAAAAGTCAACCCTATCCTTGACTGTTGACCTACCCTTGATCTCAAACCTTGGGGAGGGGTCCAAGACATTCCTAAATACCCTTGTAGGCCATCCATGAAGTTTAATTGAGCCCAAGGATTGATTTCACAAAGGGATCACAAAGTCAAAGTTTCATCTGATGAAAAAGTCAACTTTGCAAAAATCCAAGTTTGACTTTTTGGATTTTTGGTCAACCAAGGTTCCTTAACCCTAAAACAATGTTAATATGTGATTTGAATCATCATTCATCAAGAAAAATCAAAGAAAATGAGTTAACTTGTTAAAGGGGTAACCATAAAAAGCTCAGATTGAAGTATGGAACAAAGTAGCTAGGGTACCAACTTTGCAAGGCCATATCTCCCAAACCCTAAGGCCTTTTTCTCCCATTCAAATCTCAGATTGAAGTTCATGTTACATAATTCAAATATGTCAACTAGACATCATTCCAATTCATCATGTATTTTGAGTTATTGTTTGAGCAAGATCACAAAAAACATGAAAATGACATTTTTCCAACACTTAGTGAAATTTTCACTAAGTCAGAATCTGCCTTATCTTTTCAAAAATGCAGAGGCATTTTTCATTGTAATTCAAGTTGATTCAAAACCAAAGTTAGACATCATGTTGAAATAGGATATGTCAGCTTTCCAAAATGTCTAAGAACTCCATCAAACTCCACCTGAGCTAGAGGTTATGACAGCTGCAACCTGCCTTGCTGCAAACTGTTTTTGCAAGGCAGATTTGTGCCTTTGTGCTCGAATTAATAAATTTGGGCAAATTCAAGCATGGTTATCCATCTGCACACCTCAAGGGGGAACAACCAAGGGACAAACACTGATTCATCAGCCTCACAAGTCCATGAATCTATGTTTAGGCATGTCATCCCTAGAATTCAAGATGCTTCAAATATTCAAGTTTACCTCAAAGCATTTAACTGATGCATAGAGGTGGCATTCATCAAGACAATGTTATCCAAGTTTAGTCAAGACTTATCCCTGAACCAAAGAACCTTAGGCCTGTGCTCTAACCTCAAGTCAATGGCTAGAGGAGACTTAAGATTCCATTTGATCACAATTGGCCAAAGGCCTGCTGCAGTTGCCACACATTGTTGCTTGCAAAACAAACTTGACACACTATAAATAGGCATCATTTGTACTCAAATTAAGTACACCAAATTTCCTAAACAGATGCCTTTCTCAGAATCACAACTTTCACTCCAAAAATACCTTCTAAAGCAAGTTACTATCAGGTTTTGAGTTAGAGTGTATTTCCAACCAAACCAATCACACACACACACCCCTCACAAACATCATATGTGAGCTGATCAAACACTAAAACTACATCTGGAACACCAAATTCACAAAATCACCATCCATTTGCTCAAGCTTTTAGCAGAGTTACAGTTAGGGTGTCACAACCAGTTCCAACTCATTTCAAATTAATCCAAGCATTCAAACACATCCTTTGAGGTACAAGGAAGCTGTTCAAATCATTGGAACTCATCTATAACACCTCCAAACCAGAATTCAATTCTCACTTGCAGAGGTAAAACTTGAACTCTCAAACTCAATGAATCATGCATCATAAACATGTTTTCTTGTTTCCATTGTGTTTCTGGATGTTTGTAGATCATTTATCCTCAATCAATTGTTGTTTACAATTCGTGTATAGGATTTCATTGAGTCCATGCCAATTTTAGGGTTCTTCAGGTTTTATCATGATATGTTCTGATTCAATTAATTTCAATAAAGTTAGGTATTGCCATTGTGTTCCTCATCTGAAAACGCACGATTTTCATATTTGGATCATGTGAAATAATTGAGAGACGAGGGAGATAGGAGCCTTTACATATCTGAGCTTGAGGTTGAAGATGGCCATGGCGCCATGCTTCAGAAATCCAACTTGTTTTACTATATAATTTTCACTTGCCATATTATTCTTGAATTGGCATTGCGCCTCAGTGGTTGATCAACTGGTTTGTGTGTATTAGCGAGCGAGAGGTATGGGGTTCGAATCCCCCTCGCCCCAGACCTCTTTTTTATCAATTGTTTCATTTTTTTTACTATTTTTATTTTTCAAATTATTTTTGTTAATAACTTTGAAAATTAATTTCTCATTCAATTTTAATCATTTTTTATTGGTTCTTTTTCTGAAAAATCACAAAAATATTAAAGTATTTTATTCTACAAAAAATCATATTTATATTATTTATTTAATATAGTTGGTATTTTTGTGAATAAATTCACTTTTATTGTTTTTTAAACATTTAAAAAGTGATTTTTTATCTTGAAAATCAAAACCAAATGAGTTCTAAATCATCTTGTGATTAAAACCTCATTTTTCAAACCTTAACAAAAAATCACAAGTAGTTTATTTAAAACTTATTTGGTATTTTTATCATTTTTATTAATTTCTTTAAAGAATTACTTTTAAAAGAAAATGAAATTAGGGTTTCTTTGATTTTTGATCCTTATCAAACATTTCAAACCACTATGGGCCTCTGATAGAGTGTAAGACCTAATCCTTTGTAAATAAAAACCATTTTGGGCCTCAGATGTTGTATAAGTCCCACTGTATTTTCAAAATCACGGCGCGGTCGTCGCCTTTTAAAACAAAATCATCTGGGTCTCCCCTCGTGTTGTAAGTCCCATCTTTCTTTTTTTTAAAAACATCCTTGGGCCTCTTGAAAGAGTGTAAGACCCAACCCTTTTGTAAATAAAAACCTTTTTGGGCCTCAGTCATGGTATAAGTCCCGACGCGATCTTCAAAACAACGGTATGATCACTGTTAAACCTTGGGCCTCTCTTTGAGTATAAGCCCCAACAATCTCTTCAAAAATAACTTCTCTTTTGATTTAGATTCAAATATACAGTTGTTATCAAAACTTTCTTTAATTTCTTTGAACAACTAACAATACAGCATGGAAGCTTGCTCACCTGTAAGTTTTTATCAACTTTCATTTAATTGCTTTCATATATATATATATATATATATATATATATATATATATATATATATATATATATATATATAACTGTATTGTGGGAAGCTGCTCCCCTGTAAGTCTTTCTTTCATATCCTTTTACATACTTGTCATATATCAACTGTATATATACTAGTATATCTATTTAGAGTTTTCCCCGGCAACTAGGTCTAGAACTAGGTAAAGCCAGTTGGTCACTCTTTGATACATTCAAAACTAGATCCCCATAGGATTTCCAGATACAATCTTGCCTTCTCTTGGGCTTAAAAAATATGGAACAAAGAGAAAGGCAGTATTCTCAGTGAACCTTTTCTCAGACTGTCACTATTAGAACTTGTCAAAGAAATTCAGTTTCCCCAGAGAGGATTAATTCCCGGTGAAACTTCTGTTGAATTTCTTCAAACCCTAGAACTGTTCACTAAAGAAAAGATTATTCCCAGTGAAGCTTTTCTTGAACTCTTCTTAAGTTTGGACCCACAGGCTTCCTAAAAGCATCCCCTCCCCCTCTTGGGCTTTGTACAAGGACCCTCCGGCTTCTTAGAAGTTCTCATGCCTTCTCTTGGGCTTAATACAAGGACCCTGAAGACCTCTTAAAGGTATAAGACAGAACTTAGTCATCCTTTGCTAGAGCAATCTATCCAGTGTCAAAACATCAAACCATTTTAGGGTTGATTCTCATCCCTTAAAAGACCTGCTTCCTCTTGGGCATTGTACAAAGATAAACTCTTCCACACCAGTAGACTTGGACAGTCCAATCCCCTCTTGAGTCTCAAAGACATTCTCAAGTTCTCTACAAACATAGGAGAAACCCCGATCATTCTGGATCAATCTCCAACTGGGTTCTAAAATCCAGTCTCTCTCATAAAAATCCCTAGCCAGGATCAGTTCGTCATCAGTATAACACTATCCCAAATTAGAACCTCAAGGTCTCTGATATCTCAACTCTGCTGTAACCCTCAGCAAGAGTTGATTCCCCGTTTGGACCTGCCTTGGGATCTCAATAATCCCCAGCAGAAGATAGCCTCCTCTTAGGATTTGTATAATGATCCTCCCTTTTCCTCAGCATAGCCAGCCTCCTCTTGGGCTTTGTACAATGATTCTCCCTAGCGGAGCTAACCTTTTCAGACTCTCTTGTTGAGTCAATTACCTTTTCAGACTCTCTTGTTGAGTCAATCACCTTTCAGTACTCTCTTGTTGAGTCAACCCTTTTAGCCTCAATCTTGGGCTTTATACAAGACAGATAAGACCATTCTCTTGTTAAGATAATCTTTTCCAGCCTCCTCTTAGGCTTGGTATAAAGATTTCCCCTAGCAGAAGTCAGCCTCCTCTTAGGCTTTGTATAATGATTTCTCCAGCTTGTTCAGCCACAATCCTGGGCTTTGTACAAGACAGACAAAAGCACTCTCTTGTTGAGTCAAACCCTTTCCAGCCTCAATCTTGGGCTTTGTACAAGACACCATATAAATTTTCCAAAGCAGAGTCAAACTCTCTTTCAGCCTCAATCCTGGGCTCTGTACAAGACAGATAATACTCTCCAGTAGAGTAAAACCCCCTTTCAACCTCAATCTTGGGCTTTGTACAAGACAGATAAAGATTTTTTTCCCACAGAGTTAGTCTTCTTTTTAGCCTCAATCTCGGGATTTGTACAAGACTAACATAACCTTTTCCCCAGAAAAGTCAAACTTTTAGCCTCCTCTTAGGCTTTGTATAATGATATCCCCAAAAGAATCAGTCTCTTTTAGCCTCAATCTTGGGCGTTATACAAGACAGATAAACACTCTCTTGTTGAGTCGGTCTTTTTCTAGCCTCCTCTTAGGCTTTGTATAAGGACTTCCCTAGTGGAGTCAATCAACCTCTTAGCTTCAACCTTGGGCTTTGATCAAGGTACACAAAAATCAACATCCCCTCAAAGGAAATCAAAATCCCTCTGTAGGAAGTCACTTCTCTGTTTATCACTTATCAAAACAGATAACTCAAATCAAACCCTAATCCCAGATAACTGCTATAAGAGGCAAACTTGTTGATTCAAATGGTTATCCATCTTTTCCTGGTAAATCCTCTCTTTCATCTAATTGCTGTAAGTGTCAAGCTTCTGGATCATTTACATCCATGCCACTGTCCCTCTCTTAGCATGAAAGACTCCTAAGGAAAAATGGCATTGCTCTACACTGAGCTAAAGTTTTCCCCTTCAGGACAAATCCCCTATAAAGGGAATTATGACATTACTGGATTCTCATATCCCAGTTAAAGTAATCCTCCTTTATAAACAGTCACCCAACAGTTGTGATAAACAGACGAGATGTCTCCCTTTAGAGATGACAAATTCCCTCTAGGTAAAACCTTTTAGCTTCAATCTTGGGCTTTGAACAAGACACAAATACTCCATTTAGCTTCAATCTTGGGCTTTGAACAAGACACCAAAATATCTTTTTCCTCCCTTAGAATAGGAGGAACTACGATTGCTCTGATTTCCCTGTTTCATTTAAAACGGGAATACGTAGGCATAAGATTGCGAAATCTTAGCGAGCATACCAAACAAACACTCTAGATCCAGTACCTTCACACATCAATCAAACATTAGGTCCAGTACCTTACCAAAAACATCAGAAAAACTCGAACATCAACAAAAACTCACTCTCTCATATTTCCCAAGAAACTTTCCCAACCCATTAACGGATAAACACCGTCAAGTACAGAGTAGAACCTAAAACTAACATTCTGTGGATAACCACATATAGGATGGGTAATTGACAACTCCCCATTGTATAACCTGACCCCGAACTCCCTAATCTCTTTAAGCGTTTGTTCACTTAAACATTGGCGTGCAAGGTTAGTTTTAGATAGCTTCCCTTTCCCTTCCAGCTTCATGGGATAAATAAGAAATTAGAAAGTAGCACCCCCTCCTCTTCATAGAGGAGAAAACCCAAATTCCGCGATAACGTGGTCGCGTCACCGACAAAAATCACGCGCTACATACTCCATATGAATTGTGGAAGAATGGGAAACCCAACATTGCTTATTTTCATTCTTTTGGATGTTCTTGTTTTATTCTGAACACTAAAGAGAATATTGGCAAGTTTGATTCTAAGGCACAAAAGTGTATCATGTTAGGATACTTTGAACGCTTAAAAGACTAAAAAGTGTATAACACTAAGACACAGATTATTGAAGAATCAATCCATCTCAAATTCGATAATAAGCTTGACCCTTAAAAGTCAAATCTAGTTGAGAAATTCGAAGATTTGGAGATAACCTATTCAGGTTCTGAAGAAAAGACTCCAGAAGCAAAAGAAGCAGAAGCCAAATACTCTAAAGCTCCTAAACCAGAAGCGGTTAAAGCACCTACACCTCTAAGAAGGTGCAGACAAGTATCTTCACACTTTGAAGAATTGATTCTGGGTGACAAATCTGAACCAGTCAGAACCAGATCCTCTTTCAAGCCCTATGAGGAAACCCTTATGGGTTTGGTGTCTCTAATAAAGCATACATCAATTGATGAAGCACTTCAAGACTCATAATGGATTTTGGCCATGCAAGAGGAACTCAATCAATTCTCTAGAAATGACGTATGGGGTATTGTGCCAAGACCCAAAGGCACTCATGTCATTGGAACTAAGTGGGTCTTCAAAAACAAGGTGAATGAACAAGGAGAACTGGTTGCACAAGGCTATAGTCAGCAAGAAGGATTGACTATACAGAAACCTTTGCACCAGTTTCCAGGTTAGAGTCTATTCGTCTCTTGATTTCATTTGCTGTCAACCATAACATCATCTTATATCAGATGGATGCTAAGAGTGCAGTTATAAATGGTTACATTACAGAAGAAATATATGTACACCAACCCTCTAGCTTTGAAAACTCTAAAAACTCTGATTTTGTTTTCAAGCTTAATAAATCCTTGTATGGTCTAAAACAAGCTCCCAAAGCATGGTACGAAAGACTAAGCAAGTTTCTTCTTGAAAATGATTTCACCAGAGGGAAAGTTGATACAGCTCTTTTCTCTAAATCATTCAAAAATGATATTCTTATTATTCAGATTTATGTTGATGATATTATTTTTGGTTCTGCTAATGCTACTTTGTGCAAGGAATTTGCTAAGTCTATGTAGGCAGAGTTTAAGATGAGTCTGATGAGAGAAGTCAAGTTCTTTCTAGGGATTCAAATCAATCAGAATCCAGAAGGGACGAACATCCATCAGAGCAAGTACACCAATGAACTTCTGAAGAAGTTTGACATGTTAGAATGCAAGGTGTCCAAGACTCCTATGCATCCCACATGCATCCTTGAGAAGGATGAGGTAAGTGGTAAGGTAGATCAGAAGCTATACAGAGGTATGATTGGCTCTCTTCTGTACCTGACTACTTCTAGACCTGACATATTATTCAATGTATGTTTGTGTGCTCGTTTCCAATCAGATCCTAGAGAATCCCACTTAATTGTTGTTAAGAGGATCTTCAGGTATATGAAAGGTACTATTAACCTTGGCTTGTGTTATAGAAAATCCAAGGACTACAAGTTAGTTGGCTAATGTGATGCTGACTTTGCTGGAGATAGACTCGAAAGGAAAAACACTTCTGGAAGCTGTCAGTTACTAGGAGACAATATGATCTCATGGTCCAGCAAGAAGAAATCAACAATAGCAATGTCAACTGCAGAAGCTGAATATATTACAACCTCTGGATGCAACACTTAGATGCTCTAGATGAAGAGTCAGCTAGAAGATTTCCAAATATATGAGAGTAACATTCATATACTCTATGATAATACTTCTGCTATATTTGTTTATCTAAGAATCCTATTTTGCATTCTAGAGCAAAACATATTGAAATAAAGCATCATTTTATACGTGACTATGTTTAGAAGGGAATTTTAGTTCTAAAATTTATTGATGTAGACCATCAATGAGATGATATCTTAAAAAAAACCTTGCTGAAGATAGATTCGTATTCATTCTAAAAAATTTGAAAATGGACTTATGCCCAGAATGAATCTGATGACTGTCTCAGAATGCAAGTCTCTCATAATGGCAAGATATGAATCTGAGATTTGTTTTGACTTTGAGTGTGTGAGTCTTCTGAAGTGTGAAGCTCTCATGTGTTCAGAGTTGTCTAGTTAGCATTTCTTTTATCAAATTTGATTTTTGGACATTGTACAATCACTTCATTAAATGGTTGTCAATCAACATTGAGAAACGGAACAGTTTTAAAGACAACTGTCTTAAAAAACTGAACCAGCTCTTAATTACTGAGTGACACATGGGTATAATCATGATTCTCAGGATTAGGTTAAATCATTTCACCTTACTTCTCCATTGTCAGATATGTGCGCTAATTGTGTATACGTGCTTTAATTATCATTATTATCTTTTATTGTCATGATTACTCTTTTCTCTATTTAAACTCACTTCACACACTTACGCAACTTTTCACTCCCCACACTTTATCATTTTCAAACCCTAAAACCCTATTCTATGCAAATAGCTTCACATAAAAAATAATCACCTTCATCACAACAACAACAACTATCTACTGAAGAAAGCCGTAAGAAAATTTTAAAAAAGCTATTCACAAAGCTGCGACGTGTCGCTCCCGGGATTTTCATCCAAGTACAAACGCGAAAGTGGCGCGGAAATAGAGTCGCCAGCAATGAGTATTTATCCCAAGAGAGGGAAAGGAAACACTGCATAAACCTGAGGGAAAGAAAAGAGCATGGTCTCGCGACCAAGAGAAACGGGTAAGGGAGTCGGTTATGCGACGGGAAGGTATTAGCACCCCACACGTCCATCGTACTTGATGGGATCCACGTTTGCTGTCTCGATCAAAGGGTGTCGTTGTCTGGAGCTCCACTGCTACTGGATCGGAGAAGGAACAAGAACGGAAAAGAATGGAGAAACGAAGAAGAAAAGAAAAAGAAGTGACTCAATAGGACGTCCTCGGAGTCCTAGGCCTACGTATTCCCTCGGGAACGGGAAATTCAGAGTCAACGTAGTTCGGACACGAACTATGGGGGGAGGTTGCTCGCCAAGACATCGCCGTCTCGTGCCTACGTATACTCAATCTAACCAGAAGGAGGAAATCAGAGCAGTCGTAGTTCGACCTAACCAAGTCTGTATTTTTTTATGAGCGACGTTAAGTTCGCGTCCGGCAGTTAGGGTCGATGCCTATTTACGACGAGATGGAAGTAACGTGCCCTTTTCTGAAAATGAGGTTTGGAACTTAACAATCCCGAAGGATAAAAGGTTTTAATTTGTTTTGTGTTTTTTAGACAGAAGTGTTTTTGAAGTTGTTCGTAACTTGCATTGCACCCAAGTCTACAACATAGGATCAAATGCCTCGCGTATCAACCCAAGACGGGACGCATGCTTAACATCCTAAGAAAGTGAAGGAAGATCCCTCACCATCTCATTTCCCACATATAAGGCTCGTGCGCAATACGTGTTAATCCTTTATTAAGTGTTTTGTAAAGATTATGAGATGAGAAGAGAAAACTCAATTTGAAAAGAAAACACTAAAGGGAATCTAATTTGTTCCTAATGTTATCATGCAAAGGTGGCCCTAAGGTCAGGATCAAGAGGGAAGTCTACTTAATGTTGTCATGCATGGATTGCTATCCTAATGTCTCTCCTACCTTCGACTTAATCAAAAATTAAGTGGAGCGAGGAATCCTACGGGATCATGTCATCAAACAAGTAAACACAGGATAAATCAATCACAAAATGGACTAAAAGCAACGAAAGAGTAAACAGTGTCAGTCAACTCACAATCAAAGTAAAAGGGGAGCTTTAGCCAAGGGGTCATATCAACCGAGGCAAACAAGCCAGGTGTGGGAAGTAGGGGTGCTCACCCAATGGTATCAAGAACCATGGAGAGCAGAGTAAGGAAGGGGAAGATGTGAATCAGATCACATAAGCATCAACATCGGTCAATGCGAGCTATAGACAAGGTGTGGGGGTTTGATTACTAAACCCTTCTTCCACTTGACGGACTCGATAACAAGAGTAAGCTATGTTCAAAGCATCAACATGAAATGCGAGATAAGAACGACCTGGGACTAGAAATGGCGGGAGTCGATTGCGGACTCTCATTCCGCCTGATGCCTTCTTTGAGGTCTTACAAGGGGATACGGGAATGGGATGCCTCTTGGAGGTCTTAGCACATAATGTAAACAATCACAAACAGAGCCTCCTTTGAGGACTTCCAGCATTGTCGGCCAAGTGGCACAGACTCCCAATCCTACTTCTCATGGCATCGAAAGGAAAAAATGCGGAATTAGTAAAAGAGAAGAGAAGTAATACCGAACGGATATCAATCCGTAGCAACGCAATCAAAGTATAAGCAACCGGCAAACTTCTAGTAATCTAGCATAAATGAACAAGAGTGTTAGAAAGTGGAACAGATCCGTGAGAGACATGAAACCCAATGCTCTTCTCTTTTACTTTGCTGTAAAATAATAAAACAAGGTAATAAGCCACAAACAGCAGCAACAACAGCGCTCTAGCACCTGCATAGCTGTAAAAAATAGCAACAAGTAAAAATAGCCTATAACATCTACTATTTCCAGAACAGGGCAGGTGTGTATGCAACCAGCCAGAATATGAACATTTCACAGCACACTTTGTGCACAGCAGCTGTGTATACTACATCAACTTCTATATTTAAACCACTTATCAAGTCAAGTGAGAACCCCTACAAAACAAACTCAAAGGTTAGTCAAAATTCAAATGGAAATTGTCAACAAGAAGTACATGAAATCAACACTAAATGTAAAGCACAATTAGCCACAAATCTATGTAAAACATGTGAAGGACTATTAACAAATTTAACTAATGGGACTACTAAGAATTAGTCAATGTTGGCATTGCAATTAGTAAACAATTTTCAAAATCAATTGGTAAACATTTAGGCAAAAACAATTAGTACGCGATTAAGGTAAAAACGATTAGTACCATTAAACTATAAGCAAATAGTGCGATTAAGCAAAATAATTTCTAATTTGAAATTAAAAAATCAAGTCTAAATTTAATATCTAAATCAAATTGAAATTAGTTTCTAAACGAAAGTTAATCGAAATTATGCTACAATTAGTCAACAAAATCAAAGTTAAAATCACAAATCAAAATTAAAACCTAAATCAACATTAGATCCTAATCCTAAAATCTATTTCTAAAGTTATGAATCAACTCTAAAAAATCTAATTCTAATTGTAAACTAAAATCTAATTAACAAATCCAATTAATATCCCTAATAATCTCTAATCAAAATTAACACTAAAATATTATCTAATCTAATTTGATTATCTACAAACACTTATCAAAATTATTAAAAATAAATCTAAAAACAAGGGGGCGAATAGTGTTAATCATGGGAGGGGGTGCGGTAACATTATTTGGAGGGTGTAGCACTGAATCCATGGCGTATGGAAATAGAAACAGCAAAGGGCGTGAAAGCCCAATCCATGTATATTGAAGAACTTGACTTATGACCAACCCTAGAGGACCTTCAACCAAAACAACCTTGACTCTCTTCTCCTTTCATCTGTGCCGTCTAAATCTTTCCCCTTCTTCCATACTTAACATCGCCACCGTGCTTCTTCTTCATCTCCTGTTGCAACTCCGGCGCCACCACCTCCATACAACTCTTGCTTACACCTCCTTTCACCTCCTTCTGTCGCCTTCTTCAACCTCTCCTCCGCTCGCATAACCGTTTCGCATAAACCGCCACATAGAATAATCAAACTTCGAATCACGATCGAAATATCGCTTAAGTAAAACAAGAAGATGAACACACAAACACGATGCCATACGCACAAGATCAAAAGCTAATCGCTAGAGTGAGATTACCGGATTTACGCGATGAAGATGACGATACTTTGAATCAACACCACCGCGAAGCCTCAGGTAATGTTCTTGAACTTTGCTGAGATTTCAGATTGGCTTCTTTCTTCTACTTCTTCTTCTGTTTGGTGCGAAATTTTGCTGCCGTTGTTGAATCGTTCTTGAATTTATGCGTTCTGCTGAATTCTTTGTCGTTGCGGATTCTTTTTCTATTCTGTTTCGTGAATCGCAATTCGTTGTGTGATGCATCCTTGTGTTGTTGATTGATTTTCTACCGGTTCTGGCGAAGCTTGAGAAGAGAATAATGAAGGTTGTTGCGGATTCGTATGGATTCCTGAATAGGTGTGAACCGAGCGAATTCGTTACGGCTTGTTGAATCCTGATTTGGAATTTCTCGTTTCTTGCAGGTTATGGAGAATTGGTGATGAAGATACCAAGAAAAGCTTGTTGGAATTTGATGGAGTATCAGTGAGAATAGGGCTATGATTTGAAGACGGATTGAAGGTTGAATGAGAGAGAAGGAAGTTGAAGATGTTGATTGAAGGTTGAAGATTGATGATGAAGGTTCTATTAGTTTCGGTTAGGGAAAAGATTGTTAGAGGTTGAAATTCTGTTAGTTTTTCGGTTAGGAGCTTATTGATTTTCTCATGTGGATTTTCTTTATTGATAAGCTTTTTGCTATTTTCCTGCTATGATTTTCTTTCTGCAATGAACTTTCTCTCGGTTTTCTTTGCTGGACTATCATGAAATTCTCCCAGTGCATTTCTTATTTTTGAAACTTCTTCATAGTAATTATCCCGCTTCATGTCTATGATTTGTAAAGCTTCTCCACGAGTAAATATGATGGCATGGTTTGTGCTTGAGTGATACCACTTGTTCCTCATTATTTTTGCTATAATTTTTGTGGATCAAGTCATGGGCTTTGGATTTGTAGGATTTTTTTGGTAATGATTATATGGACTTGGATGTTTAAATGGATAAAAAAAAGTTTATGGATTTTTAAATGAATATTTGGTCATGGATAAAATTGGATAAGTATGGATTTTAAAATGGTTATTTGGATTAAATTGGATTAAAAATGGATGCTATGGAGGTTACTACAGATGGATAGAAAATGGACAAAGAAAAATGGATATAGATATTTATGGATTATTGATGTGGAAAGGATATTTGGATGAATTAAAGAAAAGGTCTTGAAACTGGTTTATAAAAATGGACGAATTTGGATGTGAATTACATAAGTGGTGTTGAGAAAGAGTTTTGGTTATTTAAAGTGGATATTGGAATGGATAAAAATGACTTACAAGAATGGTTAATTGGATTAACAATAAGGGCTAATGGTTTATGATGACTTTGTATTTAGAATTCCAAATAGCCCGCACGACTACTCATGCCATGTCTAATTCCAACCAAATTCCAAATCCACACCAACTTCTTTCCTCAATGAATTCCAAACTATCAACTAGTAAGCTCAATCGAATGTGACCCACCGCTCTTTAAATCAATCCACAGATGCCTTATCCTGATAACCACTGATATCCTTGACATGAACCCCTAATCTCACAGTCTTTAATTGATGACTGTCTACAAACTCAACCAAGAAGGAGAAACCATGACCCTTGTTGATGTACACCCTAAAACCTGGCGAACCTCTGAATACAACAACCCTGGCTCTTGACGAACCTTTGGATAGGAAAATACCAATAGCATTAAAACCTCTTCGATCCCATGTCTCAGAAAACCAATGCGATGATATGATTATGAATTATGACCTAATGAAATGCAAAATGAGATAGAAACAAAAGCCAGGAAAAGGTAGGGCAAATTTTGGGGTGCTACAGCTGCCCCTATCGAATCAACTTGGACCTGAAAGGATGATAGCAAAGGCTTTCAGACGTTCAAGGTAGAAGGTGATTGAATACAAAAAGAACCCAAAAATTTGCAAACTGTGGGTATAATGAAATAGAGTGTTTGCCAACCGAAGGTGGACTCAGAAACAATGGTTACCAACCAATAGTTGGAATAACCAAGAGAAGACCAACCAAAAGTTGGGATGAACAAAGAGAATACCAACCAAAAGTTGGGATAACGAGGACGCCGACCAAAGGCGCACTCACAATAAGTAAGACTAACCAAAAGTTGGGATAAAGGAAGGATACCAACCAAAAGTTGGGATAACAAGGACGCCGACCAAAGGAGACCAACCAAGAGTTAGGATAAAGGAAGGATACCAACCAAAAGTTGGAATAACGAGGACGCCGACCGAAGGCGAACCCACAACAAAAGAATACCAACCAAGAGTTGGAATACAACAAAGGGGACCAACCAATAGTTGGGATTCAAACCAAAGGGGATAGAAAAGTGTACCAACCAATAGTTGGGATAACAAAGACCAAAACCCACCAAAAGTTGGGATAAACGAAGGGTACCAACCAAAAGTTGGAATAAGCATACCAACCAAAAGTTGGAATAACCAAGAGAAGACCAACCAAAAGTTGGGATAAACGAAGGGTACCAACCAAAAGTTGGAATAACCATGCCAACCCGAAGTTGGGATAAACGAAGGGTACCAACCAAAAGTTGGAATAACCAAGAGAAGACCAACCAAAAGTTGGGATAAACGAAGGGTACCAACCAAAAGTTGGAATAACCAAGAGAAGACCAACCAAAAGTTAGGATAACGAGGACGCCGACCAAAGGCGAACTCACAACATAGAATACCAACCAAGAGTTGAAATACAACAAAGGGGACCAACCAAAAGTTGGGATAAAGGAAGGATACCAACCAAAAGTTGGAATAACGAGGACGCCGACCAAAGGCGAACTCACAACAAAGAATACCAACCAAGAGTTGGAATACAACAGAGGGGACCAACCAATAGTTGGGATAAATGAAGGGTACCAACCAAAAGTTGAAATAACTAAGAGAAGACCAACCAAAAGTTGGGATGAACAAAGAGAATACCAACCAAAAGTTGGGATACCGAGGACGCCGACCAAAGGCGTACTCACAACAAGCAAGACCAACCAAAAGTTGGGATAAACGAAGGGTACCAACCAAAAATTGGAATAACCAAGAGAAGACCAACCAAAAGTTGGGATGAACAAAGAGAATACCAACCAAAAGTTGGGATAACGGGGACGCCGACCAAAGGCGCACTCACAATAAGCAAGACCAACCAAAAGTTGGGATAAAGGAAGGATACCAACCAAAAGTTGGGATAACGAGGACGCCGACCGAAGGCGCGCTAACAACAATAGAGACCAACCAATAGTTGGGGATAAAGGAAGGATACCAACCAAAAGTTGGAATGAAGGAAGCTAACCAGTATTGAGTAAGAGCAGATAAAAGCCAACCAAAAGTTGGGGGAAGAGAAATCTACATAGACAACTCTGTAGGGGAGTACATGAAGGGACAATAGTAAGAAAGGCCCACTGGTTGCGGTGTAATGTCAAACAACATCTCTTGAGTGTCATCTCTTTCTGCTGGGGAAAGATACTGGTAATAGGTATCAAACCTGGCTTATACTTCGAATGCATATGTTTGAATATTTTTATGGCGTAATGCTCCATAAGAAATGGAAATGCTACGCGTTTAGGAGGACGCCATGCTGAACTGCTTATGCAACGCAAAAGATGTGTCTCAGCAAAATAAATTCCGAAGACGAAAGCAACTCCACCGGGATGACAAACTAAATTGTCCTCTGAAATAAAAGACCCTGCTGAAGAAGACTTCCATGAACGACTCCCTGATCACAAACTCTGCTAGAGATGAAATCCCAAGAGAACATCCACTCTACTAGGGATCATACATAACTCTCTGAAAAGGAAACCAAGACCTGAATCAGAAGAGTGCCAAATATCACTTGGACTTAAAACCTGTTGGGGATGTCGACCACCGTTGAACAAACCAATGCGAGGATTACCACCAAACTCTGCTTGGGGATATCGCCGAACTTAACATGCTGCTAGGGGAAATAGCTTTACCCTCACCCTGCTGGGGATTAGATCAAACCGCTGCGAGGATTACCACCAAACCCTGCTTGGGGAGACAAATCACTAATACTAGACCTGCTGGGGACACCAATATTCCGCGGGGAAGACAACATCTTTGTCTCGGGAATATGCTCCACAAATCTCCTATGGTAACAAAACAATCATCCATCCTAAAGCAATCCACTTTAGATGCAGGATGAGGAACAATATTTTGTACTCTGATTGGGGAGAGTGATAGTCTAATGAAGGTGATGAAACCTCAACTCTGCTGGGGAGGAAAGTCAACGAAACCTGCCGAGGAATATCATTGAGCTTAACCTGCCGTTGGAGGAAAGAATTCACCCTGCTGGAGATTAGAGTGTGTCGTTGCTGACGGAATTACACTTCCTGACCTACCGAGGAAAGTGAGTACCAGACTCTGTGGGGAAAATAAAGTCTTTTCAAAGACATCCAACACATCTCCCGCCGGAGATACAACCACATTCACCTCGGATCAATCCACTTTAAACTGCTTGCTAGGGAATAATCAACCAACCATAACTTCAGCTGGGGAACACAATCCTCTGTACTCTTGCTGGAGAGAGTAAGCTCTGCTGAGGATGATGAACTTTCAGTGCTGGGGAGAGAAACTCTACTGGGGGAAACAAGTTTATTACCCTGCAGCCATATGGTAACCTGAACCATCTCTATGTTCATAAACGGCCTTTTGAACTCTCCATTTGCCCTAGACCACCAGGTCTAAAGGAAGAAATCATCTCAAGAGGATTTTATAGAAGACCGGGCATTCACACTGCCCCAGGGTCTTTAAACTCTTGGAGAGATTTATCAGATCTCGACGCAATTGCCCTAGACTTCATAATCCAAGCAGTAAATTACCTCGAAAGGATTTGTAATGACTTGAAAATACTCTGCCCTAGTATACTGAATCTTGAAGAAGTGCTTTTGAATAGCCGTCTTTTAGAGGAGGATAACTTCTCATGCTCTTGAGGTGGCCTGCCCCGATACGAGTCTTGGAGCGATTTTGCCCCTGACAGATTTTACTTCGAGAGATTTGCCTAATCTCAACATGACTGACCCATATTACACGCTTGTGGAGAGATTTATCGGATCTCGACATAATTGCCCTAGTTTGGCTGCACTTTAGAGAGATTCCTCGACATCGCTGCTCCAGACTAGCTGAATCTTGGAATGAATTGTCCATTTGGCGTGATCATTCGAGGACTTACCCATACTCAACAAAGTCTTATGGCGTTTGCATCTTATCTTGGCCAATCTTTTCATTGTAGAAACTTTCCTGACATCAAGTGCTTACTCGCAAGTAAAAGAATTCATGTTGAAGATGACAATTTTAATGCAATGCATATGACAGTTTTGAAATCCAAGTCTGTTCACTGGAAAATGTTGTGACATATAGCGAACGAATCACTTATCAGAATGTCACATCGATACCAACATGAATGTTAAGAAAAGCCTTTTAGGAGTCAGAACTGACGCGATATTAACCGAAGTATGCTTTCGAAACAACCCTGCTTCAATTAGGTCTTATGAAGGTTGTAACGTGGCCTGGTTCACGGTTTGAGAAAGAAAGGATATAAGGCCCAAAGTTTTATTTTAACCCACCCATTCTCCTTGATGTTCTCCAGTCCTACATTCAGCTAATTCGACATGAGCGCTCACTATTCAAAAGGCTTATTGCATGGTTGGAGGATAAAAGGAACCCACACGGTTTTCGGAGTGACAGTCACCCCTTTTTTCTTTGGTGTCTGTAATCACACGACTTGTTCTTTGCTTGAGGATTTTTCTTTTTGTAATCCTTTTTTCTTTTCGCTTTTCCGTTCTTTTGATTTCCCTGATTTTTGCCTGGACTGATTCTTTTTGAATCTTTCGATTTCGATGTCCAGCGGGATGCCCTACCTTTTGGCTAAGTCACTTGTTTTCAAGTTTTGACTTAGCAGGCTTTCTTTTTCTTTTTCTTTTGATTCTCTTTTTTTTTGAACAATCGTGTGACACAGGTTTGTCTTGACTTGTAAAGGGTTGTGACCGTCTCACTCTTCGGTCGGTGAGGGATAACCATGGATGTAATTTATCCTCGAACGAGACACTTCTTTTGAAATTTGAACGCACGGTCAAATTAACTGACACCTACCCTGCCCTGGGTTAAGATTGAGGGTTTTTTCGTTTTCAAAAATAAACTCCTACTACTAGGCTCAACGGGCTTGACAAAGGTTTCACTCCCTTATATCTCCGGTGTTTAAGGATTTGAAACAATGCCTGTACATCATCAACAGGGTTTTTGTTCAAAACCATACAATCGGTAACTTTGCGCCCTTCATTTCGTCATCCTCCCTAGGCTCCTGCTTAAACAAGCATATGATATCGATAAAAAAGTATGAGTGAACACGAATGGATTTAGTCAAAACATGCATATTCATTTCATTATCATTATCAATTAAAAACAGACGAGTTTTACAAATGAGTTTGCACTTTAACAGAAAGGAAACTACAAATGCAAAGAAATGACATGATATAATGATTGCCAGCTTCGAGGAACTGGGCTTTTCAAGCTTGATTTGCAACTGAGCTAGCCACTTTTAGAATTACTCATCAAAGTCAGTCTGATAATCGCCTGCACAACTGCTCTCGGTGCGTTCTTCCATAACTTGGACTGATGATCCCACCTGACTGGCTGAAGAAGAATTGTTGATCTGAATACCCTGAGGCATGTGTGAGAACATGTTGGAGTCAAGAAGTGTCTGAACTTTGTTCCTGAGCACCTTATAGTCTTCAGTTGAATGCCCCTGTGCCCCAGTATGGTAGTCACAACGGGCGTTGATATCAAAATTTGGTGGGTACGGAGGAATCACTGGACTTATCTCCTTTGGCACTATAAGTCCACCTCTAATCAAATCTAGCAACATATGACTGTATGACATTGACAACTAAGTGAAATGCCTCTCTGGCTTCCTTGGCCTTTGTCGGGCGTGCTGACGCGGCTGACGGCGATATGACCGTTGATTCTAAGGATGTCCCTGACTTGGAGATGGAAACTGTCCTTGATATGAAGACTCAGAAGATTGCTGAGTCTGGCTAGTTGATATGCCTGAACGTTGAGAATGAGGTATTGTAGATTCCTGGATGGAACTATTTTCTTCCTCGAATTCTTCTTGAGAATTGACAACTGATGCACTTTCATTAGCTTGGAAGTTCGAGACGTCTTGCATCTTTCCATACTTGAGCAGGCTCTCGATACATTCTCCCACCAATATCAGGCCAAAAACTATTGCTGCCCTATTGACAATCATCTTTTCCAAGTACGAACCTTGCAAGGTATCCATGAACAAATCTATCAATTCTCTATCCGAAAGTGGTTGTTGAACACGAGTAGCAAACTCTCTCCATTTCTGAGCATACCCTCTGAATGATTCATTATCCTCCTGAGACAAGTTTTACAAATGCATTCGGCTGGGAGCCATGTCAAGATTATAGTTGTATTGCTTCACGAAGGCATTGGCTAGATCTGACCATGATTGGATGCAACCACTTTCTAACTGCATATACCAGCACAAAGATGCCCCACTTAGACTGTCCTGGAAATAGTGGATCATGAGCTTGTCATTGTGGACAGGTCATTCTTCGGCAAAACATCACCAAATGTTGCTTTGGACAAGAATTCCCTTTGTACTGCTTAAACTTCGGCGTTTTGAACTTTGGAGGCATTACCAGGCCGGGCACCAAACTCATGCTCGAAGCAATCAAATCAAGAGTATCACGCCTCTCCAGGGCTTTAAGTTTCTCGTCCAATACACAGTATCTTTCGTCATCAACAAATCGTGGATCCTTAGGCTTCATCTTTGAAACTACCCCTTGGACATCTGGCACAGAGAATGCAAAACTGTTATAATCAGCATCATCGAGAGAAGATGAATGTCCGCCTCGGACAAAAGGACGTCCATGCATAACTTGATTCTCAACAGGGATTGACACCAACTGAGCTTGAGCAACAATGTTCATTAGCGGTGGAATGACATTCTCAATTCTCTAAATATTGGCCCCTCCCCTTGTCATGGCGGCCACAACTTCCATTAGTTGGTCCAACTGGGTTTTCATCAATTCAACATGGGCCCTAGTCACAAGCTGATTCTGCTCTTCCGAGTTCATGATGCTCCCAAAAGTTAATTCTAGTCCAATACGAAAGTCGGGAAATCAACTGCAAGTCGAGTCAAAGGATGAATGAGCTCACTGGTATGGCCTGGAGAAAGATATGCAAAATGATGCAAGATGCAAATGCAATGCAATAATATGAATGCAATAAGACATGGGATCAAAGCTTCCATATGTTCTGAATAATCACTGTGCTGATGACTGAATAAGCTCATAGGTCTGCTCTGAAGAGAAATACCAGAATACCAGAATATCCGAGTAATCAGAATGCCAGAATACTAGAATATCGGCATAATCAGGATACCAGGATGCTAGAATATCGGCATAATCAGGATACCAGGATGCCAGAATATCGGCATAATCAGAATACCGACCTAATCAAAATATCGGGATAGTCAAAATGTTCGAATACCATAATACCAGGCTGATAAGTCAACACTGATAGGAAAATCAGAATACAGGGTAGGTTGAAGGTCAAGGTTACCTGCAAACCTGTAAACACCCGCCCATTCTCACGTGTGGGTACTAAGATCCTCAGTATCCCGGGCTCTCAGGTCGAGAAATGATGATACGTTCACCATTTCTGGTTTGGCATCATCATCAATCGAGGAGGCCTCAACTGATTCTCCAAAACGAAAGGTCCTCAGCTTCTGGCACTGAGGTCGAGAAGCAATAATACATTCATCCCTCGGGGTACAGTACTATCGCCAATCGAGGAGTGTCTCCACTGATTCTCTTTCAAAAGGGATATCCTACAGCGAGTTCCCAACATTGGGTCCCCGGATCGAGAATGTGTAATGGGTTTTCCATTTTTGGTCTACCATTATCACATCTTGGGAGGAGTGCCGTAACTGAGTCCTCGGGAATGGTCACCAGAGTCGACACCTTTCTGGGTTAACATCCCGAAATGCACAAGACGCGCAAATCAAAACATTCCCCAAGAAAACCTCGTCTGGTTGATGATTTCGTATAAACCATACATAACAAGATGGTACGTAGGCCACACTACTTTCCACTTTAATCCTATGTATGTACTCAAGCCTGTGTAATGGGCTTATCTCTCAGGTCACCCATCCCGCCAAACAGAAAAACCAGCAAAGCACAGTCCAGTATAAAAATGAAATATGATGCAGTAAATGCGGTAAATACAGTAATGTACAGTAAAGCCGTAAAACAGTAAAACAGCAAAAACAACATCAAAGTAAACACCCAATGAAAGAAAAACAAACAAGCGCTAGGATTGGCCCGCTTAAGGAACCAGCAGAGTCGCCAGCTGTCGCTCCCGGGATTTTCATCCAAGTACAAACGCGAAAGTGGCGCGGAAACAGAGTCGCCAACAATGTGTATTTATCCCAAGAGAGGGAAAGGAAACACTGCATAAACCTGAGGGAAAAGAAAGAGCATGGTCTCGCGACCAAGAGAAATGGGTAAGAGAATCGGTTACGCGGGGGGAAGGTATTAACACCCCACACGTCCATCGTACTCGATGGGATCCACGCTTGCTGTCTCGATCAAAGGGTGTCGTCGTCTGGAGCTCCACTGCTACTGGACCGGAGAAGGAACGAGAACGGAAAAGAACGGAGAAACGAAGAAGAAAAGAAAAAGAAGTGACTCGATAGGACTTCCTCGGAGTCCTAGGCCTACGTATTCCCTCGGGAACGGGAAAGTCAGAGTCAACGTAGTTCGGACACGAACTATGGGGGGAGGTTGCTCGCCAAGACATCGCCGTCTCGTGCCTACGTATCCTCAATCTAACCAGAAGGAGGAAATCAGAGCAGTCGTAGTTCGACCTAACCAAGTCTATATTTTTTTATGAGCGACGTTAAGTTCGCGTCCGGCAGTTAGGGTCGATGCCTGTTTGCGACGAAACGGAAGTAACATGCCCTTTTCTGAAAATGAGGTTTGGAACTTAACAATCCCGAAGGATAAAAGGTTTGAATTTGTTTTGTGCTTTTTAGACAGAAGTGTTTTTGAAGTTGTTCGTAACTTGCATTGCACCCAAGTCTACAACATAGGATCGAATGCCTCGCGTATCGACCTAAGGCAGGACGCATGCTTAACATCCTAAGAAAGTGAAGGAAGATCCCTCACCATCTCATTCCCACATATAAGGCTCGTGCGCAATACGTGTTAATCCTTTATTAAGTGTTTTGTAAAGATTATGAGATGAGAAGAGAAAACTCAAGTTGAAAAGAAAACACTAAAGGGAATCTAATTTGTTCCTAATGTTATCATGCAAAGGTGGCCCTAAGGTCAGGATCAAGAGGGAAGTCTACTTAATGTTGTCATGCATGGATTGCTATCCTAATGTCTCTCCTACATCCGACTTAATCAAAAATTAAGTGGAGTGAGGAATCCTACGGGATCATGTCATCAGACAAGTAAACACAGGATAAATCAATCACAAAATGGACTAAAAGCAACGAAAGAGTAAACAGTGTCAGTCAACTCACAATCAAAGTAAAAGGGGAGCTTTAGCCAAGGGGTCATATCAACCGAGGCAAACAAGCCAGGTGTGGGAAGTAGGGGTGCTCACCCAATGGTATCAAGAACCATGGAGAGCAGAGTAAGGAAGGGGAAGATGTGAATCAGATCACATAAGCATCAACATCGGTCAATGCGAGCTATAGACAAGGTGTGGGGGTTTGATTGCTAAACCCTTCTTCCACTTGACGGACTCGATAACAATAGTAAGCTATGTTCAAAGCATCAACATGAAATGCGAGCTAAGAACGACCTGGGACTAGAAATGGCGGGAGTCGATTGCGGACTCTCATTCCGCCTGATGCCTTCTTTGAGGTCTTACAAGGGGATACGGGAATGGGATGCCTCTTGGAGGTCTTAGCACATAATGTAAACAATCACAAATAGAGCCTCCTTTGAGGACTTCCAGCATTGCCGACCAAGTGGCATGGACTCCCAATCCTACTTCTCATGGCATCGAAAGGAAAAAATGCGGAATTAGTAAAAGAGAAGAGAAGTAATACCGAACGGATATCAATCCATAGCAACGCAAGCAAAGTATAAGCAAACCGGCAAACTTCTAGTAATCTAGCATAAATGAACAAGAGTGTTAGAAAGTGGAACGGATCCGTGAGAGACATGGAACCCAATGCTCTTCTCTTTTACTTTGCTGTAAAATAATAAAACAAAGCAATAAGCCACAAACAGCAGCAACAACAGCGCTCTAGCACCTGCATAGCTGTAAAAACAGCAACAAGTAAAAACAACCTATAACATCTACTATTTCTAGAACAGGGCAGGTGTGTATGCAACCAGCCAGAATATGAACATTTCACAGCACACTTTGTGCACAGCAGCTGTGTATACTACATCAACTTCTATATTTAAACCACTTATCAAGTCAAGTGTGAATCCCTACAAAACAAACTCAAAGGTTAGTCAAAATTCAAATGGAAATTGTCAACAAGAAGTACATGAAATCAACACTAAATGTAAACCACAATTAGCCACAAATCTATGTAAAACATGTGAAGGACTATTAACAAAGTTAACTAATGGGACTACTAAGAATTAGTCAATGTTGGCATTGCAATTAGTAAACAATTTTCAAAATCAATTGGTAAACATTTAGGCAAAAACAATTAGTACGCGATTAAGGTAAAAACGATTAGTACCATTAAACTATAAGCAAATAGTGCGATTAAGCAAAACAATTTCTAATTTGAAATTAAAAAATCAAGTCTAAATTTAATATCTAAATCAAATTGAAACTAGTTTCTAAATGAAAGTTAATCGAAATTATGCTACAATTAGTCAACAAAATCAAAGTTAAAATCACAAATCAAAATTAAAACCTAAATCAACATTAGATCCTAATCCTAAAATCTATTTCTAAAGTTATGAATCAACTCTAAAAAATCTAATTCTAATTGTAAACTAAAATCTAATTAACAAATCCAATTAATATCCCTTATAATCTCTAATCAAAATTAACACTAAAATATTATCTAATCTAATTTGATTATCTACAAACACTTATCAAAATTATTAAAAATAAATCTAAAAACAAGGGGGCGAACAGTGTTAATCATGGGAGGGGGTGCGGTAACATTATTTGGAGGGTGTAGCACTGAATCCATGGCGTATGGAAATAGAAACAGCAAAGGGCGTGAAAGCCCAATCCATGTATATTGAAGAACTTGACTTATGACCAACCCTAGAGGACCTTCAACCAAAACAACCTTGACTCTCTTCTCCTTTCATCCGCGCCGTCTAAATCTTTCCCCTTCTTCCATACTTAACATCACCACCGTGCTTCTTCTTCATCTCCTGTCGCAACTCCGGCGCCACCACCTCCATACAACTCTTGCTTACACCTCCTTCTATCGCCTTCTTCAACCTCTCCTCCGCTCGCATAACCGTTTTGCATAAACCACCACAGAGAACAATCAAACTCCGAATCACGATCAGAATATCACTTAAGTAAAATAAGAAGATGAACACACAAACACGATGCCATACGCACAAGATCAAAAGCTAATCGCTAGAGTGAGATTACCGGATTTACGTGATGAAGATGACGGTACTTCGAATCAACGCCACCGCGAAGCCTCAGGTAATGTTCTTGAACTTTTCTGAGATTTCAGATTGGCTTCTTTCTTCTACTTCTTCTTCTTCTGTTTGGTGCGAAATGTTGCAGCCATTGTTGAATCGTTCTTGAATTTTTGCGTTCTGCTGAATTCTTTGTCGTTGCGGATTCTTTTACTATTCCGTTTCGTGAATCGCAATTCGTTGTGTGATGCATCCTCGTGTTGTTGATTGATTTTCTACCGGTTCTGGCGAAGCTTGAGAAGAGAATAATGAAGGTTGTTGCGGATTCGTATGGATTCCCGAATAGGTGTGAACCGAGCGAAGTCGTTACGGCTTGTTGAATTCTGATTTGGAATTTCTCGTTTCTTGCAGGTTATGGAGAATTGGTGATGAAGATACCAAGAAAAGCTTGTTGGAATTTGATGGATTATTAGTGAGAACAGGGCTATAATTTGAAAACAGATTTAAGGTTGAATGAGAGAGAAGGAGGTTGAAGATGTTGATTGAAGGTTCTGTTAGTTTCGGTTAGGGAAAAGATTGTTAGAGGTTGAAATTCTGTTAGTTTTTCGGTTTGGAGCTTATTGATTTTCTCATGTGGATTTTCTTTATTGATAAGCTTTTTGCTATTTTCCTGCTATGATTTTCTTTCTGCAATGAACTTTCTCACGGTTTTCTTTGCTGGACTATCATGAAATTCTCCTAGTGCATTTCTCATTTTTGAAACTTCTTCATAGTAATTATCCCGCTTCATGTCTATGATTTGTAAAGCTTCTCCGCGAGTAAATATGATGGCATGGTTTGTGCTTGAGTGATACCACTTGTTCCTCATTATTTTTGCTATAATTTTTGTGGATCAAGTCATGGGCTTTGGATTTGTAGGATTTTTTTGGTAATGATTATATGGACTTGGATGTTTAAATGGATAAAAAAAAGTTTATGGATTTTTAAATGAATATTTGGTCATGGATAAAATTGGATAAGTATGGATTTTAAAATGGTTATTTGGATTAAATTGGATTAAAAATGGATGCTATGGAGGTTACTAAAGATGGATAGAAAATGGACAAAGAAAAATGGATATAGATATTTATGGATTATTGATGTGGAAAGGATATTTGGATGAATTAAAGAAAAGGTCTTGAAACTGGTTTATAAAAATGGACGAATTTGGATGTGAATTACATAAGTGGTGTTGAGAAAGGGTTTTGGTTATTTAAAGTGGATATTGGAATGGATAAAAATGACTTAAAAGAATGGTTAATTGGATTAACAATAAGGGCTAATGGTTTATGATGACTTTGTATTTCGAATTCCAAATAGCCCGCACGACTACTCATGCCATGTCTAATTCCAACCAAATTCCAAATCCACACCAACTTCTTTCCTCAATGAATTCCAAACTATCAACCAGTAAGCTCAATCGAATGTGACCCACCGCTCTTTAAATCAATCCACAGATGCCTTATCCTGATAACCACTGATATCCTTGACATGAAACCCTAATCTCACAGTCTTTAATTGATGACTGTCTACAAACTCAACCAAGAAGGAGAAACCATGACCCTTGTTGATGTACACCCTGAAACCTGGCGAACCTCTGAATACAACAACCCTGGCTCTTGATGAACCTCTGGATACGAAAATACCAATAGCATGAAAACCTCTTCGATCCCATGTCTCAGAAAACCAATGCGATGATATGATTATGAGTTATGACCTAATGAAATGAAAAATGAGATAGAAACAAAAGCCAGGAAAAGGTAGGGCAAATTTTGGGGTGTTGCACGACGTACCAACCGCCTAAGTTCATTCCTCATCTTCTTCAACCCCATGAACTGCAGTCATACCCCAAATTTGTCCTACCCGTGTATAATTTTCATCTGTACTTCCATATGCTAACTCTTATTCAAAAAATCCAAAATAATATGTTGTCTTTAACTTCATCCTTCTTGTTACTCATTTCAGAGTTGTTGCAAAGGGACATTTGAGGCTATCAGGGTTGTGGTGTGTACAATGGTTGAAGTTTATCTGGTTCTGACTTAGTCAGGTCAAATTTTGTTTCAAGATCAAGGCCAGAGTGTGCATAATTTAAGTGATTCATGTTTGAGGTTCCAATTAGGGTTTTTGTGCCAATTTAAGTTATCTGATTGAAGTCAAGTTGCAAAGCCAACAAAAGTCAAGGCATTTGGTCCATATTCCCCGTCATTTACAGGTCATGATTATGTGGTTCTTGTGTTTGCCATGAATCCAAGGAAAAGTAAAGGTTGTTGTTCCTTTCAATGACTTAATTTCAAGGCATAGTCAAGAAGTGTCATAGTGAATATTCTAATTCATCATGATTCAAGTGGTAAAATCATGATCCGTTTCGAATCAAGGACCTAATTCAGTTCAGATTCTCAAGATTCAAATGCAAATTGTGTGGAAGATTGGCCATACATGATTACTTGTAAGAAGCCAATATTGTCATGTGAATTTTAAGGGTAAGGCTATTGGATTCCTTATTCAAGAAGAATGGTTGATATGTTTTTCACTTGTCAAGATTACAGGATGCGTTACACTTCCAAGACCCATGAAGTACAATATGAGGCAAATTGCTACCAAAATTAGACGGATAATTGGGTTCAAATTAATTTAAAATCAAAGATATTTTCAAGGATTCTTTGGCAAGTGAAGTTGGTATCTTATAGCTAAATTATAAAAAACATGGGTATCAATTGTGTGCTTTCTCAATTTTCTATATGAGCACATAAGAAACCGCAAATTGTCAGCAATCATAGGCATAACTACGAACCTCTTGGATAAAACTCACAAAAACAATTTCCACATACACAGACAAATGCCATCAAACTATAACAAGAGTTAGCAAGCTAGACTCATTTATGATAGTAATTTTCAATGGCAACAAGAAAGAGAAGCAATGAGCAGTTACACAAAGAAATTTCAACAAGCTCATGGAATTACAAATTTCATATTTACACAAAAATACAAGCTTCTATTTTTTACACAGCCATTGCCAACCAACCCACATTTCAGCCACAATTCACACCATGTCAATATGCAGGCCATTATAATTCAGTCACTATTACATACCACAACAACTTTAAATCCTAACATATAAATCAATTTCCACAACGTGAAGTCCATGAAGTCCAAGCAGCATGTCACACAACAATACCACCAACCTGCAGCCATCACGCATCAACATCAAAATTTCAACAACCAGAATTCGCAAAAACCTCCCGCGCAGTTTCCCGCAACATACCACAAAAATTCAACAAATTCATGATTCGCAAACCGTTACACAAAAGACGGTATCACACAATAAATGAGCTTTAGCCATAACTTACATAAAGTCAAGACTCTTGATATAAACTTTCATGCAACTGCACCGTCATACCAAGCCTAAAGCGTGATCCAACCTACGCATATCAATTGCGCACCACACCACACCCGTGATTCGCTCAAGCCAAAACAAAGACGCTACAAATACGCAGATATGCAAAACAAAAATAATATGGCCCCACACGTTACCCACACAAAACCAGATGACTCCACCTTCAAAATTCTGCAAACACGACATCATATACACTAAATGCAAAATGCGACATATGCAGAACAAAATGAAAATTATTCAAAAACAATCCTGTTACGACCACGTCACCACAATTCCCAGTTCACACGAATTCTTTCCACATTTACCCTCTTCAACTCTTATAAAGGGACACCTTTCTTCACTCTGAAAGGGAAAGCTCCACAGCCAATGTTACCCTGCCAATCTCTCCCCTAAACTTCCCTCAACCTCAACCTCCTTCCACCTTCATAAAATAACCAAACCTTCATATCTTCATTCTGAAACTCTCATTCCTCCTTCAAACATCACAAGCCTTCTTCTTCTGCAAACCCCTCTAACCTCCATCGTCCCAACCTTTCTTCAACCTCAACACAAATCCTTTCTTCACTCGTGAACCTCAAACCCAAATCAACCAAAACCCAAGTTGAATCTGAATCAACCAGAGATCAGAAACCAGAAAGGAGATGAAGCAAGAGAGAAATACAAACAAAACAAAATCAAACTCACCCACCTTTTGAGACAGATCTACCTTGATTCAAATTTTAGCAAGCGAATGAGACGGACGGAGAATCGTTCACGAAGGTTGTGATTCCTAGGGCGTCATCCTTCATTTTTTTCTTTTCTTTTGACTCTGAGATTGTTGTTGTTGTCTTCTTTTTCTTTCTACTGTGCCCTGTTTCTCATTCTTCGTTACTTTGTCGCCCGTTTTGCTTTTTCTGCATTTTCACCCTTATCATGATTATAACCGTGATATTTTTTGGTGAGGGGTGACAGGCTTCCTCAAATCCCACGTGATTCCCTCTTAATCACACTCCGTTATTACACGGCCCACCCCTTCCACTTGTTCATTTTTAAAAAAAATTTGTTTTAACAAGTTTTTTTAGTTTTCTTTCTAGTTTATTTGATAAAGTTTTTTTTTAATAATATTAATTCTTAGTTTTTTAATATTTGGTTCTTCTTTTGATTTCGATTTCGTTTCTCTTTTCATTTCTACTTTTCTTTTCGATTTTGGGTCAATGATATAACAAAAGGTCATAGATGAAAATCTTGATTAATATGAGACCACTTTATTTTTTATTTTTCTTTCAACTATTGGTCAATGAAAGTCTAATATCATGGATTATTGATTCATCGATTTAAAATCTTGATTAAGACCAGACCATTTCGATTTCATTTTGATTTCCATTTCATTTTGCACTATCTTCTTCTCTTTTCATTTTCGATCGATGAAGTCTTTTTATTCACGAATATTGATTATTGAAGCGATTAACCTTCATTATTTCAAATCTGTAGTGAATGATCGTCAAGATCATTTTCTATACTTTGGGATCGTGATGGGTTACCTTCGATCAATCGAGGCAAGTTTGTGATTAAGACAAGATCGTCACGTTTTCTTTTTCTGTGGCACAATTTCTTTGGAGAATGATCCTCAATATCGTTTCTCTATCGTGTTTTAGAACAAAGATCAATTGCGCAACCTCCTATAGTATGATCTTCGTTATAGATTGTGCTATGATGGTTTAGTGCTACATGTCCCGTATCGAAAAACGATTCTTCGTGGCCCAAACCTATGTTTGAGAGCCCAAGGATGGTTGTTTAACCATTGTGGATCATTCGTTCTAACAATTAACAATTAATCAATAACCACTAACTTTAATTTCAGTCAATATTATCTTGCTTTACTTTCTTGTCAATATATCTTACTATTGTTCATATTATTCATCTGTTCATAGTCATCTTATTCATATCTTGTTCATCTAACCATTTTCTTTGTTCATACCTTAATCAAAACACAATAAAACGATCGAAACAATAAAAGACTCAGTTGGTGGACTGTTGTCGGTTACTTGGACCTTGTACAAAACCCCTAACAAAAGAGGTTTTGTTCGACTCTTGCTCAAGGCTTAGTTTAGAACACCTCGTACACACACGGCTTCCTCTTGGGTTACCTTACAACGAGACCTTTTATTTCGTGCAATCCCCTATAATTTACATGTACCCCGCTCCCATTCCGATGTACGCATTCAATTTTTCTTTGATTGTAGTTTGTTAACTATGAGCACCCCTAGGGACTAGCATAGACAACCATTTTCAAACTAATTCTCGATTCGTCGTCGAGCCCATTTTCAAAACACCCTCGGAAGTCGATTGCTCATTAGCATTCGCCATCAACCTAAATTCATCGTGGTTTCGTTACTAGGAGAACCCCTAGGGACTAGGATCGATTCTAACCTTTTTCAATCAAACTCTCGATTCGTCTTCGAGCCATTTTCAAACAAACCTCTTTTCACCAAACTCTCGATTCGTCGTCGAGCCATTTTCAAATCAACCTCTAACCAAACTTTTTTCAAATAAACCTCTTCGCATACAAATAAACCCTTGATCCAACGTCAAGCGGATTTTTATAATAACCCTCAAAACGACTAACAACTATCGCAACTATTTTCAAGGTGAAAAATGGGGGTTCGCGTCTTTGATCTCCCTTCGGTTGTTTAGGTGCGGGTTCTCTTACTCGTGTGCGAGCAATTGACGCCTCTAAAAGACTTCCAATATGATAACCATTCAAACCTTTTCAAACCATCAAACCATTTTCAAACTTAACCACCTTAGATGAAAAAGAGAGAGAGCCAAATCTTTGACTCGCTCTCCCGTTTGCTTGGGCCCGAGGAATCTTTCTTAAGTTCAAGTAATCGTCATCCAAACCAACTTCAATCTCCCTTCTTTTTCGTGGTCGTATCCACGAACTACAATTACCCTGATTCTTTATTCTCGTCTGAGTAAAGATATGTAGGCACAAGATTGTGATGATCTTCACGGGCTACCTTCTCCATTTTTCACCGTTTACCCTTCCTTTTCGTGGTCGTATCCACAAACTACGACTGCTTTGATTCTTTATTCTCGTCTGAATAAAGATACGTAGGCACAAGATTGCGATGATCTTGGCGAGCACACTTTTTCTTTTTCCACCGTTTGCGTTTACCTTCCCCGCATTTCCATCTTTTCTGTCCAAACCTCGTAGTCGAACTACGATTATTCTGATTACTCATTCTCGTCCGAATGGACATACGTAGGCACAAGGGCCCCAATCCTTGGCGAGCACCCTAACTAAAAAACCACTCATTTCCCTTGGCATCTTTTCCTTTTATCATACTGTTTCACATTTATCATTTGAGAAAAAAACAAACAAGCTTGGCTAACGTTCATCGCGATTCGAGTTAAGAGGTTCCCATTGAGTACAACGGACGTGAGGGGGTGCGCGTACCTTCCCCTCACGTAACCGACTTCCGAACTCGGAATGTGGTTGCGACGACCATGTTCTTATCTCCTTTAAAGTTTTTCTCGATATTTTCCTTTCCCTCTTTTGGGATAAATAAAGTTCGGTGGCAACTCTGTCGAACCGCAATTTCTTTCGCGCCTTTCCCGCGAGGGTCGTGTCTTCGATTAAGCGATTTTTTGAGGTACGACAACTGCCATCAACCGTGAATCCTGATATGATGGTATACACTGAAGATGCTTACGCCACTCCTGAGGTCACTCTTTCCACACCTGTTGAAGACCTGAAAAATTGTTTGTGAACCTATTGTTAACTTTATAAGCTTGAAAGCTCATGACTTTGATCTATTTCCTGTTGTTTGCTCTCAAGGTTGGAATTAATACTTTGATCATCTTAATGGTCCAATCTTTCCTGTTCTTGTAAGGGACTTCTGGATTCCTGTTCTTGTAAGTAATAGATGAAGAAAATAAACTAGGGCTTGTGTCATCTTGTGGAAGTTTTCTCAATGCCAAAACTCTGAAGAACATAAACTTGATTCCTGCCTTAATGAGTCCAGTGGTTGAGACTCCTAAGGAATGGGTTCTCAGAAGAAGGGTTCCTCTTATTAACTTTCCCCTCTTCTCCAACCCGGAGTCTATTAGCTTTGAGTTCAGGTAGGCATGGCAACGGGGCGGGTCGGGGGCGGGTTTAGCTAGCCCCGCACCCGCACCCGCCTCTCTGTTATAGACCCGCCCCCGCCCCCAAACCCAGTCGGGGGTGAAAATTTACCACCCAGACCCGCCCCCGATAGAAACGGGTTTGCCCGCACCCGCCCCCACCCGCAAAAAAAAAATTTTAAATAGTAATAAAAATTAACAATTTTATTAAAAACTTAACCATTTTAATAATAAATTTGTTTCTAAAGATGACTAATGAGGATTTTTAATTACTTCTTCAAAAGTGAAAAAATGTGATATAAAATAATTTAAATATGGGTATTAAAGTAAATATTATAAGACCGCGCGGGGGCGGGGGTGGGGGCGGGTAGTAGCATCCCCCCGCCCCCGCACCCACAATTACAAACCGGGTTTTACCCGCACCCGCACCCGCACCCAATCAAATCGAGTTTCCCCCTTTAATTTCGAGCCGGGTCCGGGCAGGCCCCGGCGGGCCCGGGTTTTCTTGCCAAGCCTAAGTTCAGGAAACCAAACAACAACTCTGAAGCTGCCCCCTCTGCTTCGTCCTTAACACCAAAAGATATAAAGAAGAAGAAGAAGAAGAGGAAAATTCATAAAAGAAATACAGACGGTATCTCAAAGAGAGTTAAGGAAACTATAGCAACTGTTGTTGTTGCTACTAGCTCTTCTACTTTGGCAACAACCTCTGTCGCCTCTCAACTTTCTGATGTTAATATTTCATCCATCCCCACATCCCCTATAATCACTCCATTCCTTCAAGAACCCATCATTCCCTCTTCTCCCCAAACCACCAATCCAAATAATAACTCTATCTCAAACCTATCTATTCTTATATTCTTGCCTCCATATGTTGCTGAATTCTTACTATTTCCACAACCACCAAATACATCTAATTCTGTCAACCACACATCTCAACTAACCTTTATTTCTGATGATGAGACAAACACTGAACTCATTATCTACCCTGACATAACATCTCAACCGTTTTTCAACCAAACACCTTCTAAAATAAACATTCGTCTTACACCTTTGGATGATTTATTTTCTCAGTTTGAAAAGGATGCTGAAAGCAGATTACATGCTCTCACTGAAGCTTGCAGAGGCAATGCAAACTTCTCTGAAGTATGTGCTCTGATCGAGGCCTTCAGAAAGTGGACAACTGCCAATTCTGAAGAGTTGGAGATTGCATATCTAAAGGAAGCTAAGAGGAATATTCGTGCCAGACACCCTGGTGTTATTGAACCTCTACTTCAGAAGATTCCTGTTACTCTTCTGCTCCCTGCACCAGAAGTAATTCCTCCTCCTCTTGTTCAGACTTCATTGGTCCCTACTGAGAATTCTCTTGAAGACTCAAGTGGTTATGGTACCAAGAAGACTTCAGAAGCTAGTGACTTTGTTCTAAAGAAGTTGGAATTCCTGGCTGTGGAGAATTATGAAGTGACGTAAAAAAAACATCAAAGATTGAAGGGTTGCTTGCAGAGATTTTGTCTAAACTTCAAGAAAAACCTTTTAAACCTTAGTTTTTGTCTGAACTTTGTGTTATATTTGTTCCGTTCTTATGTTTTCCTTTCTATTGTACTCCTCTTTCTGATTAATGAAATTTGCTTTTGTTCGGTCTATCATTATCTTTGTCTTTTTTATTTCTTTTTGAATGATGATAAAGGGGGAGAAAGAAAATATGATTTTGATATATCTAATTGTCATACCCCAAATTTTGACCACAAGATTTCCCATCATTGTGCAAATCATCACCACAATATGGATGTGCCATCATGCCTCATCAATCTCCTCAAAGATAGTTGAGCATTCACTATAATCAAGAATTAGGGTTTCCCTCCCTCTCTGAGCATCTGGACAAAAGATCAATCAAGAAATGACATGATCTTCAACTTGTCCAAACTCTAAAACACCCATAAAGGATCAAGAGGACTACCACATCAAGAATCAAGCACAAATTTGCAGCATTCCAAGTGAAAGGAGCCTCGAGATACCCAGTGTCACCAAATTAGGGTTTTTTGTCGACTGAGGCCTCCAGAGTGAAATTTTCATAGGAGATTGAGCCAAGGCTTCAAAATATGACTCAATGTGCTCAAAATAATCCTAGGAGTCCCTTTTCAAATTTAAATCACCCTCAGAAAATGCATTCCTCAAAAGTCGGGAATTAGGGTTTCTCCGCGCCGAACCGCTCCGGAGCCAAAAGTCAAAACGTGACTTTTTTGGCAAAAATGATCCTTATGACTCATATTTTCATAAGATATGATTTATAATGTCATTTGAACAAGAATTGATCAAGAAATCATGATAACTTGTAAAAGGCGTAATCTTGAAAAATTGAAAATTTTTCTAAGTTACTAAGTTTGGATGTTTTTGGTGCCAACTTCCAAGGGCCATAACTTTTGATCCAAGCTGCCATTTTGAGTGATCCAAAGTCTGATTTGTAGGTCTTCCTACATTCTGCAAAAGCTCCAACTACATGAAACTCTAATTCTTCATGGATTTTTGGTTATGAATGGATCAAAGTGGGGAAAAATCAAAGATTTAACACTTAGTACAAAACTGTCTAAGTTTCAGCCTTGAACATCAATGCTCATGGGGATTTTTCAACTAAGTCCAGATAGTTTCAAGACAAAATATAACCACACATGAATTGTACCATATAAGGGCTTTTTAAAAAGTACATGAGCATTCCATAACTCCATTTGAGCAAGGAGATATGATCCTCCCAAGATGACATTTTCAAACTGTTTTGTACAAGACAGATTTGTGCATTTTTGCTCGAATTGGTTAAATTAGGCAATTGCAAGCCTTGTCATCCATTTGGACACATCAGAGGATAACATCAAAGGGAAAATATCTAATCCACAAGCCTCCCAAGTCCAAGGATCTACATGTAGCTATGTGTCACCTAAAATGGCTAGAAATCTCAGACTCCAATTTTGTTTCAATGCATTCAACGGATTCACAAGGTGGCAAGCATCAAGTCATTGCTAACTGAATTAAGTCAAGCCTTATCTCTGAACCAAAGGACTCATAGCCTGTGCCCTAACCTCAAGTCAATGGCTAGAGGAGACTTGAGATTCCATTTGATCACCATTGGCCAAGGGACTGTCCAAGCCTCCATTCACTATTGATGCAAAAACAAACTTGTTGCACTATAAATAGACATCAATTGTGATCAGTTTGAGTACACCAAAGCCTCAGAACACTGGATTTACTCAAAATCTCTCTTTCACTCCAAAAATGCCTTCATTTGCAAGTCACTATCGAATTTTTCATTAGAGAGCAATTCCATCACCACCAATTGTTCTAACACATTCCATACATCATATATGAGCTGATCAAACACTACTCACACTTCTGAAACATCAGGATCATCATCTCAATTTCTCACTTGGATCAATTGCAGTCAGAGTTGAGCCAGCCTATCCAAAGAGTTTCGAAACATCCTGAAGGTTGCAACACAATCCTTGAGGCCTAAGGAAGCTATCCAGGTCATTATTTCACTTCTGTAACACCTCTACCACTGAAATCGATTCCTTCTTGCAGAGGTAAGCCTTAAACTTTCAAACTCAATGAATCATGCATCATAAACATGTTTTCAAGTTACCATTGCATTTCAGGATGTCCATAGATCATTTTCCCTCAATCAATTGCTATTTATCTCATGTGTATGGGATTTCATTTAGTTCTTGCATTTTTTAGGGTTCATCTGGTTACTACGTGATATCTTTTGTTACACTGAATTTAAAAAAAATTGAAAAGAACCATTATGTTCCTTGATAAAAAATGCATAAGTTTCATTTTTACATCTTGTAAAATGGTTGAGAAACGAGGGAAATAACTTGCTTCACGCAAGTTTAATGTTGGTCCAAGGAAGAAGATGGCCATGGCGCCATTTTCATGTTTTTAGAACCAAACGTAGTATATATTATACACTTTCCAATATAAGTTTGAATTGGCATTGCACCCTAGTGGAAACACTAGATTTGTGTGTGTACAGCGACCGAGAGGTCTGGGGTTCGAATCCCCCTCGCCCCAGACCTTTTGTGTAGCGTACGATTTTTTTCGGTGACGCGACCACCTTATCGCCATTGGATTTCTCCTCACCACAATGGTAGGAGCGGGGTGCTACTTTCTGATTTCTTATTTATACAGTGAAGCTGGAAGGTAAAGGGAAGCTATCTAAAACAAACCTTGCACACAAATGTTTAATTGAACAAACCCTTAAGAGATTCGGGGAGTCCGAGGTCAGGTTATACAATGGGGAGTTGTCAATTACCCATTCTATATGTGGTTATCCACAGGTTGTTAGCAATTATCCTTACTGTTTTCTACTTACTGGTGTTTGTCTATTGTGGGTTGGGAAAGTTTCTTCCTTGGGAGGTTTTTTAGAGAGGGAGTTTTTGTTGATTTCGGGTTTTTCGAGGTTTTTAATGAGTGAAGGTACTGGACCTAAAGTTTTGGATTGGTGTGAAGGTGCTGGACCTATAGTTTTTGATTGGTGTGCTCGCTAAGATTTCGCAATCTTATGCCTACGTATTCTCGTTAAAGAAAACAGGGAAATCAGAGCAATCGTAGTTCCTCCTAATCTATGGGAGGAAAAAGATATTTTGGTATCTTGTTTAAAGCCCAAGATTAAAGCTAAAGGAGTATTTGTGTCTTGTTCAAAGCCCAAGATTGAAGCTAAAAGTTTGACTGAGAGAGAATTTGTCATCTCTAAAGGGAGACATCTTATCTGTTTATCACAACTGTTGGGTGACTGATTATAAAGGAGGTTTACTTTAACTGGGATATAAGAATCCAGCAATGCCATAATTTCCTTTATAGGGGATTTTTCCTGAAGGGGAAAACTTTAACTCAGTGTAGAGCAATGCCATTTTTCCTTAGGAGTCTTTCATGCTAAGAGAGGGACAGTGGCGTGGATGTAAATAATCCAGTGGCTTTCCTTTATATGTGTCTTGTACAAAGCCCAAGATTGAGGCTGAAAGATATTGACTCAACAAGAAAGTGTTTTAAAAGGTGATTGACTCAATAAGATAGTGCTTTAAGAAATAAGATTGACTCAATAAGAGAGTACTTTGTTTGTTTTGTACAAAGCCCAAGATTGAGGCTGAAAGGGGTGACTCAACAAGAGAGTGGGGAAAAAATCTTTATACAAAGCCTAATATGAGGCTAGAAAAGGCTTGACTCAACAAGAGAGTGCTGGAAAAGTGATGGTCTCAACAAGAGAGTGCTCTTGAGGCTAACTCTGCTGAGGAAAGTCATTATACAAAGCCTAAGAGGAGGCTGGCTTCTGCTGAGGATTATTGAGATCCAGAGGCAGGTCCAAAATGGGGAATCAACTCTTGCTGAGGGTTCCAGAAGAGTTGAGGTATCAGATGCCTTGAGGTTCTGATGATAAGCTGACCCTAGTTGGGGAAATTTAGGATGAAAGACTGAGTTTTAGAACCCACGGGTTTTAACTCTACTGGGGATTGATTAAATGACCAGGGTTTTTTATTGTGTTTGTAGGGAACTTGAGAATGTCTTTGAGATCCAAGATTAGACTGTCAAAGTCTACTGGTATGGAAGGTTTATTTTTGTATGATGCCCAAGAGGAGACTGGTGTTTAAGGGATGAGAATCAACCCTAAAATGGTTTGAGGTCTTGACTCTTTGGAAAGACTGCTCTAACAAAGGATGACTAAGTTCTGTTTTATACCTTTAAGAGGTCTTCAGGGTCCTTGTATCAAGCCCAAGAGAAGGCATGAGAACTTCTAAGAAACTGGAGGGTCCTTGTACAAAGCCCAAGAGGAGGATGGGATGATTTTAGGAAGCCTGCGGGTCCAAACTTAAGAAGAGTTCAAGAAAAGTTTCACCGGGAGTAATCTTTTCTTTAGTGAAGATTTCTAGGGTTTGAAGAAATTTAAGAGAGGTTTCACCGGGAATTAATCCTCACTGGGGAACTGAATTTCTTTGACAATTTCTAATAGTGACAGTCTGAGAAAAGTTTCACCGGGAATAATGCCTTTCTCTTTGTTCCATATTGTATAAGCCCAAGAGAAGGCAAGACTGTATCTGGAATTCCTATGGGGAACTAGTTTTGACTGTTGAAAGAGTGACCACTGGCTTTGTCTAGTTCTAGACTTAATTGCCGGGGAAAACTCTAAGCAGATATATACAAGCATATATATACAAATGAAATATATACTGTATGTAAAAGAGAATGTAGGAGGACTTACATGTGAGCAAGCTTCCAGCACAAACAAATATATATGTGCAAGTATGTAAAAGAAAGCTGATAAAACTTACAGGCGAGCAAGCTTCCATTGTAACAGCTGTATGGTTAGTTGTTCAAGAAATTAAAGAAAGTTTTGATAACAACTATGAATTTGAACCTAAATCAAAATAGAAAGTTGTTTTTGAAAAGATTGTTGGGGCTTATACTCAAGGAAAGGCCCCGATATAACAGTGATCGCACCGTTGTTTTGAAAAATTGTATCGGGACTTATACAACGACTGAGGCCCAAAAAAGGTTTTCTGTACAAAGGGATGAGTCTTACAACTCAAGGAGATGCCCAAAGTATTTGAAAAAGAAAAGAAATGGGACTTACAACACAAGGGTAGGCCCATATGATTTTGTTTTGAAATGGCGATTGCACCGAGATTTTTTGAAATCGCAGTGGGACTTATACAATTACTGAGGCCCAAACAGGTTTTCCTGTACAAGGAATGGGTCTTACGCTCTATTAGAGTCCCAAAGTGTTTTTGAAAAAGATTTGTGAGGGTGAAAATAATTAAAACCCTAATTTGATTTTAGAAAAGTATTTTAATTGAATAAAAATTCAATTAAAATGATCAAAATTATCAAACATGTGTGAAAAACAAGTTGTGATCTTGGATTAATGTTTTAAAAATCATGTTTCATTCATAGAATAATTTGAAAATTATTTGAATTTGAAAAATCAATAGAAAGAAATATTTTTTTAATGTTTAAAAACAAATAAAACATAATTCTTTGCAAAAATACTAAATATATGAAATAAATAATATTTTTGTGAAATTTTTATGGAATAAAATATTTTAACATTTTTGGAAATTTTCAAAAAAAGAACCAATAAAAAATGATTAAAATTGAGAGAGAAATTAATTTTGGAGTTAATTAACAAAAACCATAAAAAATTGCAAAATATGGCAAAATAGCAAAAAATAGCAAAATGGTCTGGGTGGGTGTTGAACCCACGGCCTCTTGGCTAAATACACATGCGCGCTACCACTGGGGTGGTGATACATCCGTGTATCAAAACCACCCCATGAACATATATGGGGTGCCAAGTTCTAGGCCTGGCCAAGGCGCCATGGCCTGGCCCTTGCCCAAGGCAAGACCTAGTTTTGGCAATTTGCGTGAAGGCTCTAACTTTCTCATTTCGCCATGGATTGGGACAAAATTTAGGTGCATCTGACCTAGAATTTCATGAGGAATCCAATGGTGCCCTTGGAATTTTCAGAAAATGTTTCCATTTTAAAATCCGATAGTGATTTCAAAATAGGACAAATTTTGCATGTTCTATGCTATCTCATGGTACATGCAATAATAGCATGATAAATTGGTTCAAAAACAACACATATGATATGTATGAGAGGTCCATGATCAATGGACCTCAAAGCAATGCATGATTTAGAGAGTTCAAGTTGTGATGCACTTACCTCTTGGAGCTTCTTGTGCTACCTGCCAAGTTCCTTATGCCAGAAGTAATTCAATGCTTTAAACACTCTTAATTGATCCCTTAGAAGCTTTTAGGATGATCAGAACCAGCTGGAATCCTCAGGAACAAGTATAGGTCTTTTCTTACAAAAGGGGCAAAAGTGACCAAGATAGTAACTCTCTCAAATGGTGTTCAAGATGAGGGAAACCAATTGAGACTGTTTGAGGATGATATTTGGAGTGTGTTTAAGGTTTGGTTTGGTTTTGGAAGTGACTGAATCAAGACATGGCTTGAAAAATGTAGAAAAGTCAAATTTTGAGGTTTTGGAGGCTGACATTCTGATTTTGGTGTTTCAGATCACAAGTGAGTGTTTGAGCAGCTTAGATATGACATATTGGATGTGTTTGGATCATGAGCTGTGGTGGAATTGCTCTCTAACTTAAAAACTCATAGATGACTTGCAAAAGAAGGCATTTTGGCCTAAAGAGAGAGATTTTGAGGAAAGCATCAGCTGTAGTGCTTTGGTGTACTCAAACTGAGCACAAATGAGCTCTATTTATAGTGCAACAAGTTTGTTTTGCAAGCAATAATGAATGGCAGCTGGTACTTTGGCCAATGTTGATCCAAGGGAATCTTTAGTCTCCTCTAGCCATTGACTTGAGGTTAGGGCACGGGCCTATGGTTCTTTGATTCAGAGTTGAATCTTAACTCATTCAGTTAGGAATGTGTTAGTCTATTCCACCTTGATACATCCGTTAAATGCTTGGAAACAAAATTGGATTCTTTTGCACTTTTTAGCCTTTTTAGGTTTGTTATGGTATGTGTAGATTCTTGGACTTGGGAGGCTTGGGGATCAGATCATTCCCCTTTGATTTTATCCTCTGATGTGTCCAAATGGATGACATGGCTTAGAGTTGTCCAATTTTTCCAAATCGAGCAAAATGCCAAAATCTGCCTTGTACAAGACATTTGGAAATGGTGATTTTGAGGGAATCATATCTCCTTGCTCAGGTTGAGTTATGGGAGGCTCTTGTGCTTTTTAGAAAGCCCTCATATGATACAATACATGTGTGATCATAGTTTGTCTTGAAACTATTTGAATCCAACTGAAAAATCCTCATGAACATTGATGTCCAAGGCTGGTAACTTAGCCAGATTTTCACTAAGTGTTGGAAAAGTGCCATTTTATTCATTTTTGTCATTTTGATCAGTCCATAACTCAAAATCCATGAGGAATTGGAGTTTTAGGTAGTTGAAGCTTTTGTAGAGTGTAGGAAGATCTATAAATCAGGCTTTGGATCATTCAAAATGGTTGCTTGGATCAGAAGTTATGGTCCTTGGAAGTTCGTACCAAAACCATTTTTATTCCATAACTTAGAAAAATTTTGGTTTCTCATGGTTGCCCCTTTTGCAAGAAACCTCACTTTTCTTGATTTTTCTTAATGAATGATGATCAATATCATACATTAACATTATATTTAACTTAGGGGAACCATATTTATGAAAAAATCCAAAAAGTCAAACTTAATTTTGTGCACAGTTGACTTTTTACCGGATGAAATCCAAACTGTGTGATCCTTTGTGAAATCCAGTCCTTGACCTAAATAAAACCTAATGTATGGATTCCATAGGTGTTATAGGGTGTATTGAATCATGTCCCAAGGTTTGGGAGCATGTCCTGGTCAAAAGTCAAAGGTACAGTTGACTTTTTCTTCAAAACCCTAATTGTGGTCCAGATGAAATTGAAACTTGTGAATCAAGCTTTTTGGATCAATCCATTGTTGTAAATGGATCCATGTGGTGTGTTTGAGGCCCTCAAATCATGTCCTGAGGTCTTGGCTCATGCTTTGCCTTAAAAGTCAACTTAGGGGTGAATTAGGTCAAGAAACCCTAATTCCTGATTTTTGGTAAATGCATCTCCCGAGGTTAAATTGACTTAATGATTGGGTTCATGAAGCCCCTTGGAGTATCTTGGGTTGTGCTTTAAAGCATTGGCTCATGCCCAGATGAAAATTTCCATCTGGAGGCCTTGGTCGACCAAAACCCTAATTTGGTGACACTGGCAATCTTGAGGCTTGATCCACTTGGAATGTTGCAACCTTGTACTTGATTCTTGATGTGGGAGTCCTTTTGATCCCTTATGGGTGTTTAAGAGGTTTAGACAAGTTGAAGATCATGTCATTCCTTGATTGATCCTTTGTCTAAGTGCTTTAAGAGGGCTTGAAACCCTAAGTCTTGATTATAGTGAATGCTCAGACATCTTTAAGGAGATTGATGAGGCATGATGGTTCATCCATATTGTGATGATGATTTGTACAATGATGGTAAATATTGGTGGTCAAAATTTGGGGTATGACAGATACCCCTATTTAATCTTCTTAGACCCAAAGGTGTGAATGGCAAAGATATTCGGACATTCAAGGTGCAAGAGGATTAAATATAGGAATACCCGAAATTTTGACGGTGGTTATGAATGGCAGTTTTCTCATCCATCTTCTTTTGCTAAGTAATGGTACTTAGAAAAGGGTAAAAACTTCCCCTCGATTCTGGTTTTTAGTCATGGAACTGGTCTCAGTTTCTGAAATAAACTTCCCCTTGATCCTAGTCTTCAGCCAAGGAACTGGTCTCAGTTTCTGAAATAAACTTCCCCTCGATCCTGGTCTTCAGCCACGGAACTGGTCTCAGTTTCTGGAATAAACTTCCCCTCGATCCTGGTCTTCATCCACGAAACTGGTCTCAGTTTCTTTTTATCGAGTTTCTTCCTTGATAAGGGATGCTATTTGTAGCGGTCTTTATCAAACTTCTCGCCGAATTTTCCTGGGGAGATACCATTTGATGGGAAAAAGTTTTAATGTCAGACCAGCTGGGGAAACCCATTTGTCTGAGCTGTAGAGGTGTGCAAACTTCTCTGTTAGAGACGCCATTTGTTGACTCTACTGGGGAAAAACGAGTCTCTTGAGAGACCGTTTTTCGGTTAGGGATATTACATCATACTCTTCTTTGAGATCTTCTCGAAGAAATGCCATGTGATATAATCCGATTTTGAGGTGCTGATAACTTCACTAACATTGATTTTCTCTGGAGAAAACCCCATGTGTTGCTGAGAGTCTTTAGTTGAGAGACTTTCTCTGGGGATTTTCCTTAACCTGGGAAAGCGAAGATATCATCTTCAATGGTGAAGAGTGACGTTTATCGAATGCCTTCTTGCCTTTCAGAGGTTCAAGTTATCAAAGTGGTCGAGGACCGTCTCCAATCTAGAAATAAACTGGGGGAGAGATATTGTTCAGACAAAACATTTCTCGATGAGGAAAGAACTGACAACTCGATTGATAAGAGGACTTTATCACTTGGGGATAAGACTGACCAGAGTGATATTGATGCAATATGAATATGAGTATGAATCAATAATGCATGATGTATGTATGTTTATGCTGACAAAACTGACGTGACATACAGACTAATAGATGAACACGACTAGATACTCGACCACGGTGGGGGATGAAAAGTATCAATGTTCCAAGATAGCAATCCTGCCTTGCTTAGGAGAGACGATCCCGGTGGGGGAGAAAGAATTATTCAATCGGCTTAAGAGGTACGAACTCTGCCGGGGATGTCAGATGAAACATGGTCTCTAATACAGTTGATCCTTCATTCAGGCGTACTGGTTTAGAAAGAGTACTTTGATTCTGCACTTTGGGGTTCAACCACCTTCGGAGAAGCGATCGATGTTCTTTCGATGTTCAACAGTCAAAAGAATTGCCATCTTTATTTTAAAAGCATAAAATTTTTGACAAGTAAATTCATTTTTGTTTTATTTCAAGAATCGTTGATCATGTTAAAAATTCCATTTTGTAAAGCTAAAACAAATAAGAATTGCAAACAAAAGCACTATTGCTCAAATTTTATTGATAGGATGGAAATCAGCCAAGCGCGTGATCCCATAGAGTATTTACAAAGTTTAGAAAATGGTCATTTAAGGGAAAAGGGCTAAATTGAAACATAACGTCCGTTATCTTTCTACCATCTTTGAATTCTGGACATCCTGAGCTTCTGTCAAAGATGATTTTGACTGGAAGTTCTCTTAATGGATGGCATTACTGCTGAGGAGTTGAACTGATCAGACGTAGTACTTGCCATGAATCTCTAATTTTTGCCTGGACCGCCCTTTCGGGTTTTCAATCCACCGAGACATTTTTTTTATTTAGGAAAAGTATTTCTTGACTACATCAACATTTGTGGGGTAGGCAAATTCCTCTCCATCCATGGTTGCGAGTCTCAAGACGCCGCCTGAGAAGGCTTTCTTGACCACACAGGGGCCGTCATAATTCGGAGTCCATTTGCCCCGGGAATCAGTGAGGAATGATTGTATCTTCTTGAGCACAAGGTCTCCTTTCCTGAAGATACGAGGTCGGACCTTTTTGTCAAACGCTTTCTTCATTCTCTGCTGATACAAGTGACCATGGCATAGTGCCGTTATTCGATTTTCTTCGATTAGGTTCAGTTCGTCGTGTCTGCTTTGGCACCATTCAGCCTCTGTTAGCTTAGCTTCCATCAATAACCGGATTAATGGGATCTCTACTTCTATGGGGAGCACTGCTTCCATGCCATATACTAGAGAGAAAGGGGTTGCCCCTGTTGAAGTGCGGACAGATGTGCGATAACCGTGAAGGGCAAAGGGTAGCATCTCGTGCCAGTCTTTATAGGTTACAACCATCTTTTGAACAATCTTCTTGATGTTCTTGTTAGCTGCTTCTACCACCCCGTTCATCTTAGGTCCGTAGGGAGATGAGTTATGGTGTTCGATCTTGAACTCAGCGCATAACTCTTTCATCATTTTGTTGTTCAAGTTAGATCCATTATCAGAAATGATTTGACTTGGAACACCATAATGGCAAATGAGATTGTTTTTTCTAAAGCGGACTACCACTTGTCGGGTTACATTGGCATATGACGCGACTTCGACCCATTTGGTGAAGTAGTCAATGGCTACCAGGATGAACCGATGTCCATTTGAAGCCTTGGGTTCGATCATGCCAATCATGTCGATTCCCCATATAGAAAAAGGCCATGGGGAAGAAAGAGATTTGAGATGTGTTGGCGGTACATGGATTCTGTCTGAGCATATCTGACACTTGTGACATCTCCTCATGTACTTGTAGTAATCAGATTCCATTGTCAACCAATAGTATCCTGCTCTTAGAATTTTCCTTGCCATTGTGTATCTGTTGGCATGAGTGCCAAAGGATCCTTCGTGAATTTCTTTCATCAGCATGTTTGCTTCTGGTCTGTCGATGCAGCGGAGGAAGACCATGTCAAAGTTTCTCTTATTGAGTGTATCACCGCTCAGGAAGAAGTTGCCTGCCAGTCTTCTGAGGGTTTTCCTGTCTTTTCTTGATGCCCCAAGTGGGTACTCTTGTTTCTGAAGGAAGCATTTGATATCGTGATACCAAGGTTTATCATCTATGACTGCTTTGATCGCGAAGATGTAAGCGGGCCATTCTAGGCGCATTATGTCAATCCATTGACCTACACTAATCATGGAAGAGAGAATGGCTAGTGCATCATCCATGTGATTCTCTTCATGAGGGACGTGATGAAACTCGATTTTGTTGAAGAATGGTAACAACCTTCTCGCGTAGTCTTTGTAAGGAATCAGTCCTGATTGGTATGTGTTCAAATATCCATTGATTTGATTGATAACCAGGGCTGAGTCTCCATACACATCCAAATTCTTAATCCTTAAGTCAATAGCTTCTTTGAGACCCATGATACAAGCTTCGTATTCGGCCTCGTTGTTTGTGCGTTTGAAAGTTAGTCGGGCGGTGAAAGGAATGTGGGTACCCTGAGGTGTTACGATGATTGCCCCAATTCCGTTTCCATAGATATTGACAGCTCCGTCAAAGATTAGTCCCCATTGGGAACCTGGTTTTGGCCCTTCATTGGGTAGCGGTTCATCGCAATCTTTCATTTTCAAGTACATGACATCTTCGTCTGGGAAGTCAAATCTGACTGATTCCTAATCGTCAATCGGTTGATGAGCCAAATGATCGGCTAAAATACTTCCTTTGATGGCTTTTTGAGCATGGTATTCTATGTCATAATCTGATAACAACATCTGCTAACGGGCGATCCTTCCCGTGAGATCAGGTTTTTCAATGACGTACTTGATCGGATCCATTTCGGAGATTAACCAAGTAGTGTGAAAAATCATGTACTGGCGAAGACGTTTGGCTGCCCAAGCCAGAGCACAATAAGTTTTCTCAAGCATAGTGTACCGAGTTTCACAGTCGGTAAATTTCTTGCTTAAGTAGTAAATGGCAGACTCTTTTCTTTTCGTTTCATCTTGTTGGCCAAGTATACAGCCCATTGAGTCTTCCAAGACTGTTATACAGCCCACTGGAGGTGACAGGATTGGCAGATTCAACAAATATTCCTTCATACTGTCGAAGGCTTTTTGGCAGTCTTCTGTCCATACACAGCTTTGATTCTTTCTGAGTAGTTTAAAGAATGGGGTGCATGTCGCGGTCATGAGGGATATGAATCTGGAAATGTAATTCAGATGCCCTAGGAATCCTCTGACTTGTTTTTCAGTCTTTGGAGAAGGCATTTCTTGAATGGCCCTGACCTTGTCAGAATCAACCTCAATTCCTTTATGGCTGACGATGAACCCCAAGAGTTTTCCTGAGCGGACACCGAATATGCACTTATTGGGATTCAAACGAAGTTTGTATTTTCTCAGACGCTCAAATAGCTTTGACAAGTGGGTTACATGTTCCTCTTCTGTTTTAGATTTGGAAATCATATCATCGACATACACTTCGATTTCTTTGTGCATCATGTCATGAAACAGAGTAGTCATGGCCCTTTGATAGGTTACCCCTGCGTTCTTCAAACCAAACGACATTACCTTGTAACAAAAGGTGCCCCATGGGGTGATGAATGAAGTTTTCTCCATATCTTCCGGCGCCATTTTGATTTGATTATAGCCCGAGAATCCATCCATGAAGGAGAAGACTTTGAACTTTGTTGTACTGTTTACCAGCATGTCTATGTGCGGTAGGGGGAAGTCATCCTTTGGACTGGCCTTGTTCAGATCCCTGTAGTCTACACACATTCTAAATTTTTGGTCCTTTTTTGGAACTGGTACTATGTTAGCTAGCCATTGAGGATATTCTGAGGTGGCGAGGAAACCCGCGTCAATCTGTTTCTGCACTTCCTCTTTGATTTTGATAGCCATGTCTAGGTGAGTCCGTCTCAGCCTTTGTTTCACCGGCGGACATTCTGATCTTAACGGTAGATGATGTTCCACGATGCTGGTATCCAACCCTGGCATGTCCTGATAGGACCAAGCAAATACATCGGGAAACTCTTTGAGAAGCTCTATCAAGCCTTTTCTGACAGTCGGACTAAGCAGTGCCCCAATCTTGACTTCTTTTCTCTCTTCTTCTGAACCCAAGTTGACCGTTTCCAACGGCTCTTTGTGAGGTTCAATGGACCTTTCCCCTTGTCTGAGTAATCTGGAGATCTCTTCTAGAATTTCTTCGTCTTCTTCTTCTTCGGCTTCAAATACCGGGAATTCAAAGTTGGGAGAAGGCATCGGATCGTATGTTTCAATGGTGTTTAAAACAAGCAATCTGCATGACGTGATGATTTGTTTTAAAAGAGATAGAGAGAAATGCAAGAGTGTGTGCAGTGTATTTTCCGAAAAATGCTCATTTTTATTATTTTGAGTTGCTTTTAGGATTACCATTTTCTGAAAAAGCGAAAAGTGAAAACAGCAATAAATGCGGAAATTACAGAACGACATTTATTTATTTATGGTTTTGTCGATTCTTGAAACTACAACCCTATAATACAAAACTCTGTCGCTTTGGGCGAAGCGAAGAGGGATATTTACATAAAAGTGAGCCCTATAAAAACATCTGTTTCACCTGGGTAGGGTGAAAGGTTAAAACAAAGATGGCAATTACTTAGACTTATGAACGACTTTCGGGACATCGACAGCAACCCATTGGTGGTGAACTCCTATGCGAATCACAAAGTCTGGTACCTTCTTTCTTGGTTTGTCCTCAGAAATGACGCTGATTTCTGGCGGAGCAGGATCGTTGGAGTCTTCCTCCCATGCAGAGTTGTCGTAGACGAACTCTTCTGTTGTATCTTGCACAGTGTTTTCATTCTCAGGCGGATCTCCCTATCCAGTTGGCCGGATGTTTTTGAGCCTATTACGAGAGCTTTCAGGAGCGGTGTACTTGACCAAGAAGTCGTACTTGCCACTCGGTTGTCCTAAAGTGTCCCATACCTCTACGGGTTTGGAGGAGTCATCCTTCTCGATGACGTTTACCTCAGGAAAAGCATAGTTAATAAACTTTTGTCCTGCAATCTTTGCAGATTCATTGTTGTGCCGGATATCTTCAGAATGTCCTGAGTAATGATCCCATGATTTGGTGGGGACGCAGGTATTCTTTTCAATAATGCTCAGCTGATATGCATCATTGGGCAAACTCTTTTTCCCCAAGTCTTCTGGGTACGGCTGCCAGATAAGCAAGTCATCTAGCGGGTCATAATAGTCATAGTCGAAGTTGTCTTTCATCGGAGTGTCCTCCTCCAATGAGTTAGGTGGAGCGCGACATCCTTCCGGATCACAATCTTCGTACATCATCTTGACGTCTGATCTTGGTATATGTCTCAGACTCTGTGTGGGAAAGCAAAATGGCGTATGCGTTTCTCCCTGAGACATATAACTGTCCTCGTTGAGATAGGACTTCCACTCTTCATCTGTATCGGAGGAGTCACCCTCAATGATGGTGTGTACTTCTTGAGACACTGGGTAGAGAAAGCCTCCACTGTGGAAGAAGTCCTGAATGGGATGAAAACCTTCATCTTTAGTAGTCCGAGTACAGGCTGAAGAGAAACCAAGACCTTTCTTTGTTTTGTTATCAGTAGGAATGACAATTTGTCCCCATCCCTTTACGTCGTTACTCTTGACCACTTCAAGAGCATCTTTGTATGAGGAAATCGACGTTCCTTTTTCCGGTCGATTCTAATTGCTCACCGAGAGTCCTTCAAACTGGGTTCCAACGACCTCATCGGGTTCTACACGTGACAATGATGATAAGTTGCGCACTATTAAGGCCTGTTCTCCGCATACTGTGACTAACTTGTCATTCTAGACGAACTTCAGCTTCTGGTGAAGTGTCGAAGTGACTGCCCCAGCTTCGTGTATCCAAGGTCTTCCTAATAAACAGTTGTAATCTGCCCGGATGTCCATGACCTGGAAAGTGACTTGGAAAGTGTGAGGCCCGATAGTTATGGGAAGGTCGACTTCGCCGATAACTGTTTTTCTAGATCCGTCAAAGGCTTTGACGATGACCTCACTACCTCTCATCGAGGATCCTTGAAATCATAGTCGCATCAGAGTAGATTTTGGCATAAGATTCAGAGATGATTCGGTGTCTACCAGTACGCTGGCTAAAACATCGTCCTGGAAATTGACTGTAATGTTAAGCATCATGTTGTGATTCTTGCCTTCTTCTGGCAGTTCTTCATCACTGAATCCTAAATTGTTGTAGTAAGTGATGTTGGAGATGATGTTGTCAAATTGTCTTATCGTCACATCTTGTCCCACAAAGGCTTGCTCTAAGACTTTCTGTAGAGCTTCCCTGTGAGCTTCGAAACTGAGCCAGAGAGATAGCACAGAGATTCAAGACGGAGTTTGCAACAGTTGGTCTACAATGTTGTACTCGCTCTTTTGGATGAGCTTCAGCATCTCATCGTTGTTCTTTGAAAGGCCGGGATTACTGGATTGACCGACTGGTTGATTGGGAACTTCTGTTTGAGGTTCCTTTTCTTTGGTGGGTTCTCCAACTCCTTTGTTGAAGATCTGGCCGCTCCGTGTCACTGGAGGGATGTCAGCAATGATTATGACGGAGGGTAATAGAGTTTCCTAAAATTCTGGTATCAGATGTGTGATGTTAAGTGTGATGTCACAACACCACAATCTGCTATATGAACAAGGCAATAACAACAGTAAATAACACAATGAATTATTCACCCAGTTTGGTCTAACTACCTATGTCTGGGGGCTACTAAGCCAGGGAGGAAATTCACTATTAGTAGTATTAAATTACAGACTCAACAATCCCAGTTGACATCTACCTAACTTAATCACTACCCAATGACACTTCTATCTAAGAAACCACTTAGGTATGAGAAACCACTCACTCCCTAAATCACCTCAGTGATACAATCCAATGATTACACTTTAAAACCCACCTTGATTCTGCTTAACAGCTTTGATCAAGAACAACGCACTCTTGCTTAAAAGCTTTAGAGTGAATACACTTACAACTCAAAATATTAACACCAATTCAAACATGAATGGTTTACAAAAACACACACGAAGACACAAATGACACTCAGTCTTTAGCTCTCTTTCTTCATTTTTTTCCAACAAGGGTTGAGCCTGCTTTTATAGAATTCTGTCTTGGGCTTGGACCATTTCCAAAATATCTGATTTGATTTGTTTTAAAACCAGAATTTAAAACAGATTTGATCTTCAAATCTTTTTAAATCTTTTCAAATCAGCCCTAATGTTAGTTACATGATCTGCTCCATGATCTGCAAATTATCTGATTGAAAATATCTTCTCCAAGATATTGGCATCCAATCTCTCTAACAGATCTCCTCAAAACACACTAACACGCGCAACCCTAAAACATTACAACCTGATGTTCTAATGGTTTGATAACTGATGTCAAGACATCAAGTATAACATCAACATATAAAACTTCAACCCTGCAACAACTAATGTTAGGAACCAATGTTATGACATCAGACATACGACATCAACATTGTCCAACTTTGTTTTACCAAAATTCCAGCCAATACAAGAACTAACAATCTCCCCCTTTGGCTAATTTTGGCTAAAACAATCTCTGCCAACATCAGAGGTACCTGCAGCGGAAAAACTTCATACCAGCAGCAATCACAATCAAACTTCACAAAGCTAAACTCCCCCTCAAAACAAGAACCAGCATACCAGCTGTTCAATCATGCACACTTCCCCTCAAGCCTAGAGCCACATCAGACAACTGGGCAACACATAGGCTAACTCTCCCCCTTTTTAGCCACAATTGGCCAACTACCAACAAGTTATACCCTAACACTTTACTACTGTCAGTCCTACTAGCTCTCCTTGTCAGTCTAAAGTCAGCACCACAAGACAAGACAAATCATAGAACAAAACCAAGATAATCATAAAAGTACTTTTTATCCAAGTTACACACCATGCACACAATGTGCAGAAACAAAAAAAAACTACAAACTACAAAAGCAATAAATAACAGAAGCAGCACTTCAATCTTCATTAGCATCCGAACCATCTGCAGTATCCTCATCACCTGAATCTTCAGTATTGACATTCACATCATCTTCACCCTGTTCCAAGGATTTGATCATCTGCTCAATTTTCATCTTCCTAGCAGTGCTAGTACTGATAACCATATCAAGATCCTTGCAGGTTGCCTTCAATTCTTCAATCAACTCAGTTTTAGTACTGACCTTCTTAACACCAGAACTTGATGTTACAACCATGTCTGGAACATGATTCCCAACAAACAGCTTGGGGTGCAAGGATAAAGCTGACTCCCTCTTACATGCTACATTTGAACTAGTTAAAATTCCAGGATGTTGATCTAAGATCATTCCACAGACAAGTGAAGGGAATGCTATAGGCATCTTGATAGCATTAGTGGCATCATGCTTCACAACTTGATCAAATATGTAATTTCTATAATTGAACTTGACCTTTTTCACAACAGCATAGATAAACCTTCCTAATCCCACAGCTATGGTGGTTTTGTGATTAGTAGGTACCCAGTTAGCAGCTCTAATTCTGTGCAAAATAGCATACTTGATACTGAGTTTGCTAGCTGTCAATTTACCTTTCAGTGGCCAAACCTTCACTTGAGTGGCTGTGATCTCTTTACACACCTCATTATCAGTCACTTCCAGTTCACAACCCTCTTGCTCATCTCTTCCCAGATACTTATTGATGGTACTAGGAGAGAAATTAATACACTTACCCCTAACAAACACCTTCATGAAGTCCACACTTCTTTTATCAGAAATGTCTATAGGAATGTTAACAACAAGTTCCTTAACAAGTCCACCATAGCACTTAGAGAATTTTGTCACAGTCTTCAACAGACCAGCAGCATGAATGAGCTCCATAATTTCTTTCATCTCTAATGCATCTTTGCCCAGCTCTCTTTCCAGAGCTAATCTCCTTTGACACACAAATTTCCACATTGGAGCACTGCTAGCATAATGAAAGGATATGTTGTCCACTGGAACTTCAGGAACCTTATCAGAAATTATCTTCAAAATGGACTTTCTGACAGGGATGATGTCTTGAACATCTTCCTCAACATCATACTTAGATCCAGATTCTTCTCTAATCTTTCTCTTTTTGGAGGTCATAGCAACCTTGCTCCAAGATTTAGTTGGACCAACTACAGATGTCTTTTTCTTCTTGCCTTCAGCTGTCATCTTAGGAGAAGATTCCACAGTCTTTCCTTTTCTAGTCTTCAATCTATTGGCAATACCAGGAACAACATTACCAATTACTTCATTATCAGATAAGTCAACAACATCCACCACATCAACATTCTTCTTCCCTCTTGGACTAGGAGTAACATCCCTAGCAGGTGATGTTCCAACATCATGTTCAACATCAACCTCATCTTCAACATGAGTATCCCTTTCTCTTTCAGCTTCAGCTTCAACTTCATCTTCAATCTCAGCATCTTCAATGACTGAAACAGCCAATCTGTGATGATTGGTTTCAGAAGTTTGCATGTCACCCTTTTCTCTAACAGATTGATCAGCAGGCCTTTGACTCAGAGGTCTAGATATTCCCTTCACAGAAATCCCTTTCTCAAATATTTTTGTGACAATCTGATCAATACTTTTGTCCACATCTACCCTTTCTTCAACAACTTGAGGAAGAGAGGTGGTAGTCCTAGGAGTAGGTTTGTCTCCAAACAACACACTAGTGACAAACGCTCTACTTTCGCTATCATCTTCAATATTAGACACCAAAGCTATGCTTTTGGTCTTCTTTTCAGGCTCCTCATTCAATCCCAACTCAAAGGTTTGAAGAGAACCAATCAACTCATCAACCCTCATCTTGCTGATGTCTTGAGCTTCTTCAATAGCAGTCACCTTCATTTTATATCTCTTGGGAAGGGATCTGAGAATCTTCCTTACCAGCTTCTCTTCAGTCATTCTTTCTCCTAAAGCACTAGAAGCATTGGACAGCTCAAGAATATTCATGTCAAAATCATGAATGGTTTCATCCTCCTTCATCTTCAGATTTTCAAACTTTGTAGTCAGCAGTTGAAGTCTTGACATCTTGACCTTGGAGGTTCCTTCATGAGTAGTTTTCAAGACATCCCAAGCTTCCTTAGCTACTTCACAAGTGTTTACCAGCCTAAAGATGTTCTTGTCAATACCATTAAAGATGGCATTCAAGGCTTTTGAATTTCCAAGTGCAAGCTCATCTTCTTCCTTTGTCCAATCTTCCTTAGGTTTTAGCTTTGTTGTACCATCCTTTTCAACAATAACAGGTGCTTTCCATTCTTTTAAGACAACCTTCCAAGCCCTGCTGTCTAATGACTTCAAGAAGGTAACCATCTGTGGTTTCCAATAGTCATAATTAGAGCCATCTAGAATAGGGGGTCTATTCAAAAATCCACCACTCTCCTTGTCCATTGCACCAGAAAGTATCAGCCCAAGATCTCACCCAGATGCAGAGCAGGATGCCAGCTCTGATACCAATTGAAATTCTGGTATCAGATGTGTGATGTTAAGTGTGATGTCACAACAACACGATCTGCTATATGAACAAGGCAATAACAACAGTAAATAACACAATGAATTGTTCACCCAGTTCGGTCTAACTACCTCATCTGGGGGCTACCAAGCCAGGGAGGAAATTCACTATTAGTAGTATTAAATTACAGACTCAACAATCCCCGTTGACATCTACCTAACTTAATCACTACCCAATGAAACTTCTACCTAAGAAACCACTTAGGTATGAGAAACCACTCACTCCCTAAATCACCTCAGTGATATAATCCAATGATTACACTTTAAAACCCACCTTGATTCTGCTTAACAGCTTTGATCAAGAACAACGCACTCTTGCTTAAAAGTTCTAGAGTGAATACACTTACAACTCAAAATTGTAACACCAATTCAAACATGAATGGTTTACAAAAACACACACAAAGACACAAATGACACTCAGCCTTTAGCTCTCTTTCTTCATTTTTTTCAACAAGGGTTGAGGCTGCTTTTATAGAATTCTGTCTTGGGCTTCGACCACTTCCAAAATATCTGATTTGATTTGTTTTAAAACCAAAATTTAAAACAGATTTGATCTTCAAATCTTTTTAAATCTTTTTAAATCTTTTCAAATCAGCCCTAATGCTAGTTACATGATCTGCAAATTATCTGATTGAAAATATCTTCTCCAAGATATTCGCATCCAATCTCTCTAACAGATCTCCTCAAAACACACTAACACGCGCAGCCCTAAAACATTACAACCTGATGATCTGATGTTTTGATAACTGATGTCAAGACATCAAGTATAACATCAGCATATAAAACTTCAACCCTGCAACAACTAATGTTAGGAACCAATGTTATGACATCAGACATACGACATCAACATTGTTCAACTTTGTTTTACCAAAATTCCAGCCAATACAAGAACTAAAATTTCCTTTCCATTTTTGATTGTTGTTGCATCATACTTGTAAGGGATAGCCTTATTGGATTTGTACGGTATTGGTCCTGGCAGATAGATAACCACAGGAGCCTTTTGATTTTTCTGACCATCGTAGCTAGCCTTAATGGGTTCGAGGTTGAGAATCTTTCTACTATCAAGAGGAACTCTTGATTCATGGAGTAGAGGGATTATGGCGCATACGTCTTTGGCCATCTCATGTTTAGAGATTAAGACAATATCTTTGCTTTGATCAGGGAGATAGCCGGGTATCCCGATGGTTGACCCAGAACTTGAACATGGTCGGATCTCTTTGTGGTCTAACTGATTTTGAAGAGCCGCTCGTACAAGGTAGCATCCTTGGTTGTTTTCCGAGCAAACTCTACAGCGCTCATCATTGTGTGATGGCACCCAGCCACGTCCGCTTTGTATGCAGTGCAACTTTACTAGATCTGTTTCCATCGAGCGGACATCCTGACTTTGATACCTATCAGGATTCTTGTCAGTCATACTGATCTGTTGTGTAGCTTCATCCAAGTAGATTGGAAGCCACCAGTGGTCCGACAAGTGTTGAAGTATTCTTTGGACGAGTGCACACCCTTGATCGTTCTCACAACACACTTTACTGCCTTGATAATCATGTGAAGCCAGAAAACCGAGCCTGACTTGGTTAGTGTGTAATTCTACCAGACTCGTATTCATTAAGCGAATATCAAAGATCTGAATCATATTGACTTGATGAATATCTCTATCATGGTAATCCTGAATCCATCCGAGATCCATCTGACGCTGGAGGGCCTCTTGTACAAAAGAGCATCCCTGATTGTTTATTGAGCAGATCGGACAGGAATTGTAATCGTGTCGTGGCAGATCATGGTATTGACTTTGCCTTGAGTGCATCTCCACCAAGTTGACGTTCATCGCCAGAATGTTGTGGTTCTGAATAATGTTAGGATTTGCGTGAGCCATATTGACCTCATGGATTCGATGATCTTGAATCCATCCGAGATTCATTTGTTCTTGTAGAGCTGATTGCACTATGAAACATCCTTGATTATTCTTTGAGCAGATATCACACTGGTGATAATTGTGAGGTGGTACATGACCGTACCCGCTCTATCTGCAATGCATCCTGACCAGATTGGTTCCTAATAGGAGTACATCGTGAATTTGATAACTGTGGCTAGATCCTTCCTCTATTAAATTCACTGCAGTCTTCTCATGTTGAGGTAACGGGTTCATTTGAACATTTGGATTAGTATCTTTGAAAGATAGGACCCCGTTCCTGAAAAGCTTCTGCACATCAGATTTGAAACTGAGATAGTTCTCGATGTTGTGCCTCGGCCCTCCTTAATGGTAAGGGCAAGTTTGACCCGCTTTAAACCAAAAAGGCGGATTTTTCGATACTGTAAGAGGAGACCTAGTTTGGACATGCCCCTTGACCAGTAAGAGTGGAAACAGTTCTGCGTACAACATTGGTATAGGGTCAAACCCTGGTGGTCGTGTCGTACGATTGTTATTATTGTACTGAGGACGAGCCTACTGAAGAGGTTGTTGTATCCTTTGCTGATACTGTTGTTGATTTGGTTGGCTCTGAGCAACCTGAGGTTGATACGTTGGAGCCGGTGCAGGGTTGATAGCAAGAGTTACTGCTGGTACTAATTGATACCTTTGTCTTTGCTTTCTGAGAGAGATATTACCAATATCTTGCTCTTTTTTCTTAGGGAAAGCACTACCGTATCTTTTGGTACTGCTTGGTGGTCCTGTATCTTTGACCAGACGTCCTTCTCTGACTGCTTCTTCAAGGCGTACTCCCATGTTCACCATCTCAGTGAAGTCACTGGGCGCACTGGCGACCATTCGGTCGTAATAGAATGAGCTTAAGGTTTTCAAAAAGATCTTTGTCGTATCTTTTTCCTTAAGAGGGGGACAGATCTGGGTGGCAATTTCTAGCCATCTCTGAGCATATTCATTAAAAGTTTCCTTATCCTTCTGCGACATTGCTCTGAGTTGATCTCCGTCTGGTGCCATGTTCAGGTTATACTTATACTGTTGAACGAAAGTTACGCCAAGATCTCTGAAAGTGTTGATTTTAGTGCAGTTTAAACCCATGTACCATTTGAGTGCGGCACCGGTTAAATTGTCTTGGAAATAATGGATCAGTAGCTGTTGATTTTTTGTCTGAGTTGACATCTTTCGAGCGTACATCACTAAATGACTTTAAGGGCAAGAGTTGCCCTTGTATTTTTCAAAGTCAGACACCTTGAATTTGTGCGGGATTTTCACATTAGGGACCAGACAAAGGTCTGCAGCGTCCTTTTCGAATAAATCCTGACCGCGAATGGCATGCAGTTCCTTCTGCATCTCCAGGAATTGCTCCTAGAACTCATTCATTCTTTCGTACGTGTTTTCGTTCCCACCAGAAGGTATTTGTCGAATCTGTCCTTCCGGGACAGTGTGTACCATTGGTTTTGGTATTGTCATTACGGCAGTGACTTTTGGTGCTTCTATGCCTCGAAGTTTGTAACCTTCAGGAGTTGCTGTCATCACTCTTTCATCTTCACTTTCCCGAAGTTTGTAACCTTCAGGCCCAGCGGTTCCTGCTGCAGTTTCTGGGTCTTCCGTGACCGGCGGGATATATCCTCCAGGGATAAAGTTTATAGGCATGCCCCAGGGACGATCTTTAGGCATGTTATACCGAGGATCATATGTCTCCACTATGGGTGTAGATATGGTCTCTAAGATCACAGTCCTTTGTTGTTGTCTCTGAGCTGCTGCCAGAGATTGCATGTCATTGTGAAGTTTCCTCAGATCTTCCTTCAGAGCGTCGACTTCTTCTCTCAGCTCTCTGTTCTCTTCCTCAAGATCGTCCATTTTCTTTTGTCGATTGGCCCGAATATTGTATGAATAAGACAGTTTGACTCTAGAATCGTGACACATACGTGAGATTCGAAGATAAGAAGAACGCTTATGTGAGAATGGTGAATGCAATGATATATATATATATATATATGTGTGTGTGTGTGTGTGTGTGTGTGTGTGTTTTTTTTTTTGTTTTTTACTTTAATCAAAAAGAAACTTCAATAAATAGATTGCAAATATCACATAGCGGGGAGACCCCGTTTTATTGAATTTGAAAGATTGCAGAAAGGGAAATACAGTATTTTACAAAGTGTTGTAAAAGGAAATGTCTAAACTTATGGATCTTGAGTCTTCTCTGAAGAGAACTCAGATGCTGGTTCTAGTATTTTCCTTTTCTTTGACCGGGGCTCTTCAGTCGTTGTCGGGTCATCAGTCATTTGCCAAGTGAAAGGAGCGAGCAAATTTCTTCGGTCTTCTTGACTTTCTACAACATGTTGCTCTAATATCCTAATCAGAGCGTGCTTTTCTTTTAACAGTTGCTGAATTTTGGTACACTCCACATTGAGAATTTGGTACTTATTTTTCCAAGAGCTTTTCTCCCGTTGAGCCTTGTTGAGAGCGACCTGGAGTTTTTCCGTATCAGACATAAAATAAAGGACATATTCCTTTAACGGAAGAACTTCTTGACGAGGGTAAGGCATCTTCAGCTTGAGAGCTCTAGTTTGTACCCAGTGGAGATAAGGTTCCACGGAGATACAGTCCGGTTTTCTTATAGACTCTCTTCCTTTCCTGTGAACATGTTGCCATGCATGCACTATTTCCTTCTTTAGTGCTCTGTCATTTTCTCCTTCCTTGAAGAAAAGACCTTCCAGATGAACATTACACGGTATATGCTTCATTGGGTATTTGAGTTGACGGCGAACTAAAATTGGATGATAGTTGATTCCTCCTTTAGTTCCTATGAGGGGTACATTAGGGAAGTTTCCGCATCGGTCGATGATCTTTATCCCCTCATAAATCCTATTGTACCAATCTATGTCAGAATTGGTAAGAGACATGATTCTCTGTGACCAACGTAGAGCACTCTTACAGTCCCAAAAAGTAGCAGACTTAGGTAAATGGGAAGTGAACCATTTGTAAAGCAGGGGTACACAGCATGTGATCATTCCTCTGCTGTACAGATTCCTTAAGTGTACAAAATGATAAGCCTTTGTGAGTAAGGTTGGTACAGGGTTTCCAATCAGAAATATCTTAATGGCATTGGTATCGATGAAGTTATCAATGTTGGGAAAAAGGAACAACCCGTAAGTGAGTAGAACAAAGATATCCTCTAAAGCAGTAACGTTTCCTACACTGGCAAAGTAAAGGGCTTTCTCTACCAAAAACTTGGCCGGTAAACCTTGGATTCCTTCCTTAGTGGTCATGTGAGTCCTGACTTCTGACTCGTCCAAATATATTACTCTTGCAATGGTTTGATCTTTTGGAATTTCCTCCAGTCCAGAAAATGGAGCTTGGTCAGTGATGGGTAAATCAGTTAGGTGAGAGTACTCTTCCAACGTTGGTGCCAGTTGATAATCCGGGAATGTGAAACAGTGATAAACCGGATCGTAAAACTGAATTAGCGTAGACAGGATTCCTTCCACTATATGGACCCTTAACAGAGACAGCAGTCCTTCATGCTTAGCTCTGAAAGCATCAGGGTTGGTGATCATCCTTGCCAACCCCCTTAAATCCTCTAGCTTTGGAGCCTTGAAGGTATACTTGTGCATCTTTCTTATACCAAAATCCATAACGCAATATTTCTCTCTGATATTTGCAATTATTGTTTTAGTTTTATTTTGAAAAAGAAAGAGAAGAGAAAAGAGAAGATTTTTCTTTGTTTAAGAGTTTTTTAAATGAATGCATGAATGCATCACACAAAAACATTGAAAAAACATGGGTTCAAGGGTTCAACGTCACAAGCATGGCGTCATGGCTCTACCCATCCCTAAAGGTTGTATTCTGGTCAATTTTTGTACCTGTAGAATGGGTTAAAGGTTCCCAAAATCATTGACCCCCTAGGGATATCAACAGCAAGCTGGTTCACTCGAGCGAGCTGTAGCATCCTAGGGTAATCTCAATTTGGGTGTAGTATCGCGTATCAACTATTTCTAATAGTCACCGCACTACCAAATGGCCACATGGTTAATGTCTACTAAATCCTCAGTTTCACGGATACCACATTGGGACAATCTACTTTCACGAAGATTGTCGTTCAACATTGAATCCACAAAGGGTATCTCCACTGATTTGATGGTCTACCGGGATCGCTTATTCGGGAATCACTCCCTGTAAGACCACTTGTCTATGCCATCACCCTCTTAGGGTTCTCTCAAACTTTCCACATGCGACATCACTCGCATTCCCATTGACAAAAAAATAAACACGGATATCAAGTAGGAAAAGCAGTATATAATATATATAGTATGTAGAAAATTTCTAACAACCTAGACCTCTTAGGAATTCTAATCCTATCCCTAATCTGACAGTCCCCAGCAGAGTCGCCATTTTACTGTAGCATGCGATTTTTGTCAGTGACGCGACCACCTTATCGCCATTGGATTTTTCCTCACCGCAATGGTAGGAGTGGGGTGCTACTTTCTGATTTCTTATTTATCCCGTGAAGCTGGAAGGAAAAGGGAAGCTATCTAAAACTAACCTTGCATGCGAATGTTTAACTGAACAAACGCTTAAGAGATTCGGGGAGTTCGGGGTCATGTTATATAATAGGGAGTTATCAATTACCCATTCTATATGTGGTTATCCACAGGTTGTTAGCAATTATCCTTATTGTTTCTACTTACTGGTGTTTGTCTGTTGTGGGTTGGGAAAGTTTCTTCTTTGGGAGGTTTTTGAGAGAGAGAATTTTTGTTGATTTCAGGTTTTCCGAGGTTTTTAATGAGTGAAGGTACTGGACCTAAAGTTTTGGATTGGTGTGAAGGTACTGGACCTAGAGTTTTTGATTGGTGTGCTCGCTAAGATTTCGCAATCTTATGCCTACGTATTCCTGTTAAAGAAAACGGGGAAATCAGAGCAATCGTAGTTCCTCCTAATCTATGGGAGGAAAAAGATGTTTTGGTGTCTTGTTTAAAGCCCAAGATTGAAGCTAAAGGAGTATTTGTGTCTTGTTCAAAGCCCGAGATTGAAGCTAAAAGTTTGACTGAGAGAGAATTTGTCATCTCTAAAGGGAGACATCTTATCTGTTTATCACAACTGTTGGGTGATAATACGATTTTACACTACATATTTGGCTCGATTTACATTGAATTATTTAATCATTTTCATTTATTTACATGTTATTTCACAAGTGTTAAGCTTATTTCCAGGTATTTTATCTCAAGTGACTTGTATAAGAAAAGAAGAGAAAAGAGAAGAAAGGAGAAGAAAATAAGGCATTTGACAGTAAAAACCAGATTCTGCACTAAGGGCGCGTGGCGACCGTCACAGGTCCATGGCGACCGTCATGGTACTTTAAGTTGTGACCCTCGTCACATGACTATGGCGACCGGCACAAGCATAATTCCCAGAATTCAAGTTTAAGTTAAGTGGACCACTCAACGGTATCAATTCAACTCAAACCACGTTCAACAAGTCTTCAGAAAGTATCGGCCACTAACACCCACCTGGAGATATTTTCTCCCTGTTTCGCGCCAACTTCTCAAGTTATAAAAAGAAGCAGTTTGCCACACAAAGGCTCTCTTCTCTCTCTCGATACCTAGTTTATGCCATTTTCTGCAGTCAAAGCTTTTAATTCCCTTTCCTTTGTTTTTCCATTCTTTGTTTTCTCAGTACTTAAAAAGCAATAGCTTCCTACACCGGGGAGCTATTGCACTTTAGTTAGTAGTTATTTCACTTTAAGTTTTATTGTTCGAGCAAAGCGAATCCTGCCAGCTTGTGGAGGATCGTGTACTCAAGATTCATTGTTTCCAGGTTTTTACTCAATTAATATAATTGCCCTTTACTTTTAAAAATCATGTCTGCATTAATGTTTTATTGTTTATGTTTGTGTATGTCTGTTAAAATGTCCGGCTAAACTATTTGTATCGGTATGTAATTAAGTCGATCGGAAAGGGGTCTGATCGATCGTAGGTAAACTTTGACACTTTAATTTTCTGGTTCCAATTTCTTATTTTAATTGACTTTTGTTACGAGAGTAAAAAAGTAACGAAGGGTACAATCAATAAAACGGGAGTTTGAGATTTTAACCGGATAGCTGAAAGTGGGCATTGGTTTTAAATACAGCGAGAGCGCTTTAAAATCAATTAGGACTTATTAATTTTCAAAAAGTATTTTTAAATTCAAATGGGCTAGCGAGAGCAGACATTCTGATTTAGGAGTATAGTCAGAGTCAATAACACGAGAGTGTGAGGTAAAGACTTTTAAATTGGTATTTTTCTACTAAAAACTATTTTGACTAATAAGCCGACGATATGTTGGATCCCCAATAATTGATGAGTTACGTACCGATATTCCGTTATACTTTAATCAAATCTAAATTCTAGTTTACTTTTAGTTTCCCGTTTGCACCTTAATCTAAAAATCATCCGCCTTAGCTAAACATAGTGACAACCCGATAGCACTAGTTTGATTATCGGTCCATGTGGGTTCGATATCTTTTAAAACTACGGGATTAGACTGTACGCTTGCAGTTAGTAACCCCGATAGACTCATAAAGTCGCGACCAAGTTTTTGGCGCCGTTGCCGGGGACTTATTTAGTCAATAGTGTGATTCCTTTGTTGTGTCGTATAGACTAAGGCAACAAATTCCCTAATTTGCCGGTTGTATGCCAAGTACTCGCTCAAAAGGCGAAGACCTAACGCATCCGACAGACGAACCTGAACGTCTTCTCAGCGTAAGACAACGAATTAGAGAATATTGTTTAGAACGCGCAATTCCTTTTCCTGACTCAGAATCTGAATCTAAACCTGAAACTAAACCAGACATGGCCGACGGGCCTCAGAATCGTCCTCTTAAGTACTTTGCCATTCCTTCGCAAGCTGAACCACATAACAACATCGCTACCCCTGCCATCGAGGCAAATAACTTTGAGCTAAAACCTTCATTGTTGTCAACTGTACAACAGAACCAATTTTCTGGTGGTCCCACGGAGGACCCAAACTTACATTTGTCAGTGTTCTTGCAATATGCAGACACAGTGAAAGCAAATGGTGTCAGCCCCAAAGCAATAAGACTACGTCTTTTCCCTTTCTCATTAAGAGATAGAGCTAGAGCTTGGCTCCAGTCTCTACCGTCCAACTCTGTCACTACATGGGATGAGTTGAAGAAGGTATTCTTAGCACGATATTTCCCACCAAGCAAGACGGCTATGCTAAGAGCCCAAATCAATGGATTCAAACAAAAGGATAACGAATCTCTTTTCGAAACATGGGAAAGATACAAGGACATGATGAGGCTCTATCCCCATCATGGTCTAGAAGAATGGTTGATCATCCATACCTTTTACAATGGTCTCTTGTATAACACAAGAATGACAATAGACGCTGCCGCGGGTGGCGCACTAATGGATAAACCCTACGCTGAGGCTCATGCACTTATCGAAAGTATGGCTCAAAACCACTATCAGTGGGGAAGTGAAAGAACCTCCGTAGAGAAACCTCTGACGAAAGGCGGGATGTACGAAATAAGTGGCCTTGACCAAGTGAATTCTAAGGTAGATGCTCTTACTCAAAAGGTTGAAAGTTTGACCCTGACACCTACAGCCACCATGGCTGCCGTAGCTCCAAATTGCGAGTTATGCGGAGTTCCTGGGCATGCCGCCCCTGAATGTCGGATTTTAACAGAAGTTTCCACAGACCAATTGAATTATGCTCAAGGAAACCCTTACTCAAATACCTACAACCTAGGTTGGAGAAACCATCCGAACCTTTCGTACAAAAACAACAACGCTCTGTATGCGCCTGGACAAGCACCTGCTGTACCGTCGGGTTATCAAAAGGCTGCCATAGCTGCTCCTAATGTTCCTAGAAAGTCTAACCTTGAAACAATGATGGAGAACTTCATTGCTGCACAAGCTCAACAAAACAACGAGTTCCTTAACCAAAATTTTCACACCAGTGAGCAAATTAAACATTTAGCCAACAAGGTGGACGCTCTAGCCACTCACAACAAAATGTTAGAAACACAAATCTCACAAGTGGCTCAACAATAAGAAATTACCGCTGCCCCAGCTGGTAATCTTCCAGGACAAACTCATCCTAATCCGAAGGGACATGCAAATGATATAACACTTCGGAGTGGAACAAAACTAGAAGGAACTACTGACCCAAGGATCGAAAATCCAGCCATGTATCAAAAGCTTTGTAAGGAGTCTGAAAAGGAAGAAGAACCTAAGGACAACGAAAAAGAGGATGATGGTAAAGAGGCCGAAGAGAAAGAAGAACCATATGTGCCTCCACCACCTTATAAACCACCTATCTCGTATCCTCAAAGATTCGCTAAATCTAAAAACATATGGCAGTTTAAGAAATTCGTTGAACTTCTGAAACAATTGAATGTTACAATACCATTTACAAAAGCAATCACACAAATGCCCTCCTATGCTAAGTTCATAAAAGAAATCCTATCTAATAAGAAAAAACTCGAGGATACTGAAACCGTTATGCTTACTGCAGAGTGTAGCGCTATAATCCAAAACAACATGCCTCCTAAGCTAAAAGACCCTGGTAGTTTTTCTATACCATGTGTGATTGGAAAGTTTGTCATAGACAAAGCCCTGTGCGATTTAGGAGCCAGCGTTAGCCTGATGCCCTTATCTATTTGTAAAAGGCTCAACATGGGAGAACTGAGACCAACAAAAATGTCTGTACAACTAGCTGATCGTTCAGTGAAATTTCCTTTAGGTATGCTAGAAAATGTTCCAGTAAGTATTGGACAATTCTATATTCCTATAGATTTCATAATTATGGACATTAAGGAAGACTCAATCATCCCTATCATTTTAGGAAGACCATTCCTAGCCACAGCAGGAGCCATCATAGATGTGAAAAAAGGAAAACTGACTTTTGAGGTTGGTGAAGAAAAGGTAGAATTTATCCTCTCACAATTCTTCAAAGCACTTGCTATAGAAGATTTGTGTTGTTTCTTGGATGTTATTGATGAATGCGTTAAAGAAATGGAGAAACAACAAAATACGTATTTTGAAGTGCTGAGAATTCCAATGCCACGAATTTTTTAAGATGATAATTGGCGTGGTAAATACCAAGATAATAATCTAAGTGAATGTCTCGCACTCACTCCTGACCCTATGCCATGCCCAAAGAAACCAGCTATAAAACTAAAAACACTACCCAAAGATCTAAGGTATGAATTCCGAGATACAGAACTCGAACGACCAGTTATAGTCAACGCAGACTTAGGACAAATAGAAACCGAAAAATTATTACATGTCCTGAGAAAATACCCAACTGCCTTAGGCTATAACATCTCAGATTTAAAAGGAATAAGTCCCTCTATCTGTATGCATCGCATCATGCTTGAGGAAGACTGTAAAACCTCTAGAGAACATCAAAGGAGAATCAATCCCATTCTGAGTGATGTCGTCAAGAGAGAAGTGCAAAAGTTGTTAGAAGCAGGAATCATATACCCAATATCCGATAGTGAATGGGTTAGCCCAGTTCACGTTGTACCCAAGAAAGGAGGTGTTACAGTCATCAATAATGAAAAAGGAGAATCTGTAGCACAACGTACTCAAACCGGATGGAGAATGTGTATCGACTATAGGAAACTAAACAAAGCCACTCGTAAAGATCATTTCCCTTTACCCTTCATAGATCAAATGCTTGAACGTCTGGCTAAGCACTCCCATTTTTGTTATTTAGACGGATATTCAGGATTTTTCCAAATTCCTATCCATCCTGATGACCAAGAAAAGACTAGTTTCACATGTCTCTATGGTACTTTTGCCTACCGGCGAATGCCTTTCGGATTATGTAACGAACCTGCAACATTCCAGAGATGCATGATGTCCATCTTCTCTGACTTCTTAGATGGTATAATGGAAGTCTTTATGGACGATTTCTCTGTCTGTGGAGAAAGTTTTGAAGGATGTCTATCAAACCTCGAAATGGTGCTTGAACGATGTGTAAGTGTCAACCTAGTACTCAATTGGGAAAAATGCCATTTCATGGTCCGACAAGGAATTGTACTTGGACATATAGTATCCAATAAGGGGATTGAAGTCGATGATGCATCCGCAAGTGCACGAAAAAATCGAAGTAATATAAAAGATTGTCGAACCCACAGAGACCAATGTCAACCTACCGTTATCTATTGCTGCGATGTAAAGCTAAGGCTAATGATATTTAATTAAGACGAAACTAGAACTAAAACTAAAAATGAACTTAGAAAATATGACAAAAAAGAGAGGCCGGAATATGGATTCCGCGTTCCTAAAGGACTTTGTAGAATTCGGGTACTGATTACAACTATAACTTAGTTCCGTAGAATATACCGACTTAAAAACTCCGCCTCACGCTCTCGCGGTATTAACTAAAGTCATGTTTCCTAATCCCAAGATTTTTCTCTCGCTCGCCCGGTAACTAGGAAATATATTTTGAAAGCCAATAATATCCTAAACGTATCTAAAGCGCTCTCGCTGTATTTAGATATGTTGCCTAATTTCCACTATCCAGTGCGACCCCCACGCTCTCGCAGTGCCGGCTCTAACATTAATTAATTTCTCACTCTCATGACAAAATCGTGTTAAATAACCTCCCACTCTCGTGACCAAGCTATTTAAATTAGACTTGGAAATTAAAACCAAAACAGAATTTTAATCATAAGTTCGCACCTATTATTTTCTACCGAGTCCCGTCGGTAACGACGGTCCTCATACGCAGGACTCAAGAATATTTAGAAAGACATAGATAGGAAAATCAACATGCAATTATAGTAATAAAACATAATGAGAAACATGATTTAGCAATTAAATTAGAAAAAAATACCGGTAAAATAAACGATAAAGGGAACCTGGAATTAAATAGATGTTGAATTGTAATGCTTCAAATCAAAGTACAGAAATTCAATGCAGAAATAAGATCCTAAAACTATATTGGTAATAGTCCCCGATGTGGAGAACTATTACTTTTACATGGTAAAAGAGACTGCCTAAAAACTAAAACAAGGAAATTCTGGCCAAGAGAGAGAGAGAGAGAGAGAGATCCCCGATGTAGCAAACTGCTTCTTTTTATAACTTGAGAAGTTGGCGTGAATCAGGGAGAAAATATATCCAGGTGGGTGTTAGTGGCCGATACTTTCTGAAGACTTATTGAACGTGGTTTGAGTTGAATTGATACCGTTGAGTGGTCCACGTAACTTAAACTTGAATTCTGGGAATTATGCTTGTGCCGGTCGCCATAGTCATGTGACGAGGGTCACTACTTAAAGTACTATGACGGTCGCCATGAACCTGTGACGGTCGCCACACTCTTTCTTCATGACCTAGTGGCACTCGCACTAATTTCTCTACTTTTTAGTGTGGCCCCCGCCACACTTTTCTCTATTTTCCTAAGTGGCAAACGCCACTTCTCTCTCTCACTTTTCATGTGGCTGGAGCCACATTTGTTTGGTGGTGGGCGCCACTCCTTAGGTGTGACTTGCGCCACCCTGTGTTGAGTGGTGGGCCCCACCCTCTTATTTTTTTTTCTTTTCTTCATTTTCTTTCCTTTCTTTTTCTTTCCTTTCTTTTTCTTCAATTCTTCTCTTTAATTCTTCTCTTTTCTTTCTTTTGTGAATTAATCTGATTAAATCCAAGGTACCTGAAAACATAATAAATGAGACATAAATCGAAGCAATAGTCAAATAAAATAAAGGAAATCATAACTAAAATTCATGCAAGTTAAGCCAAATAAACGATATAATTTCGCGTTATCAGTCGATAAGGAAAAAATCGAAGTTATAGAAAATCTCCAACCGCCAAAACCCGTTAGAGAAATAAGAAGCTTTCTAGGACACGCCGATTTTTATCGACGTTTCATTAAAGATTTCTCTAAGATAACCAAGCCTCTAACTGAGCTATTGATGAAAGACGCTGAATTCGTCTTTGATGACAAATGCTTAGACGCATTTCGAACACTTAAGCAAGCATTAATATCAGCGCCCATTATGCAACCCCCAGATTGGAATGAACCATTCGAGATTATGTGCGACGCGAGTGATTACGCTGTAGGTGCAGTCTTAGGACAAAGAAAGGATAAAAAGCTTCATGCAATTTACTACGCTAGTAGAACCTTAGATCATGCACAAATGAACTACGCTACCACAGAAAAGGAACTTTTGGCTGTCGTGTTCGCTTTGGATAAATTTCGTTCTTACCTAGTAGGAGAAAAAATAATTATCTATACCGATCACGCCGCAATTAGGTACCTATTAAGTAAAAAAGACGCCAAACCAAGGCTTCTGAGGTGGATTCTGCTCCTACAAGAATTTGATTTGGAAATCAAAGACAAGAAGGGTACAGAAAATGTAGTAGCTGACCACCTGTCGAGAATGGAAAATATCCAACCTAAACAAGTACCTATTAATGATGATTTCCCTTATGAAAGACTCTTAGCCCAGTTAGAGAGTAATACAATTGAACAATCTCTGACTTATAATGATACAGAAACCAATGAAGTTGTAGAGTCTGTTTACACTAAAACCACGCTGCCATGGTATGCTGATTTTGTCAACTATCTAGCAGCTGGAGTACTGTCACCTGATCTAACCTATCAATAAAAGAAGAAATTCTTCCATGACCTTAAACACTATTATTGGGACGAACCACTTCTCTTCAAGAGGGGCGCCGATGGTATTTTTCGTCGTTGTGTACCCAAAGATGAGGTAGAAGATATAATTTCTCATTGCCATTCCGTCCCCTATGGTGGGCACGCGAGCACTTCAAAGACTTGTGCTAAAATCTTGCAAGCTGGCCTCTTTTGGCCTACTCTATGGAAAAACGTCCATATCGCGGTTATAAATTGCGACCGGTGTCAACGCACTGGCAACATCTCTAGCCACCATGAAATGCCTCAAAAGGGCATTCTAGAAGTAGAAGTCTTTGACGTGTGGGGAATAGACTTCATGGGACCATTTCCGTCCTCTTTTGGTAATAAATACATACTCGTTGCGGTTGATTATGTTTCAAAATGGATCGAGGCTGTAGCCGCCCCGACAAACGACGCACGAGTAGTGAATAAGCTTTTTAAGAATATAATTTTTCCTAGATTCGGTGTTCCGAGACTAGTAATCAGTGATGCAGGTTCCCACTTTATCTCGAAAATCTTTGAGAAACTTCTATCAAAATATGGAGTCAAACACCGTGTAGCAACACCTTACCACCCCTAAACGAGTGGGCAAGTAGAGGTATCAAATAGAGAAATTAAACAGATCTTAGAAAAGATCGTTGCCACCTCTAGGAAAGATTGGTCTTCTAAACTATACGAATCTTTATGGGCTTATAGGACAGCTTATAAAACTCCCATAGAAACCACGCCATTTAAGCTAGTTTATGGCAAATCTTGTCACCTGCCGGTAGAAGTAGAACATAAGGCCTATTGGGCTATCAAAACTATTAATTTAAATTATACCGCTGCGGGAGAAAAGAGAATTCTAGATTTACATGAACTAGAAGAACTTAGATTAGACGCTTACGAGAATGCCCGAATATACAAAGAAAGAACAAAAAAATGGCATGACAAACGTATAGCAAGGAAAGAATTTAATGTAGGAGACATTGTACTTTTGTTTAATTCTAGACTTAAGTTCTTCCCAGGCAAACTTCGTTCTAGGTGGTCTGGTCCTTTTGAGGTAACTAAAGTCCTGTTAAGCGGTGCAGTTGAAATAAAAGGTAGATCTAGTGAACCGTCTGTCGTAAATGGGCAACGTTTGAAACACTATCATTGCATAGACAATAGATATTTTTCGACTGGTCTAAAACTAACAAAAATACCTGCAGTACCCTTAAGCTGATATTCCTGATAAACTGTGTCGAGCTCCCGACATTAAATGAAGCGCTGCGTGGGAGGCAAACCACGAAATTTATTTTGTTTATTATTTCGTTATTCTTTATTTTAATCATTTATTTTATTTTCAATTTTTATTTTTATTTTATTTTCATTTTCATTTTTATCCAAATTTACTCCACTAACAAATGCGGTATTTTCAATTATTTTAAAAATCAGTGCTGATTGTCTTACTTTATGTTTCCAGGACTTTATTTTTTCTACCTTCTTCCTTCTTCACTGATTTCATTCTTTCTACTAACTTTAAAAGATGGATAATGAAGATACCATGGTTGTGCTATTCAAGGACGCTGTCCAATGGCACCGCTACGAGGCTCTTTCTCTTAGACCTATGGCTTTAACCAAATTCCCCCATGGACCTACCATGATTGCTCTAGGCATAGGTGACAGCATAGACTTTATGTTTAACCAAATAGGTTGGGAGGGTTTTGTTAGGAAGAAGCACTCGGCTTACCATAGGTTGACTCTTGAATTTTTGAGCTCACTGTCCTATGACCCTAATTACGGCATGGGATTTTATAGGGGTAGGATAACCTTCAGGCTATTTGGATACACTTTCCATTTTAACAACCGAGAATTCGCGGAACTGTTGGATTTTCCCAATGGCCCCGACGTTTTCTCTATGGCACAAGAAGATTTGCTTATGGAAAATGAACTTAACTTTTTTTGGGGTAGTATTTCAGGATGACCACATCATGACCCGCACCCTATGGTGTCCACTGATATTCATAATCCAGCTATCAGATATTTCCATATGATCTTAGATTTTACCCTTTTTGGAAAATCTGAGAATGACACCCTGGTATCTAGAGATGAGCTCTTTATCCTATTTTGTGTATTCCAATCTTGACCTGTTAATGGGACTACCTTTATGCTTGACAACCTCCATAGGATTGCTCAAGCCGACCATGGTCCCATTTTAATAGGTGGCCTAGTGACCAAAATTGTTGACGCCATAGGATTTAGGACACGTCTCTCTCGAGTAAACCCTTTAGGAGGATATAGGCCCATGAACATCACCTTCTGTTTCAATAGGGGATTGATAGGAAACCTTGGACCACACCATTTCTAGCTACTGATTAACAATGAGGTTGTACCCCACTTTACATTGCCTGACCACGAACGGACTAGTGTGCACAACCGCCATAATTGGCTGTATGATTTAGACGGACCACAATTTGAGAAGCAGGTTGAGGGCCATACCTCCGGGATTGAAATTGATCCCGAACCACCTCCACATTACCATGATTTTCCAGACCACCCAATTAATGATACCAATAACATTCCACCTACCAACATTCATGCCACATTGGAAGCCTTCCGTACAGAACACAATGGCATGCGAGACGAGCTCCGTACTATCCGTCTTGATGTCATTGGTTTAAGAGACATCACTGTCGAGCAGCTGGACCATCTGAACCAAGCAGTGGAGACTCTGAGATGCCATATTGACTCATTTTAATTCTTTTTTATATTTACCGCATTTTCTTTACTTTTAAATTCAGTCTTTCATTTGCTATTTTTGGTTTTTAATTGAACTTATTGGTGCCTGATACGTTTGCACCTGCTGCTGATACTTTTGGATACTGAACCTCTTTGCTTCAGTTAATGCATACTTATTTCATTGGTATTTATTTTTTTATATTTCGTTAATTACTATGTTTGCAGCTTTAAATAATTCCCATTACATTTGTTTTTATGTTACTGTGGTGCAAATATATTACATTGTGTTAAATACTGTGTGAAGTGTTGTGTGCAATTTAACGATGTATGCGTTACTGGTTTAAATTAAAATTTTAAATTTTCTGAGTTTCTGGTGTATGACAACCGTAATAGCCTTGTGACGACCGTCACATGCATAACAAGGGTGACGATCGTTAGGTCATCTGTGGCGACCGTCACAGAATAAAACCTACTATCTTCTATATTCGTAACAGAACCACTCAAAACCTTTCTTCTTCTTCTTCTGCAACTGTCCCACTTACCATTCATTACCATTCACACCATAACTCCATACCACTCAGCAACTTTCAAAATCCCCATTTATTGTGCCACTACTTCACCCACTCACCACATTTTTTCTCTATTAAAACACAGTAAATTCACTCCCAATTCACAATCCCACCTCTGTTCCGTAAACAAACCACATTCTAAAACCAAAAACTCTTGCATGCACAATGGCTCAACAACCAGACCTTTCACGTATAATTTTTTGTGATGGAGAGGCGGGTGAGCATCAAAGGGAGAAGTATCTCAAGTTCCACAGACGATCATCCAACCGACACGCTATCTTGACATTTCCTGTCTAGAAGAGCTTGGCTTGTTGGAGGGTGTCAAATGGATGCTTCTCAACTCAGGTTTAACGTAGCTCTGCACCCAGAACTTTCCTACTTATGAAGCGCTAACCTTGGAGTTCCTCAGCTCTTTTTCCTACAACACCCCTTCTGATGATGCACAGTATCTCACCGGGTCCGCCTCTTTTAGAATGTTCAATGCCAAATATTCTTATACTCAAGACGAGCTTGCCACCATGCTGAACTTTCCACAAGGCGACAATGTGCAGTACCGTATTCCTCAAGATGCAAACTGGCCAAATGTGGCATTTGGAGTGTGGAGGAGTTTAACAGGTGAAAGCATTACAAACTGGGAGGGACTTAATGCCTCACTCATCCATAACCAGCCATTCGCTATTATCAACGTGTCTAAGGCCACACCATCTTCAGGAGGGTAAACAACCACAAGGTAAATTCAAAGGAGCTTTTCTTTATGCACTGCGTTTTTACACCGGTACCGATCAATGCCATCTCGTTTCTGCTTGCACATATTCAGGCTAGTTATGCGAGAGGTGCTACTCCTTTCTGTTTTGGAGGAATATTTACTTCTATAGCACTGGCCTTGAATTTGGAAGATAGGCTTGCGAACCTACCATCTGTGTCGACCACCTATCTAGATATAGAGTACTGCCGCTACGCACATTTAATCAAAGTTAGAGAGGATGGGAAATACAACCTTATGGTGAGGAATAGGGTGGTTCGTAGTATTGTTTTGCCTTGCCCTGCTCGTACAGATCCACAGAGGATGGAAAATTGGATCTTTGATTTGGATGCCCCTGAGCCTAATGAGGCTGCACCCGAAGGTCAGCCTGATGATGAGTTTGATGAGATGGAACACGGTGCACCCGAGGAAGATCAACAACAACACACTGTGCAGTTTGCAAGCTCATCCTCCCGACGCCGTCGAAGAAGTGACAGTGCCCCTGCTACTAATGACGACATTCTCGCAGCCATTATGCAAAGGAATGAGTTGGATGCCCAGTGAGACCAGAGACACCAGACTCAGCATGCTGACATGATCGGTCTCCTGAGCCAAATCCAACAAGACCAGCGCGACCAAGGCTAAAGAATGGAGCGAAGAATGTCGAGCGTCATCGATGAGATAGGTGCCTTGACTGTGCGGGTGGATGGCTTGCGTGATTACATCTATCATGTGGGTTTACTTCATCAGTTTGGACCAGATGGACGTGGGCGAGCCCGAGGCAGATTGCGAGGACCCCAGTAGTTTGTTTTCTATTTTCTGCTTTGTTTGTTCCTTTCTTTCTACACTATTTCGAAACATTGAGGACAATGTTAGATTAGGTGTGGGAGAGGAAACATTCGATGTAGTTTATTTTCTAGTTTATGCTGTTATTTCTTTTTCTCAACTTTAATGTACTTCCCAGCTAATATATGCTATGTTTTGCGTGTTATTTAATTCCCCACTTTATTTAGCCATAACAACAAAAATTTTCCTTTACGATTCGACACATAACTTGACACGCCCTTAGAGTATATAGGTTATTAGAAACCGGAGAAAAAATCAACAAAATTGATACCGTCTTGACACCCTAGACCTCTCATATTTGCGTTATCAGTTTGAGTACCCGTTATACCGAGACCTTAAGCTTTAGTTCTAAATTAGCCCCAAGTAGTTTATATCAACAATCAGCACCGTCTTAAGCACAAACTACATGGAGAGCCTATGCAAATAAGTGATTGATGCCTAAAGATGCAAAAATTGAAAAATTTCACGCGTTTGTCTGTGGAAATAAAAAGAAAATGCATAGTGCAAGATATGCAAAAGGCGATAGAAATCTGTGTTAGTTGGTTCAGAGGTACCTGGTACTGAACTCGGTAGGGCGAACCACGGTTCGATCCCCCACAACTTGTAACAGGTATATAAAGGGTTACCACACTTGTGTACCAGACCCCGTGTTTAAAGGATCAAAATCACTAACATGCTACTCTACTACGTGCGTGTAAGGGAAAAGGGCTTAATGTGATTGCGTCGAAATGAAAACGGGTGAAATAGAAACAAGAAGCATTAGGTTGAGCTATAGTAGAATGATTCGGACTGGTTTGTATAGGGGGTCTATGATCATGTTTTATGTTTTGTGTCATGAATGTATCTTTAGTGTTTGATTGAGTATCTGTGCCGCACAACCGCGTATGATTCTGAAATGTGTCAGGTGTATGTGTTGGATCAATGCTTTTGAAATGATTATTTGCTTGAAGACAAGCAAAGGTTCAAGTGTAGGGGAGTTTGATAATACGATTTTACACTACATATTTGGCTCGATTTACATTGAATTATTTAATCGTTTTCGTTTATTTACATGTTATTTCACAAGTGTTAAGCTTATTTCCAAGTATTTTATCTCAAGTGACTTGTATAAGAAAAGAAGAGAAAAGAGAAGAAAGGAGAAGAAAATAAGGTATTTGACAGCAAAAACCAGATTCTGCACTCAGGGCGCGTGGCGACCGTCACAGGTCCATGGCGACCGTCATGGTACTTTACGTTGTGACCCTCGTCACATGACTATGGCGACCGACACAAGCATAATTCCCAGAATTCAAGTTTAAGTTAAGTGGACCACTCAACGGTATCAATTCAACTTAAACCACGTTCAACAAGTCTTCATAAAGTATCGGCCACTAACACCCACCTGGAGATATTTTCTCCCTGTTTCGTGCCAACTTCTCAAGTTATAAAAAGAAGCAGTTTGCCACACAAAGGCTCTCTTCTCTCTCTCTATACCTAGTTTATGCCATTTTCTGCAGTTGAAGCTTTTAATTCCCTTTCCTTTGTTTTTCCATTCTTTGTTTTCTCAGTACTTAAAAAGCAATAGCTTCCTACACCGGGGGGCTATTGCACTTTAGTTAGTAGTTATTTCACTTTAAGTTTTATTGTTCGAGCAAAGCGAATCCTGTCGGCTTGTGGAGGATCGTGTACTCAAGATTCATTGTTTCCAGGTTTTTACTCAATTAATATAATTGCCCTTTACTTTTAAAAATCATGTATGCATTAATGTTTTATTGTTTATGTTTGTGTATGTCTGTTAAAATGTTCGGTTAAACTATTTGTATCGGTATGTAATTAAGTCGATCGGAAAGGGGTCCGATCGATCGTTGGTAAACTTTTACACTTTAATTTTCTGGTTCCAATTTCTTATTTTAATTGACTTTTGTTATGAGAGTAAGAAAGTAACGAAGGGTACGATCAATAAAACGGGAGTTTGAGATTTTAACCGGATAGCTGAAACTGGGCATTGGTTTTAAATACAGCGAGAGCGCTTTAAAATCAATTAGGACTTATTAATTTTCAAAAAGTATTTTTAAATTCAAATGGGCTAGCGAGAGCAGACATTCTGATTTAGAAGTATAGTCAGAGTCAATAACACGAGAGTGTGAGGTAAAGACTTTTAAATTGGTATTTTTCTACTGAAAACTATTTTGACTAATAAGTCGATGATCTGTTGGATCCCCGATGATTGATGAGTTACTACCAATATTCCGTTATAATTTAATCAAATCTAAATTCTAGTTTACTTTTAGTTTCCCGTTTGCACCTTAATCTAAAAATCATCCGCCTTAGCTAAACATAGTGATGACCCGATAGCACTAGTTTGATTATCGGTCCCTCTGGGTTCGATATCTTTTAAAACTACGCGGTTAGACTGTGCCCTTGCAGTTAGTAACCCCAATAGACTCATAAAGTCGCGATCATTGGGTGACTGATTATATAAGAGGGTTACTTTAACTGGGATATAAGAATCCAGCAATGCCATAATTTCCTTTATAGGGGATTTGTCCTGAAGGGGAAAACTTTAACTCGTTGTAGAGCAATGCCATTTTTCCTTAGGAGTCTTTCATGCTAAGAGAGGGACAGTGGCGTAGATGTAAATAATCCAGAGGCTTGCCGCTTACAGCAATTAGACGAAAGAATGAAGTTTATCAGGATAAAAGATAGACAACAGCTTGGATATTTGAATCAACAAGTATGCCACTTATAGCAGTTATCTGGGATTAGGGTTTGTTTTGAATTTCTGTTTTGAAGAGTGATAAACAGAGAAATGTCTTCCTATAGAGAGTTTTTGATTTCCTCTAAAGGGATGTTGATTTTTGTGTGCCTTGATCAAAGCCCAAGGTTGAACCTAAGAGATTGATTGACTCCACTGGGGAAGTCCTTATACAAAGCCTAAGAGGAGGCTAGAAAAGACTGACTCAACAAGAGAGTGTTTATCTGTCTTGTACAAAGCCCAAGATTGAGGCTAAAAAGAGACTGACTCTTTTGGGGATATCATTATACAAAGCCTAAGAGGAGGCTGAAAGTTGACTTTTCCGGGGGAATATTTTGTCTGTCTTGTACAAAGCCCAAGATTGAGGCTAAAAGGGGAAACTGACTCTACTGGTGAGAGGTTTTATATGTCTTGTACAAAGCCCAAGATCGTGGCTAAAAGTAGTTGACTGACTCAGTTGGAATGTATGATTTGTTTTGTACGAAGCCCAAGATTGAGGCAGACTTTACTGGGGAAAATCATTATACAAAGCCTAAGAGGAGGATGAAAAGAAAATTGATTATGCTTAGGGAGATTTATATGTGTCTTGTACAAAGTCCAAGATTGAGGCTGAAAGATATTGACTCAACAAGAGAGTGTTTTAAAAGGTGATTGACTCAACAAGAGAGTGCTTTAAGAAATAAGATTGACTCAACAAGAGAGTACTTTGTTTGTCTTGTACAAAGCCCAAGATTGAGGCTGAAAGGGGTGACTCAACAAGAGAGTGGGGAAAAAATCTTTATACAAAGCCTAAGAGGAGGCTAGAAAAGGCTTGACTCAACAAGAGAGTGTTGGAAAAGTGATGGTCTCAACAAGAGAGTGCTCTTGAGGCTAACTCTGCTGAGGAAAGTCATTATACAAAGCCTAAGAGGAGGATGGCTTCTGCTGAGGATTATTGAGATCCAGAGGCATGTACAAAATGGGGAATTAACTCTTGTTGAGGGCTCCAGAAGAGTTGAGGTATCAGATGCCTTGAGGTTCTGATGATAAGCTGACCCTAGCTGGCGAAATTTAGGATGAAAGACTGAGTTTTAGAACCCACGAGTTTTAACTCTACTGGGGATTGATTAAATGACCAAGGTTTTTTCCTGTGTTTGTAGGGAACTTGAGAATGTCTTTGAGATCCAAGATTAAACTGTCCAAGTCTACTGGTATGGAAGGTTTATCTTTGTATGATGCCCAAGAGGAGGCTGGTGTTTTAAGGGATGAGAATCAACCCTAAAATGGTTTGAGGTCTTGACTCTTTGGAAAGACTGCTCTAACAAAGGATGACTAAGTTCTATCTTATACCTTTAAGAGGTCTTCAGGGTCCTTGTATCAAGCCCAAGAGAAGGCATGAGAACTTCTAAGAAGCCGAAGGGTCCTTGTACAAAGCCCAAGAGGAGGCTAGGATGCTTTTAGGAAGCATGTGGGTCCAAACTTAAGAAGAGTTCAAGAAAAGTTTCACTAGGAATAATCTTTTCTTTAGTGAACAGTTCTAGGGTTTGAAGAAATTCAAGAGAGGTTTCACCGGGAATTAATCCTCACTGGGGAATTGAATTTCTTTGACAATTTCTAATAGTGACAGTCTGAGAAAAGTTTCACCGGGAATAATGCCTTTCTCTTTGTTCCATATTGTATAAGCCCAAGAGAAGGCAAGACTGTATCTGGAATTCCTATGGGGAACAAGTTTTGACTGTTGAAAGAGTGACCACTGGCTTTATCTAGTTCTAGACTTAATTGCCGGGGAAAACTCTAAACATATATATACAGGCATATATACATATGAAATATATATTGTATGTAAAAGACAAGGTAGGAGGACTTACAGGTGAGCAAGCTTCCAGCACAAACAAATATATATGTGCAAGTATGTAAAAGAAAGCTGATAAAACTTACAGGCAAGCAAGCTTCCATTGTAACAGCTGTATGGTTAGTTGTTCAAGAAACTAAATAAAGTTTTGATAACAACTATGAATTTGAACCTAAATCAAAAGATAAAGTTGTTTTTGAAAAGATTATTGGGGCTTATACTCAAGGAGAAGCCCAGATATAACAGTGATTGCGCCATTGTTCTGAAATCGCAGTGGGACTTATACAATTACTGAGGCCCAAAAAGGTTTTACTATACAAGGAATGAGTCTTACACTCTATTAGAGGCCCAAAGTGTTTTTGAAAAAGATTTGTGAGGGTGAAAATAATTAAAACCCTAATTTGATTTTAGAAAAGTATTTTAATTGAATAAAAATTCAATTAAAATTATAAAAATTATCAAACATGTGTGAAAAACAAGTTGTGATCTTGGATTAATGTTTGAAAAAAATCATGTTTCATTCATAGAATAATTTGAAAATTATTTGAATTTTCAAAATCAAGAGAAAGAAATATTTTTTTAATGTTTAAAAACAAATAAAACATAATTCTTTGCAAAAATACTAAATATATGAAATAAATAATATTTTTGTGAAATTTTTATGGAATAAAATATTTTAATATTTTTGGGAATTTTTAAAAAAAGAACCAATAAAAAATGATTAAAATTGAGAGAGAAATTAATTTGGAATTAATTAACAAAAACCATAAAAAATAGCAAAATATGGCAAAATAGCAAAAAATAGTAAAATGGTCTGGGTGGGTGTTGAACCCACGACCTCTTGGCTAAACACACATGCGCGCTACCACTGGGGTGGTGATACATCCGTATATCAAAACCACCCCATGAACATATATGGGGTGCCAAGTTCTAGGCTTGGCCAAGGCGCCATGGTCTGGCCCTTGCCCAAGGCAAGGCCTAGTTTTGGCAATTTGTGTGAAGGCTCTAACTTTCTCATTTCTCCATGTATTGGGACAAAATTTAGGTGCATCTGACCTAGAATTTCATGAGGAATCCAATGGTGCCCTTGGAATTTTCAGAAAATGTTTCCATTTTAAAATCCGATAGTGATTTCAAAATAGGCCAAATTTTACATGTTCTATGCTATCTCATGGTACGGGCAATAATAACATAATAAATTAGTTCAAACACAACACATATGATATGTATGAGAGGTCCATGATCAATGAACCTCAAATCAATGCATGATTTAGAGAGTTCAAGTTGTGATGCACTTACCTCTTGGAGCTTCTTGTGCTATCTGCCAAGTTCCTTGTGCCAGAAGTAATTCAATGCTTTGAACACTTTTAATTGATCCCTTAGAAGCTTTTAAGATGATCAGAACCAGCTGGAATCCTCAGGAACAAGTATAGGCCTTTTCTTGCAAAAGGAGCAAAAGTGACCAAGATAATAACTCTCTCAAATGGTGTTCCAAATGAGGGGAACCAATTGGGATAGTTTGAGGATGATATTTGAAGTGTGTTTGAGGCCTGGTTTGGTTTTGGAAGTGACTGAATCAAGACATGGCTTGAAAAATGTAGAAAAGTCAAATTTTGAGGTTTTGGAGGTTGACTTTCTGATTTTGGTGTTTCAGATCACAAATGAGTGTTTGAACAGCTTAGATATGACATATTGGATGTGTTTGGATCATGAGCTATGGTGGAATTGCTCTCTAATTCAAAAACTCATAGATGACTTGCAAAAGAAGGCATTTTGGCCTAAAGAGAGAGATTTTGAGGAAAGCATCAGTTGTAGTGCTTTAGTGTACTCAAACTGAGCACAAATGAGCTTATTTATAGTGCAACAAGTTTGTTTTGCAAACAATAGTGAATGGCAGCTGGTACAGGCCTTTGGCCAATGTTGATCCAAGGGAATCTTTAGTCTCCTCTAGCCATTGACTTGAGAACGAGCACATGCCTATGGTTCTTTGATTCAGAGCTGAATCTTGACTCATTTAGTTAGGAATGTGTCAGTCCATGCCACCTTAATGCATCCATTAAATGCTTGGAAACAAAATTGGAGTCTTTTGCACTTTTTAGCCTTTTTAGGTTTGTTATGGCTATGTGTAGATTCTTGGACTTGTGAGGCTTGGGGTTTAAATCATTCCCCTTTGATTTTATCCTCTGATGTGTCCAAATGGATGACAAGGCTTGGAGTTGTCCAATTTTTACAAATCGAGCAAAATGCCAAAATCTGCCTTGTACAAGACAGTTGGAAATGGTGATTTTGAGGGAATCATATCTCCTTGCTCAGGTTGAGTTATGATAGGCTCTTGTACTTTTTAGAAAGCCCTCATATGATACAATACATGTGTGATTATAGTTTGTCTTGAAACTATTTGAATCGGTTAGTTCTTGTTATTGGCTAGAATTTTGGTAAAACAATGTTATTGTTGAAGATGTCATATGTCTGATGTCTTAACATGAGTTACTAACATTAAGTTTGTTAGGGTTGCAGTTTTGTGTACTAATGTCAAAAACGATGTCTTGACATTGAGTGACAGAACATCAGTTGTTGTGTTTTTAGGGCTGCGCGTGTTTTAATTAGTTATTAGAAGATCTGATTGAGAGATTGCAGGCGAAGATCTTGGATTAGATTCTTTCTGTTGCAATAAAAATGGAGCAAATCTTGGTATTTTTTTTTTTGCTGAAAGATATGAAAAGATTTGAAGATAAAATCTGTTTTAAATTCAAATCAAATCAGATATTTTCAAGGAGTCCAAGCCCAAGTCTGAGTTTCTATTTAAAGCAGTCTCAACCCTACTTGGAAGGTACGAAAACAAGAGATTAAAGATTGAGAGTCAAGTGTGTATTTCGTCTGTGTATTATAAGCCATTCATGTTTGAATTGGTGTAATTGTTTTGAGTTGTTAATTGTTCTTAATCAAAGTTTTTAAGCAAGATCAAGTTGTGTTTTGGAAGTGTGACTTCTATACTTTGTAATCTTTGAATTGTATCACTATGGTGATTTAGGGGGAGTGAGTGGTTTCTCATATCTAAGTGTATCTTAGGTAGAAGTGTCATTGGGTAGTGATTATGTTAGTGGATTGTCAACTGAGATTGTTGAGTCTGTAATTTAATACTACTAATAGTGAATTTCCTCCCTGGCTTGGTAGCCCCCAGACGTAGGTAGTTAGACCGAACTGGGTGAACAATTCATTGTGTTGATTGACTATTTTATTGTCTTGTTCATTTAGCAGATTGTGTTATTGTGACATCACACATCTGATACCAGAATTTCAATTGGTATCAGAGCAGGCATCCTGCTCTGCATCTGGGTGAGATCTAGGGCTGTTACTTTCTGGTACAATGGACAAGGAGTGTGGTGGATTTGTGAATAGACCCCTTATTCTAGATGGCTCAAATTATGACTATTGGAAACCTCGTATGGTCACATTCTTGAAGTCCTTAGACAGCAGGGCTTGGAAGGCAGTTGTGAAAGAATGGAAACATCCTGTTATTGTGGAAAAAGATGGTAGCTCTAAGCTGAAACCTGAAGAAGAATGGACCAAGGAAGAAGATGAGCTTGCCCTTGGGAATTCTAAAGCCTTAAATGCCATATTCAATGGTATTGACAAGAACATCTTCAGGCTGGTCAACACTTGTGAAGTACCTAAGGAAGCATGGGATATCTTGAAAACTACTCATGAAGGAACCTCTAAGGTCAAGATGTCAAGACTTCAACTTCTGACAACAAAGTTTGAAAATCTGAAGATGAAGGATGATGAGACCATTCATGATTTCCACATGAACATTCTTGAGCTGCCAAATGCTTCTAGTGCCCTAGGAGAGAGGATGACTGAAGAGAAGCTGGTGAGGAAGATTCTTAGATCCCTTCCCAAAGAGATATAAAATGAAGGTGACTGCTATAGAAGAAGCTCAAGACATCAGTAAAATGAGGGTAGATGAGTTGATTGGTTCTCTTCAGACATTTGAATTAGGGATGAATGAGGAATCTGAAAAGAAGACCAAAAGCATAGCATTGGTGTCTAAAGATGAAAGGAAAGAGTGTGGTCCTAAAACTCAGGAGGAGCTTTCTAATGCCATTGTTCTGCTGGGAAGATAGTTTAATAAGGTTCTAAAAAGGATAGACAAGAGCTACAAACCTAATTTCAAGAACATCACATCTGACACAAACAGGTCAGGTGATCAGGGGAAGAAATCAAGAGATGAAGAAAAGTCCAATGATGACAAAGGAATTCAATGCTATGAGTGTGAAGGTTATGTTCATGTCAGAAATGAATGTCCTATATATCTCAAGAAGCAGAAAAAGGGGTTATATGTTTCCTGGTCTGATACTGAGAGTGAGAGTGGTGAGGAGACTGCCAAGCATGTTAGGGCATTGACTGGAATATGTGCTTCTGATGGAGAGTCTAGTGATGATGATCTGACCTTTGAAGAGCTAGCAACCTCCTATAAAGAGTTGTGTCTGAAAAGTGAAGAGGTTTGTCAAGAAAGGGAGAAGCAGAAGAAAACTATAATCCAACTTAAGGCTGATAAAGCTGAACTTGAGAATGAAGTTCTGTTGTTAAAATCCCAGCTTGATCAAATGTCCATATCCATCAGAATGTTGAATAGTGGAACTGACACTCTGGGTGAAATCCTTCAGGCTGGAAAAGGAGAAAGTGATAAGACTGGTATAGGATTTAATGGTGAAAAGAAATCTTCTTCAGATGCTAGTTCTTCTGGTACCAAACAGAACTTGTCCCATCAGATGTCTCAACATCAAGGGAAAGCTCATGTGTCAGGACCCAAGCAATATGTACCTCATCAAAAGACTCAACACCATGGGAAAGGTTATGCATCTAGACCTAAACATAACATGTCCCAACCTATGTCTCAACATCATGGGAAAATGTATGGGCCTAATAATACTGTGCCTCACTATTATGGCAGAAGAAAGCCCCATCATCATGGGAAAAGATAGCCTAATCATCATTACAGAAGACAGCCTCATTATCATAGGAGACAGTCTCAATACTATGGGAGGAGACAGTCTCAATACTATGGGAGAAGGCAACCTCAATATTATGGCAGAAGGCAGCCTCAGCGGTATAACAGAAAACATCCTCAAGAGAGAAGGCATGTTAATCACTTCAGAGAAGAGTTTCAAAGCTGGAGATGTCACTATTGTGGAAGATTTGGTCACTTGAAATCTTTCTGTTTCAAGCTCTATGGATATCCTCAACCTAATCCCCAACCTAGACAGAATCAGGATAGTCCTACTATTGTTAAGCAATGGGTTCCCAAGGATGGTGTCACTTGTCTGTTAGCTCAGATGTCCTTAACTGGTTCTGCCAAAGAGGACTGGTATTTTGATAGTGGTTGCTCTAGGCACATGACAAGTATGAAGAGTTTGTTGTTGAATGTTGAACATTATTCCAGCTGTGTAACTTTTGGAGATGGTGTCAAAGGAGAAATCAAGGGTGTGGGAAGACTGAACTGTGCAGGTGCTCCTAGACTAGATGATGTGTTATTGGTCAAGGATTCAAAGTAGACTTTACAAAATCTGAGTGCATTGTCACAAATGAGAAAGGAGAAGTCATCATGAAGGGTGTTAGGTCTAAGGACAACTGTTATCTGTGGGTGCAACAAGACTCAAGTCCCTCAACATGTGTTTTTGCTAGAGAAGATGAAGTCAAAGACTGGCATCAAAAGTTGGGACATCTTCATCTAAAGGGAATGAAGAGAATCATATCCTCAGAAGCTGTTAGAGGAATTCCTAAACTCCAAATTAAAGAAGGAAGAGTCTGTGGAGATTGTCAAATAGGGAAGCGGACCAAGATGTCACATCAGAAGCTTCAACATAACACCACCTCCAAAGTTTTGGAACTTCTTCATATGGACTTGATGGGACCTATGCAGGTAGAAAGTCTAGGTGGGAAAAAGTATGCTTATGTTGTTGTAGATGATTATTTTAGGTACACCTGGGTAAGCTTCATCAAAGACAAAATAGAGGTGTTTGATGTGTTTAAAGATTTATGTCAAAGACTCCAAAGAGAAAAAGAGAGTAATGTCATCAGAATAAGGAGTGATCATGGGAGGGAATTTGAAAATAGCAAGTTTGCTGAATACTGCTCTGCTGAAGGCATCAGTCATGAGTTTTCCTCTCCTATTACCCCTCAGCAAAATGGAGTTGTTGAAAGGAAGAACATAACTCTCCAAGAATCTGCTAGGGCAAAGATTCATGCCAAAAAGTTTCCTTACTATTTCTGGGTTGAAGCCATGAATACTGCTTGCTATATTCACAACAGAGTTACTTTGAGAAGAGGCACTTCAGCTACATTGTATGAACTGTGGAAAGGGAGAAAACCAACTGTGAAGTACTTTCATGTTTTTGGAAGTAAATGCTATATTTTGTCAGATCGTGAACAAAGGAGAAAATTGGATCCTAAAAGTGATGAGGGAATCTTTCTGGGATACTCTACAAATAGCAGAGCTTATAGGGTTTTCAACTCCAGAACCAAGGTTATGATGGAGTCTATAAATATGGTAATTAATGACAGTGACATGAAGGAAGATGCTGATGTCCTGGATGATGTTGGAACATCGTTTGAAGATGTTACATCAGAAACTGAAGATAGAAGTGTTGCTCCCAATCCTGTTGATGCTGAGGCTGAACCTGAACAACCTAATAAAGAACCATCTATTAGAGTGCAAAAGGACCATCCAAAAGAGCTTATCATAGGTGATCCAAAATCAGGGGTTAGCACTAGATCAAGAGAGGTTGTGTCAAATTCTTGTTTTGTGTCCAAAATTGAGCCTAAGAATGTCAAAGAAGCATTGACTGATGAATTCTGGATTAATGCCATGCATGAAGAGCTGGAACAATTCAAGAGGAATGAAGTGTGAGACCTTGTACCAAGGCCTGATGGAGTTAATGTGATAGGCACCAAGTGGATTTACAAGAATAAATCTGATGAACAAGGAGTGGTCACCATAAACAAGGCCAGATTGGTTGCTCAGGGATACACTCAGGTTGAAGGAATTGATTTTGATGAAACCTTTGCTCCTGTGGCAAGACTGGAATCTATCAGATTACTCTTAGGTGTGGCTTGTAATCTCAAATTCAAGCTTTTTCAGATGGATGTTAAGAGTGACTTTTTGAATGGGTACTTAAATGAAGAGGTTTATGTAGATCAACCAAAAGGATTTATTGATCCAACATTTCCTAATCATGTTTACAAACTTAGGAAAGCTCTCTATGGTTTGAAGCAAGCACCAAGATCTTGGTATGACAGGCTTACTGAATTCTTGGCTGTGAATGGTTACAGAAAATGAGGGATTGACAAGATTTTGTTTGTCAAAGATGAAGGAGGAAAACTGATGATAGCTTAAATATATGTTGATGACATAGTATTTGGTGGGATGACAGATGCAATGGTTAAACATTTTGTGAAACAGATGCAGTCTGAGTTTGAAATGAGTCTTGTTGGAGAGCTCAGCTATTTTTTGGGTCTACAAGTTAGACAAATGGAAGACTCCATATTCATCTCTCAGAGCAAGTATGCTAAGAACATTGTTAAGAAGTTTGGTCTGGAAAATGCTAATCACAAGAGGACACCTGCTCCTACTCACTTAAAGTTGTCAAAGGATGAACATGGTTTGAGTGTGGATCAAAGTCTATACAGAAGCATGATTGGTAGTCTATTGTATCTCACTGCTAGCAGACTTGATATTTCTTTTGCTGTTGGAGTTTGTGCCAGATATCAATCTGAGCCTAAGGTTAGTCACTTGAATTAAGTAAAGAGGATTCTGAAGTATGTAAATGGGACTAGTGACTATGGCATGCTTTACAATCATGGATCAGGCACTGAGTTATGTGGTTATTGTGATGCTGATTAGGCAGGAAGTGCTGATGATAGAAAAAGTACTTCGGGAGGCTGTTTCTTCTTAAGGAATAATCTGATCTCTTGGTTCAGTAAAAAGCAGAACTATGTGTCTCTTTCTACTGCTGAAGCTGAGTACATAGCAGCAGGGAGTAGTTGTTCTCAACTTGTTTGGATGAAGCAAATGTTAACAGAATACAATGTCAAGCAAGATGTCATGACATTGTACTGTGATAATCTGAGTGCTATCAATATCTCTAAAAACCCAATTCAACATAGCAGGACTAAGCATATTGATATACGTCATCACTTTATAAGAGATTTGGTAGAAGACAAAGTAGTTGCTTTGGAACATGTTGCTACTGAATAACAATTAGCTGATATGTTTACAAAGGCCTTAGATGCAAATCAATTTGAAAAATTAAGAAGCAAATTAGGAATTTGCATATATGAGGATTAAATGTGTTGGGAGGTGTCTTGTGCAGTTGTGAACTTTATTGCATATGTTTATTTTAAAGGAAACAGAATTTTATTCAACTGCTGAAAGCATACAAGATTAGATTTTAGTACATCAAAAGCAACAAACAAAGGGTCTAAAGATTATCCCAACCCCCTGAATCTAGAAAAGTTTTCCAATCTTCATCCCATTCATCATCAGAAGCATGAAGTTGAACTGGAGGTTTTTTGATGGTTTTCATCCTTGTCTCTGATGCTTTTCTTGTTCTTGTTGCTCCTGGAGTTGCCCCAGCTGTAGACAGTGTTTTGTTCTTCAACTTCTGTGGATCTGGTTTCTTGACCTCTTGCATGTGTTTCTTTTCTGCATCTCTGTTAGACTGACTCAGGGTTATTTCCTAGTTCTGTTGTTAGAAGCAAGAAGGCTTGGTTTTTATAATGCATAGAGAGGGCATTGTTTGTATCGGCTGACCAGTCAAAGTTTTGGAACTTGTTCTTTTTGGGAAGCTTGTTATTTGACCTTGTCATAGTAAATGTCAGGACTTTGTGTTTGCTGCTTTGATAGGTTCAAGGTTGTCAATTTGTGGCTAAAAAGGGGGAGAGCTAGCCTAGTGTTGCTGTTTGCTGTTGCCTAGCTTTTTGTTGTGGTTCTAGGTTTGAGGGGGAGTTTGTAGTTGTGCAGCTGTTAGTAGTTGTTGCTGTTGTTTGTGTGGTGAGAATCTTAGTTTGTTTTATCCGCTGCAGGTATCTCTGATGTTGGCTGAGATTGTTTTAGCCAAAATTAGCCAAAGGGGGAGATTGTTAGTTCTTGTTATTGGCTAGACTTTTGGTAAAACAATGTTGTTGTTGAAGATGTCATATGTCTGATGTCTTAACATGAGTTACTAACATTAAGTTTGTTAGGGTTGCAGTTTTGTGTACTGATGTCAAAAACGATGTCTTGACATTGAGTGACAGAACATCAGTTGTTGTGTTTTTAGGGTTGCGCGTGTTTTAATTAGTTATTAGAAGATCTGATTGAGAGATTGCAGTCGAAGATCTTGGATTAGATTCTTTCTGTTGCAATCAGATATGGAGCAGATCTTGGTATTTCTTTTGGGCTGAAAGATATGAAAAGATTTGAAGATAAAATCTGTTTTAAATTCAAATCAAATCAGATACTTTCAAGGAGTCCAAGCCCAAGTCTGAGTTTCTATTTAAAGCAGCCTCAACCCTACTTGGAAGGTACAAAAACAAGAGATTAAAGACTGAGAGTCAAGTGTGTGTTTCGTCTGTGTATTATAAGCCATTCATGTTTGAATTGGTGTAATTGTTTTGAGTTGTTAATTGTTCTTGATCAAAGCTTTTAAGCAAGATCAAGTTGTGTTTTGGAAGTGTGACTTCTATACTTTGTAATCTTTGAATTGTATCACTGTGGTGATTTAGGGGGAGTGAGTGGTTTCTCATATCTAAGTGTATCTTAGGTAGAAGTGTCATTGGGTAGTGATTAAGTTTGTGGATTGTCAACTGGGATTGTTGAGTCTGTAATTTAATACTACTAATAGTGAATTTCCTCCCTGACTTGGTAGCCCCCAGACATAGGTAGTTAGACCGAACTGGGTGAACAATTCATTGTGTTGATTGACTGTTTTATTGTCTTCTTCATTTAGCAGATTGTGTTGTTGTGACATCACACTTAACATCACACATCTGATACCAGAATTTCAGAATCCAACTGAAAAATCCTCATGAACATTGATGCCCAAGGCTGGTAACTTAGGCAGATTTTCACTAAGTGTTGGAAAAGTGCCATTTTCTTCATTTTTGTCATTTTGATCAGTCCATAACTCAAAATCCATGAGGAATTGGAGTTTGAGGTAGTTGAAGCTTTTGTAGAGTGTAGGAAGATCTACAAATCAGGCTTTGGATCACTCAAAATGGTTGCTTGAATCAGAAGTTATGGTCATTGGAAGTTGGTACCAAAACCATTTTTGTTCCATAACTTAGAAAAGATTTGGTTTCTCATGGTTGCCCCTTTTGCAAGAAACCTCACTTTTCTTGATTTCTCTTAATGAATGATGATCAATATCATACATTAACATTATTTTTGACTTAGGGGAACCATATTTATGAAAAAATCCAAAAAGTCAAACTTGATTTTGTGCACAGTTGACTTTTTATCGGATGAAATCCAAACTGTGCGATCCTTTGTGAAATCCAGTCCTTGACCTAAATAAAACCTAATGGATGGATTCCATAGGTGTTATAGGGTGTATTGAATCACGTCCCAAGGTTTAGGAGCATGTCCTGGTCAAAAGTCAATGGTACAGTTGACTTTTTCTTCAAAACCCTAATTGTGGTCCAGATGAAATTGAAACTTGTGAATCAAGCTTCTTAGATCAATCCATTGTTGTAAATGGATCCATGTGGTGTGTTTGAGTCCCTCAAATCATGTCCTGAGGTCTTGGCTCATGCTTTGCCTTAAAAGTCAGCTTAGGGGTGAATTAGGTCAATAAACCCTAATTCCTGATTTTTGGTAAATGCATCTCCTGAGGTTAAATTGAGTTGATGATTGGGTTCATGAAGTCCCTTAGATTATCTTGGTTTGTGCTTTGAAGAATTGGCTCATGCCCAGATGAGAATTTCCATCTAGAGGCCTTGGTCGACCAAAACCCTAATTTGGTGACACTGGCGATCTTGAGGCTTGATCCACTTGGAATGTTGCAACCTTGTGCTTGATTCTTGATGTGGGAGTCCTTTTGATCCCTTATGGGTGTTTAAGAGGTTTAGACAAGTTGAAGATCATGTTATTCCTTGATTGATCCTTTGTCTAAGTGCTCTAAGAGGGCTTGAAACCCTAAGTCTTGATTATAGTGAATGCTCAAACATCTTTAAGGAGCTTGATGAGGCTTGATGGTTCATCCATATTGTGATAATGATTTCCACAATGATGGGAAATATTGGTGGTCAAAATTTGGGGTATGTCATTTTGGTATTTTTTTTTGAACTATTTTCCAAAGGGAGTTTCACATATTATTCACTCTTGCCACACTCTATCAGCCAACGCGCTTGGCTCAGTTGGTAAAGTTTTAAACCCTCCACCTCAAGGGCATGGGTTCAAACCTTGGGAAGGCCATCCTATTTTTTTACCACTTATTTTCTTTCACATTTCTTCACCATTTTTAATAACTTCCAAAATTAATTTCTCTCTCATTTTTTATCATTTTTTATTGGTTCTTTTTTTTCAAGTCACAAAAATGTTAAATTATTTTATTTTGCAAAAAATCCAATTTATATTATTTATTTAATGTAGTTAGAATTTTTGTAATTAATTTCATTTTTATTTGTTTTTAAACATTTTTAAATGAAATTCCCACTTTGATCTTTTCATTCCAAATGAATTTCAATCTTTCATGTGATTAAACATGATTTTTCAAAATATTTTTCAAAGTTGACAACTTGTTTTTAAATATATTTGATATTTTATATCATTTCTTATTTAATTTCCTTTGAAAATTATATCTTTTAAATTCAAAATTAGGAGTTTCTCTAAATTTTGATTTTTCAAACTTCACATAAACACTTTTGGGCCTCTAATAGAGTGTAAGACCCATCCCTTGTTGTATAAAACATTTTGGGCCTCAGTCATTGTATAAGTTCCGATGCGATTTTCAAAAAAAACGACGGTGCGATCACTGTTATTTTTGGGCCTCTCCTTGAGTTGTAAGCCTCATTCTTCTTTTTTTTTTCAAACACTTTTGGGCCTCTTGATAGAGTGTAAGTCCCATCCCTTTGTAAATAAACCATTTTGGGCCTCAGTCATTGTATAAGTCTCAATACAATTTTCAAAATAACGGAGCGATCGTTGTTTTTCATCTGTGCCTCTCCTTGAGTTGTAAGCCCCATCTCTTGTATAAAAATAAACTTCGATACATTTTTAAAAATCTCGGCGCGATCACCGTTTTCAAAACAATTTTCATCTGGGCCTCCCCTTGTGTTTTAAGTCCCATCCTTATTCTTTTAATAAACTCTTGGGCCTCTAATAGAGTGTAAGACTCATCCCTTTGTACATAAATAATTTGGACCTCAGTCATTGTATAAGTCCCAATACAGTTTTCAAAATAACGGAGCGATAATTGTTTTTCATCTGGGTCTCTCCCTGAGTTGTAAGCCCCATCTCTTGTATAAAAATAAACTTTGGGCCTCTAATAGAGTGTAAGACCCAACCTCTTTTGTGAATACAATAAATTTAGGCCTCAGTCATTGTATAAGTCCCTTTGTGCTTTTCAAAACTACGACACGATCATCGCCTTTTCGAAAGAATAAATCTGGGCCTCTCCTTAAGTATAAACCCCAAACTTCCTTTCAAAACAACTTCCCTTTTGATTTAGATTCAAATTCATAGTTGTTATCAAAACTTTCTTCAATTTCTTGAATAACTAACCATACAACTGTAACACTAGAAGCTTGCTCACCTATAAGTTCTATCAGCTTTCTTTTACATACTTTTTATATATTTTATCTGTGTATATATATATATATATATATATATATATATATATATATATATATATATGCCTGTATATCTTGCTTAGAGTTTTCCCAACAATTAGGTCTAGGATTAGATCAAACCAGTGGTCACTTTTTCGACACAGTCAAAACTAGTTGCCCATAGAGGATTAAGTACCGGTGAAACCTCTCTTGAATTTCTTCAAACCCTAGAACTGTTCACTAAAGAAAGAATTATTCCCGGTGAAACCTTTCTTGAACTTTTCTTAGGTTTGGACCCACATGCTTCCTAAAAGCATCCTCAGCCTCCTCTTGGGCTTTATACAAGGACCCTCAGGCTTCTTAGAAGTTCTCAGCCTCCTCTTGGGCTTAGTACAAGGACCCCAAAGCCCTCCTACAGGTATAGAACAGAACTTAGCCATTCTTTGATAGTTCAATCCTCCAGAGAGTCAAAACATCATATCAGTTTAGGGTTGATTCTCATCCCTTAAAACACCAGCCTCCTATTGGATATCATACAAAGATAAACCTTTTCATACCAATAGACTTGGACAGTCTCATCTCCTCTTGGATCTCAAAGAAACCCTCAAGTTTCCTAAAAACACAGGATAAACCCTGATCATTTCATCAATCACCAACAGAGTTAAAACCTCCACAGGTTTCAAAACTCAATCTTTAAGCTTTCACTTTAAATTTCCCCAGCTAGGGACAAATTATAACCCATAAACCCTCAATCAGAACTTCATGGCCTCTGATATTTTAACTCTTCTTCAATCCTCAGCAAGAGTTGATTCCCCAATTTGGACCTGTCTCTGGATCTCAACAATCCTCAGCAGAAATTAGCCTCCTCTTAGGCTTTATATAAGAAATTCCCCCAACTAGCCTCCTCTTAGGCTTTGTATAATGATCATCCCTCGGCAGTTTTAGCCTCAATCTTGGGCTTTGTACAAGAAAGATAAAACATTCTCCAGCTGAGTCAGTCACTTCTTTTAGCCTCAATCTTGGACTTTGTACAAGACACATATAAAACCTCTCACCAGTAGAGTCAATCCTTTTTAGCCTTAATCTTGGGATTTGTACAAGACAAACAAAAATATTTCCCCGAAAGAGTCAATTCCTTCTAGCCTCCTCTTAGGCTTTGTATAATGATCTCCCCAAAAAGAGTCAATCTCTTTTTAGCCTCAATCTTGGGCTTTGTACAAGGGCGAAATAAAACTCCCTAGTAGAGTCAACCTTTTAGCTTCAACCTTGGGCTTTGATCAAGGCACACAAAATCAACACCCCTCATAGGAAATAAAAAAATCTCTCTGTAGGAAGACATTTCTCTGTACAATCACACATCAAAACAGACAATCAAACTAAATCCCAAATAGCTGCTGTAAGTGGCACACTTTTTGATTCAAAAATCCAAGTTGTGGTCCCTCTTTATCCTGGTAAATCCCTTCTTTCATCTAATTGCTGTAAGTGGCAAGCCTCTGGATTATTTACATCCAAGCCAATGTCCCTCTCTTAGTATGAAAGACTCCTAAGGAAAAATGGCATTGCTCTACACTGAGTTAAAGTTTTCTCCTTCAAGACAAATCCCTTATAAAAGAAATTATGGCATTGCTGGACTCCATGTATTCTAGTTAAAGTAATTCTCCTTTATCATCAATCACCCAACAACTGTGATAAACAGATAAGATATCTCCCTTTAGAGATGACAAATTCTCTCTCAAATACCCCTTTAGCTTCAATTGGGCTTTGAACAAGACACAAATAACCTTTAGCTTCAATCTTGGGTTTTAAACAAGACACCAAACATCTCTTTCCTCCCATAGAATAGGAGGAACTACGATTGCTCTGATTTCCCTGTTTTCTTTTACGGGAACACGTAGGCATAAGATTGTGAAATCTTAGCGAGCACACACAAAACCAAAACTTTAGGTCTAGTACCTTACCAAAAAACATCGAAAAACCCCAAAAACAACAAAAACACTCTCTCAACACTCCCAAAGAATAAACTTTCCCAACCCATGACAGATAAACACCAGTAAGTAGAAAACAGAAGAAAATGCCAAACAATCTAGGGATAACCATATATAGGATGGGTAATTGACAACTCCCCATTGTATAACCTGACCCCGGACCCCCCAATCTCTTAGCATTTGTTAAAGAAAACATTTGCGTGCAAGGTTAGTTTTAGATAGCTTCCCTTTCCTTTCCAGCTTCATAGGATAAATAAGAAATCAGAAAGTAGAACCCAATTCCAACCAAATGCGGTAAGGTGGTTGCGTCACCTGTAACACCCCCTTCTACACCCCCAGGTTATTAAAGCGATAACAGTTAATCAGAGTATAATTAAAAATTCACGACATAGACAGAGGCGTCACATCAATTTGAAACAAACATACAACAACCTGTTCATATAGATATGCAACACTCAGGTAGTAATACAATTAGAGGAACTCAGTTCCCAACACCCACAATTCAGAAACAGAATGAAAGCGGAAAATCCGTAACTGAATCTCATATATATATATATATATATATATATATATATATATATATATATATATATATATATATATATATATATATATATATCATAAAAGTTTGTTATATACAAAGTCAACCATGTACATCCAAAAGATACATATACATATACACCTAATCACTAACGGTCTCCCCGACTACCCGGTGCCACATATCAGAGCCGACCGACAAAAGAATGAAGACCTAAGCTTCACAAAATACCTCCAGCATCTAATCTACAATGCCTCGTAGAGCATTAAAAACGGCAAAAGGGTGAGAAACACCATCATAATATAATTGCATATCATTATATAATAATACACCAATACACATGTAAAATATTCTCACCACAGCTTACGACATAATTCAAAGACAAAACAACACAATGCATATCACATATAACCATCACCAAGGCATACAAATCATGCTCAAAGCGATTAACACACATATAGATGAATATATCAAGTCATCAATCTCATTCGCAATTCCACACACAATCAATCCATTTATGATTTATGCAAATGCACAGAGACCGACACAACGACTCTATGCAATGCATATGCGGTACCGTTCCATCCATCATCTCAACACTAGTTCACTCAAGAACTATTGGAATCATCGCTTGTTACTTAGTGTAACTCCCCGTCGGGCAAACGATGTTCCCCGTCGCTTTAGGTCCTCTCGGTATAAGGCTCACGACGTTTATGGATTGCTTTAGGTCCTCTTTGTATAAGGCTCACAATCTGATCGCTTTAGGTCCTCTTTGTATAAGGCTCACGATCGTCTATAACCATCGCTTTAGGTTCTCTCGGTATAAGGCTCACGATGTTATAGCAGATTCCCTCTGGAATTGATTCTTCGCTCACACCCACTAGGGCACACGACATCACAAGAATGCATATCATGATTCATGGCATACAATGACTCATGACATTCAAATGCACACATACATGCAACCATCTCAATCAACAATAATCATGCTTTACAATCAAGCCCAAAACAATGCATTTATTTTCCATACGGCCACAAACCATCATCACACCATCTAAACACGTGCATTTACATCATACAACAGCACACAAGTTATACCATATTTATCAAAGGCATATTGCATGATAACCCATCAAATACACACAGTTAAAACAGTAAAAGTCGACAAAACAACACATTTCCAAATTCCCGACATAATTTAATCATCCAACAATCTCAAAACCATTTTAATAAGAAAAAACATGTCAAAAGCTTTCCAACGCACCAAACCGCGCCTCAAACCGACTTACGAATCAAAAGTTATAAAGAAAACAAATTGGGAAAAGCTGTCATGTTTGCAATGCGAAGCTCCTAGCGAGTCCTTCGCTTCCTCATTCGCAGTGCGAATGCCCCAGCGAACCATGGCAGAAAGGAAAATAGCCTACAGTTCGCAGTGCGAGTCTCTGGCGAATGCCTAGCCAACACTGGTTCGCTGCCCCATTCGCAGTGCGAACGTCTGGCGAACCAAGTCAGAACTGAAATGAGGTAACGTTCGCAGTGCGAGTCTCTGGCGAATGCTCGTTTTCCCCTTCGCAGTGCGAATAGCCAGCGAATGCTCGCTTTCACCTTCGCTGGGGGATTCGCAGTGCGAACCTGCGAATTCAGAAAAACCCAGCAGCGCTGTTATACACCCCAAAACCATATTTTCCCCACCAAAACACCTCCAAACCAACACATAGCAATCAGAACATAACCCAATCATAGTAACAAGTATCCTACAATATTTACACCGATTTTCAACTGCGAAAACATCGATTTCTCTCTTCCGACCTAGAATAGAAAAGCTATAGAACACCACAAACATTCACACACACACATACATAATCATACACAAGCATAAGATAATCAAGTTTCGCACCCTTACCCGATTTAATCGTGTTTGAAAAGTCGGTTGATCGACTTTCTTCCTTTCCAAGTTTTTCTCTCTTTTCTTCTTTCTCTTCTCTTTTCCTTCTTCTCTTTTCCTTCTTCTCTTTTTCTTTCTCTCTATTTTTCTCTCTTTTTATTTCTATTCTTACTAACTTAGGAAAAATAAAGTGAAATGACCAAAATACCCCTACACTCAAATATCTCGCAAACGCTCCCAAAACGCGATAAAATATAATCACGATGAAAAATATTATATTTTCAAATAAAAGTCAAAAATAAAATAATATAATAATAAAATAATCAAAACGACTCAATTAAATAAAACTAACTAAAACTGGGGCGTTACAACTCTCCCCCACTTTGAAATTTTCGTCCTCGAAAATATTACCTGAGACGAACAACTCCGGATACGACTCCCGCATCCGACTCTCCAACTCCCAAGTCAAATTGCCCTCAGCAGCGCCTCCCCACGCTACTTTCACAAGTGCAATATCCTTGCCTCTTAACTGCTTCAACTCGCGATCCAAAATCCTCACCGGTAATGCCTCAACCGTAAGGTTCTCCCTTACCTCTACCTCATCCATCGGAATCACATGTGACGGATCCGGAACATACTTCTGAAGCTGTGAAACATGGAACACATCGTGCAAATTCGATAGATTCGGCGGCAACGCCACCCGATAAGCCACAGCACCCACTCTCGCGGATATCTGGTAAGGACCAATAAACCGAGAAGTAAGCTTCTTCTATTTCAATGCACGACCAACACCCGTTACCGGTGTAACTCTCAAAAATACATAATCGCCCTCTTGAAACTCAAGAACTTTCCTCCTTCGATCATGATAACTCTTCTGCCTACTCTGAGAAGCCTTCAATTTCTCACGAATAAACTTCACCTTTTCTGTAGTCTGTTGTACCAATTCCGGTCCAACCACTGAACTCTCACCAGATTCATGCCAACACAACGGTGTTCGACATCTTCTTCCATACAACGCTTCAAAAGGTGCCATTCCAATACTCGAATGGAAACTGTTATTATACTGGATTCCACCAACGCAAGATAACTATCCCAAGCACCACCTTGCTCAAGAACACAAGCTCTCAACAAATCTTCCAATGACTGAATAGTTCTCTCGGTCTGACCATCCATCTGAGGATGATAAGCAGAACTCAATCTCAACTTAGAACCCAACGCCTTTTGCAAACTTTCCCAAAATCTGGAAGTAAACCTCGGATCACGATCTGAAACAATACTCAGCGGAACACCATGTAGTTTCACAATCACACTGATATATATCTCAGCCAACCTCTCCAAAGAAAAACGGATGTCAATCGGAATGAAATGAGCCGATTTAGTCAGCCTATCCACAACCACCCAAATAGCATTATGCCCCCTCTGTGTATTCGGCAAGATCAAAATCGGAGTTGTAGTCAATCTCCTCTTCAGCTCACTAAAACTTTCCTCACACTGAATATCCCAAATGAACGCTTTGCCTTTACAAGTCAACTGGGTCAAAGGAAGTGCTAACTTAGAAAAACCTTCAATGAACCTTCGATAATATCCAGCCAAACCCAAAAAGCTTCTAATTTCAGTAACAGATCTAGGAGCCTCCCATTGTAGAACTGCATCTACTTTAGATGGATCCACAGCAATACCATTACCTGAAATCACATGCCCAAGAAAACTCACTTCTGACAACCAGAACTCACACTTGGACAACTTAGCAAAATGTCTCTTCTCCTTCAAAATTTGCAACACAACACGTAAATGCTCCGCATGCTCCTCCCGGGACTTAGAAAAAATCAAGATGTCATCAATAAACACAACAACAAATCGATCCAAATGCTCATGGAAAATACGATTCATATATTCCATAAACACACCTGGCGCATTAGAAACCCCGAACGGCATCACAGAATATTCATAATGACCGTAACGTGTCCTAAAAGTCGTCTTCTGAATATCTTCCTCGTTAACTCTAATATGATGATACCCTGACCTCAAATCAATCTTACTAAACACATAAGCACCTACCAATTGATCCATCAGATCGTCAATTCTCGGAAGAGGATACTTATTCTTAATCGTCACCTTATTCAACTGGCGATAATCAATACACAATCGCAAACTCCTATCTTTCTTTTTCACCAATAAAACTGGAGCACCCCCAAGGCGATACACTTGGCCTCACAAACCTCTTTTCTAACAATTCATTCAACTTCTTCTTTAACTCAGCCAACTCAGATGCCGACATTCTATATGGTGCCATCGATACAGGTCTAGTACCAGGAACTAGGTCTATAGAAAACTCCACCTCTCTCTCTGGCGGTACATCTGAAATATCCTTCAGAAACACCTCTGGAAAATCACACACAACTGGAAACACATCAATTGCAACTTGACTCTCCACAGTCAATGATACGAACAACCCAAACAACTGAGCTTCATCCGCCAAAAGTCTCTTCAACTCTTTGGTAGATAAGAAACTCGAATCCTCGTCTTCTTCAAGAGAAGGAAATCTCACTAACTTATGATAACAATCAATATGAACCTGATTGAACTGCAACCAATTCATACCCAGAACCACATCTAAACCCTCCAACGGAAAACACACCAAATCCATTTCAAAGTCTTTACCATAAATGGTCAAAGGACAACTTAAGCAAACCAAAGAAGTAGTTACTGACCCCATTGCTGGAGTATCAATAACCATCTCTCCACCCATCGAAGACAACAAAAGATTCATACGCTTCGCGCACTCAGACGAAATAAACGAATGAGTCGCTCCGGTATCAATAATAGCAACTAAAGGCATATTATTAATAAAATAAGTACCTCTGATCAGACGGTCTGCACTAGAAGTCTGAGTCCCCGCCAATGCAAATACCTTCCCTCCAGTCTGAGCCTGCTTTGGTTTCGGACACTTTGTACTAATGTGACCAGCTTCACCACAGTTGAAACACTTTACCACATTCTTTTTGCACTCAGCTGCGACATGTCCAAAACCTCCACAAATAGAACACTTCCTCATATCCTTCCTACACTCGAACTGACGATGTCCTAAGTCACCACACCTAAAACATCTCAGAGGACTAGACATACCTCCTCCACTTGGCCTTCTCTCAAAATTACCCCTTTGCTTACCCTTATCATCTGGTGTCACATAAGGACCACCACAAAACAGTTATTTCCCTTTCCTTTCGTTCACACTCTTATAGTGAGTAGAACGAGCTTTGCTATCTTCCTCATAAATCCGACAACAATCCACCAAATATGAAAACCTTCTAATCCTTTGATAACCGATTGCCTGCTTAATCTCAGGACGCAATCCGTTCTCAAACTTCACACACTTAGAAAACTCTACAGTCGCTTCCGCATAATGTGGATAAAACTTCACAAGCTCCACAAACTTAGCAGTATAATCAACAACAGACATGTTACCTTGTTTTAATTCCAAGAACTCAATTTCCTTCTTTCCCTTTACGTCCTCAGGAAAATACTTCCTCAGAAACTCCCTACTAAACAAAGCCCAAGTAATCCCTTCCTCTGCAGCTTCCAACACATGACGTGTACCAACCCACCAATCATCGGCCTCTTCCAGCAACATGTGAGTACCCAGTCTCACCTTCTGATCCTCAGCACAATCCATCACTCGGAAGATCCTTTCAATCTCCTTAAGCTAAATTTGAGCACCATCAGGGTCATATCTTCCTTTGAAGATAGGCGGTTTGTTCTTCCTGAACTCATCATTACCCGCAGCATTAGGTGCACCTTGCACAGCCCGAGCCATAGCTTGCATAGCAGCATCCAAAGCAGCATCATTCCTACCAGTCATATTCTGTTCATTTCCAATAACAGCAACTATGGTTAAACAAACAGCTCACCCGAACACAACACCGACACGGACTGACACAACTGACACGGACTGGCTCTGATACCACTTAATGTAACACCCCCTTCTACACCCCCAGGCTATTAAAGCGATAACAGTTAATCAGAGTATAATTAAAAATTCACGGCATAGACAGAGGCATCATATCAATTTGAAACAAATATACAACAACCTGCTCATATAGATATGCATCACTCAGGTAGTAATACAAACAGAGGAACTCAGTCCCCAACACCAACAATTCAGAAACAGAATGAAAGCGGAAAATCCGTAACTGAATCTCATATATATATATATATATATATATATATATATATATATATATATATATATATATATATATATATATATATATATATATATATATCTCATAAAAGTTTGTTATATACAAAGTCAACCATGTACATCCAAAAGATACATATACATATACATATACATATACACCTAATCACTAACGATCTCCCCGACTACCCGGTGCCACATATCAGAGCCGACCAACAAAAGAATGAAGACCTAAGCTTCACAAAAGACCTCCAGCATCTAATCTGCAATGCCTCGTAGAGCATTAAAAATGGCAGAAGGGTGAGAAACACCATCATAATATAATTGCATATCATTATATAATAATACACCAATACACATGTAAAATATTCTCACCACAGCTTACGACATAATTCAAAGACAAAACAACACAATGCATATCACATATAACCATCACCAAGGCATACAAATCATGCTCAAAGCGATTAACACACATATAGATAAATATATCAAGTCATCAATCTCATTCACAATTCCACACACAATCAATCCATTCATGATTTATGCAAATGCACAAAGACCGACACAACGACTCTATGCAATGCATATGTGGTACCGTTCCATCCATCATCTCAACACTAGTTCACTCAGGAACTATTGGAATCATCGTTTGTTACTTAGTGTAACTCTCTGTCGGGCAAACGATGTTCCCCGTTGCTTTAGGTCCTCTCGGTATAAGGCTCACGACGTTTATAGATTGCTTTAGGTCCTCTTTGTATAAGGCTCACAATCCGATCGCTTTAGGTCCTCTTTTTATAAGGCTCACGATCGTCTATAACCATCGCTTTAGGTCCTCTCGATATAAGGCTCACGATGTTATAGCAGATTCCCTCTGGAATCGATTCGTCGCTCACACCCACTAGGGCACACGACATCACAAGAATGCATATCATGGAGCTTGGCATACAATGACTCATGACATTCAAATGCACACATACATGCAACCATCTCAATCAACAATAATCATGCTTTACCATCAAGCCCAAAACAATGCATTTATTTGCCATACGGCCACAAACCATCATCACACCATCTAAACACATGCATTTACATCATACAACAGCACACAAGTCATACCATATCTATCAAAGGCATATTGCATGATAACCCATCAAATACACACAGTTAAAACGGTAAAAGTCGACAAAACAACACATTTCCAAATTCCCGACATAATTTAATCAGCCAACAATCTTAAAACCATTTTAATAAGAAAGAACATGTCAAAAGCTTTCCAACGCACCAAACCGCACCTCAAACCGACTTACGGATCAAAAGTTATAAAGAAAACAAATTGGGAAAAGCTGTCATGTTCGCAATGCGAAGCTCCTAGCAAGTCCTTCGCTTCCTCATTCGCAGTGCGAATGCCCCAGCGAACCATGGCAGAAAGGAAAATAGCCTACAGTTTATAGTGCGAGTCACTGGTGAATGCCTAGCCAACACTGGTTCGCTGCCCCATTCGCAGTGCGAACGTCTGGCGAACCAAGTCAGAACTGAAATGAGGTAACGTTCGCAGTGTGAGTCTCTGGCGAATGCTTGCTTTCCCCTTCGCAGTGCGAATAGCCAGCGAATGCTCGCTTTTACCTTTGCTGGGGGATTCGCAGTGCGAACCTGCGAATTCAGAAAAACCCAGCAGCGCTGTTATACACCCCAAAACCATATTTTCCCCACCAAAACACCTCCAAACCAACACATAGCAATCAGAACATAACCCAATCATGGTAACAAGTTTCCTACAACATCTACACCGATTTTCAACCGCGAAAACATCGATTTCTCTCTTCCGACCTAGAATCGAAAAGCTATAGAACACCACAAACATTCACACACACACATACATAATCATACACAAGCATAAGATAATCGAGTTTCGCACCCTTACCCGATTTAATCGTGTTTGAAAAGTCGGTTGATCGATTTTCTTCCTTTCCAAGTTTTTCTCTCTTTTCTTCTTTCTCTTCTCTTTTCCTTCTTCTCTTTTTCTTTCTCTCTATTTTTCTCTCTTTCTATTTCTATTCTTACTAACTTAGGAAAAATAAAGTGAAATGACCAAAATACCCCTACACTCAAATATCTCGCAAACGCTCCCAAAACGCGATAAAATATAATCACGGTGAAAAATATTATATTTTCAAATAAAAGTCAAAAATAAAATAATATAATAATAAAATAATCAAAACGACTCAATTAAATAAAACTAACTAAAACTGGGGCGTTACATCACCGACAAAAATCGCACACTACACTAATTTCCCAGCATGATAATCCAAACATGTTTCTAACAATTTAACTTGGTAAACTCTAAGAACTTTGAACAATTTCATCATTCTGACCAAGTATTTCAGGTTAAATCATACATTTTAGAAACCAAGCTAACGTACATTCTGAACAAGATTTTGCAAGATTCTGAAATCTAGACTCTAACAAGTACTATGAAATCCATAACCTTGTTATGATACTACTCAATAGAGAGGCGCTGAGATTATTAGACGGTTGGTTGTCAATTATACTGGTGATTTGGACAATCTCGAATGCATAGGCATTTTCTTTATAAGTGTAAAACTTTTATTCTTAATGCGACCAGCTAAAAGTCTAACATTACTTTCACAACAAGGAAAGAGCATATCATAAACAGAATAACTAAGCTGCAACAACCTTCCTCATTGATCTCATCAACATTGCAATAACACAACTATATATCTTGGTTATCTTAACAATGTCAAAACCATTACACTAGCAACTCTTCAATAAAACCAATACAAATGATCTCATCAACATTGTAAGAATACAACTATATTAACAATGTCAAAACCATTACGGTAGCATCTCTTCAATACAACGAGTACATTAGAATCCCATTACACATCCAGATTGACACGTCTTTTTTTTGCCTAAAACAAACAGAAAATCACATATAAGTAAAAATAGAGAAAGAGAAAACAATAGGTTCATATCACATCACAATTGAATTTGAAACCTCACATGATTCTGGACTTTCTGAACAAATTTATCAGGTGCATTAACATAGGCAAAACTCTTTTTTTTCAAACTTTCAACAAGCTCATTTTCCCCCTCATTCATTTTCACTCATTTATTTTAAATCTAATGGTTCATATTCATTCTTATAATATCACATAAAAATAGCATTCTCATAGGATACGTCATATATATATATATATATATATATATATATATATATATATATATATATATATATATATATATATGTGTGTGTGTGTGTGTCACCCCCTGTCAATAAAGCGAGTTTAGATTTCACCCCTATAATTTTTTTTTTGTGATTCCCCTTTACCCCTCTCTCTCTCTCTCTCTCTCTCTCTCTCTCTCTCTCTCTCTCTCTCTCTCTCTCTCTCTATATATATATATATATATATATATATATATATATATCACCCCCCGCAATAAAGCAAGTTTTTATTTCGCCCCTATAAGATTTTTTTTTTTGTGATTCCCCTTACCAAATCCATATTCCCTCAACAAAGACCATGGGTCACATTTGTGCTGACTTGGCAAACCAAGTGTCATTTTATTTTATTTTTTATTAATTTTTTAATTCCAAGTGGATTTAATTTTTTTTTATTTTTTAAATTTCTTTTATGTTTTTAAAATTTTTATAAATATATTTTATTTATTTATTATTCTATAGTATTTAATATAAATATATTTTATTAAAATTATAGAATTATAATAGATACAAAACCAAAAGATGGAGCCTATATATATATATATATATATATATATATATATCACCCCCGACAATAAAGCAAGTTTTTATTTCGCCCCTATAAGATTTTTTTTTATTCCCCCTTACCAAATCCATATTCCCTCAACAAAGACCATGAGTCACATGTGTGCTGACTTGGCAAACCAAGTGTCATTTTATTTTATTTTTTATTAATTTTTTAATTCCACGTGGATTTAATTTTTTTTTATTTTTTTTTATTTTTTATGTTTTTAAAATTTTTATAAATATATTTTATTTATTTATTATTCTATAGTATTTAATATAAATATATTTTATTAAAATTATAGAATTATAATATATACAAAACCAAAAGATGGAGCTAAGTGGTTTCAAACCGTTGACCTTTGCCTCATAGATGACTCGCTCGACCAACTAAGTTGCGCTTCTTAGTTGTTGATTCTACCCTTCAATATGTATTTAACTGTTAAATGTCTGATTGATGTGTATGTCGTATGATGGGTGCAGCAACAAAAGCCAAAGCATCACTCTTAATATCATAAACTAGTTTACCAACATTACATTAAAAACTAGCAAGAAAACAACCAACACATGCTTAGCTACAATTATACACCAAACTAGCAAAATAAATAAAGAAATAGCATAACTTACTTAGGAACCATGATAGCCCTACTTTCAGCTTGTTCACATTTGGCCTTTTACAACACGGGACTTGCTGCCATGGATAAGCAGTTGTTCATGGCTTCACTAATGATACCTCCATTTGCGACGCCATTATTGACATGTACTCACAGTGTGGAAAGATTACTGTCAATAGGGAGATTTCTGATAGGATGCAGGATAAGGACATTATTTCATGGAATACAATAATAATTGGTTATGACATTCATGGGCTATGCATAGAAGCACTTTCACTCTTCCACGAATTACAGATATTGAAATTGAAATAATAAGAATTATAAAAATAATTAGAATAATTAATTTGGCTTTAGATCTTGAAACATAACATCCCACCTGATAAAAAAATTAGAATAATTAATTGAGTTTTTTTTCATTTTTTTTTTTTTTGTAAAAAAGCTTGTTGTTGTTTGGATATGAGCAGTGAAGGGGAGACATAAGTTTTTGAGAGAGACGTGAAAATGAGGGGGAGAGGGGCCATGAATGATTGTTGAGAGTGAGAGAAGAGATTTGTTGTTCTCTTCTCTTTTTTTCCCTATCTATTCGCGCATGAGAGTGAGAGGAGAGTATATTCATGGTTTTATTTTTTTCTCTTCCTTTACATGTAGGAAACATGTGTAATACCCTAATTTTTACCCGTTTGATTTCACTTGTCATTTGCATTCTCTACCACAAACAAGATCACGAGTTTTGGTTTTTTTACCCTCCTTTGTAGGTTTGCTCTTGAGGGAGATCACCAAGCACCCCTGTTTTCTTGTTTGCTTGATATTTGTTTATGTTTACTAACTCTTAATTAAAATTCAAAAATATGTTTGTTATCCCTTTACTAACTTTTTCAGGAAGAGGTTTGGATCAAGAACATCAAACGCTAGTTTCTCAGCTCGATTGTAATTCATCTGAACAAAGTCAAAGTTTGGTAAACAATGATTTTCAAGTTTTATCTGGTCCTGATTTATCAAGAGTTTCCTAAGACTTGATTGCTTATTGCCCAAGAAACTATAAGGTTCATGTGTTTATTTTCATGCCTTCTTTGACAAGTAAAAAAAATGAGTCAGAACCAATACAACACAACAAAAAGCCATTCTCCTCATTTTTCACAGTGTTAATCGATTAACCAAAAACATGAACAAATATGTTAATCGATTAACACGTGTGTTTTTGGCTAAAAACATAATTTTCAAATTCTACAGCATTTTGACACCAATTTTCAAATGTGACCTCATGTGGAATATTCTAGATCATGCAAAATCATCACAAAAATAATTCCCCTACATAATCATAATTAATTCCATCATACACCTTTAATCACACATGTGCACCATTTGATCTTTGATTTGCACTCCAAAACCAATTACCAATCCTAATTTTGGCTCCAAACCTAATTCCAAGCCACCACTCATACCAAGCCTAAACTCTATAAATAGAATCCTCATTTCGTTCATTCTTCAAGCTTTTGATAGCCAAATTCACCTTGCTAAAATTTCTCTCAATTCCCTTCAATCACCAAATTCACCAAAAGCTCTTCCTCCATTAAAGTTAGTAAGCTTTTCCTTGAAGCTTACTAATCTTTGAGCTAAACCTCCATCAAAATACTTCATCAACATCAAATTTTTTAGATCAAAGCTTTGGAGAGTGATTCTTGAAGTTGATTTGAAGCAAATTTAGATTTGGATTGGTAAATCTCTAGTTCCACCATTGTTGTGCTTAATTCTCATCTTCCATAATGTGATCTCTTGTTGATTCTTGTTGCTTGATTCTTTGAGCAACATTTTATGATTCCATTGGTGTTAATTGCTCTTAATTTTATGGAATTTTCGTGCTCAATTGCATCCATAATCATGAGGTGTTTGAAGAAATGATTGAATCACGGAATGCTGATTTTTGTGTTGTTTTTTTTATGTTCTGTCAGTGTTAATCGATTAACCAAATTTGCCTACAAAATGGTTAATCGATTAACACAAGTCAGAATGTGTTTTTTGGCTTGTTTTGGGGACTGTTTTGGTTCATTTTCTTCCTTCTTCCATTTCCTTTTGTTTTACCTTGAATTATGGTGTTTGTTGATTAATTTTCTCTTCAAATTCCACGGACTTTGGGTGTTTGATGAAGTTGGATAAACCTTCATTATTTCAAATCTATCTTTAAGTGAATCATTGGATTCATTTTAGGTGCTTTGAATTAGTGATAGGTTTAGTACTTTGATCCACCAAGAAGAGTGATGGAAATTGAAGTTGGAATGATCCAAATGTTGTGATTCAATTTGGTTTCCCTTCTCCCCTCTTCTCTTTTTTTTCTTTTGGTCGATGAAAATCTTAAATATCATGAACTTCTCTTTGAAGTTTTGATCAAATTGAGACCACTACCTCTTTTCTTTTAGTGTGTCAAGCTTTAGGAGATTGACTTACATGTCATTTCTCTAGATTGTATTAACACAAACATTGTTATTGACCGACCTCAGATAGTTGTGACTTCTACATAAGTCCAATTACGATTGCTTAACATAGCGCTAAATTGGTCCTGAATCGAAAATTGAGTTGTTTTTGTAAGCGAGTTATCAATCTCCTACTCTTCATAGTGTGGAGTGAAATAGATTGTCTCTTTGTTGTTAAGGGAGTTAGTTAGCATACTCGTCGATTTTATCCGAGTTGGTGCCCTTCCATTAACGATGCATGGATTCATGTTTTAATGCTTATGGTTGAACAGTTGAGTATTCTCCGAAAAACGAAAAAATTATTCTCGATCACTAACACTAACATACTAACTATATAATTGTACTAACTTTACTTTGTGTCTTTTAATTTTTTCTCTTTATTTATTTGTCATTTACTTTATGCCTTTACTTTTATCATTTTATTATCATATTATCATCTTATTTTCTCTTGACCACTTGGACACATGTTTATGTTTATGCTCTTTTTGTTTTGTCCACTTGGACCATACCTCTCTTAAGATACTAATAAATATTAAAACACTTAAAAGACTTGGTTCTCTTAATTCTGGACTGTTGTGACCTCATGCTTAGACCTTGGACCTTGGACTTCAAACTTAGATCTAGGATCCTTGCTCTATGCTTTTGGAGATTTGAGACCTTGGAACATTTTGTTGCTTTTGTCTGTTTGTTGGGAAATTTTCTGTGTGCAGGTGTTAATACTTTGACATTGAAAATCATCTGATACATGACTTTCCTAATTGTTCTTTAATCTTTGAGAAGGTTTTGCTTCGGCTCTGCTATGGCTTAATTTGAGGCTTTCTTCGGATGTTTAAACTAGTTATTATGCTTGTGGTTTAAATCCAAGAGGAAGAGGAATGTTCATGTTGACTTTTTGTCAAGTGATTGCTCCTTATGTGGTTAGACCTTTCCTTCTTTGTCTTTTATTTTACTTTTTAGGGTAGTCACTTATTCTCCTCCCTTTCTTCAATTTTCAAAATCTTTTCCCTTTTTCAAAATCTTCTTGCTTTCAAACTATAACCGCTTTCATAATAAACCTTAACTTTTGTCAAGTGTTTTTTCAAACTTCCTTTTCTTTAATAAATGTCAATCAATGTTAAACATACTTTGACCATTTCAAAAAGACTTTAAAAAACACTTCACCTCATTCAAACTTTTGTGCCTTTGCACACTTTTTCTTTTAAAACTTTTCAAAAAGTTTAGACATGAGTCATTTTCATAGTTGAGATGTAATTCTCCTATTCCCCATAGTATATAAGATGTTGACATTTTCCACTTAGATGTTGTGTGATAGACTTGTTGATTTGTATCCAAGCAAAATCCTCCATTTTAAGATGATGCAAATGTTGTTTTCTTATACTTGTGGGTGACTAGTCGTAGTTTTCTCCTTAAAATGACGACTTGTCTTTTCATTTAAAATCAACTAAAACAATCCATTATGTTATTTGTACCACGAACTACGGGGTGTTGTTCCTATATTGCACTTTGTGGGTACGTAGGCATGAGGCTCAAAAAGTTTCTCCAAACACAAAAATCTTAAAAAATATTTCTCTTCTCATCTCCCCAATCTCATTTCAAACAAACCTTTTCAAACAAAAAAACGTAGATATTTCAAAGGGTTCCTATAGATTACTATAGACGTTTTCGGTGCTAACACATTCCCTTAGCCTAACCAACCCCTTTACCCTTAGAATTTGTTTAAGTTTTGTTCGCTCTTTTTCTTTTCCTTTTGGATAAAATAAAAGTGTGGTGTCGACTCTTGCTTTATGAGTTAAGTTAATCAATAGCTTACACTCACAATTTTTACCACTACAGAAAAGTGGCAACTCTGCTGGGGACTCTGGTTTTTAGCGGGTTCAACCTACTTTGATTTATTTACGCTTATTTGTTTGATTTGTTTATTATTGTTTGTTCTGTTTGGGTGCTTGGTGATCTTGTGTGGTGAGATAAGTCTTATACCCGGACTTAAGTGCACTTATGATAGGAGGGTGGTATAGTCTTGTTAACCTTACGTGGAGTAGTCCTTACTAAGGTGACTTGAGATCCCCCGCTCAGTGGAGGTCCCTTTGGGATTACTTATGTCATATGAGTAGTCGCATTTGACATTACTTTTTCCGACCTGGGAGTCCGATAAGCTGAGGACCTTAGAACCCTTTAACCCATCTTGACCTTATTAGGATGTGGTACGGTGGTTGTTCAGGTGTAGAGTTGAATTAGTTGTTACGCGATACCACACTCAGACGAGTTTCTCTTGAAAATATTGTTGGCTGACGAATAGTCATTTAAGCCGATAATGTCGAAAAGATGAAATTATACCTCCGAAAATTTTATATATATATATATATATATATATATATATATATATATATATATATATATATATATATATATATATATATATATATATATATATATATCTTTTAATTAAAAAAAATATTATTCATCATATAAATACGATGAACAATATATATATATAGGATAGGTAAGTATTTGTTGTAAAAAAAACCATAAGTTTATTAGTTTTTGCTTACTTTCTTCCTTTTATTTTTAATGGATTATTAAAAGAATTTAATTAAAATACACTGTTATTTAATTATAAATATTGGATCTTAGAAATAAATTTAATTTTTATTTTAAAAACCAACAAAATAATCCTATGCAAATGGATCATGATGATAAATTGATATAATATGCAAATGATATAGGGTGTGTTTAGATTAGCGGTGAATAAAAGTGATTATAGTATAATTGAGTTTGGTAGAATTGATTTTAATAGAATTGAGTTTAGCATAATTGATTTATGTTTGGATACATTTATGTAAAAGTGAGTTAAACAATAAATTTTAGTGTAAAAATCCAAATTCAATTCTGAAAATAGAAGCTACAAATTCTAGCTTTAAATAGAATCAATTCTGAAGGTAAAATCAATTTTACTTATGATAAAATAAACATCTCAAAATTACCCAGAATCAATTCTACACCTCTAAAATTGATTCTAGATATTCCAATAAAATTGATTCTGGATATTCCAAAAGTTAATCCAAACATGATAAAATAAACACCTCAAAATCACCCAAAATCAATTCTACACCTTTAAAATTGATTCTAGATAATCAAATAAAATTGATTCTGAATATTCCAAAAATTAATCCAAGCATGCTTATAATTGATTCTAGATATTCATTCGGGATATTCTAAAAGTTAATCCAAAGATGCTTATAATTATAATGTTCAAACCAGTTGAAAATTCCTACTACTACTACCTTCCATGTTTCTTTACACCATAGTAGAAAACAAAACATAGATAAGATGCCTCATCATCTTTATTTACGGCCAACGAAAAAAGTAGTAGGGCATACAAAATAAAAACGATGATGACAACTTTCAAAAAAGAGAATCGGTGGAGTAAATAAAGATTTCCTTATTCGTATAATTTATTTGGATTTATCAAAAGTGAAAAAGAAAAAGTAGAAACTATAAACACCACGTGACAAACACACAGTACTGCACTCATAATAATAATACTACTAGTGAGAAAAGATTCGAATTTCGAAGTTGGAGCCAAGTGGTGGATTGGTCCTTATCACTATAACACTGTCTCGAATGTCGATAATAAGGTTACCGTATGTGTCCTTTTGATTTTAACACCATTGGAGTAAAGTTTATAGATTTGAGCTCTAAAACACAAAGAATAGGATACCAATCTAAATTTAAATCTTAACAAAAACACATTAAAATCACATAATAACGAACCACACATCACAACCATGAAACATCTCCATACTAGTCCACTACACTACAGAAACTAAATTACAAAAACAAAAAAACATACATTCTCTTTTCCTAACTTTATTATTTCCCTCCACCATTTAACAGGAACAGGGTCACTAAACAATAACCCAACCTAGACACATTTTGTCATGAAAACTTTCAGTGGCAAAAGATAACCTTAAGCTCACGAGGAGAAGAACACTGATGAGTCAAGGAAGGAGTATCATGCGCGTAGGTGTAAGTCTCGGGACACGCGTGCTTGAAGAAATTCGTATACACAGTGGGTTTACAAGTTTGAGGGTTGTTGAAATGGTTCCTACAACAGAACTCATCCGTGTGAAAAGCTTCACAGCCACTCTTACACGCGACAACAGGACCATGAACAGCAGGAACACGGTGCTGCAAAACATCAGGACACGTGGCAACGAGATTGGCTTTACAACCAACCACGGGGCACTGACCTTTACCCTCATGCGGTGTGACCGTCAGAGGGGTGTTGAAGCCGTCGACGAGGCTGACGCTGTAAGAGGAGAAGTCGTTGTTGCCGTGGTGTACGTCGAACTGTACCAGTGTGGCGGGTAGTGAACCGCCTGCTCCGTGGCATTCGAGGCGGTTGGCACAGTCGCCGGTGAGGCAGGTGAATTTGTTGTTGGTGGTGGAGCAGCCGGTTCGGGCCCAGGCACGGCCGGCCCAGTGGGTGTCGGGAACGTTGATGGAGCGGTGGGTGAAGGTGCGGAGCTCGAAGCCGCCGCTGGCGAGGTTGGCGTGGCCTTCGTTGGGGAGAATGGCTGGCCAGACAGTGTAGGGGCAGTTGTTAACGAAGGTGAAGAAAAGAGCTTGTGAGGTTGAGAAAATGGTGAGGAAGAGGAAGGTTGAGATGAGAAGTGAATTGGTTAAGGAAGAAGTAGAAGAAGAAGAAGCCATTGGAGCTGTTACTGTATTGTGAATTTGTGAGTAAGCTTAGAATGTGTTGTGTTCTTATAGGCAGAAAGATGAAGAGGGAGAATGAACGGTGTGTGATGATGATTGATGAACGGCTAGTTTTATTTTCAATATGACTGGAATGCCCTTTCTCTGTCGTTTTTGAAAATCAGGATTGTATTGATTTTTCAAAATTGGTAAAGGGTAAAATAGGTATAAGGGGAGGGAGCAGATATGTACCACTTTTTCTGTGCTTTTTTGTCTTTTCATTGAATTCTGAAAAGGTAGTCCGAAAGACTGAAACCATGGACAGGACTAGTCGGTAATGAAGTTTCTATTTTTGACGTTTGGTAGAAAAGTTATTACTGTGAAGCACAAAGGTGAAAACTAATTGCTCTATTGTTATAAAATCAATTAACTATTGCTACACTATCTTTCACTATTTTTATACGATTTCTCTGTCATTGAGACGAGTTTTAGTTTTCTCTCCTGAAGTTTTTTTTGTGTGATTTCTTTTTTGTAAAACTAAGATTCTAGAATCTATTGATTGGATTTATTTTTAATTTTTTATATTTTTTTATGTTTATTTATTTTTTTTAGATATTATTTAATTTATAATTTTTTTAATTTTTTAATTTTTTATTTAATTAATTTTCGTATTAATTTTATTTATTTAAATTGTTATTTTAAATTATCAAAATATTAAACTTGGGCCTAAGCCCATTTTTATACAAACACACATACTCCAAGACTATTTTCAATTCATTATTGTATATTATTGATTGGTATATATAGACTCGTTTTGCTTCAATGCCAACCGATGTGGGACTTGTTTTCACTGCATTATTCAAATTTCATGAGCAAACAGAAATATTTAGTATAGAAGTTCTCCTTTGAAGTTGTTTTATAAACGTGATTGTGTACAATCCATTTCCATGCAGCCCCACCATTACTTTTCTCACCTTAGCTTCCTTCCCTACCGCATAAACATGTGCTCTCACTATCAAAACTGTTTCTTTTTCTTGCAGGTGCGTAAACAAGTACACACTTAAGAATAAGAGAAAAACCATGTGCATAAACAAGTACACACAAAAACCATGAATAAGAGAAAAGTTTCACCTCTTCCTTTTTGCATTTGATCAGCAACATCTTGAAAGATTTGGAAGGTAAGAAACATTAATTGAGTTGATCATCAGGATTTCTAAATTGAGGATCACAAAGTTGTTACTTCCTATTTTAGGTGTTGTTGTGAATAGTGTCCATTGAGTTTCGTAGTTGAAATGTCAGTCATCCAGAAAAGTAGGGTGTCCATGACTACTACACAACTTTGTTGTGAAATTTACTTAAATCATGCAAGGCGCATTTAAGGTTTGGCAAGAATTAGAATTCAGTGCAAGTGTATTTACATTCATTGGCTTAATGATAGTAAGCGTACTGTCTCAATTAGCATAATGTGACATTTCACACCCACTTATCACAGCATTATAGTAATTCTTAACCAAGAAAACAAATATACTTCTAATTTATGATAGCATAACATTAAGAAACACAAGTGAAAGGAGAAAAAACCGAAAGAAGACATTTTATCTTTTCACTAAATTATTAAGCCACCAGAAGTTATAATATGCAACGGCAAAGTGCAAATAAAGAAGAAAATTTTGGTATTTAAAACTCAACATAAAAAAAAAAACAATCTTGAAAACAAAAATGCCAGAAACTATAAATAATTACTAAATACTTGAAAGAAACAACATTAGAAACAAAAGATATAATTACTAGTTCCTAGGATGCTTAAAACAAACCACTATCTGTTGAGAATCAAGTGTGAGGAAGAAGTCTCACATTGATTAGAAAAGGGAAGATTGAACACTATATAAGTGGGAGAACCCACACACCAATCACCTTAAGGTTTTAGGTGAGTATGTGGCGTGTCTCTCACAAAGGTGTGTCCCAAATAAGAATTGCTCTCTCGTTGTCCCCCTCAATTGTTCCGCTAAAAATGGTATAAGAGCCTGGTTCGAGAAAGGAACCGGCTTACTTGTATCTAAACACTTCCCACAGGTGTGGGTAGAAGGTGTTTCGTTGAGTTCAACGGTGATACAAGTGTATGTGGAAGAGAGAGCTTTCACATGAGGGGGAGCATTGTGTATAAACTCACACTTGAGGGGGAGTGTTGAGAATCAAGTGTGAGGAAGAAGTCACACATTGATTAGAAAAGGGAAGATTAGGCACTATATAAGTGAGAGAACCCACACACCTATTACCTTAAGGTTTTAGGTGAGTATGTGGTGTGTCTCTCACAAAGGTGTGTCCCAAATAAGAAATGCTCCCTCGTTGTCCCCCTCGATTGTTCCGCTAACAATGATATAAGAGCCTGGTTCGAGAAAGGGACCGACTTACTTGTATCTAAACACTTCCCGCAGGTGTGGGTAGAAGGTGTTCCGTTGAGTTCAACGGTTATACAAGTGTATGTGGAAGAAAGAGCTTTCACATGAGGGGGAGCATTGTGTATAAACCCACACTTGAGAGGGAGTGTTGAGAATCAAGTGTGAGGAAGAAGTCCCACATTGATTAGAAAAGGGAAGATTGAACACTATATAAGTGGGAGAACCCACACACCAATCACCTTAAGGTTTTAGGTGAGTATGTGGTGTGTCTCTCACAAAGGTGTGTCCCAAATAAGAAATGCTCCCTCGTTGACCTCCTCAATTGTTCCGCTAACACTATCATCCTGCAAACACCAAAACTCTGCAACTTCAACACCAAAACCCTGCAACTTCAAACCACTAACAGTGGCAACACTTATTAATCATCAAAAAAGGAAAAGAAAGTGTAAGAAGTTTAAAGCATTCAACCACCATTTATTTCCAATATGTAAACGGTAAAACGTATCTGTTGCGGTGAGAATCGAATAACAAGCTATTAATTAACTTGCATCACATTTCTTTGAAATTCACCAACGACTTTGATTTATCCAAAGGAAAGGTTCAAGATCGAGAAAACCTAAAGGGGGGAGATCTAAGGTTCGGGGGTTGATTATATTAAGGGAAGGTATTAACACCCTTAATATCTGTAGTACTCTACAGGAACCTCTTGTTTAGTTTGTGTTATGTTATGTTTGCTTGCTAAGAATAAAGTAAAGACCTAAGGGTATGTACACTAAGTTTGCTCGCCAAGACGTCGCATCTTGTGCCTACGTATCTGACTAAAGAATCAGAGCAACCGTAGTTCACCTAACTAAGGGTGAAAGAGGAACCATTGACTATGGCCAAAGTTCCAAGGGGAAATGAGTGTGAGCTCATTTTAGAGTTTTAAGAAACTCTCTAAATCTAAGTTATGATGGGAAAAGTGAGTTCTCATGTGTCGCACCTCGAAAAAATCGCTTAATCGAGAGACGCGACCCTCGCGCGAAAGGCGCGGGAAACGGTTCGACAGAGTCGCCACCGAAATTTATTTATCCCAAAAGAGGGAAAGGAAAATATCGAGGAAACCTTTAAGGGAGGATAAGAACATGGTCGTCGCAACCACATTCCGGGTTCAGGAGTCGGTTACGTGAAGGGAAGGTATTAGCACCCCTCACGTCCGTTGTACTCAACGGGAACCTCTTAGTTCGAATTGTGAGGAAATGTTATCTAAGCTTGTTTGTTTTCTTCTCAACGATATATGCAAAAAGGTACAGTAAAAGATTTCGATTACTAAGGGAAATGGGTGGTTTTAGGATAGGGTGCTCGGCAAGATCATCGCGACCTCGGGCCTACGTATGCTCATTCGAACGAGAATGAGAAATCAGAGCAATCGTAGTTCGACTACGGGAAGGGATAGAGGGAAGACGGAAGATGGAGGGAAGGTAGCTCGCCAAGATCATCGCAATCTTGTGCCTACGTATCTTTACTCGGACGAGAATAAAGAATCAGAGCAGTCGTAGTTCGTGGTACGCTCACGAAAAGAATGGTTAGGGTTTGAATTTTAGGAGACGAAAGATTGAATGACATGCAACCCAAGGGGCATGCCTCGAGAGCGGTCACTCAAGAATTCAAGGAATGCTAGACTCCAAGAACTCAGTTCTTTCGTGAGTTGATCGCGAAAATGTTTGATAATAGTTAAGTGTTTTAAGACGAAAGGGTGAATGAATAACAACCTAAGGGCGTGCCTCAAGAGCCATTCATTCGAAGATCCAAGGAATGCTAGATTCCAAGAATCTCCTCCTTTCGTTAGTTGATTAAGAAAGCGTTTGAAAAAGATTGAATCAGATTGGTTGCAAAAAAAAAGTAAGGATCGATACTAGTCCCTAGGGGTGCTCCTAGTAACGAAACCTACGAAGTGTGCGAGTGTGCATTTTGACGATGAGGCGAAAGGCACTAGACTTACAGTAATGTTTTGAAGAGTGGCTCGACGACGAGTCGAGAATTGGTTTAAAAATGGTTTGATTTGCTAAACGTTTTAGGGAGAATGACGATTATTCGATAAACGAGACGTCGGCCTCGCAACCAACTAATCGGGGCATTATTGGGATGCTATATCTCAACGACACCTTTTTCATTCGATTGATTTATGAAATATTGTTTGATGAACAACGAAAGTACCACGTGGAATGCTAGATTCCAATGGCATTCCTTTGTCCAAATAGTTAAGGCAAATGTTTTAGGAGCGAAAGGTCGAGTGATCACCACCCAAGGCGTGCGCCCCAATGATGGTCACTCAAGAACCCAAGAAGTGCTAGACCTCAAGAATTCAGTTCTTTCGCGATTTAATTAAGAAAAATGGTTTGAATATGTGTTGAGTATTTAAATCGGAAAGTAAGCGTTTGAACAAATAAAAATAATTAGATAAATATGAATGTGAATGTGATATGGATATGAATAAGAATGAACGATAATATAATCGAGATAATATTCGACGGAAAATAAACAAGATAATATTGACAAGAGATTAAAGTTGACATAAAATAAAAATTGGTCTCGTCTTAATCGGATTTAATCGAGAAATCGATAATCTACGACTTTTGACTTTCATTGACCAAAAGTGAATAAAAGAAATATAAAGTGACAATTAAATTGAAAATGTGAATACAAAGAATAAAGGTCTCACCTTTATCGAGATTTAATTGAGAAATCGATAAATCAATCGATATTTAGTTTTCATGGACCCAAAATGAATAAAAATGATAAAAAAATAATAGAAATACAATAAAATCGGAAAATGATAGAAAAATAATAAAGGTCTCACCTTTATCGAGATTTAATCGAGAAATCGATAAATCAATCGATATTTGGTTTTCATTGACCAAAAAGAGGATAAAAATGAAATAAAAATAATAGAAATGAAATAAGATTGAAAATGTCAAGAAAAAGAGTAAAGGTTTCACCTTTATCGAGGTTAAGTCGAGAAATCGACAAATCGTCGATGTTTTGGTTTTCATTGACCCAAAATAAGTGAAATAAAATAATGACATAAATTGAAATAAAAATAAATAAATAGAATAAAGGTCTCACCTTTATCAAGATTTAATCGAGAAATCGATAAATCATTGATGTATGGTTTTCATTGACCCAAAATGAATAAAAATAATGAATAAATCAAATAAATAAATAATAGGCCTCAAATATGTCAAAACTTAATCAACTTGATTAAATTATGAATGATATTATATCATTGGCCCTAAAAAAATCGAAAATGGAATTGAAATAAAAGAAATATTAAAATAGTTAAGCCAAAAATTAAGACTTAACATTTTAAAATGAATAAAACAAAATTAGAATATTAAAAACTAAATATAAAATAAACAAAGGAGGGGTATGGCGCTGGATTATGAGGAGATGAATAGGAAGCAACACGGGTTGTCCAAGCCCCAACAAAAACAAACAATATAACATAAAAAAAAAGGATGAGGATATCGTATGGGCCATCAGCCCATCCACCATCAACATGTTTCCTTTTTTTAAAAAAATAACCTCAGAAAACAAACAAATGAAAAAAAGAAAACTCCATCGCTCACTCAGATTCGTGGATCAAGTCAAAGGAAAAAGTAGCACACGGTCAAGCTAAACGGAAGCTTCAAAATCAAAAGGAGATCTCAAAACCACATTGTTCCAACGATCTCGCTCCGTCTCGCTCCCTCTACACGATTCAGGTTTGGATATGGTTTGTACCTTTTCTTGTTTTCGCTCAAACTCTTCTTCTACTCTCTCTTTCGATTCGGTTTTCTGGGTTTTCGATGAGTTTCAAATTGATTTGGGATGAAGGTTGTTAAAGTGTTAGATGGTGATGTTGCTCTGAATTTATGAATTTGGATTGGGTGCTTTTGTTTGGGTATCTGTTGTTGTGGAAGATGAAGATTTGGGTTGAGGGTGTTGGTGTTAAGCATTGAAGGTTGGATTTAGGTTACAGAAGGAATTGGAAGAAGGTGAGGTTGGAGATTTGGGATTTGTTTTCGTTGGTGGTTAAAGAAGAATGAGGAGGTTTGCAGAGTATTTGGCGTGGCGGCTCCGTCCTCTTTGTGAGTGAGAATGAGAGAATTTATAGGAGCGGAAGGGTGATTTGGGAAGAAGAATTTTGTGAGTTGGCAATGTTGTGACGTGTGTAATCATTTTTATTCTTTCAAATTTTGTCTGGTGTGTATATTGGTGAAATTGTCTGCATTCATTGTTTGGTTTTGTTTTGCAGGTACATGTTTATTATGAATAACATGGAGTAACGGTTTCGCAAGTTGGTTGATGGATACGCACTTTTGTTTTGCTTGTGTGTGTGACGACATCAACGTTATTGTGTGGAGAAGAACACTAACACGAGGCGTGATATGAGCGAATGGATCCACAATTTCAGATCTTTGGGTGAGTGCAAAAGTGTTGCCATCAAGATCTTTCACAAAAATGATAACAGTTATTCTGCCTTGAACTGGACCAGCTCAAATGTGCTCAACCAATTTGCGAACATCTTGTGCTGCAATTCCAAAATGTCCAAAGCCATTTCCAACATGATAAAAATCTCTCCATAATTACATGTCAATTCAATAGCAGAATGGTTTTAGTTGGAGGTTTTGTTTTTGATGAAGGTTGCGTGAATCCCGTGTTTAGGCTTGGCTGAAGCTCGTTGGAATTGTTTGCGCGCTGGCTTGTGTTGTTGTATGAGTGATTTTGCACTCTCTCTCATGGTAGGTCCCATTTTTTTTTGTGACTCTTTTTGTAGGGTGTGTGATGTAAATCGTGGGAGGCAAGGCTGGTGTGCATTGAAGTTGTGTGTACGTTTTGTTGTGCATAGAGTATCGTGGCTGCAGGTGTATATGGTGTGGATGCAGCGTGGATGTATTTTTTGAATCATATAATCTAGCAATTGGAATTAGCCTGTATTCAGCACAGAGGTTTTGCTTATGTATATTTTGCAATTTGATTATATTTTTGACATGGACCCCACAACGTATGGCAATGAGCTTGACCTTCTTTTTATTGGACTTTTGGACATTTTTGTGGCAGTGTGTTTTTTTGGAATTTTGTACTTGCACCTTTTCCATTTCCCATGAATAATTGACTTGGGCCAAAAATGAAATGGGTTTGAAATAAAAATGTTAATTGCACCTCCCTTTGAATAAACTTGAAATTGCAATTGGATGTGAAATGATGACGTACGACTTGTGAAACTTGTTTATAAAGAAACTCTTGATGATTGAAGCTTGAATTTTTCATATTGACACCACACTCGAAACCAATTCAAAATGATAAATCAATCTTGAATTAATCCAGAAATGAGAATGAATTGGCGCATTGACCCATTAAAATCCACCTGAACTTTGCCACTTAAGTACTGATGAACCCATCCTGAACTAGACGTTCAGTCAACAATATGCCTTGAAATTTGAAAACAGCGACTTGTCATATGGACCTAAAAACCCTAATTAGATCCTCAGATACATATACCCCATTTGAATTGTGCACACCCAAACCTTGAAACTTGTCTGACCATTGAACCTCAAATGAGACATGATTCGATTCAAATCAACCTCATGTTAAAAGCAACATATTTTTTTGGATTTTCTGAGTTATGGTTAGTGTATGGATGTACAGATGAAAACATACAGGTAGGACAAATTTAGGGTATGACAGATGCCCCTATCTAATTGGCTTAAACTGAGTTAGATGAACTGCTACGACGTTCAGTCTTTCGAGGTATAAGACAATTAGATATGAAGAAGACCACAAATTTGTCCGAAAGAAAGGAAATGCCTGGGAGATGGAATAAAAGATCAATGTCACCCTCGAGTGGATGCTGAATAACTTACAAAGGTCGTTATCAACAAAAGGATGAAAACAAGAAAAATCTGACACCAAAAGGATGACAGACCTATCACCAAAAGGATGATAGTAAACACACGCACACAGACCCTTCCACCAAAAGGATGGAAACGAGGTCAAAGCCGGCTATTACCAAAAGGATAATAGGGCACACACGCACACAGACCCTTCCACCAAAAGGATGAAAATGAGGTCAAAGCCTGCTATTACCAAAAGGATAATAGGGCACACACGCACACAGACCCTTCCACCAAAAGGATGAAAAACGAGGTCAAAGCCTGCTATTACCAAAAGGGTAATAGGGCACACACGCACACAGACCCTTCCACCAAAAGGATGGAAATGAGGTCAAAGCCTGCTATTACCGACGAGATAATAGGGCACACACGCACAGCCTGCTATTACCAAAAGGATAATAGGGCACACACACACAGACCTTTCCACCAAAAGGATGGAAATGAGGTCAAAGCCTGCTATTACCGACGAGATAATAGGGCACACACACACACACAGACCCTTCCACCAAAAGGATGAAAATGAGGTCAAAGCCTGCTATTACCGATGAGATAATAGGGCACACACGCACAGCCTGCTATTACTAAAAGGATAATAGGGCACACACACATAGACCTTTCCACCAAAAGAATGGAAATGAGGTCAAAGCCTGCTATTACCGACGAGATAATAGGGCACACACGCACAGCCTGCTATTACCAAAAGGATAATAGGGCACACACACACAGACCTTTCCACCAAAAGGATGGAAATGAGGTCAAAGCCTGCTATTACCGGCGAGATAATAGGGCACACACACACACACAGACCCTTCCACCAAAAGGATGAAAAAGAGGTCAAAGCCTGCTATTACCGACGAGATAATAAGGCGCACAACACAACCTGCTACTACCAAAAGGATAGTAGGGAACACACGCACACAGACCCTTCCACCAAAAGGATGGAAATGAGGTCAAAGTCTGCTATTACCAACGAGATAATAGGGCGCACACACACACAGACCCTTCCACCAAAAGGATGGAAATGAGGTCAAAGCCTGCTATTACTGACGAGATAATAGGGCACACACGCACGGCCTGCTATTTCCAAAAGGATAATTGGGTACACACACACATCCTGCTACTACCAAAAGGATAGTATGGCACACAACACAACTTGCTACTACCAAAAGGATAGTATGGCACACAACACAGCCTGCTACTACCAAAAGGATAGTATGGCACACAACACGGCCTGCTATTACCAAAAGGATAATAGGGCACACAACACAGCCTGCTATTACCAAAAGGATAATAGGGCACACATACACACAACCTACTACTACCAAAAGGATAATAGGGCACACACACACACAGCCTGCTACTACCAAAAGGATAATAGGGCACACACACACAGTCTGCTACTACCAAAAGGATAATAGGGCACACACACACACAACCTCCTATTACCAAAAGGATAATAGGGCACACACACAGGCTGTCACTCACCAAAAGGATGACACACAGACCAAGGGTTTATGGATCGGCGACACCAAAAGGATGACGGATCAAAATAAGCTACTACCACCAAAAGGATGATAAGAACTTCTTATTTGTGAGGACCAACATCAAAAGGATGAAGGCTAGATTGAAATGACATGGTTTCGGCTATCACCAAGAGGATGATAGAAAATTTTTTATTTGAGGGTTACCAACACCAAAAGGATGCAGGTTGAGTCGAGTTGACAGGTTTGACTACCACCAAAAGGATTATAGCAAGGCAATTGATAAAAGGTCAAGTTTGCTGGGGATGTGATGAGATTTATTTGGAGACATCAACAAAAGGTTGAAGTAAAGAATTCAATGAGGAAAGCCCATGAAAAGGAAAGGGAAACAGTGAAAAATAGAGAAGGTAACCCGCCAAGATCTACGCAATCTTGTGCCTACGTATCTTTACTCGGACGAGAATAAAGAATCGGGGCAGTCATAGTTCAACTTGAAGAAAATATTCAATGAGGAACGCCCACTGACTCAGAGGAATGTTTATTGGTTGGGATGAGGATGACGACCTCAGCAACAAAAGGTTGAGGAACACAACCCAATGAGGAATGCATACTGACTTGCTTGGAGATCACAGCTTCATCAACAAAAGGTTGAAGACTTTCATGAGGAACACCCATGAACTTGAAGAAGATGCCCCTGATTGGGTTGGAGTTTGCTTTGAAATATTGTCTTGAGCTTGTCTTGTTCGACCAAAGGTTGAAAACAACTTCGTGAGGAACGCCCACGGACTTGCAGAAGATGCCCCTTGCTGGGCTGGAGATCGTCTTGCTTAACTTGCTCAACAAAAGGTTGAAAGCTTCGTGAGGAACACTCACAGATTTGTTGAAGATAATGCCCCTGGCTGGGCTGAAGATTATCTTGCAGTCTCGAGATTGATCCCGGATCTCACACATGTATGAATGCTTGATTTTGTAATGATGTGCAATGCAAATGCTGACGCACGGAGATGCGAGTGATGGGGAAGTATGATTGGTTTTTGGGTATGCATATGATGCAGGTGATGCTGAATGCGATGCATATGATGCGTATGATGCAGACGGGTGATTGGATAAGTTTGGAGAGGTGCCAGCGTGGTGGACTTTTGGGTAGTTGCCAATGAGGATTGGACTTTTGGGTGGAGGGAGGGATTTGATTTCCTCGACACCCAGTTCGTTGAAGACGCCATGATTGAAGCGGACGAAGATGCTCTTGAAGCCTCGAGTTTGATCACTTGTTGATTTGTGCTTGTTAATTAGGATGACCTTCTGCAACAAGACTTACCCCAGTCTGAACATGGTAATGGTCTGCCCCTGATTAACTAGTTCTGAAAATGACTTGATCTTTGGAAGATGAACTTTAATGTGCTTTGAGGTGGCTTGCCCCTGATTGAGCTGCTGAAAGATTTGCCCCAGCCTGAGGGTTTTGAGGGAGTCTCGCTTCGGGTCGGCACCACTGAAAGTTTAAGTTCCTCTTCGATTGCCCCTTGTTCGAGTTGCTTTGATGTCTAGCACTGATTTGCAACTAAAATTGCACATTCACAAATGGTAATCTTAAAGCAATGCTCATGCAAATTTTGAAAAATAGTCATTTATTGGAGTGTCGTGAAAGTGAGACGAATGGACCGTTAGTCCAGACGATGTGTTGATTTTGCTGGTATAAAAGATATAACTAGGAGAATGACACCAATGCTGAAGATTAGCAAATATGGGGCGTCAGTTTACGCAACCTTGCAATAGCACGCTTTCAGAATAAACCTCGCCTCAATTAGGTCTTTCGAGGGTTGTAACGTGATCTGGTTCACGGTTATGAAATAAAGGATATTAGGCTCAAAGTATGATTTTTAACCACCCCTTCTTCGTGATGAACTTTCAGTCCTATGTTCAGTTAATTTTGCACATGTTTGTATTCCAAAAGGGTTGATGTCGTAAGAGTGATGATTTAAGGTTTGCTCGACATGGCAGTCACCTTATTTTGTTTTTGATGGATGTCAGTGGCCCTTTGGTTTTGATTTAGTGGTCACTGGATCTTATTTTGTTGAGGGTTCGAGGGCCTCTTTTTGATTTTATTTTTGATCCCTATCTTTTGCACGGACTGACTTTGCTTTTCGAGTCCATCAGGATTGCCTCGATTTTTGCCTAAGTCTCATTTTGAAGTGCTCGACTTAGCAGGCTTTTGATTTTTGTTTTTTGTTTTGTCGATTGATTGTGACTGCCAAGTCATGGGTATTGATGAACAACCGACATGTCTTTTGGAATTTTCTTTGTGGTTTGAGTGCGTAATTAGGATTAACTGAACACTACCCTGCCCCAGGTTGAGTGTAAGGGTTTGAATATCCGAAGGAAACTTGCTACTTCTTGGCTCGAAGTGGTTAACTAGGGATTATATCCTTATCTCTCCAGTGTTTGGGGGTTGAAACAATGCCTGTACATCATCGGCAGGGTTCTATCCGAAAGCATACGGTTTGCAATTATGGGTATTTCGTTGTCATCATCCTCCCTCCAATCATTGCTAAACAACAATTGATAAAGAGAGCGAAGTGGATAAATGTGTCAGTGTTTTTGCAGTAAAATGGAAAAAAATGAGTGAATACGACATAACTGATTCAAAACATGCATAATCACTACATTAAGAAAACCAAATACAAATGACAATGTTTAAAGCATACAGTACTTAAACAGATAAAGACAAAATAACAAGAGTACAAATGATGGGATGGCAACATGACTGCCTTCTTCGAGGAATAAACTTGACTTGGTTTGACTTGATGTTGGCACTAGTTTGGCAGCGGCATAGGGTTTTTGATGACATTTGGAGCCCTCCCATTGAACGCGAGATACTTTGAGTCGATCATGTCTTGAACCTTGTGTTTGAAAGCTCTGCAGTCCTCGATCGTATGCCCTGGAGCACCCTTATGAAACTCGCAATGAGTATTGGCATCATAATCTGGGGGAATGACAGTTTGAGGAGCCAAGTCTCTTGGAGTAATGGCCCTCTTCTCCATTAATTGAGCAAAGATCTGAGCATATGATGTTGGCAGACGATCAAAGTCTCTATCTGGCCTCCTTGTCCTTTGTTGATTAGGCTGACGTTGTTGGGCAGCTCTCTATTGTTGATGTTGAGGAGGATACTGATACCCTTGCTGGTTGTATGACTGTTGCTGAGGAGCCTGTTGCTGAGGCATTGGAGCTTGAACGACTTGAACTGTTGGCTGATAAGGCATTGGAGCGTATTGCGCAGCAGCAACATATGGATACTGGAAGTATGGCATTTGAAAAGGCATTAGAGCGGGAGCTTGTGGAGCTTGCCCTTTCTGAGCAGAGACGACATTAGTTTCACCCTCTTTCTTCTTGTATCCATTGAAGGGCTTCTTGACTTGAGACTGGCTACTAGATCCTCCTTGGATCTTTCTACTTTTCAGACCTTCTTCAATTCTCTCACCGACAATTACCAAATCAGAGAATCTGGCTGAAACATTACCAATCAACTTCTCATAGTATTGGCCCTGCAAAGTACCCATGAAGATATCAATCAGTTCACGATCAACAAGAGGCGGATGCACTCTTGCAGCTAACTCTCTCCAGCGTTGTGCTTATTCTTTAAAGGATTCGTTGTCCTTTTGAGCTATACTCTGAAGTTGAGTACGGTTTGGAGCAAGGTCAGTGTTGTACTTGTATTGCTTGACAAATGCATCAGCTAGATCATCCCAAGTGCACACATTGCTACGCTCCAACTGCATATACCACTCAAGAGATGCCCCAGACAAGCTGTCTTGGAAGCAATGGATCATCAGCTTTTCATCTTTGGCATGGGCAGCCATCTTGCGGCAGTACATCCTCAGATGCATGTGGGGACAACTGAGACCTTTGTACTTCGGGAATTCTTGTACTTTGAACTTGAGAGGAATGACAACATCTGGTACCAAGAACATATACAGAGCATTCAAAGAAGTTGAGTTGCGTCCCTCCATGACTCGGAGTTTCTCAGCTAGATCACGACACATCTTGATGGCTTCAGAATCCTGAGCAGCAGTAGGATTGATAATCGGGATAGCAGCATGGTAGTTCTGGACCTCATCATACTGATCTACCAGATTTTCTTCAGCATGAGGAATAGGAATCTGAGTGACAACAGGTTGGGCTTGCGGAATAGCACCAACAATGACTCCATATGTTGGAAGTGGTTGAGATGTGGCAGGAGCGAAGTCCATTGGTATCCCATAAGTGATGGGGTTGGGAACAGGAACTGAGAGTCTTGAGGTAGACCCTTGAACATGTGCATTGTTGTTGGCAGCAGCGGCTTCACGCAGTTCTTCTTCTTTTCTGGCCATCATGATGGCTTCGAGAATCTGGTCAATCTTTCCCTTGATAGAATCCAACTCTTCTCTGAAGGCAGCTTGCTCTTGTTGAATCTGCTCCATCATTCGTCTAGTATTGGCTCGAGTTGCATACTGGTGTCGAGGAATCAGCTTGATTTACTGGAGCCAGAAGGAAGGAGAAATGAGTTTCGGCTTGTTGAAATGAAATGCAAGATACATAACTGATGCAATGCAATGCAATGACATGTATGCAATGCAAGATGCAAGATCCAGGATCACAGATCACAGGTTCAAACATTTCTGAGGTTAGCCATTCACGGGTAGATGACGAAAGTTTCTGATTAAAGAAACCTTATAGGTAGGCTATATGAGGAAAGTTCTAGGTTCTTTACCCACAAACCCACTCACGGGATAGTTTCTACATTGATGGATAAGGTTCCCAGGACTACGGACACTAATCGCATCAACGTCACGCAACAGGTTAGCTGCATTACGACGATAATGGCGACAAGGTCTCCCTTGAGCGGGGTCTTCATGCTAGGCGCACAAGAAGCGAGTCCTTGGAGACTAACACTACACGACCACCAATATAGAACTTGGTTCTAAGAGTGGTTCATAGAGTCACGGACCCTTCATGAATCAAGTCGTGCGACAGGCTAGCTGCGTTACAACAAGACCTACGAAAAGGTCTACTCTAGGGGAGCTTTCATGCTAGGCACGCAAGGAGCGAGTCCTTGGGGACTAACACTACTCGACATCCAATTCTAAACTATGTGTTATCTCTACTTTTACCAAAGCTCGGGTGTAGAGCTTTACTCATGATATCATTCCATGATCCCACAGATAAGCATAATAAAAGCCATAAGGGAACAAATATGTAAACGAGAAGAAAACAAGCAAACAAAGATAACGCTCCTCACAAATCGCTCTAAGATAGGCTTGACTCTCTCTTGCATGGAGCAATTTATCCCCAGCAGAGTCGCCATCTGTCACACCTCGAAAAAATTGCTTAATCGAGAGACGCGACCCTCGCGCGAAAGGCGCGGGAAACGGTTCGACAGAGTCGCCACCGAACTTTATTTATCCCAAAAGAGGGAAAGGAAAATATCGAGAAAACCTTTAAGGGAGGATAAGAACATGGTCATCGCAACCACATTCCGGGTTCGGGAGTCGGTTACGTGAAGGGAAGGTATTAGCACCCCTCACGTCCGTTGTACTCAACGGGAACCTCTTAGTTCGAATTGTGAGGAAATGTTATCTAAGCTTGTTTGTTTTCTTCTCAACGATATATGCGAAAAGGTACAGTAAAAGATTTCGATTACTAAGGGAAAGGGGTGGTTTTAGGATAGGGTGCTCGGCAAGATCATCGCGACCTCGGGCCTACGTATGCTCATTCGGACGAGAATGAGAAATCATAGCAATCGTAGTTCGACTACGGGAAGGGATAGAGGGAAGACGGAAGATGGAGGGAAGGTAGCTCGCCAAGATCATCGCAATCTTGTGCCTACGTATCTTTACTCGGACGAGAATAAAGAATCAGAGCAGTCGTAGTTCGTGGTACGCCCACGAAAAGAAGGGTTAGGGTTTGAATTTTAGGAGACGAAAGATTGAATGACATGCAACCCAAGGGGCGTGCCTCGAGAGCGGTCACTCAAGAATTCAAGGAATGCTAGACTCTAAGAACTCAGTTCTTTCGTGAGTTGATCGCAAAAATGTTTGATAATGGTTATGTGTTTTAAGACGAAAGGGTGAATGAATAACAACCCAAGGGCGTGCCTCAAGAGCCATTCATTCGAAGATCCAAGGAATGCTAGATTCCAAGAATATCCTCCTTTCGTTAGTTGATTAAGAAAGCGTTTGGAAAAGATTGAATCGGATTGGTTGCAAAAAAGAAGTAAGGATCGATACTAGTCCCTAGGGGTGCTCCTAGTAACGAAACCTACGAAGTGTGCGAGTGTGCATTTTGACGACGAGGCGAAAGGCACTAGACTTAAAGTAATGTTTTGAAAAGTGGCTCGACGACGAGTCGAGAATTGGTTTGAAAATGGTTTGATTTGCTAAACATTTTAGGGAGAATGACGATTATTCGATAAACGAGACGTCGGCCTCGCAACCAACTAATCGGGGCATTATTGGGATGCTAGATCTCAACGACACCTTTTTCATTCGATTGATTTATGAAATATTGTTTGATGAACAACGAAAGTACCATGTGGAATGCTAGATTCCAATGGCGTTCCTTTGTCCAAATAGTTAAGGCAAATGTTTTACGAGCGAAAGGTCGAGTGATCACCACCCAAGGCGTGCGCCCCAATGATGGTCACTCAAGAACCCAAGAAGTGCTAGACCTCAAGAATTCAGTTCTTTCACGATTTAATTAAGAAAAATGGTTTGAATATGTGTTGAGTATTTAAATCGGGAAGTAAGCGTTTGAACAAATAAAAATAATTAGATAAATATGAATGTGAATGTGATATGGATATGAATAAGAATGAACGATAATATAATCGAGATAATATTCGACGGAAAATAAACAAGATAATATTGACAAGAGATTAAAGTTGACATAAAATAAAAATTGGTCTCGTCTTAATCGGATTTAATCGAGAAATCGATAATCGACGACTTTTGACTTTCATTGACCAAAAGTGAATAAAAGAAATATAAAGTGACAATTAAATTGAAAATGTGAATACAAAGAATAAAGGTCTCACCTTTATCGAGATTTAATTGAGAAATCGATAAATCAATCGATATTTAGTTTTCATGGACCCAAAATGAATAAAAATGATAAAAAAATAATAGAAATACAATAAAATCGGAAAATGATAGAAAAATAATAAAGGTCTCACCTTTATCGAGATTTAATCGAGAAATCGATAAATCAATCGATATTTGGTTTTCATTGACCAAAAAGAGGATAAAAATGAAATAAAAATAATAGAAATGAAATAAGATTGAAAATGTCAAGAAAAAGAGTAAAGGTCTCACCTTTATCGAGATTAAGTCGAGAAATCGACAAATCGTCGATGTTTTGGTTTTCATTGACCCAAAATAAGTGAAATAAAATAATGACATAAATTGAAATAAAAATAAATAAATAGAATAAAGGTCTCACCTTTATCAAGAATTAATCGAGAAATCGATAAATCATTGATGTATGGTTTTCATTGACCCAAAATGAATAAAAATAATGAATAAATCAAATAAATAAATAATAGGCCTCAAATATGTCAAAACTTAATCAACTTGATTAAATTATGAATGATATTATATCATTGGCCCTAAAAAAATCGAAAATGGAATTGAAATAAAAGAAATATTGAAATAGTTAAGCCAAAAATTAAGAATTAACATTTTAAAATGAATAAAACAAAATCAGAATATAAAACACTAAATATAAAATAAACAAAGGAGGGGTATGGCGCTGGATTATGAGGAGATGAATAGGAAGCAACAAGGGTTGTCCAAGCCCCAACAAAAACAAACAATATAACACCAAAAAAAAAAGGATGAGGATATTGTATGGGCCATCAGCCCATCCACCATCAACATGTTTCCTTTTTTTAAAAAAATAACCTCAGAAAACAAACAAATGAAAAAAAGAAAACTCCATCGCTCACTCAGATTCGTGGATCAAGTCAAAGGAAAAAGTAGCACACTGTCAAGCTAAACAGAAGCTTCAAAATCAAAAGGAGATTTCAAAACCACATTGTTCCAACGATCTCGCTCCGTCTCTCTCCCTCTACACGATTCAGGTTTGGATATGGTTTGTACCTTTTCTTGTTTTCGCTCAAACTCTTCTTCTACTCTCTCTTTCGATTCGGTTTTCTGGGTTTTCAATGAGTTTCGAATTGATTTGGGATGAAGGTTGTTAAAGTGTTAGATGGTGATGTTGCTCTGAATTTATGAATTTGGATTGGGTGTTTTTGTTTGGGTATCTGTTGTTGTGGAAGATGAAGATTTGGGTTGAGGGTGTTGGTGTTAAGCGTTGAAGGTTGGATTTAGGTTACAGAAGGAATTGGAAGAAGGTGAGGTTGGAGATTTGGGATTTGTTTTCATTGGTGGTTGAAGAAGAAGGAGGAGGTTTGCAGAGTATTTGGTGGCGGCTCCGTCCTCTTTGTGAGTGAGAAAGAGAGAATTTATAGGAGCGGAAGGGTGATTTGGGAAGAAGAATTTTGTGAGCTGGCAATGTTGTGACGTGTGTAATCATTTTTATTCTTTCAAATTTTGTCTGGTGTGTATATTGGTGAAATTGGTTGTAATCATTGTTTGGTTTTGTTTTGCAGGTACATGTTTATTGTGAATAACATGGAGTAACGGTTTCGCAAGTTGGTTGGTGGATACACACTTTTGTTTTGCTTGTGTTGATGACGACATCAACGTTATTGCGTGGATAAGAGCACCAACACGAGGCGTGATATGAGCGAATGGATCCATAATTTCAGATCTTTGGGTGAGTGCAAAAGTGTTGCCATCAAGATCTTTCACAAAAACGATAACAGTTGTTCTGCCTTGAACTGGACCAGCTCGAATGTGCTCAACCAATTTGAGAACATCTTGTGCTGCAATTCCAAAATGTCCAAAGCCATTTCCAACATGATAAAAATTTCTCCATAATTACATGTCAATTCAATAGCAGAATGGTTTTAGTTGGAGGTTTTGTTTTTTATGAAGGTTGTGTGAATCCCGTGTTTAGGCTTGGCTGAAGCTCGTTGGAATTGTTTGCGCGCTGGCTTGTGTTCTTGTATGAGTGATTTTGCACTCTCTCTCATGGTAGGTCCCATTTTTTTTTGTGTGACTCTTTTTGTAGGGCGTGTGATGTAAATCGTGGGAGGCAAGGCTGGTGTGCATTGAAGTTGTGTGTACGTTTTGTTGTGCATAGAGTATCGTGGCTGCAGGTGTATATGGTGTGGATGCAGCGTGGATGTATTTTTTGAATCATATAATCTAGCAATTGGAATTAGCCTGTATTCAGCGCAGAAGTTTTGCTTATGTATATTTTGCAATTTGATTATATTTTTGACATGGACCCCACAACGTATGGCAATGAGCTTGACCTTCTTTTTATTGGACTTTTGGACATTTTTGTGGCAATGTGTTTTTTTGGAATTTTGTACTTGCACCTTTGCCATTTCCCATGAATAATTGACTTGGGCCAAAAATGAAATGGGTTTGAAATAACAATGTTAATTGCATCTCCCTTTGAATAAACTTGAAATTGCAATTGGATGTGAAATGATGACGCACGACTTGTGAAACTTGTTTATAAAGAAACTCTTGATGATTGAAGCTTGAATTTTTCATATTGACACCACACTCGAAACCAATTCAAAATGATAAATCAATCTTGAATTAATCCTGAAATGAGAAGGAATTGGCGCATTGACCCATTAAAATCCACCTGAACTTTGCCACTTAAGTACTGATGAACCCATCCTGAACTAGACGTTCAGTCAACAATATGCCTTGAAATTTGAAAACAGCGACTTGTCATATGGACCTAAAAACCCTAATTAGATCCTCAGATACATATACCCCATTTGAATTGTGCACACCCAAACCTTGAAACTTGTCTGACCATTGAACCTCAAATGAGACATGATTCGATTCAAATCAACCTCATGTTAAAAGCAACATATTTTTTTGGATTTTCTGAGTAATGGTTAGTGTATGGATGTACAGATGAAAACATACAGGTAGGACAAATTTAGGGTATGACATCATGATGGTGAGAATCACATAGAGTTCAAAACTCTAACCTATTGCTAAGTTATGATTCAATGGCTCTTATGAGGCCAAGAAAAGGGAAAGGCTTTTATGAGGCCAAGGTGGGATGATTTGTTTATTGACTTATGAGTCAACTGAGGAGAACTTTCCTTTGGAAGAGTATTGAGAAATGTCAAATGCAACAGGCAAGCACAATCATAACAGAACCGGGAGGGTTATCCACAAGACTTTATCAGAAATATTTACAAGTCTCACCAAAGAGAGAAATGAAGTATTCAAAGGAATTAAAAATTGAAATGAAATAGAAATAATCTCGTCTTAATCATGATTTAATCGAGAAATCGATAATCAATGATTCTTGACTTTCATCGACTAAAAAGTGAATAAAACTGAAATAAAGAGAAAGTGGTCTCATATTGATCAAAGTTTTTTCGCTTTAATGAGATCAACCAAACCATGAAGTTTGTTATATCATCGACCAAAATAATGAAAATGGAATCGAAATGAAAATAAAGTTGGTCTCGTCTTAATCAAGATTTAAATCGATAAATCGATAATCTTAGATTTTTGACTTTCATCGACCAATAAAAATAAATAAAAAGCGGCCTCCTATTTATCAAGACTTTATTGACTTGAAATAATCAAAGTCAAGATTTTTGTAATATCATTGGCCCAAAATAAAGAAAATGGAATTGAAGTGAAAATAAAGGTGGTCTCGTCTAAATCAAGATTTAACTCGATAAAATCGATAATCTTTTTGTTAGACTTTCATTGACCAACTAAAAGGAAAAATAAAAATGGCCTCATATGAATCAAGATATTTAGTGATTTGAAATAAACCACCAAGTCATGATTTTTGTGATATCATTGGCCCAAAGATTGAAAAGAAAATAAAAAAATTAAAAAAAAATTGTGAAAAACTTAAAAAATAATTACACTAAACATGTTAAGAGCTAACTAAAAGGTTTAGAAAAAGATTTTTTAAACAAATTGATTTAGTCAAAAACAAAATTCAAGAATGAGAGGGGTAAATTAGAACCAGGTGATCATAAAGTGGATCATATGGGCTGAGCCCATCACCTTTCCATCAAACACGGTGGATCAACACTCAAAAGAGTGCAAAGGGACTAAATGGGCTTCACGACCCACTTCATTCTAACAACAAAATACCCTAAGACACAGCAAGGGAAAGAAGGCAAGGTTCAGAAGCAACTCGGTCAATAAAAATGCCATAAGCTTATTCTTAAAAGAAACAACTTAAAATGAAAAAAGAAAAACAAGGTCAAACTAATTCAAAAAATAAAATATGTTAAACTAAACAGAAACGGAGCTCTCAAGCCGACGCTCTCTTAGGGCAAAAACAACATCAAATCAAGCCAACCTTCTTCGCGAAATCTCGGTTTCTCTCCTTCCCGTCTCCGCTTGTTCTTCACTCGGTCTAGGTTCGGGATCCTTCTTCCTCACGATTTGGGTTTGAAATTGAAGGAGGTGTTGATTGAGGGTTGTGCACGGAGGGATACGGCTGAAGGACGAGGTTTTTTTCGTTCTGTTTGTCTCAAACTCTCTTGTCGTTCTCTGTTTCCATCTCCTCTCTGTTTATGGTTTTGATTGTTTTTTTTTTGGTACTGTTGTCGGGTTTGATGTTGAAATTGAAGGTTGAAGGGAGGTTGAAAGTTGGGCGGAGGGATTATGTTTTATAGGTTCAGATGATAAATTGAAATGGTGAGTTATGGTTTGTTGAATGGAAAGGATGGAGGAGTTGGGTTTTGGTTTGTTATGGAAAATGAAAACAGGATCTTTGTTGTTTCGGTTTGCAGACAGAAAAAGAGAATAAGATTGAAGGGTTTATGAAGACGGGGTGATACGTGAGGGAGTCTTCAGGAGTTGTTTTGATGTAAAATGGAGGTGAGTTCTGTGAAGCTTTTTGTTGCTGTTTGATATTGATGAAGACGGAAGGTTAGTGTAAAGAATATTGGTGGAAAAAATTGAAAGGTTTGCGTTTGAAGTTATGAGGCTTTTTTGGAAGATGGTTTCTGAGTCCCCTTTTGTATTCAGCTGATTCTTCTTTAAAAACAAAATGAAGACTTGTTTGGTAAGTTTCAAATTTGTCCTGTCTCAGTGTGATGTTTCTCTCAATGGAAGGTCTTGGAGCAGGGTGTAGTCGTTGTTTCTTGTGCAGAGTTTTATCTTTTAGGCTTTAGAGTGAAGTCGTTGTCGCTTTGAAGCAGTCTGGGTGGTACGACTTTGTTGCTGTGCAGTGTTTTTGTAGGTGCACCATTGATGCAGGAATTTGCAGGGAGGTCACATAGCTTGCGAGCTGATTCTGTTTTGGAGTGGTCAAGTGTGGTGCATAGCTTTCGTACGTTTCGTAACAGCAGGAAATTGGCTTTTGTTGCTGCAGGCGCATGGATTTTTTTATCTTATTAATTTGACTTTGAATTTTGGCAGTGGGCCTTGTTGTATTTTTGTACATGGACTTATGAAAATTTGGTTTTAAAAGGAGCATATGGATATTAATGTGGAAAAATGGATAAAATTAAAATATGGATTTGGATAAAGAATTTGTGGGAAAATGGAAATGAATCTTGATTTTAAAAATGGAATAAAATTAGACACTTGAACTTTAAAAAATGAATTAAATAGAATTTGATGACAAAAACTTGAATATGAAATTTGAAATTGGAATGAAATGGACATAAAGATCCAAATTAGAATGTGAACTAGTCTTGAATAAGAACTAAAATCTGGTGGATTTAGAAATTGAATTATGAATTGGATTGACAATAAAATGGATATAACAAGAAAAAGGGATTGATTTGGTTATTGATTTGTGGATATATGGAAAATGATCTGATGAACGGGTAATGGAAAATTTGGATAAATAATAAAAAAAAGTGGATAAATGATGGTTACGGGAATGGACATGCACTTCCACACTTGGACAACACCCGAACCTTGACAATTGCACTCGACTGCCACAAATCCTGAACTACATCCCCAAACACTTGCACACAACTTAAAATGTACCAACTGCTCTGATTTCTTTGATGGCTCTGCGACCTCGATTGAACCGAAACAGTATTACACACAACTCAACGGCTTTAACCTTTGATGGCCCAAACAACTTGAATTGACACGAAAACCCAAGTCTGGTGATTTTCAACTATAAAGCGCTGATCCATGACAAATCCAACTTGAGAATCTCTTCTTTCTTACCCAAGATCAGGCAACACTCGACTGTACTGAAACGTAACTGCACGTACTCTTGGCATGCTTTTCTCAAATGAACTCAACATGAACAAACTTGTCGATTATAAACACAAAGGGTGAGAAGCCCTAATCTTCATGCCTTGAGTGCACACTTATGAAACAAATGACTTGATGAGGACTAAAACCCTAATTTAGAATCTCTGCCACAGCCTGATAACCTGATACTGATTCAAACACTTCTTCGACCAGAAATAGATCAAATTCCACTAAATTCCACCAACACTACACACAGAACCTTAACTTGGTAACCTTGCCTGATTCCTGATTCAGTCTTACAAAACTGGTGAATGACCCATCCATAACCTTGATTTACCGACCCTTGAAATCTCTTGGAGTAAACTTTGATTCACAAATGAAACAAAACGAACAAAAACTGATAAAATGGTTAGTTATGCAATGTGATTGATGATTGAACTAAGATGTCAATGCATGATGTTATAACATCTAAGAGGTAAAATTTGGGGTACAACAGTTACCCCTATTTAAATAGCTTTACCGGATGGCACGAGGAACGAAGATCCTCGGGACATAAAGGTGAAAGGTATTTAAATATAGTAAACCGAAAATTTTTCCCTTAGATGGAATGGAGATGCTAAGGACAAGCGACGAATACACAAATGCTGACATGCCATGAATTTCTAATATGATGATATGATGTTATGATATTGCAAAGATGCAGACAACAAGACACCAAAGATAAAGAGAAAACAACCCCAGGTGAGCTTTACTGGGGAAGGATGAAGGTTAGTATCCATAAGGAAACTTACTGGGGATACAGACTGACCAACAAAAAGGGACTCACTGGGGAGACTCTGAGGAAAACACTGGGATAGAAAAAGAAAGGGGGAAACCCTACAGATCCTCACTAGAGATAGAAGTCAGAGAGGTATTCTCCACTGGAAAGATCCAGGGAGATGTACGACAGGTTCATATGTGACCGAACGACACTGGGGAAATGAAACACATTCTTACTGGGCATGAAACCAGAAAGAAGACATGATCACCACTGGGGATCAGTTTGAAATAAAAGGATAGATATTCGCTAAAAGATTTTCTGGGATTTTCTTATACTGAAGAGTTCAAACGGGATCTTCAAGAAAAACCAGAAAAGACAGAGATAAACTCTCGCGTGCCAAATGATGATCAATCACAAGGACTTTCAAAGAGATATTGATAATGACTGAACTTCTGCTGGGAACCAGACTAAAGTGCCAACAAGGATTGGACTCAGAAGTGACATATCAGTATACACCAATTCGAGTTGGATAAGATACTAATTTGCGTTGGTTTGCCAGCAAAGACTGGACTTTAGACACCAATATGAGTTGAACTTCGAATACCAGTATGAGCTGGATTTTGTTTGGGTACCAGTATGAGCTGGATTTTAAATTTCGGTTTAGGTTCATATTTGACCTGATTTCAAACAACGAGTTCACGATAACCTGAAGTTTAGGTTCACATCTGACCTGGTTTCAAACGACGGGTTCACGATAACCTGAAGTTTAGGTTCACATCTGACCTGGTTTTAAACAACGGGTTCACGATAACCTGAAGTTTAGGTTCACATCTGATCTGGTTTCAAACAACGGGTTCACGATAACCTGAAGTTTACATCGTCAACAAGGGCTGACGGTAAGGAACAAAAACAGGGATCACATCATCAAGAAGTTTGATGGCAAGGAAACCAGAATAAGGATCACATCATCAAGAAGTTTGATGGCAAGGAAACCAGAATAGGGATCACATCATCAAAAAGTTTGATGGCAAGGAAACCAGAATAGGGATAACATCATCAAGAAGTTTGACGGCAAGGAAACTAGAATAGGGATCACATCAGCAAGAAGTTTGATGGCAAGGAAACCAGAATAGGGATCACATCATCAAGAAGTTTAATGGCAAGGAATAAGGCATTTTTGAAGGTTCACATCATCAAAAGGTTTGACGGCAAGGAAACCAGAATAGGGATCACATCATCAAAAAGTTTGATGGCAAGGAAACCAGAATAGGGATCACATCATCAAGAAGTTTGATGGCACGAAAACCAAAATAGGGATCACATCGTCAAGAAGTTTGACGGCAAGGAAACCAGAATAGGGATCACATCATCAAGAAGTTTGATGGCAAGGAAACCAGAATAGGGATCACATCATCAAAAAGTTTGATGGAAAGGAAACCAGAATAGGGATCACATCATCAAGAAGTTTGATGGCACGGAAACCAAAATAGGGATCACATCGTCAAGAAGTTTGACGGCAAGGAAACCAGAATAGTGATCACATCATCAAGTAGTTTGATGGCACGGAAACCAAAAGAGGGATCACATCGTCAAGAAGTTTGACGGCAAGGAAACCAGAATAGGGATCACATCATCAAGAAGTTTGATGGCAAGGAAACCAGAATAGGGATCACATCATCAAGAAGTTTGATGGCAAGGAATGAGGCATTTTTGAAGGTTCACATCATCAAAAGGTTTGACGGCAAGGAAACCAGAATAGGGATCACATCATAAAAAAGTTTGATGGCAAGGAAACCATAATAGGGATCACACCATCAAGAAGTTTGATGGCACGGAAACCAAAATAGGGATCACATCGTCAAGAAGTTTGACGGCAAGGAAACCAGAATAGGGATCACATCATCAAGAAGTTTAATAACAAGGAAACCAGAATAGGGATCACATCATTAAGAAGTTTGATGGCAAGGAATGAGGCATTTTTGAAGGTTCACATCATCAAAAGGTTTGACGGCAAGGAAACCAGAACAGGGCTATCATCTGCATCAAAGGATTGACAGAATACAAAAATTAACTTCATGAAAAGGGTTACCTGGAAGAACACCTCAAATAGGGATCATATCAAACGGGTTGATGGAAAGTGACTGACTGAAAGTGACTGTAGAAGTATGACTAATACCAAGGATGGATAAATTTCTCGTGAGAGAGATTGCCACTTATCGTTGTAAAGGTGATGATAGCAAAACAAGCTTCTCAAGAAGATTGCCACTTGTTGTTGGGTATAAATTCCAAAGAGATGTTGATATTACAACACTGCTGGAGAAGTAATTGTCTTCAATGAGGGTCTGCAAAAGATTCTTCCTACGAGATACAGTGCAAAATAAATGCACGTTCAAGATGGGCTCAGAAACCACACCTGCCAGGGATTAAAGTTCAATCTAGGAACAAGCTAGAAAGAAACGGTCAAACAAGAGTCCAATTGAGGAATGAACTCAAATGGGGATTTATCTTATCCACATGTGGAAAAGATAACTGAACCAACCATCATCCACGAGAATCAAACTCTATGGGGAATTCTAGAAAGGATGGGCACTTTATGCCTAGGGCCGACAACTCTATTGGAGAGAATAGACAAACCCAGTCACTTGGGGAGATAAACGCCAAAGTGAACAAAAACAAGTAAACACCAGGAAGATAGCAAAATGCTAAGATGCTATGCATATGAGTGCTTATACCATGCTTATGCTTATGCTGACAAAACAACCAAAAGGAAAGGAGACTGGAGATGAAATAAACATCTCGACAAGGATACCCAGCTAAACTCATCAGATTGGACCATTACTGGGGATGAATAAGTAGGATCATCAGATCTACTTCACTGGGGAAAAGAGTATTCCACTGGAGGTATAGCATCATGACTTCACTAGGATTGCCATCATGAGCTTGATTTCCTTACTGGAGGAGGAAGATCTATGGAGATTGCCAAGGTTAGATGAAATAACAGCTTATTGGGGAGCTAGCAAAGGATATCACAAGAACAGAGTAGTTCTGCATCCTGACTTATACGATGATCACCATAATGAACAACGGCTCTTGCAACAGGTAATCTTCAAATCTTCTCTGCCCTAGATTACATGGTATGTTGGGAGAAGATACCAAGAGGAGTTTATAGAAGAATCGGCATACGAAATGCCTTAATATCTTCAAACTCTTAGATTCATGAATCTCGGCGTAACTGCCCCAGATTAACAGCGTTTGCATGAAAAAAGTCTTTGAACTTGTTCTTCAGACTGGCTGATCTGTGAAAGAAGTGCCCCAGACTAAATAACCTTTGAGAAATTTGTCAAATCTCGACCTGACTGACCCTGATTAACGGTATTCGTGATAAAAAATCCTCAGACCGCGGTAGAAATAACTAGGGAACAACTTGCCCCCTGTTGGTGGGTCATTGGAGTCCTTGCCTTGAAACAAACTTGTCATAAGATGACCTCAAGAAGGCTTGCCCCAATATTCTGAACTTTTGAAGAGTTTTTGCCCCTGATTTAGTAGCTCTTGGGATGGTGGATTGGAAAATCCCTCCGCTTGATTGTCCCTGAATGAGATTCCTTTATCAAGTCAAATTCCCTAGCTGGCTGCATTTGTCGGGATTTCTTTGACATTAAATTGTTTTTGCAAACAAGTATTGTTCATTAAAAATTGGCAATTTCAATGCAAAATTCATGCATGTTTTTGAAAACAAAGTTTATTGATGAAACACACACGGTGGAACAATTTAAATAATCAACAACAAAGGTGGATCTAGCCATTTACGGAATGACAGATGAAGTGATCAACACACGCAATTAGCAAAGATTATTAGGAGTCAGGTTAATCAACCTTGCTGTAGTATGCTTTCAAAACAACCTTACCTCAATTAGGTCTTTTAAGGGTTGTAACGTGGCTTGGTTCACGGTTTATGAAACAAAGGATAAAGGCTCAAAGTTTATTTGTTCCTACCCAATCTTCGTGATGAACTCCAATCCTACACTCAGTTAACTTAGGCTATACATTCATGTACCTATAGACTAGGAACGAATTGATGATAGTTGATGATGATACAGACACCTTGGTAGTCATTACTCCCTTGTAGAATTTGGTTATCCTTTATTGCTGAGGCTTTGAGACCTCCTCTTGTCTTTGTTTGAGGTTTTGAAACCTCCTTTTTTATTGAGGTTATGTGACCTCTTTTTTGCTTGATTGATATTATGAGATTATGCTTTGTCTTGATTGTTGTACGAACCTTCTTGTATAAGGTGAAGTTTTGGGCTTCCCATCTTTCTTGGCTTTTTCCTTGAAAGGGACTCGGCTCATTCTTCGATTAAGGATTCCTTGACGATCTTTCCTTATTTGTCGCTTCGGGAACAACTTGTACAACGCTTATTCACTTGATTGGAGAAAGCTGGCTGGTGTCTTTGCATGAAGCGCTTGCATTTGAATGCATAACCAAGTTAAACTAAGAACTACCCACCCCAAGGTTGAGATTAAGGGTTTTTTTGTGTAAGGAAAGAAAACTCCTACTTCTAGGCTCGAAGGGTCAACGAGGGATTATCTTCCTTATTTCTCCAGTGTTTGGGAATTGAAACAATGCCTTACATCTTCGGCAAGATTTAACTGGCAGCATACCACATCAATTATGAATATGAGGTTTTCATCGTCCTCCCCAATCTTTGCTTGAACAAACAGTTTGATGAGTGGAAGGAAACAAGATAAAGATATATTTTTTTTTGTTTTTCGTAAAAGTAAATGAGTGAAACGAATGGACTTAATCAAAAGGTGCACAAACATTTTATTAATCTTGCCAATTTGAAATGATAATAGCTTATAAGCAAATACAGATTCAAACATGCAAAGAAAATACAACAAAATGCTAAACAGGCAAAAGTTTGCCGGCTTCAGGGAACTGGAATTTCCTTCTTGATTTGCCAAGCTGAGATAACCGTCTTTAGAGTTGTTTGTCGAGATCAGTCTGAGAATCATCTTCACATCCACTCTCAGCAATTTCTTCCACTTCAGAGTCTGATGAATCCGCTTGATTAGGTGAAGGATTGTTGATTTGAATGCCTTGAGGCACGAATGAGAACATATTGGAGTCAAGCAGAGTATGAACCTTGTCTCTGAGTACCTTACAGGCTTTGGTTGAATGCCTCTGTGCCCCAGCATGGTAGTCACAACGGACGTCGGTGTCAAAACCTGGCGGATATGAAGAAGACGCTTGATCTATCTCCTTTGGCACTATCAATCCATCTTTGATTAAATCTGGCAAGAACTGACTGTATGGTATTGGCAATGGAGTGAAATTCCTCTTTGGCTTTCTTGGCCTTTGTCGTCCATGCTGACGCGGCTGATGGCGGTAGGACCGTTGATTTGGAGAAGAATATTGCCTCTGAGGAGAGAATGGTGTCTGACGCGGAGACCCAAAAGATTGCTGACTCTGAACACTTGAGTTGCATGAGCGCTGAGGCAGAGGTATTGGAGATTCCCAAGTGGAATTACTTTCTTTCTCCCATTCTTCTTGAGAACTGATAATTGATTCACTCTCACTAGCTGGGACTTTTGAGGTGCCTCGGATTTTTCCATTCTTAAGACCGATCTCAATGCGCTCTCCAGCTTTTACCAAATCAGAGAAGTTTGATGTCACCATGCTAAATAGCTTTTCTCGGTACGGGCCTTGCAAGGTATCCACAAACCAATCAACCAATTCCTTATCTAAGAGTGGTGGTTGAACGCGAGCAGCTACTTCTCTCCACCTCTGAGCATATCCTCTGAAGGATTCATTGTCTTCTTGAGATAAGTCTAGCAAATGCAGGCGGTTGGGAGCCAAGTCAAGATTGTAGTTGTATTGCTTAACAAAGGCATTGGATAGGTCTAACCATGATTGGATGTTGCGACTCTCTAGCTGCATGTACCAATTCAATGATGCCCCACTCAGACTGTCTTAGAAACAGTGGATCATAAGTTTGTCGTTACGGACATATGAAGTCATTCTTCTGCAAAACATCACCAAATGCTGCTTTGGACAGCTATCCCCTTTGTACTTCTCAAACTTTGGTGTCTTGAACTTTGGAGGTATCACAAGGTCAGGTACCAAACACATGTTCAAAGCATTCAGATCAGCAAAGTCACGACCCTTAATGGCATCAAGCTTTTCTTCCAAGGCACGACATTTTTCCATTAACTCAACGTCTCGTGGATCCTTGATTTTCACCACAGGGACGACCTCTTGGGAATCTAGCTCAGAAAAAGCGAAACTGCGGTATTCCACGACATCAATAGAAGAGGAACGTCCATCTTGGACAATGGTGTCGCTCCCGAAAGATTCGCATCCAACGGTACAAACGCGAAAGTGGCGCGGAAGAACAGAGTCGCCAGCAATGTGTATTTACCCCAAGAGAGGGAAAGGAAACACTGCATAAACCTGAGGGGAAAGGATAGAGCATGGTCTTGCGACCAAGAGAACTGGGTTCGGGAGTCGGTTACGCGTGAGGAAGGTATTAGCACCCCCACGCGTCCATCGTACCCGATGGGATCCACGCTTGCTTGTCTCGATCAAAGGGGGTCGTCAACTGGAGCTCCGCTGCAACTGGAAAGGAAAAGGAACGGGAAAAAGGGAAAATAAAGGAGAGAGAGAGCAAGAAACAAATGTAGGTAAAATAAAAGAAGTGCTCGCATAGGCCCTACCCTACTGCCTACGTATCTCATCGGGAGCATGAGAATCAGAGCGACGTAGTTCCCCTCACTAGGGGTGGATTGTGTTTTTTAGGGAACGGCTAATGTTCTAGCTCAGGTGTTGCAGCTCGCTGAATCGAGACTTAGGCATTACCGTCTTGTGAGAGAATGAGTAGGAGCACGATCGTGCGCTGAGAGTGAGTGATATGAGAAGAGAATTCCCGAAGGAAAGACGTTAGTGTTTGTTTTTGTGTTTTTTAGACAGATTTTTTTTTTAAGTTAGTTTGAAATTTGTATTGAACCAAAGTCTTAAATACAGAAACGAATACTTTCGCGCATCATCCCCAACAGGACGTACACTAGGTATCCTAGAAGAATGAGAGGAAGCCCCTCGTTCCCCACTTCCCACATATAAGGCTCAAGCGCAATACACGTTAACCTTTATTAAGTGTTTTTTACTTTTCTTTTGAGATGACAAGAGAAACGACGCAAGGGAAACTCTAAAGGGAAACTAAGAGTCCTAATGTTATCATGCATGGATGTCCTATGGTTGGTGAGGTTTAGGAGAGAAGACTACCTAACCTAATGCTAATCCTACTCCAAGCTTAATCAAAAATTAAGTTGGACTAGGTAGCTCTAAGGGGAAAAGAATCCAAGACTTGAACAAGTCTTGAGATTCATGGGATGAGAAAGAGTGAAAGAGAAGAAAAGAGAAAGAGAAGAAAAGAAATGAGATACAATAAATGGCAGCAAGCATATCACATCAAAAATATTCAACTCAAATCAATCAACATGTTTCAAAGATCAATGCAAAACAATTCAAGTAAGCATACAAAAATAAACATGAAAAGATGCAAGCATACTTGAATTAAATGCACAATTAAACACACATGGATTTCATAACAAAGTGAAATGAGAAAGGCAAGATGAAAATGAAACAAGACCAGAACTCACATCATATCATCATCAACAATTCACAAGTGCAAAAGAGATTCACATTATGCAATATTATGCACCAAAGAAGTTACAAAGCAAAGGGGATGATATGCATAACATAATTCAAACCATGATGAACAAGTGAGATGAAAATCAAGTAATGAACCCAAAGGGCAGTAGCATACACATTAGCATCATGCCAAGATCAAACTCAAGTCATACAAGATTAATCATCAAGCAACACATTCAAAAACATGTATCAAAATTGAGAAAGACATTCACTTATCATTCATGCAAGCAAGCAAAGAAGTGTGAGGCATAAAGTGAAATGAAAATCACATAATGAACCTTAAATCAAGAGTACCAGAACCTCAAGCATATCATACAAGTCAAACAAAAGGTTTCATACATGAATGAATTCACACAAAGAAGCAATCACAAGATTAGGTTGAACATATCACAATATTCAAGTCCAAAACAACATCAACTTGTAAAATCAAGAACAAATTGAAAAATAATCAAATGAGGATGATTCCAAAGCCACAAGTAAGCTCAAACAGAACATGATTATACCATAAAAACATCTCAAGCATCACTCCATCACAAGTAAGCAAATGCACTCAAACTAGATCATGTATCAAAGTATACCTCAAGCAAACTTGCATCACAAGTAAAAATCAATAAAAAAATAGTAAAGTGGCTAAATAAAATCCCAAAAAATAATCAAATGGAAATTAACTCAGTAAACCAACACATACAAAAAGATTGGATCAAAAAGAGTTAAAGAGCTTGTTAAAAGGTGAATCACAAGTCAAGGTTTGCAAGACATTGAGCATGGATCGAGGGTTAATAAAACTTGAGTGGAAAGTCACTAAAAGTAACTCAAACCAACCTTAAACCAGCATTGAAACAACCTCATATAATGCCTTAAAAGTGACCAAAATATTGGCCTCAAATGATGTGTGAAAGTCACAAAAATTCCTAACCCTAGAAGAAGGGTATCATTGGAAACACCCTAACAATTTAATTCCAAATATAATAATAAAATGAAATTAAAAATAAAAATAAAATAATGAAAATTAAGTTGACACATTAATTAATCAGGAAAATATTTTTTTGGATTTTTATAACATGTTTTTATATTAAAATAAAAATGAAACAACAAATAAAAAGAAAAGAAAGAAAAATAAAGAAATAAAGTCAAGGGGGTGTAAACAGTAAAAGAAATGCGTTGGGAATGGAAAAAGGCCCAGATGGGAGGGTGCGAATAGAAAAGCCCAAACAGATTAAACCCACTAGCGAAAGTCAATGGAGGAGCATAGAATCAGTCAACAAGCAGATTAAATCACAACCAATGGATCAATCCAACGCGTGTAAACAAAACAAACAAAAATCCACCAGATCAAAAGTAATTAATATCAACGGTCCAGATCAAGAGACATACCACAATTAAAGTACACACGCGCGCACCTAAATAGTCAGCCCACCATATACCTCCCACGTGAATGGCACACGGTTCACTTAATGTGTTGTCACTCTCTTCACCACAAGATCAGATCAACGCACACAATGAGATCACACAGTCAAATAGTAATAAAAAACAATGGTTAGGAAGTGAGGGCACACGGTAGCACGCGTGGAGAGACACACACGTAAGCAACAAATTAAAAAAAAAAAAACAAAACACGTGGACACATGAGGGATGTTAGATCTAAGGAATGGACGGACGAATTGCTTCTTCTTCATGAAACTCCCCTCGCCGGACTGAACTTCAGGCAGCCGCCGGAGCTAGGGCTCTGGCCACCCTCTCCGGTGAGCTGTGATCAGAACTTCTCCAGAAAACGCGTATGGATACACCATTTTAATCAGGAGAATCAGTGAACATCATAGATCATAATGCATACAAGAAAACTAAGTTCTGTGAGTATGAAAAAATCACCAACCTGAACCTTGTAGAACTTGAAAACCTCCAAGAAATCCCTCCAAAAACTGCAGATCCACTCCTTGGAACCTCTAGATGCAAAATAAATGCAACTAGAGCTTGAAATTGTGCTAGATCTTGAGATTTATGTTTGAACCCTCTTGAATGACACTTGGTGAAATCTTCAGCATGAGCTCAAAATAGCAGTTGATTCTTGCTTTATTCTCTTCACTGATCAAGAATATGAAGAGAAAACTCAAAGAAGCTCCAAGAAGAGTGAGATTCAATGAGAGGAAGTGTGAGAGCAAAAAACTAAAACTGTGCAAATGAGAGTCTCTCCCCTAGCTGTGAGGGTATGAGTAAGCATATATACTCCCCATTAATTCACTGATTAGGATTAAGAAGTGATTAGAACCTTGGTTAATGAGATTTGGGTGAAATTGCAAAAATGCATTTTGTGCCAACACCATTAATTCACACGTGTAAACCCCCTTGTAATCAACATAATTCACCTCCAATTTACTCATGTATCACCTCTGAATTGAATTTGGGCCTTGCACTTTCTTAGTTTGTAAGTTTTGAATCAATTTGCATTTTTGAATAATGTGAAAATAATGAGAAATATGGCATGGAATGAATTGATTCAAAGGCCACAAATGATCTTCTTGACTTGTATTTTGATATTGTAATGTGACATGAAGCAATTGGGAACATTACAAGTCCTTTTGAGTAAAAATGCAAATGGTGGAAAATTTGACATATAAGGAATCCATGAAAAGCTCCTTGCATTGTTTTGACCATAACTAGAGTTCCACAAATGATATGGAAATGTTCTAGTACTTTTTGGAAATGGGAGAGAAAGATCTTCAACTTTAATGTTGGAGGAAAATTCATTTGGAGCTTCCTTGATGATGAAAAGTCAAATTGAATGTGGTGGAAAAATTGCCAAAAATGAAAAGTTCTCATTATAGGTCATTTTCCAAATTTAGTAACTTTTGCACAAACCCTTGATTCTTGATGAATGGCATGAATCTTGACAATTGAAGACCATATGAGGATATGAGACCTTGAAAACCATGAAAAGACCCTCAAAATTCCACAGTTGACTTTCTCCTTTACAGTTGACTTTTCCTCATTTCACCGGCAACTGGTCCACTGAACATTCTTCACCATGAACCATCAACCAAATCTCCATCCATGAACACTTGTGAGCACATGGAAACCATAAAAGCATGCTCGAACCCCCAAGGTCTTCAAGAAACTCTCTTGAAACCAAAAACCCTAATTGGTCTCTCTGGTTAGGAGGGAGAGATCCACCTGCAATCTTTTGCCATGCTTGATCCTAAGAAGATATGATGAACCCCATGAGCCACCTTGAAGCTTAAGTCTTGAGAATATGGACCAAGTGCCTTGATCCCATGCCCTATGCTGAATTCCATGCTATGCAATCTATGACCTACTATGGAATGCAAATGAGTAAAACATAGACCAATTATTGAGAAAACATGAAGGTAAATTTTGAGGTATTACAACTGCCCCTATTCAATCAACTGTGAATCTGAATGGATGAAAGCAATGGCTATTAGGAATTCAAGATACAGAGGGATTGAATACAAACAAAACCGAGAAAATTTGCACTGTGGTAAGAGAAAATGTTGTAAAGGTAAGGAAGGAAAGTTGATGAAGAAGACCTTGGAACCATTGGACCCCATAGGAAACCTGTCGAGAACTGGTGAACAACCTGTCGGGAACCGGTGAAATACCTGTCGGGAACTGGTGAAATACCTGTCGGGAACTGGTGAAATACCTGTCGGGAACTGGTGAAATACCTGTCGGGAACTGGTAAAATACCTGTCGGGAACCGGTGAAATACCTGTCGGGAACTGGTGAGCTTGGACCTGTTTTGCCTATCGGGAATGGGCAAGTGTACCTGTCGGGAACTGGCAAGGCTCAAACAAAAGGGAGCTGTCGGGAACGGCTGCAGTTTATAACCAAAGCTTACCTATCGGGAATGGGTAACAGGGCCTGTCGGGAACTGGCATGGTTAAAACTCAAAGGAGCGGTCGGGAACGGCTGCAGTTTATAACCAAGGCTTACCTATCGGGAATGGGTAACGGGGCCTGTCGGGAACTGGCATGGTTAAAACTCAAAAGGAGCGGTCGGGAACGGCTGCAGGAATCCTATCGGGAATGGTTCCAAGAAACTTGCAAGTTGAGAGATATGACTCTGTGGGGAGAAAAATGATGAAACCCTTGTACCGTTTCGCAATGTCTGTCGGGGAATGAACTAGGCATTATTTCTGGCTTCGTCAATGATATAAGGAGCAAAGTTCTGGACTCTCGCACGAGTTATCAAAACTGGCCTATGCTTCACATGCATATGTTTGAATTTTGCCGTAATTCTCCATACGAAATGGAATGCTACGCATTTTAGAGGATGCTATGCGTACTATATGCAAAATGCAAAGAGGTCCTCAGCAAAATAAATGCTAAGGAAAGGAAAGACGACTCCGCTGGGGATAACTAGCTGGATTGACTTCGCGGTCGCAAACCGTACTGGGGAAGACAAATTGACCTGACCTCCTGATCTGGGCACAGACCTGACAAACCTGTTAAGGCTACTGTAGGAAAAGATAACTTTGCTGGGGAGGCATCATCTGAACCAGTCTGCTTGGGGAATAACTATAACCATAGAACTCCGCTGGGGATTAATGAGCTGACGATAAACTCTGCTGGGGAGATGTCCCTTGAGAGGATTTTACAAAATACCATGCCTCTTCAAACTCTACTGGGGAACCAGGTTTACAACAAACTCTGTTGGGGAGAATCACTTCAAAGTGTCTCATGCCAGGGAATGTTTCTTAAGAGAATTTTACAGAAGATCCGACATCTTCCAACTCTTAAACTAATGCCGAGACTTGAGCTAGGATGCAGTAGTTGGGAGGCCACTCTGTTGGGGATAATAGATCTGGAATACTCCTGCAGGGGAATTTCATGATGCTCCATGCTTGAGATGGTCAACTATTTGATTTTGCCCCAAGATACCAGTCTGATCTGGAGAAAACATCCCAAGAGGATTTTACAGAAGATTCGGCATCTCCAAACTCCTGGACATTCACTGAGTCTTAAACATCAACTGTAAGGCGTGTGAAGCAACTCTACTGGGGAGTTTACAACCCTTATCAACACAGAAAAGCTTGTAGCTGTTAGAAGTATTGAATAGGATACAATACTACCCTTTTGACAACGCCGTTGGGGATCATGAAGCTCTGTAAATACGCTGGGGATGACCACCTCCAAGAATAACCTTCCTGCTGAGAAGCCCTCTCTGCCTGGGGAGGAACGATCATTTGCGCCTTGTGAAGGATTTTGGCTTGAAGACGTCCTACATCTTTGCATAGCTATCCCGTGAAATCTCCACACCTGCAAACAAAAGAATGCGCACATATGCCCCAGAATAATACGAGGTTCGGTAGTATTCAACCAAGCACATGCATCATTTAAAGCAATTTTAAATGTTTTCTCCTTTATGCACATTATTGTAGAACCCCCAAGGTTTTCTCATGCAAATGTTTATAAAAAATTTGGACGTTTGTGTAAACAAAGCAAATATAAAAACGAAACAACAGATAGAAATATTCGGAATAACGATAATTTTATTGATTGAAGAGCCTGAAAATAGGCATTTACATCAAGAAGCAATCCCTGAAAAGAGGTAATTGCTAAAACAGAAAAGAAACTGTCCTAATGGCAATGTGAAAATGGAACTTCAATGAGTTTCAACCCTGCTATGGTTCATATATCTTCAAGATTCTCCAACTGCTTTGCCTTCAAAGGGGGACGATTGAACTGATTCCTGACCTTCGGAGCGCTTACTGATTGAGACGAGGCAATACAGATTACTCAGATCGCAGTTTTCGCTACATCTCTCTTTTGCCTGGATCGCCCTTTACGGGTTTTCAATCCACCGAGATACCCTTTTTTGCCTAAGTTGCCCTTGCGGGTTTTCAACTTACCGGGTGTACTTCTTTTTTTTTTTATTTTATCCCTAATTTTTGCCCGGACCCTTTTTTTTTCTTTTTTCTTTTTTTGGTTCGTCGGGATGCCCTTTTTTGCCTGGACTCTCTTTTTACTGTCCAACGGGTCTCTTTATGCGAAGTATTTTTTAACTGCGTCTGAGTTCACAGGGAACAAAAAATCCTCACCGTCCATTGTTGTAAGCATCAAGGCTCCTCCCGAAAAAACCTTCTTAACAACATATGAACCTTCATAATTAGGCGTCCATTTGCCCCTGTGATCTGTATTCGGAGGAAGAATCCTTTTCAATACCAAGTCACCCGTCTGGTAGGTCTGAGGGCGCACTTTCTGATCAAATGCTCGTTTCATTCTCCTCTGATACAGTTGTCCATGACAAACTGCAGCCAATCGTCTTTCTTCGATGAGACTCAACTCGTTGAACCTCGCTCGAACCCATTCAGCCTCCTCAAGTTTAACGTCCATCATGACCCTTAAAGAAGGGATTTCCACTTCAACCGGTAGCACTGCCTCCATACCATATACAAGCGAAAACGGGGTTGCCCTAGTAGATGTACGAACAGAAGTACGATACCCATGTAAAGCGAAAGGGAGCACTTCATGCCAATCCTTATATGTCACTGTTGCACCCCAAAATTTGCCCTCCTTACTTTTTACTAACTGGCTTATGTTTCATTTCATTATCATGTATGCATATCATTAGCATGGGGTCAAGGTGCCTGAGGCAATCCAGGAAGGTCATATCTGGTCCATCACATCATCAAGGGTTCACAGGTGGCAAGGGATCTCAAGTGGATTACTCCCTCCTAACTAGTGCATGAATTAGGGTTTTGAGATTCTTGGGTTTATTGCTCCAATGGGCAAGCTCTTTGGGTTTTTATCATCAACAAATGGCATATCTTATCTTTGTTGGAGAGGATACACATCATATTTAGAGGAATTTGAATTTGGAGACTGTGTTATTTCCTCCTAGACTGAGGGTACCAAAACTAGGGTTTGCTATAAAGTCAGTTTATTTCTGATTTTTTGGGCAAGACTTGATTCCATGGTTTTCCTTGGGTCCCTGAGTACCTATGAGTGGAAGATTGGCCATCAGTTTGATTCAGGAGAAGTTCAATTGGCCAATGGATTGAGAATCAGTTAACTTGGTCAAAAAGTCAACTGTGGTCAACACAAAGTCAAACCTCAAGATTTTTGGTCAACATCAAGATTATGGGGTGAAATTCATCATTTGATCAAGGGTTGATCACAATTCATCAGGGAAACCTCAGAATCATCAAGAATCAGGAGTTACTAAATTAGGGTTTTTGTAGGAAAAGTCAACTGTACTTTGACCAGGCCTAACTTCCACATACTTCATCAAAAATTCCTCAACCAAAGCCCATATTGAAGGAAATTTAATTCCCTACAACTTTGTGTCTCACAAGCCAAGGCCAGAAATGCTTCATTTGGGAGATATGAGCTAAGACATTATAGGTCATTTTGAAAGTCAACAAAAGTCAACCTTCTTCAAAAGCTCATAACTTGAACATGGAAGATCAAATTGACATGGGACCAAAAGGGTTGGTTAGAGGACATCTTGAGGTTTCTAAAAAGTATTAGTTTGCATTAAGGAGCTAAAAATTGGAGGAGTTATACTTAGTCAAAGTTGGGCAATTTTGAGGAGGTGCACAAAGCAAACTATGCCTAAAATCCAAATTTTGACAAATGGGCCATAAGTTTCTTAAACCAAACATAAACATAAAGCCATGCACGACCCAAAGAGCATATATTTGGTTTTTCCTCATTTTATTTTATTTTTATTGGATTTATTTAGTTAAAATTCAATAATAAATGAAATAATTCAAAAATAATTAACAATGGATTATTCAGGCCCAACTCACCACCAGAAGAGTAACCCTAAGTATTTAAAACTCAGTCATGCATTGGTTAGGGCAGAGACACACGTGCAATTGGAAGAATTCTCACAAAACCCTAAAAGAGGATTCCTCACCAAAACTCACGATCCACAAGGAGATTCTTCAAACTTCTTCCACAAAGCTTCTCTTGATAATCTATAGAGCGCATATCAACCTCCATTTGCATCAAAAAGCAAGAATTCAGACCGTTCCATCTCAGGTTATCCACTTTTTGCATGATCACGAAACTTTCTTTTTTGATATGCATAAGATTGTGTGACTCCCACTGATCATTCTGATATAATTACTTTTAATTATGGATGCGTGTATGGCCTGTTATGTGAGTTTAAAGTTTTGAATCCTTACACTAATCCCTTCGTTTTTTGTTATGTGTTAATTATTTGTGAATTTGGAGGCCATATTTGGAATCCTCTTGGAATTCCGGTTCGAACAGTATATGGTTTGGGGTTTTCTGGGCATTTTTAATTTGCAGGTGGTGGTGGCAGGCGGCCGGAGCTAGGGCTCCGGCAACCTGGGAAGTTTTCGGCCGGTGAGGGATCCGAGTGGAGAAGACGACCTCCCAGCCGTCCGATCTCTTCATCGTGCGGTCATCAGCACGCCACATATTTTTTCTTTTTATTTTTTTCTGAAATTTAATTAATGATCAGATGGACATTCACCCATGGTAATTACCGTGCACATCCAATGGTATCATTTCGTTCTGCTTACTTTTTTCTTGACTATTGACCTGTTGACCAAACATGGACCACATGATGCATCAAATGGACTGCAGCTTGCCAGCGAATTAAAATGCCACGCGCCCTGCACGTGGTAGGAGCATGGTGGACTCTTTTTTTTATTTTTGGTTTTCTGAATGGTTTAATGGGCTGGGGTGCTATACGCACCCCCCACCCCTTGGCCCAACCGTCATCTCAATGTGGTTTCCCACTCTTTGCACCCCCCAGGTTATTTTATTTTCTTTTTTTTTCAGACGGATTTAACACATGGGCCATGCTCTTCGCACCCCCATCTTCAGCCCAATTACCATTCCAACTTGTTTCTTTTACTAACACACCCCCAGTCTTTATATTCCATTGTTATTTTTTTATTTCCATTACATTTTCATAATTTTAATTTTAAAAATACTCAGATGCATTCAAAAAATCCCAAAAAAATTATACATCATCTTTATTCATTTATAAAATTTTTAAAAATTTTATTTTTTATTTTTATTTTATTTTCATCATTCCTAATTAATTATTTTCTTAATTCCCTTTTTAATTACACATCTCATGCATGCATAAACTTATTTATTTTCATTCTCCTCATCTATAAAATGTTTTTCATCCGTTCTTTTTGCATTCATTCATGAACATTCTAAAGTGCTTAAAAATATTTTTCTTTCATTTTTAAATATTTTTCATGCTGCAGTTAGGTCCTTCTCTTTGGCATAATTGAAACCTATCCCTTACTTGAATTTGTATGATTATTTGAATGTCTAACATTTTGAATTTTTGTAGGGACCTTTTATATATTGTTTGCCTCTGGTTGAGTATCCCTTAGGATTAATTTGAGAATTTTAGGAATCATTTTTCTAATTATTGGGTTTGTTTTCAATTGAGATTTTCTTGCAGGCGCACCTTTGACTTTGTATAATTACCTTGTTTGAAAGGCACTTGTGCCATTTGCTTTGGGGCTGTTCTTTGTTTATTTGATTCATGTTTGGATTATTATAATTGTTATTTGCCATTGCTTGATTTTCATTCACCTCATTGCTCTTATTCACGTCCGTTTCCCACTAACCTTTTATGCAGGATTAAGGTAAGTTCTTTAAGGGTATGGATAAATATCCATGGTCACCTTTACCTTTTCCTCTTTCATCTTTATTCTTTAGGGTTTAGGACATCTTCAAGCCTCACTAACCGTAGGTCACCCATGCATGATAACTTTAGGATTCTTAGTTCCCTTTAGAGTTACCCTTGTGTCTTCTCTCTTCTCACCTCAAATTTCTTTAAAACACTTAATAATAATAAGGTGTATTGCGCACGAGCCTTAAGTATGGGGAATGAGAAATGAGGGGCTTTCTCTCATCTTTCTAGAGTGCTTAGCGAGCGTCCTGTCTTGGGACGATGCGTTAAGTATTCGCCCCTGTGCCCTAGACTTTGGTGCAATGCAGCTTAGGAACTAACTTAAGCCACTTCTGTCCTAAAAAACACAAACCAACTTCAAACTTTTCTGTCATTCGGGACCTTCAAATTAAAGGCTATTTTCAAAAAGGGCACGTTACTTTCCGTCTAAGTCGCAAACAGGCATCGACCCTAACTGCCGGACGCGAACTTAACGTCGCTCATAAAAAAACACAAAAAGAACTTGGTCCGAACTACGTTGACTCTGAATTCCCCATTGCACAAGGGGGGTACGTAGGCCTAGGACGTCGACGTCCTACCGAGTCGGTCTTTGTCTTCCCTTCCCGTTTTAGCACAGCCCTAGATGATAGTGTGACTCACCTTTAGAATAGACAACAAGCGTGGATCCCATCGAGTACGATGGACGTGTGGGGTGCTAGCACCTTCCCCTCGCGTAACCGACTCCCGAACCCAGGTTATGGTTGCGATGACCATTCCTTTCCCTATTCCTAAGGTTTATGCGGTGTTCCCTTTCCCTCTCTTGGGATAAATTTACACGGCTGGCGACTCTGTTTTTTCCGCGCCACTCTCGTTTTTGTACCTGGATGAAAATCCTGGGAGCGACAGCTGGCGACTCTGCTGGGGACTTTGGTTGACCTATGCTGGTCCATCCCTAAGCGAGTCAGTCCTAACGCTTGCTTGTCTTTGTTCTTTTTGGGTGTTTGGTTTTGATTTGCTTTAAGTGTTGTATTTTTATTTTTATTTTTTTACCGCATTTTCTGCATTTCATTTTTTATTACTGTCATACTGCTGTGCTGTGCTGGCTGTCTTTGTTTTGCAGGTTGGGTGGGTTTGAGAGCTAAGCCCAATACCAAGGCTTGAGAATACCCTAGGACTAGAGTGGAAAGTAGTGGGACCTACGTGCCCGCTTGGTACGTTTGTGTGTTCACGAAATTCACAACTAGACGAGGCTATCTTGGGACGCATTCTAACGTGTGTGTCTTGCGCATGTTGGGGTGTTGATCTAGAGAGCTGTCGACTCTGGTGACCGATCATTGAGGACCTTAGTGGAAACATCCCTCTTTAGTGGTGACAGTGGCAGACCACGTCCTGTGGCAAACCCATTCGCACCCGAGGGCCCGCTTTGGAACTCGCATAGGACGGCCCCTACATTTTGAATAGAATCAGCGGAGGCACTCCTCGATTGACTTTAGTACTGTACCCCGAGGAATGAATGCCCCTCGAACGTAAGGATACTTTAGCAAAAGACGCTTACGAATAATATCATCACAGTCTCTTCGATATAAAGATCATAGTCCCTCGATGACCCTTCAAGTTGCCTACAAAAAATGATCTTGTCCCTCGATGACCCTACGGAAAAGTGATGGTAGTCCCTACGAATTGCTAAGGTATCCTTACATGAGTCATTTCTCCACCGTACTATTGTTTCTCGACCTCAGTGCCAAAGTTGATGACCTTCCGCCTTGGAGAATCAGTTGAGGCCTCCTCGATTAATGATGATGCCAAACCAGAAATGGTGAACGTATCATCATTTCTCGACCTGAGAGCCCGGGATACTGAACATCCTAGTACCTATACGTGAGAGGGGATGGGTGTTTGCAGGTTTGCAGGTAACCGAGACCTTCAACCTACCCTTATTCTGGGTTTCTCATCAATGTCTAATTATGTGGGTTCCTCAGTGGTTCAGAGTTCTGGTTTGCTGGTTTCTCGTTCAGCTAACAGCACAGCACATCCAGCAGTGTGCCTTGACCCCATGTTTGCATGAGCATATCATTTTTCTTGCATTCTGACGTGTTTGACATTTTTCAGGGCTTGCATCTTACTCTTGATTTCGATTTTCTGAGGTTACTTCAGTATGGATGTTCAGAGAAAGAAGACTGTTGCCTATTCATTCCCAGAGCCGACTTTGACACTGATTCATAAATTGATTAATATGGCTGGTTCCGGAGTTCGTACAGAGTTCAGTGAAAGGTATGGAAGACTTCTGAAATTTGTCTATAATATCTCCCAGTATGAGAAGGATGCCATTCACACACTTCTTCAGTTTTACGACCCGCCTCTGCGTTGCTTCACTTTCCCAGACTACATCTTGGCTCCGACGTTGGAGGAATTCTCATTTATTTTAGGAATTCCTATTAGTCATGATATAGTTTTCTTTTCTGAAGAACACCCCGGTAAAAAAGATATGGTTGTTGCTCTTCACATTAGCGAGCCTGTTCTTGACAGTAATATTGCAGAAAAACAAGGAGTTAAGGGCTTCCTATTGAAGTTCCTATTTGATCAAGCTTGTATACATGTCAAAGAGAAGAACTGGATTGTTTTCCAAGCTATTCTAGCTGTGTGTATCTATGGGATTATTCTGTTTCCGAATATTCCTGATCTGGTGGATGTGCACGCCGTCAGGATCTTTATGTCGAAGAATCCTATACCTACCTTGCTAGGTGATGTGTACCATTCAGTTCACTATAAGAATGAGAATAGGCGTGGGAAAACTGTGAGTTGCTGTGCGCCGCTCTTAGCTACTTGGTTTTTGAGTCGTCTCCCTAAATCTGGCGCTTTCGTCGATACGAAAGATTCTCTGAAGTGGTCTAAGAGGGTTATGGGCTTGACTGCCGATAACATCGTTTGGATTAATCGTGACTTGCTAGGAATGGAGATTATTTGCAAATGCGGAGAGTTTCCTAATGTTCCCTTGATAGGGAGGAAAGGTGGAATTAACTATAATCCCTCCCTAGCTATCAGACAGTTTGGCTATCCTTTGAAGAATCCACTCGAAGAGCGAGATGTCCGAGAATCCTTATTCTTCAATGATATTGAGGATCAAGGGTTGATAAGGAAAGTTGTGAATGCTTGGAAACAGGTGACTAAGAAGGGTAAGATTCCATTCGGGAAAAGTAACAATCGGGCTTTCCATCCATATAAAGAGTGGATTAAGAAGAGAGCAGAAGAGGAGCTTCTCCCATTCCCGGTGGAACCACCTCTGTATCCTTTGGTGATCGAGCCTCCTACCACCGTTGAGTTGGAGAAGTATAACACATTATAGGCTGAAAAAGAAAGGTTGCGGGAAGAGAATAGTGAGCTAAAGAGAGAGATTTATCAGTGGAAGCATGAGCGGGGTGAAGTAATTCATACCGCCAAGTTAAAGACAGAGCTCCTTGCTAAAGCAGAAAAAGAGCTTGCTGACATGGTTGCATCCAGGGAAAGAATGAAACAAGCTTTGGATGGTATCAGTAGCATTCTCAGGTCCAAGGAGGAGGAATTAGGCAAGGCTTTCTTAAAGATTCACAGGTTCAATGATCACCAAGAAACTGCCATGGCTGAGAATAAAAGAAAGGAAGACGCTTACCTAGCTAAGATTGATCAGTTGAAGTCTACGCTCAAGAAGAAAGACGCCGAGATTCTATCAGGGATATTCAAGAGACAAGCTGTCCAAGATCAACTCAACAAAGCTATAGCCTCCATAGAGGAATTGAAAGTCCAAGCTGAAGTGAAGAAACCTAGACATGAGGGTCCTAGCATAGATGGTGCTACTAAAGAAGACGCTTGGGAGTTACATTGTCGATACTTGGATGGGATCATACACAGGAGAGACCTTCTCATCCAAGGACTGATTCAGAGGCCGAAGCATCCCGACACCAGAAAGCTGTTCGAGGAAGTTCAAAACTGGTGCAGAAAGCATAGTGGATGGGGAGGATTGACTCTTGTAAACCTTGATGACATGCCTTAGTTTTCTTCCTTCTTTTATTGTATGTGGATCACCACCAGGCTTGTTGGTTGGGACCTATGGCTTTTGTATTCAGACTTGTTATCTCAGATTTGTGGTTGTTGACATTCGGCTTTTCTCTGGTTTTCTTAATATATGAGCAGAAGTTCCATTATATCTTGTTATTAAACCAGAATCAAGGGGTGGATCGCCTTGTGAATTTTCAAACACGTCCATTTGCATTTGAATATTCATAATCGTTTTGCATAATCATTTTGCATGACAGGTGTTTATTTCCAGTGTTCTTATCTTGTTCTAATCTCGGGATTTCAGATCAGCACATTCATCGGTATTTTACCAGACCAAATCAGAAGAGAATCATGGAACGAATCCAAGCTGAGTTGAGGGAAATGCGAAGCCAGATGGGGCAATTTGGGGAAGACATGCTCCAGGAGCAGAGAATGCTAAGGGAAGAGATCAATCAGATGCAGACTCAGATGGGTTTAATCATGGAAATTTTAAATAGGGAAGACAGTCCTGTGCCCGCTTCCACAGCAGAGGTCCTTACTCTTCCTATCTCTTTGGGGTCTCCTCTAGACCATGGATTGCCTCGTGGATCCTCTCCACCGTCTGAACTTTTTCATCAACAACCGTTTTTTGAGGAAAAGTTTGAAAAGAAGTTTGACCAGATTCCGGTGCCATACGCTCAGTTGCTTCAGCACCTGCTCAAGTTTCAGCTGATTGAATTGATTGCTGTGGGACCTCCACACACCAAGTTTCGTATGGGTTCCAATGTCCATGATAGGTGTGAATTCCATTCAGGGGCGCCTGGTCATAATGTTGAAGATTGTAAGATGCTCAAGTATAAAGTCCAAGAGCTCATTGACTCAGGGGCAATCAAGTTTACATCAGTTGGCACTGGTAAACAAAGTGATGTTACTCCCAGTGTTGCAAAGGGACTGATGACTCCCTCTTTTGCCAAAGGATCCACCTCGCGTCAGGGATCTCTTCCACAACCCTTGTTTGTGCCTCAGCCGAGTGCAAAAAGGAAAGTGCAGGGCCAGACTGGGCGCTCAAATCAGCACCGACAGCAGAATTATCAGCAACAGGGGCAGTCGAGACCAAGAAGGCCCAAAAGGATAATTGATCCTGTTCCTATCCCTTATAGTCAGCTGTTTACGCGCTTGCTTAAGAAGTCTCTGATTCAAACAAGGGGTACCGCGCCAGTACCATACCCTATTCCTCCCGATTATGACATGACTGCTAGGTGCGAGTTCCACTCGGGAACGTTCGGGCACACGATTGATGAGTGTAATGTATTCAGGCATAAGGTGCAAGACCTGGTGGACTCAGAGATCATTGTATTCAATGAAGATGATATGTACATCAATGGAAGCCTCCTTTCTCAAATGAACACTCAGTCTGCAAGTACGTCCGGGCAGAATTAAGCTTCCTCAGCAATAGCAATCTTCAGCTTCTTTACTGCATTTTCATTTGTAGTTTTTATTTTCTGTTAAAGCATTTTATGTATGCAAGACTTGTTTGTTTTTATGATGATATTAATGCAATGAGTATGTTTTCCTTGAAGAAATCCATTCGTATTCACTCTTAAATGTTTATATGCACTGCAATATCAATGTTTCTTGTTAAGAACTCTTGAGGGAGGATGACGAAATAAGAACGCCGATTTCTAATGGTGCGCATTTGGATAAAACCCTGTTGAGGATGTACAGACATTGTTTCAAAACCATAAACACTGGAGAGATAAGGAGATAAACCCTCGTTAACCCCTTTGAGCCTCGGAGTATGAGTTTTCTTTCGTACGAAAAAACCCTCATATTTAACCCAGGGGCAGGGTAGGCGTCAGTTAGTTTGACCGAGCGCTCAAAATTCCAAGGAAAGTGTGCAAGAGATATGAAACCCCGATGGTTATCCGTCAACAACTAAGGAGTGAGGCAGTCACAATCCTTTCAAGCAAGTAAGACGACCAGTGTCACATACTTTGTTCAAAAGGGGAATAAAAAGAGAAAGCCCGCTAAGTCGAAGCTTGAGAACAAGCGACTTAGGCAAAAGTTAGGGCGTCCCGCTGGACTTCAAAATCGAAACAACTCAAAAGAGTCAGTCCAGGCAAAAATTAGGGATAAAAAAAAAAGAAGAAAGAAAAAGCGAAAGGCGAAAAGAAAATCCCCGATAAGAACAAATTCGTGTGATTACAGAAGATAAAAGGGACGACTGTCACTCCAAAACCTCCTTAGGTGTCAAACCATTAGTAGCATGGGTTCCCTAAAGATCATAAACCTTTGGAGAGATGAGTGTTCGGGTCAGATTAACTGAACATAGGACTGGAGAACATCACGAAGAGTGGGTGGGCACCGATAAGTTTTGAGCCATAAATCCTTTTTTCTGAAACCGTGAACCAAACCACGTTACAACCCTTAAAAGTCCTAATTGAAACAGGGTTTATTCCGAAAGCGTACTTCAACAGGATAGCGTTCCTGACTCCTATGAGTTGTGCCAATAAGATTTGTTGGTATTGCATGTGCACATTGTTTTTCCATTCAAAAATCAAGGTCGCATCCCAGCTAGTGATTTGTTCACAAGGATGGGCGACGCATTTTCAACAAAAACTTCAAGGTTAACATGAGTGTTGCATTAGAATTCTCATAGATAACTTGTTATGTTTGCATACATGTGCCTAAGCATCAATGTAGCTTACACAGTGAAAGTCAGTCAAGAAGCTTGATCCTGCCAAGTTGGGTTGCTTGAAAATTCCGAAGGACAATCATATCAAGAGGCATGCTGCCAAGAGACTCAGTGTAGAGTGGGCTCTCCCAGTAAGTCGTGTTAAGATGGAGCCAATCTAGGGCAGTCACGTCGAGAAGTCCCTCTGAAATTCAGTTATTTTGGGGCATTCATTCTAAGATCAGGGGCAAAGTCACTTCAAAGCTCATATTGGGGCAGGCCACCTCCAGAGCGTGGGAGATTATCCACTCCTGAAAATGGTTAATTGAAAGCACCTCTTCAAGGCAGAATATTTCAGGTCATTGCAAATCCCTTTCGAAGTAGTGTACTTCATGGATTATGAAGACTGGGGCAGTTATGTCAAGATATGATAAATCTCTCTAAGAGTTTGAAGACCCTGGGGCTGTGCGAACGCCCGGTCTTCTGTAAAATCCTCTTGAGGTGACTTCTTCCATTAGACCTGGTGGTCTGGGGCAAGTGGAAAGTTCAAAGGGCCGTCTATGACCTTAGAAACAAGTCAGGATTGAAGGGCAACATGATCGTACTTCCCCAGCAGCTTACTCTCCCCAGCATTGAGGTTGCACTTTCCTCAGCAGAGCAGACCTTCCCCAGCAGGAGACTTGAGAAGTATTTTCTCCGGATTAAGACATATTTCCCCACAGAGTCTGAACGCTTCAGGAAATGTTTTTCTCAGCAGCAACGGTGCAATCTAATCCTCAACAGATAAGTAAGCTTGATGTTATCCGCTAACAGGGTGGATGTCAGCACTTACCGTTCCCCTAAGCAGAGTTTGGTAGTGATCCTCGCAACAGTTTGTCCAACAGGGGTTGACATCCCTAGCAGGTTTTAAATCCAAGTGATATTTGACACTCTCTTGATCCAGGCCGTGGCCCCCTTTTTCAAAGAGTTATGTATAATCCCCAGTAGAGCGAATGTTCTTCTGAGACTTCATCCCCAGCAGAAGTTATTGATCCAGAGAGTCGGTCACGGTGATCCTTCTCAACGGAGTTCTGGGATTCAGAGGACAATTTATTTTTTAACCCGATCTGAATCATTCTTTTCTCTCCGGCATTTATTTTGCTGGAGGGACCCCTTTGCATATCATAAGCATTTGCATCGCATCCTCAAAAACATGGCATTTTCATTTGCATTCGAAGCATAAGCCAGGTTTGATACTTTCTTTGCCAGTAGGAGGTGGCATCACTTAGGAGATTTTGGAGGGACGCGTTCCTCATACTTGTACTCCCCGGCAGAGTCTTTTATTTAGACTTCTTCTTCCCCAACGGAGTCATCTTACCAGTAGGTTCTGAAACGAGGTGGTTTAAAACAGAAGTTTTGTTTTCACGTTATCCCCAGTAAAGTCCACTTTATGTTGGTCTTCCTTTGCGGGTGTAATTGAGGCTGTATTCGTTTTGTGGGTGCGATTGAGGTCGTGTTCGTATTTTATCGGTGGGAGTGATTGAGGTCAGTCTTCCTTTGCGGGCGATTGAGGTCGTATTCGTTTTTTATTTGTGGGAGTGATTGAGGTCAGTCTTCCTTGGCGGGTATAATTGAGGTTGTATTCGTTTTATGGGTGCGATTGAGGTCGTATTCGTATTTTATTCGTGGGAGTGATTGAGGTCAGTCTTCCTTGGAGGGTATAATTGAGGTTGTATTCGTTTTATGGGTGCGATTGAGGTCGTATTCGTATTTTATTCGTGGGAGTGATTGAGGTCAGTCTTCCTTTGCGGGTGCAATTGAGGTTGTGTTCGTTTTGTGGGTGCGATTGAGGTCGTATTTGTATTTTATTTGTGGGAGTGATTGAGTTCAGTCTTCCTTGGTGGGTATAATTGAGGTTGTATTCGTTTTATGGGTGCGATTGAGGTCGTATTCGTATTTTATTTGTGGGAGTGATTGAGGTCAGTCTTCCTTTGCGGGTATAATTGAGGTTGTATTCATTTTGTGGGTGCGATTGTGGTCGTATTCGTATTTTATTTGTGGGAGTGATTGAGGTCAGTCTTCCTTTGCGGGTATAATTGAGGTTGTATTCATTTTGTGGGTGCGATTGAGGTCGTATTCGTATTTTATTTGTGGGAGTGATTGAGGTCAGTCTTCCTTTGCGGGTGTAATTGAGGTTGTATTCGTTTTGTGGGTGCGATTGAGGTCGTGTTCGTATTTTATCGGTGGGAGTGATTGAGGTCAGTATTCCTTTGTGGGCGATTGAGGTCGTATTCGTTTTCTTGTGGACATGATTGAGGCCATATTCCCTTTTTCCAACACGCTCCGTCTCGTTGTTCTCATCACTAGCAAATTTCTGGGGTTCTTTCAGTATTCAATCCCCGTGTATCCTGGAATGTCTGAGAGCCGTTGCTATCATACCACTCAGGAACAAGTTGATTGAATAGGGGCAGCTGTTGCACCCCAAAATTTGCCCTCCTTACTTTTTACTAACTGGCTTATGTTTCATTTCATTATCATGTATGCATATCATTAGCATGGGGTCAAGGTGCCTGAGGCAATCCAGGAAGGTCATATCTGGTCCATCACATCATCAAGGGTTCACAGGTGGCAAGGGATCTCAAGTGGATTACTCCCTCCTAACCAGTGCATGAATTAGGGTTTTGAGATTCTTGGGTTTATTGCTCCAATGGGCAAGCTCTTTGGGTTTTTATCATCAACAAATGGCATATCTTATCTTTGTTGGAGAGGATACACATCATATTCAGAGGAATTTGAATTTGGAGACTGTGCTTTTTCCTCATAGACTGAGGGTACCAAAACTAGGGTTTGCTATAAAGTCAGTTTATTTCTGATTTTTTGGGCAAGACTTGATTCCATGGTTTTCCTTGGGTCCCTGAGTACCTAGGAGTGGAAGATTGGCCATCAGTTTGATTCAAGAGAAGTTCAATTGGCCAATGGATTGAGAATCAGTTAACTTGGTCAAAAAGTCAGCTGTGGTCAACACAAAGTCAAATCTCAAGATTTTTGGTCAACATCAAGATTATGGGGTGAAATTCATCATTTGATCAAGGGTTGATCACAATTCATCAGGGAAACCTCAGAATCATCAAGAATCAGGAGTTACTAAATTAGGGTTTTTGTAGGAAAAGTCAACTGTACTTTGACCAGGCCTAACTTCCACATACTTCATAAAAAATTCCTCAACCAAATCCCATCTTGAAGGAAATTTAATTCCCTACAAATTTGTGTCTCACAAGCCAAGGCCAGAAATGCTTCATTTGGGAGATATGAGCTAAGACATTATAGGTCATTTTGAAAGTCAACAAAAGTCAACCTTCTTCAAAAGCTCATAACTTGAACATGGAAGATCAAATTGACATGGGACCAAAAGGGTTGGTTAGAGGACATATTGAGGTTTCTAAAAAGTATTAGTTTGCATTAAGGAGCTAAAAATTGGAGGAGTTATGCTTAGTCAAAGTTGGGCAATTTTGAGGAGGTGCACAAAGCAAACTATGCCTAAAATCCAAATTTTGACAAATGGGCCATAAGTTTCTTAAACCAAACATAAACATAAAGCCATGCACGACCCAAAAAGCATATATTTGGTTTTTCCTCATTTTATTTTATTTTTATTGGATTTATTTAGTTAAAATTCAATAATAAATGAAATAATTCAAAAATAATTAACAATGGATTATTCAGGCCCAACTCACCACCAGAAGAGTAACCCTAAGTATTTAAAACTCAGTCATGCATTGGTTAGGGCAGAGACACACGTGCAATTGGAAGAATTCTCACAAAACCCTAAAAGAGGATTCCTCACCAAAACTCACGATCCACAAGGAGATTCTTCAAACTTCTTCCACAAAGCTTCTCTTGATAATCTATAGAGCGCATATCAACCTCCATTTGCATCAAAAAGCAAGAATTCAGACCGTTCCATCTCAGGTTATCCACTTTTTGCATGATCACGAAACTTTCTTTTTTGATATGCATAAGATTGTGTGACTCCCACTGATCATTCTAATATAATTACTTTTAATTATGGATGCGTGTATGGCCTGTTATGTGAGTTTAAAGTTTTGAATCCTTACACTAATCCCTTCGTTTTTTGTTATGTGTTAATTATTTGTGAATTTGGAGGCCATATTTGGAATCCTCTTGGAATTCCGGTTCGAACGGTATACGGTTTGGGGTTTTCTGGGCATTTTTAATTTGCAGGTGGTGGTGGCAGGCGGCCGGAGCTAGGGCTCCGGCAACCTGGGAAGTTTCCGGCCGGTGAGGGGTCCAAGTGGAGAAGACGACCTCCCAGCCGCCCGATCTCTTCATTGTGCGGTCATCAGCACGCCACATATTTTTTCTTTTTATTTTTTTTTTCTGAAATTTAATTAATGATCAGATGGACATTCACCCATGGTAATTACCGTGCACATCCAATGGTATCATTTCATTCTGCTTACTTTTTTCTTGACTATTGACCTGTTGACCAAACATGGACCACATGATGCATCAAATGGACTGCAGCTTGCCAGCGAATTAAAATGCCACGCGCCCTGCACGTGGTAGGAGCATGGTGGACTCTTTTTTTTATTTTTGGTTTTCTGAATGGTTTAATGGGCTGGGGTGCTATACGCACCCCCACCCCTTGGCCCAACCGTCATCTCAATGTGGTTTCCCACTCTTTGCACCCCCCAGGTTATTTTATTTTCTTTTTTTTTCAGACGAATTTAACACATGGGCCATGCTCTTCGCACCCCCATCTTCAGCCCAATTACCATTCCAACTTGTTTTTTTTACTAACACACCCCCAGTCTTTATATTCCATTGTTATTTTTTTTATTTCCATTACATTTTCATAATTTTAATTTTAAAAATACTCAGATGCATTCAAAAAATCCCAAAAAAATTATACATCATCTTTATTCATTTATAAAATTTTTACAAATTTTATTTTTTATTTTTATTTTATTTTCATCCTTCCTAATTAATTATTTTCTTAATTCCCTTTTTAATTACACATCTCATGCATGCATAAACTTATTTATTTTCATTCTCCTCATCTATAACACGTTTTTCATCCGTTCTTTTTGCATTCATTCATGAACATTCTAAAGTGCTTAAAAATATTTTTCTTTCATTTTTAAATATTTTTCATGCTGCAGTTAGGTCCTTCTCTTTGGCATAATTGAAGCCTATCCCTTACTTGAATTTGTATGATTATTTGAATGTCTAACATTTTGAAATTTTGCAGGGACCTTTTATATATTGTTTGCCTCTGGTTGAGGATCCCTTAGGATTAATTTGAGAATTTTAGGAATCATTTTTCTAATTATTGGGTTTGTTTTCAATTGAGATTTTCTTGCAGGCGCACCTTTGACTTTGTATAATTACCTTGTTTGAAAGGCACTTGTGCCATTTGCTTTGGGGTTGTTCTTTGTTTATTTGATTCATGTTTGGATTATTATCATTGTTATTTGCCATTGCTTGATTTTCATTCACCTCATTGCTCTTATTCACGTCCGTTTCCCACTAACCTTTTATGCAGGATTAAGGTAAGTTCTTTAAGGGTATGGATAAATATCCATGGTCACCCTTACCTTTTCCTCTTTCATCTTTATTCTTTAGGGTTTAGGACATCTTCAAGCCTCACTAACCGTAGGTCACCCATGCATGATAACTTTAGGATTCTTAGTTCCCTTTAGAGTTACCTTTGTGTCTTCTCTCTTCTCACCTCCAATTTCTTTAAAACACTTAATAATAATAAGGTGTATTGCGCACGAGCCTTAAGTATGGGGAATGAGAAATGAGGGGCTTCCTCTCATCTTTCTAGAGTGCTTAGCGAGCGTCCTGTCTTGGGACGATGCGTTAAGTATTCGCCCCTGTGCCCTAGACTTTGGTGCAATGCAGCTTAGGAACTAACTTAAGCCACTTCTGTCCTAAAAAACACAAACCAACTTCAAACTTTTCTGTCCTTCGGGACCTTCAAATTAAAGGCTATTTTCAAAAAGGGCACGTTACTTTCCGTCTAAGTCGCAAACAGGCATCGACCCTAACTGCCGGACGCGAACTTAACGTCGCTCATAAAAAAACACAAAAAGAACTTGGTCCGAACTACGTTGACTCTGAATTCCCCATTGCACAAGGGGGTACGTAGGCCTAGGACGTCGACGTCCTACCGAGTCGGTCTTTGTCTTCCCTTCCCATTTTAGCACAGCCCTAGATGATAGTGTGACTCACCTTTAGAATAGACAACAAGCGTGGATTCCATCGAGTACGATGGACGTGTGGGGTGCTAGCACCTTCCCCTCGCGTAACCGACTCCCGAACCTAGGTTATGGTTGCGATGACCATTCCTTTCCCTATTCCTAAGGTTTATGCGGTGTTCCCTTTCCCTCTCTTGGGATAAATTTACACGGCTGGCGACTCTGTTTTTTCCGCGCCACTCTCGCGTTTGTACCTGGATGAAAATCCTGGGAGCGACAGTCACCACCATCTTTTGCACAATCTTCTTAATATTTTTGTTGGCTGCCTTGACGGCACCATTCATCTTCGGGCGGTAAGGAGAAGAATTGTGGTGTTCAATTTTGAAGCTCTGGCATAGCTCTTTCATCATCTTGTTGTTGAGATTAGAACCATTGTCAGTAATGATCCTTTCAGGCACCCCATATCTGCGGATAATCTCCTTCTTAATGAATCGGGCTACCACTTGCCTGGTAACATTTGCAAAAGAGGTCGCTTCTACCCACTTGGTAAAGTAATCAATGGCCACCAAAATGAATCGGTGTCCGTTGGAAGCAGTAGGCTCAATCTTCCCTATCATATCAATGCCCCACATAGCAAAGGGCCACGGAGAACTCATCACATTCAAAGGGTTTGGTGGCACATGCACCTTATCAGCATAGATTTGGCATTTGTGGCATTTTCGGGCGTACTTAAAGCAATAAGCCTCCATAGTTAACCAATAATACCCTGCTCGTAATAATTTCTTTGCCATAGCATGCCCACCAGCATGGGTACCGAAAGATCCTTCATGTACTTCCTGCATTAACAGGTCTGCTTCCTGTCTATCCACACATCTGAGCAAGACCATGTCAAAGTTTCGCTTGTACAACACATCCCCATTCAAAAAGAAGCTTCCTGCCAACCTCCTCAGAGTCTTCTTGTCATTGTTGGATGCCCCAGCTGGATACTCTTGACTCTCCAAGAAACGCTTGATATCAAAATACCAGGGTTTATCATCAGTCGTAGTATCAGCGGCAAACACATGAGCGGGTCTGTCTAGTCTCATCACATCAATCTTCGGGATATGGTTCCACCAATTCACCTGAATCATGGAGGACAATGTAGCTAAAGCATCAGCCATCTGATTCTCATCACGAGGTATATAGTACAATTTCACTGTTGTAAAGAAGGTCAACAGTCTTCTCGTGTAGTCTCTGTAAGGAATCAAGTTCTGCTGGTTGGTATGCCAATCTCCATTGATCTGATTGATCACTAGAGTGGAATCACCAAATATCTCAAGAGTCTTGATCCTCAAATCAATGGCTTCTTCAATACCCATGATACATGCCTCATATTCTGCTTCGTTGTTGGTGACATTAAAAGTTAACCTGGCAGTGAAAGGTATGTGTGATCCTTTCGGAGTAATAAGGACTGCCCCAACACCACTCCCATTCATGTTAACGGCCCCATCAAACATCAGTTTCCATTTGTCATCAGGATCCGGTCCTTCATCAACCAGAGGCTCCTCACAATCTTTAGCCTTAAGAAACATAATGTCTTCATCAGGAAAATCAAACCTCATTGGCTGGTAATCATCAATAGGCGACTTGGCGAGATAATCAGACAACACACTCCCTTTGATAGCCTTCTGGGAAGTGTATTGTATATCATATTCAGTCAAAACCATCTGCCACCGAGCGACCCTTCCATTAAGAGCTGGCTTTTCAAAGATGTACTTGATTGGATCCATTTTTGAAATCAGTAGGGTTGTATGAGTCAGCATGTATTGCCTCAATCGCTTAGCAGCCCATGCTAATGCGCAACACGTCTTCTCAAGCATCGAATACCTGGCCTCGCAATCAGTGAAATTTTTGCTCAGGTAGTATATAGCATGCTCTTTCCTACCTGTCTCATCGTGTTGACCGAGAACGCAACCCATTGATCCATCACGTACAGTGAGATACATAATCAGTGGCCTCCCAGGAACTGGAGGCATGAGAATTGGAGGATTTTGCAAGTATTCTTTTATTTTATCAAAGGCCTTTTGACAATCACTGTTCCACCGGATTGATTGATCTTTTCTCAATAACTTGAATATTGGCTCGCAGGTTGTAGTAAGATGAGATATAAATCTTGCAATATAATTTAACCTTCCCAAAAACCCATGAACTTGTTTTTCAGTTCTTGGCTCCGACATTTCTTGAATGGCTTTTACCTTTGCTGGATCCACCTCGATTCCCTTTTCACTGACAATGAAGTCCAGAAGCTTACCAGATCTTACCCCGAAAGTACATTTATTTGGGTTCAGCCTCAGCCTGAAATGTCTCAACCGCTCAAACAACTTTTTCAAATTTATCAAATGCTCTTCTTCCGTTTGTGACTTGGCAATCATATCATCCACATAAACTTCAATTTCTTTGTGAATCATATCGTGGAAGAGCGTTACCATGGCACGCTGATATGTAGCCCCAACATTCTTTAAACCAAACGGCATCACCTTATAATAGAATGTGCCCCAAGGGGTAATAAATGTAGTTTTCTCCATATCCTCGGGCGCCATCTTAATCTGGTTGTATTCGGAAAACCCATCCATGAAAGAAAACACAGAGAATTGAGCCGTATTGTCCACCAACACATCAATGTGTGGTAACGGAAAATCATCTTTCGGACTCGCCCTGTTCAAATCTCGATAATCCACACACATTCTGACTTTACCATCCTTCTTCGGCACAGGCACAATATTAGCGACCCACGGCAGATAATTAGTAACAGCTAGAAACCCCACATCCAACTGCTTTTGCACCTCCTCTTTAATCTTGATGGCCATTTCAGGCTTGGTTCTCCGAAGCTTCTGTTTGACAGGAAAACAACCCTCTTTCAGCGGCAATCTGTGCACCACGATGTCTGTATCCAACCCCGACATATCCTGATAAGACCAAGCGAAGATATCGACATACTCTTGCAACATTTCAATCAGCTCTTTATTTACATTCTCAGCCAGGCTTGCCCCTACTTTAACCTCTTTCCTTACCTCTTAAGTACCAAGATTGACAACTTCTACATCTTCCGAATGAGGCTGAATGGCTCTTTCTTCCTGTTTCAATAACCTAGCCAACTCCTCTGGCAGTTCACAGTCTTCTTCGTCCCCCTCTTCGGCTTGGTATATTGGATTATCGAAGTCATAATAAACCATAGCAGAGTCATCATCAATGAGATCCAGAGAATTACTTCTGCATGAATGATAATTCATGCCTTTAGAAACTGCTCTTTGAAAGGAAAAAGGAAAAATGCAAGAAAACTGTGAAGAAAACATTGCCCTTTTTATTTAAATGATAAAAAGAAAGACAGGGAACACAATTTTGAATACAAAACGTCCTTTTATTAATGATAAAAACTAGCATGAAAACAACATGGGGGCCCTACAATGAAGTCACTATGCCTTGGGCAGAGCATAGGACTTTTGCATGCTTAATGGAAGAAAACAAAGAAAATTACTTATTTGGCAGAGTAACTTGGATGAGATCCTCCGAAAACCAATTGTTCAGCTTCACTCCTGGGGCACATGGACGCACCCAATTGTCTAGGTCACAGTCATTATCTTCACCGTCTTCAATTGTTGCACAGGTATGGCTTGGATATATGACCCCTCCACTTGAGAAGAAAACTGGCCCTTGGCGCTCTTGACCCTGTAGTGGAACCCGAGGAGGTTTATAACCAATTCCATTCTTATCATCCTTGAAAGGTATCTCAACCATTTGTCCCCAACCTTCGGTATGACCAGACTGCACCACCTCCAAAGCCTGCTTATATGAAGTCATAGAGGTTCCCACTCTTGCCTCACTAGACGAAGACGGAGAATCTTTCACCATATTCATAGTTTCAAATGCCTGACAGAGAGTTTCGTGGATCTCTCCGTCCATCTCCACATACTTGAAGGATGACAGATGGCTAACAAAAATATCTTCTTCTCCGCATACCGTAACAACTTGACCATCAACTACAAATTTTATCTTCTGATGCAAGGTTGAAGATACGGCCCCAGCAGCGTGGATCCAGGGACGACCCAATAGACAACTATAGGCTGGCTGGATGTCCATCACATAAAACACTGTATTGAACACCTGGGGTCCTATCTGGACAGGTAACTCTATCTCTCCAAGCACTGATCTCTTTGATCCATCAAACGCTTTCACCACTAGATCACAAGGTCTGAGTATCACCCCTTCCACATCCAGCTTGGCTAATGCTTTCTTAGGCAACACATTGAGAGACGAGTCAGTGTCCACCAATACATGAGATAATATAGCACCTTTACATTCCATTGATATGTGGAGAGCCTTATTGTGATTCCTTCCTTCTGGCGTTAAGTCAAAATCTGTGAACCCTAGACCGTTTCCAGCATTAACATTGGAGATTACACCTTCAAGCTGGTTCACTGATATTTCTTGCGGTACGTACGCCATATTCAAAATTTTGAGCAGAGCATTCCGATGGGCTTCGGAACATAGCAACAATGACAATATGGAAATCTTAGAAGGAGTTTGATGTAGATGGTCAACGATCTTATAATCGCTCTTTCTGATTATTCTCATGAATTCCTCCACATCTTTCTCAAATGACTTATCAGATTCTGCCCTTGGCACCGGCTCAGCCCCCGGCGTTGGTTCATCATTCAGTACCGGCTTCCCTTTGGCCCTTTCTAATGCTTCAGTATTGTCTTTCCTGAGTGTTTGAGGAGCGAAAAGCCTTCCGCTGCGAGTAAAACCACTCACTCCCCCAACAATTCCGATACTTGAACCACTTTCTTTAGGAGTCTGCACCTCCTGCCTCTGTCTTTGACTATTATTCCCATAGAACCACGGGATAGCAACCTTGTTCTCATTTGGAACATAGCTGGGAACATTTATAGTTATAGGAGCTACTCGTTCAGGTGCAGATATCTGTACAGGAGCAGGAACCAGAATTTCCACAGGATCAAAGTAGATTGTAATAGTAGAAACTTCATCATCATTCTTTTTCAACTGATCAAATTGTAAACATCCTTCATCTATCATACTCTGAAGGCCAGTTCTTAACTTTACACAACCATTATCAGCAATCAAGCAATCTTTGCAACTCTCTGAACAACCAGGAAATACATCCCCTTTCAGTAATCGTTCCTTCACAACTTTCAGCGGTGTCTTGACATCATTAATATCCCTTACCAGATTCAGCCCTCTATCCTCTTCAATGGCATGCACCCCCGGTCCACCATGCGGGGGCATGGGATTTTGAATTACATTAGGTCTCGGAGCAAAATTAATAGCTTTTGAATCAACAAGGTCTTGCACCACATGTTTGAAAGCCTTGCAGTTTTCCACATTGTGTCCCGGCGCATTGGAGTGAAACTCACACTTTTCATTTGCATCATATCCAGCGGGTAACCTGCCCACTGGGGGAGCCAAAGTCCTCAACTGTACCAAATTCAAACGAAGTAGATTCTGTAGCATCTGTGAACAAGTCATAGGGAAAACATCGAAATGTCTGTCATTTATTCTCTTTCTTGGGTGATACTGCCTCTGAGCTGCAGGTTGAGCCTCATTACCCAGAGTTGGAATAGTTATAGATGCTGCCTGGTGATGTGCACCCTGTTGTCCTCTACCTCTCCCCCTTGTGAATACACTGCATTAGCGTCACCTTCACGCTTTCTGTTATTGTTGCCAAAGAACTTCTTCGCAGAAGCTGAACTTGTACCACTTCTGTCCTGAATTTTCCCCATATTTAACAAGCTCTCAATTCTCTCTCCAGCAATTACTATGTCAGCAAATCCAGTAGATGGACAAGCGGCCAGCCTGTCAAGATACGGACCTTGCAAAGTATTCATGAACATGTCATCCATTTCTCTATCTGCCAACGGAGGTTGCACCTGAGCAGCAAGTTCACGCCACCTCTGGGCGTACTGCTTAAAACCTTCCTTGGGGTTCTGTGTCATGCTTTGTAACTGAGTGTGATTCGGTGCCATGTCAATATTATATTGGTATTGCTTTAAGAAAGCCAAGCACAATTCTTTCTAGCTTCTGACGCGGGCCCTGTCCAACTTTATGTACCATTCCAGTGAGGCTCCAAACAAGCTGTCCTGGAAAAAATACATCCATAACTTCTGATCATCAGAATAAGCTGCTATCTTCCGGTTGTATGCCTGGAGATGAGTTTTGGGACAAGTGCTACCATTGTACTTGTCGAAAGTAGGTGGTTTAAACTTCGGAGGAATCTTGACACCCTGTACCAGTCCCATATCCTCGACATCAATTCCCAAAGGATTTTGACTTTCTATAGCTTTCACTCTCTCAGCCAATCCCTCGTATTTCCTTTCATCATGGTAGAATCCCATATCAGCATTAAGTATAGAAAACTGGTCATCTTGACGATCTTCCACCAGCCCAGTGTTGCCAGGAGCAAAACCCACATTAACTCCAGCCGGAGGAGGAGTAACCACAGGAGGATTGACCACAGGAGGGTTAACCCTAGGGGGATTAACGTGATCACCAGTAGGAATCTCAATCTCCAACCTCTAGATGGTAGCTCTCATGTCTTCTTGCCCGGCTCTCAGGTCCTGCTACCCCTGAGCAACCCCTTGCATCAGATTCATAAATTGTTCCATACGTGCCCTTATCTCAGCCAACTCTGTCTGCATCTGATCCATAGCTCTAGCCTGGTTTCGTCTGGTTGTGTATCGGTGAATGGGAGATTCAACTATCGTGCTTGAAACCAAATAAAGGTTAGAGGTCACCTGCAACAAGTACCTGTTATGCAAAAAAATGCTTATGCTTATGAGGATGCAAATGCAAAATGCAAACAATCATATTTAAACATTTCCGGGCCGAATCTGCTTTGATTCCAGCTTTGGCAAGGGATCAGACACAACATCGGAAAATAAATCCGACTCCAGAAATACCACCGGATCAAACCACAAGAACAAATACTCTCCGAAAACCAGGACTGCCAGAGCACAGATAATTAAACCAAATATTACATTACTAAAAACAAAGTAGTTCTTACAGACAGGTTCAAGCATAATCAAAGGTGATTCCATCAACAATCCTGATGGTAATCCCGGACAAAGATAAACAACAAAATCAACTACAAATCAACTCCAAACAAACTAGCTTCAACTTCCTCAAAAAGGTCCGCAGTGTCAGGATGTGTGGGTTGCTGCATCAGCCCTTTGATCAACTTGTTCCTCTTTGCAATCTCCTGGTTCAACTTAGCAATCTGCTCTTCAGTGTTATTGTCCTCGCGCTTCGACTTCTTGACCTCGGCTTGCAGCTTGAGCTCTTCCATTTCTTTTTGTGTTTCTTTCCACCTGGCAAAGTAACGATCTTTCCTTGCTTTCACTACCTGAAGTTCCTCTTTCAGTTCTTCATTCTCAATCTTGGCATCCTTCCACATATCCTGATACGTGGCCAGCTCGTCCTCTGCTTTAGTCAAAAGCTTCTTGTTTTTCCTCTTAGCTTTGACTGACGAATCAGCAGCCATACTGATCTTTTTGAAGTGTTGAGCCCTGTCAGCAAAATCCTTCTCTTTTTTCTCTAAATGCGTAGTCATGTCTTGAACTTTCCACTTCAACCCTAAGTTGTCATGTAGAGCATTCTGTAGCCGACTACTCATATCAGAGTTTTCCGCCCTCAGATCAGATATTAACTTACGCTGCTTATCAAACTCTTTGAATGGTACAGTGAGTCTCTCTTCCACAATCTCAGGATATAAGGGAGGCGCCCGGTCAAAAGGCAAATAGAACTCTTCTACCCTCTTCTTCACCCATTCAACATATGGAGCGAAAGCTTGATTATTGGGCTTACCCAGCACAGTTTTGCCTATCTTTTGTCTGCTAAGCCAAGCTTGAGAAGCTTCTTGTGCAATAGCCACACCATCGGTCATATGAAAATACAAAGATTCTTCCAAATCTCCCTCAGCTGGAGGATCTTTTAGAGCATATGCAAACTGCCTAATAGCCAGAGACGGGTTGTAGTTAATACCCCCTTTTCTTCCAATCAAGGGTACATTAGGATACCGGCCACAACTATGCAAAATATCAGCCCCCACTAATCCTTTGTCCACCCACAGAATATCCTTAGCAGCTAAGCCCATCAGACGCTTACTCCACTCTAAAGAAATCCTTGAATCAACAAAAGCACCAGATTGGGGCAAACGTTTGGCAAACCACTTGTAAAAGAGAGGTGCGCAACAACAAACCACCCCACCTCGTCTTTTCTCATTCCTGCTGTATAGGGCGTAGTGGAGATCACCTAACAAAGTCGGCACCGGATTCTGAGCTGTAAATATCTGAATAGCATCCGTATCTACGAAATCAGACTCATTAGGGAATAACACAATGCCATATATGCACAGAGCCAATATTGCATTGAAAGCCATCCACCTCTTTTCTTTTGCTTCCTCTTGAGCCTTCTTCACTAAGTACCCCGAGTGATAGCCTCGGAATTTTCCTTTCTTAGAAAAGTCAGCCTCCACTGTAGATCTGCTCAAATAAAGAGCCTCAGCCACTGCCTGGAAATCACAATCTCCTTGGGAACCACAGAAAGGAACACCTCCTTTGACAGGAATCTTCAAAAGGTCGGAGTACTCCTCCAGGGTAGGAACCAACACATAATCTGGCATCACAAAACACCTCAAGGAAGGATCATAAAATTGCATCAAGGTGTGTAGCCCATTGTATTCATACTCACTGAGACTCCGAACCAGGGGTAAAATCTAACCATACTTCTCTTCAAAGGCTCCTAAAACTTCTGGACCAGCTATACTCTGCAGACTGTTCAACGGGCCAAGAGTGATCTTCGGGAACCTGTAGACGATGATATGCTTCTTACCCCTCATAGTGTCCATCCCTATGAATGCCCTCTGACTGGAATCAAAGACTAGATACTACCTGAAAATGCATAAACATGAGTGTCAGAAAAATGGAATGCAATGCAGAGCACGGGATCAAGGTATCCACACAAACTGGCTGCACTGTGCTGACTGAACAAATCAAGGCTCTGTACTAAAACTCAGAACAATAACCACCATAGTGATAAAACCAGAAAACCAGGTAGGTTAAAGGTCACGGTTACCTGCAAACCTGCAAACACCCATCCCTCTCACATGTGGGTACTAAGATCCTCAATATCCCGGGCTCTCAGGTCGAGAAATAATGATACGTTCACCATTTCTGGTTTGGCATCATCACCAATCGAGGAGGCCTCAACTGATTCACAAAAACAAAAGATCCTCAGCTTCAGAGGTTTGAGAAGCAATAGCACATTCAGCCCGAAGGATACAATGCTATCGCCAATCAAAGAGGTCGTCCGCTGATTCACTTCAAAAGGGAAATCCTATACCAAGTTCCCAGCATTGGGTCCTCGGACCGAGAATATGCAGCGGGTTTGCCACAGAGTGTGGTCTGCCACTATCACATCCTGGGAGGAGTGTCGTTACTGAGTCCTCGAGAATGGTCATCAGAGTCGACGATTCCTCCAGAGAATAACTACTGGCCTGTATCAACATACAGTAGCAGATAGCTCCGGATAGAACCTCGTCTGATTGTAGGGATCTTGATCACCCGCACGTGACCAACACCACGGGAGCGTCACGCCTGCCCACGCTAAAACCTAGGTGTATGCTCGAGCCTGGGTATTGGGCTCATCTCTCAGAACATCCCAACCCGCCAAACAGAAAACCAGCCAGCACAACACAGTAATATCCAGTACGACAGTAATAAAATGCAATGTAATGCAATAAAAAACTGTAAATACAGTAAAACAAATAAAACAGCAAATACAGTAATATACAACAAAACAAAGCACCATAAAAACACCCAATGAAAAGAAACAGACAAGCGCTAGGATTGACTCGCTAAAGGGGATGGGCCAGCAAAAGGTCAACCAGATTCCCCAGCAGAGTCGCCAGTTGTCGCTCCCGAAAGATTCGCATCCAACAGTACAAACGCGAAAGTGGCGCGGAAGAACAGAGTCGCCAGCAATGTGTATTTATCCCAAGAGAGGGAAAGGAAACACTGCATAAACTTGAGGGGAAAGGATAGAGCATGGTCTTGCGACCAAGAGAACTGGGTTCGGGAGTCGGTTACGCGTGAGGAAGGTATTAGCACCCCCACGCATCCATCGTACCCGATGGGATCCACGCTTGCTTGTCTCGATCAAAGGGGGTCGTCAACTGGAGCTCCGCTGCTACTGGAAAGGAAAAGGAACGGGAAAAAGGGAAAAGAAATGAGAGAGAGAGCAAGAAACAAATGTAGGGAAAATAAAAGAAGTGCTCGCATGGTCCCTACCCCACTGCCTACGTATCTCATCGGGAGCATGAGAATCAGAGCGACGTAGTTCCCCTCACTAGGGGTGGATTGTGTTTTTTAGGGAACGGCTAATGTTCTAGCTCAGGTGTTGCAGCTCGCTGAATCGAGACTTAGGCATTACCGTCTTGCGAGAGAACGAGTAGGAGCACGCTCGTGTGCTGAGAGTGAGTGAGATGAGAAGAGAATTCCCGAAGGAAAGACGTTAGTGTTTGTTTTTGTGTTTTTTAGACAGAAATGTTTTTTAAGTTAGTTTGTAACTTGTATTGAACGAAAGTCTTAAATACAGGAACGAATACTTTCGCGCATCCTCCCCAACAGGACGTACACTAGGTATCCTAGAAGAATGAGAGGAAGCCCCTCGTTCCCCACTTCCCACATATAAGGCTCAAGCGCAATACACGTTAACCTTTATTAAGTGTTTTTTACTTTTCTTTTGAGATGAGAAGAGAAACGACGCAAGGGAAACTCTAAAGGGAAACTAAGAGTCCTAATGTTATCATGCATGGATGTCCTATAGTTGGTGAGGTTTAGGAGAGAAGACTACCTAACCTAATGCTAATCCTACTCCAAGCTTAATCAAAAATTAAGTTGGACTAGGTAGCTCTAAGGGGAAAAGAATCCAAGACTTGAACAAGTCTTGAGATTCATGGGATGAGAAAGAGTGAAAGAGAAGAAAAGAGAAAGAGAAGAAAAGAGAAAGAGAAGAAAAGAAATGAGATATAATAAATGGCAGAAAGCATATCACATCAAAAATATTCAACTCAAATCAATCAACATGTTTCAAAGATCAATGCAAAACAATTCAAGTAAGCATACAAAAATAAACATGAAAAGATGCAAGCATACTTGAATTAAATGCACAATTAAACACACATGGATTTCATAACAAAGTGAAATGAGAAAGGCAATATGAAAATGAAACAAGACCAGAACTCACATCATATCATCATCAACAATTCACAAGTGCAAAAGAGATTCACATTATGCAATATTATGCACCAAAGAAGTTACAAAGCAAAGGGGATGATATGCATCACATAATTCAAACCATGATGAACAAGTGAGATGAAAATCAAGTAATGAACCCAAAGGGCAGTAGCATACACATTAGCATCATGCCAAGATCAAACTCAAGTCATACAAGATTAATCATCAAGCAACACATTCAAAAACATGTATCAAAATTGAGAAAGACATTCACTTATCATTCATGCAAGCAAGCAAAGAAGTGTGAGGCATAAAGTGAAATGAAAATCACATAATGAACCTTAAATCAAGAGGACCATAACCTCAAGCATATCATACAAGTCAAACAAAAAGGTTTCATACATGAATGAATTCACACAAAGAAGCAATCACAAGATTAGGTTGAACATATCACAATATTCAAGTCCAAAATAACATCAACTTGTAAAATCAAGAAAAAATTGAAAAATAATCAAATGAGGATGATTCCAAAGCCACAAGTAGTCTCAAACAGAACATGAATATACCATAAAAACATCTCAAGCATCACTCCATCACAAGTAAGCAAATGCACTCAAACTAGATCATGTATCAAAGTATACCTCAAGCAAACTTGCATCACAATTAAAAATCAATAAAAAAATATCAAAGTGGCTCAATAAAATCCCAAAAAATAATCAAATGGAAATTAACTCAGTCAAGCAACATATGCAAAAAGATTGGATCAAAAATAGTTAAAGAGCTTGTCAAATGGTGAATCACAAGTCAAGGTTTGCAAGACATTGAGCATGGATCGAGGGTTAATAAAACTTGAGTGGAAAGTCACTAAAAGTAACTCAAACCAACCTCAAACCAGCATTGAAACAACCTCATATAATGTCTTAAAAGTGACCAAAAGATTGGCCTCAAATGATGTGTGAAAGTCACAAAAATTCCTAACCCTAGAAGAAGGGTATCATTGGAAACACCCTAACAATTTAATTCCAAATATAATAATAAAATGAAATTAAAAATAAAAATAAAATAATGAAAATTAAGTTGACACATTAGTTAATCAGGAAAATATTTGTGTGGATTTTTATAACATGTTTTTATATTAAAATAAAAATGAAACAACAAATAAAAAGAAAAGAAAGAAAAATAAAGAAATAAAGTCAAGGGGGTGTAAACAGTAAAAGAAATGCGTTGGGAATGGAAAAAGGCCCAGATGGGAGGGTGCGAATAGAAAAGCCCAAACAGATTAAACCCACTAGCGAAAGTCAATGGAGGAGCATAGAATCAGTCAACAAGCAGATTAAATCACAGCCAATGGATCAATCCAACGCGTGTAAACAAAACAAACAAAAATCCACCAGATCAAAAGTAATTAATATCAACGGTCCAGATCAAGAGGCATAGCACAATTAAAGTACACATGCGCGCACCTAAACAGTCAACCCACCATATACCTCCCACGTGAATGGCACACGGTTCACTTAATGTGTTGTCACTCTCTTCACCACAAGATCAGATCAACGCACACAATGAGATCACACAGTCAAATGGTAATCAAAAACAATGGTTAGGAAGTGAGGGCACACGGTAGCACGCGTGGAGAGACACACACGTAAGCAACAAATTAAAAACAAAAAAACAAAACACGTGGATGCATGAGGGACGTTAGATCTAAGGAATGGACAGATGGATTGCTTCTTCTTCATGAAACTCCCCTCGCCGGACTGAACTTCAGGCAGCCGCCGGAGCTAGGGCTCCGGCCACCCTCTCCGGTGAGCTGTGATCAGAACTTCTCCAGAAAACGCGTATGGATACACCATTTCAACCAGAAAAATGCAAGGATCTCAAATATCCAGTCCATTTTAACAAACAGTCAACCAATAGTGCAAATCGAAGAGAATAAAATATGGATCCAAAACTTTAAACTCACAATACACACAAACTACACGTCCAAACTTCAAATAAAATAGATCAGGAGAATCAGTGAACATCATAGATCATAATGCATACAAGAAAACTAAGTTCTGTGAGTATGAAAAAATCACCAACCTGAACCTTGTAGAACTTGAAAACCTCCAAGAAATCCCTCCAAAAACTGTAAATCCACTCCTTGGAACCTCTAGATGCAAAATAAATGCAACTAGAGCTTGAAATCATGCTAGATCTTGAGATTTAAGTTTGAACCCTCTTGAATGGCACTTGGTGAAATCTTCAGTATGAGCTCAAAATAGCAGTTGATTCTTGCTCTATTCTCTTCACTGATCAAGAATATGAAGAGAAAACTCAAAGAAGCTCCAAGAAGAGTGAGATTCAATGAGAGGAAGTGTGAGAAAAAAAACCAAAACTGTGCAAATGAGAGTCTCTCCCCTAGCTGTGAGGGTATGAGTAAGCATATATACTCCCCATTAATTCACTGATTAGGATTAAGAAGTGATTAGAACCTTGGTTAATGAGATTTGGGTGAAATTGCAAAAATGCATTTTGTGCCAGCACCACTAATTCACATGTGTAAACCCCCTTGTAATCAGCATAATTCACCTCCAATTTACTCATGTATCACCTCTGAATTGAATTTGGGCCTTGTACTTTCTTAGTTTGTAAATTTTGAATCAATTTGCATTTTTGAATAATGTGAAAATAATGAGAAATATGGCATGGAATGAATTGATTCAAAGGCCACAAATGATCTTCTTGACTTGTATTTTGATATTGTAATGTGACATGAAGCAATTGGGAACATTACAAGTCCTTTTGAGTAAAAATGCAAATGGTGGAAAATTTGACATATAAGGAATCCATGAAAAGCTCCTTGCATTGTTTTGACCATAACTAGAGTTCCACAAATGATATGGAAATGTTCTAGTACTTTTTGGAAATAGGAGAGAAAGATCTTCAACTTTCATGTTGGAGGAAAATTCATTTGGAGCATCCTTGATGATGAAAAGTTAAATTGAATGTGGTGGAAAAATTGCCAAAAATGGAAAGTTCTCATTATAGGTCATTTTCCAAATTTAGTAACTTTTGCACAAACCCTTGATTCTTGATGAATGGCATGAATCTTGACAATTGAAGACCATATGAGGATATGAGACCTTGAAAACCATGAAAAGACCCTCAAAATTCCACAGTTGACTTTCTCCTTTACAGTTGACTTTTCCTCATTTCACCAGCAACTGGTCCACTGAACATTCTTCACCATGAACCATCAACCAAATCTCCATCCATGAACACTTGTGAGCACATGGAAACCATAAAAACATGCTCGAACCCCCAAGGTCTTCAAGAAACTCTCTTGAAACCAAAAACCCTAATTGGTCTCTCTGGTTAGGAGGGAGAGATCCACCTGCAATCTTTTGCCATGCTTGATCCTAAGAAGATATGATGAACCCCATGAGCCACGTTGAAGCTTGAGACTTGAGAATATGGACCAAGTGCCTTGATCCCATGCCCTATGCTGAATGCCATGCTATGCAATCTATGACCTACTATGGAATACAAATGAGTAAAGCATAGACCAATTATTGAGAAACCATGAAGGTAAATTTTGAGGTATTACAAATGGCACGCTCTTGTATAACCTGGTTTCCGACAGGACTCTGCACAGGTTGGTCTGGAGTAACATTGTTCACAGAAGTCCTCTGAATGTTGTCGTCTTTCTGGGCCAAGGCTATCATAATCTGATCTAACTGGTTCCTCAACAGGTCGAAATCCGCTCTGGTCACAAATTGGTTTTGCTCTTCTGAGTTCATGATCCTCCAAAATCTACTTCAAGTCCAATGATGGCTTCAGGATGTCAACTGGGTTACAGATAGAGGATAGATGAGACTCAAGGCTGAGAAATGCAAATGGAATGCAAATGTGTATGCAATGCTAATGCAAACCAAATGGTTTCAAGGAACTCAAAGGCAAGTTGCAAATATTTTGGGAATTTGAAGTGTTTTGTTTCAAAATCCATGATCTTTATTGATTTTTACAAAGGAAAAGACACTTGAATTCCTTGAAACCGAAAGGCAGTCATGAATGGACGAATGTATGCACAAACACACATATACAGATATTCACATATTCACACATATGTACAGGGAAACAAATGAGGGCCTAGGTTTGAAGATCACGAGCATGGAGCCATGGTCTACCCATCCCAAAAGGTGTGTACTGTGGGTTTTCATCTGTTGAACAGGGTTCTAAGAAGTTCCCAGAGTCGACAACCCATCTTTCGGATTTTATCGACTTCCCAAATGACTCGGTAATCAATAAAATTCTCAAGAGAATCTCGTCTGAGTGTAGTATCGCGTGACAACCATTTCAGAAATAGACTCCCTCATGGTCACCGCACTACATCCTAAAAAGGCTTAAGTGGGGTTTAGAAATAACTACGGTTCTCAGTATCGATGGCAACTACATTGAGAGTAGCACGTTTTCACGAATAGACTCGCTCAACATGACTAAACTCCCAAGAGGGCCTAAACTGAGTGATGGTGTCTCAAGTTAACTTTTTCAGGAATCAACTCCCTCAAAGCCTCCTTGAATATACCATCGTCCTATCATAAGTGCTCTCAAGTCCGGGTTAGGACTTATCTCACCACTCAATAGTAGCACCCTGCACACAGAAGATCCCAAGCAGAAACTGGTATACAGATATATACAGATATGTACATGTATAACAAACAAACATAAATAACATAAACAAAACAAGGTGGGCTTAACCCTCAAAAATAAATCGTCCCCAGTGAAGTCGCCATTTCTGTTGCGGTGAGAATTGGATAGCAAGCTATTAATTAACTTGCATCACATTTCTTTCAAATTCACCACCGACTTTGATGTATCCAAAGGAAAGGTTCAAGATCGAGAAAACCTAAAGGGGGGAGATCTAAGGTTCGGGGGTTGATTATATTAAGGGAAGGTATTAGCACCCTTAATATCTGTAGTACTCTACAGGAACTTCTTGTTTAGTTTGTGTTATGTTATGTTTGCTTGCTAAGAATAAATTAAAGACCTAAGGGTATGTACACTAAGTTTTCTTGCCAAGACGTCGCATCTTGTGCCTACGTATCTGACTAAAGACTCAGAGCAACTGTAGTTCACCTAACTAAGGGTGAAAGAGGAACCATTGACTATGGCCAAAGTTCCAAGGGGAAATGAGTGTGAGCTCGTTTTAGAGTTTTAAGAAACTCTCTAAATCTAAGTTATGATGGGAAAAGTGAGTTCTCATGATGGTGAGAATCACATAGAGTTCAAAACTCTAACCTATTGCTAAGTTATGATTCAATGGCTCTTATGAGGCCAAGAAAAGGGAAAGGCTCTTATGAGGCCAAGGTGGGATGATTTGTTTATTGAATTATGAGTCAACTGAGGAGAACTTTCCTTTGGAAGAGTATTGAGAAATGTCAAATGCAACAGGCAAGCACAATCATAACAGAACCGGGAGGGTTATCCACAAGACTTTATCAGAAATATTTACAAGTCTCACCAAAGAGAGAAATGAAGTATTCAAAGGAATTAAAAATTGAAATGAAATAGAAATAGTCTCTTCTTAATCATGATTTAATCGAGAAATCGATAATCAACGATTCTTGACTTTCATCGACTAAAAAGTGAATAAAACTGAAATAAAGAGAAAGTGGTATCATATTGATCAAAGTTTTGTCGCTTTAATGAGATCAACCAAACCATGAAGTTTGTTATATCATCGACCAAAATAATGAAAATGGAATCGAAATGAAAATAAAGTTGGTCTCGTCTTAATCAAGATTTAAATCGATAAATCGATAATCTTAGATTTTTGACTTTCATCGACCAATAAAAATAAATAAAAAGCGGCCTCCTATTTATCAAGACTTTATTGACTTGAAATAATCAAAGTCAAGATTTGTGTAATATCATTGGCCCAAAATAAAGAAAATAGAATTGAAGTGAAAATAAAGGTGGTCTCGTCTAAATCAAGATTATCGATAATATTTTTGTTAGACTTTCATTGACTAACTAAAAGGAAAAATAAAAATGGCCTCATATGAATCAAGATATTTAGTGATTTGAAATAAACCACCAAGTCATGATTTTTGTGATATCATTGGCCCAAAGATTGAAAAGAAAATAAAAAAATAAAAAAACTTTGTGTAAAACTTAAAAAATAATTACACTAAACATGTTAAGAGCTAACAACTAAAAGGTTTAGAAAAATATTTTTTAAACAAATTGATTTAGTCAAAAACAAAAATCAAGAATGAGAGGGGTAAATTAGAACCAGGTGATCATAAAGTGGATCATATGGGCTGAGCCCATCACCTTTCCATCAAACACAGTGGATCAACACTCAAAAGAGTGCAAAGGGACTAAATGGGCTTCACGACCCACTTCATTCTAACAACAAAATACCCTAAGACACAGCAAGGGAAAGAAGGCAAGGTTCAGAAGCAACTCGGTCAATAAAAATGCCATAAGCTTATTCTTAAAAGAAACAACTTAAAATGAAAAAAGAAAAACAAGGTCAAACTAATTCAAAAAACAAAATATGTTGAACTAAACAGAAACGGAGCTCTCAAGCCGACGCTCTCTTAGGGCAAAAACAACATCAAATCAAGCCAGCCTTCTTTGCGAAATCTCGGTTTCTCTCCTTCCCGTCTCCGCTTGTTCTTCACTCGGTCTAGGTTCGGGATCCTTCTTCCTCACGATTTGGGTTTGAAATTGAAGGAGGTGTTGATTGAGGGTTGTGCACAGAGGGATACGGTTGAAGGACGAGGTTTGTTTCGTTCCGTTTGTCTCAAACTCTCTTGTCGTTCTCTGTTTCCATCTCCTCTCTGTTTATGGTTTTGATTGTTTTTTTTTGGTACTGTTGTCGGGTTTGATGTTGAAATTAAAGGTTGAAGGGAGGTTGAAAGTTGGGCGGAGGGATTGTGTTTTGTAGGTTCAGATGATAAATTGAAATGGTGAGTTATGGTTTGTTGAATGGAAAGGATGGAGGAGTTGGGTTTTGGTTTGTTATGGAAAATGAAAATAGGATCTTTGTTGTTTCGGTTTGCAGACAGAAAAAGAGAATAAGATTGAAGGGTTTATGAAGACGGGGTGATACGTGAGGGAGTCTTCAGGAGTTGTTTTGATGTAAAATGGAGGTGAGTTCTGTGAAGCTTTTTGTTGCTGTTTGATATTGATGAAGACGGAAGGTTAGTGTAAAGAATATTGGTGGAAAAAATTGAAAGGTTTGCGTTTGAAGGTATGAGGCTTTTTTGGAAGATGGTTTCTGAGTCCCCTTTTGTATTCAGCTGATTCTTCTTTTAAAACAAAATGAAGACTTGTTTGGTAAGTTTCAAATTTGTGCTATCTCAGTGTGATGTTTCTCTCAATGGCAGGTCTTGGAGCAGGGTGTATTCGTTGTTGCTTGTGCAGAGTTTTATCTTTTAGGCTTTAGAGTGAAGTCGTTGTCGCTTTGAAGCAGTCTGGGTGGTACGACTTTGTTGCTGTGCAGTGTTTTTGTAGGTGCACCATTGATGCAGGAATTTGCAGGGAGGTCACATAGCTTGCGAGCTGATTCTGTTTTGGAGTGGTCAAGTGTGGTGCATAGCTTTCGTACGTTTCGTAATAGCAGGAAATTGGCTTTTGTTGCTGCAGGCGCATGGAATTTTTTATCTTATTAATTTGACTTTGAATTTTGGCAGTGGGCCTTGTTGTATTTTTGTACATGGACTTATGAAAATTTGGTTTTAAAAGGAGCATATGGATATTAATGTGGAAAAATGGATAAAATTAAAATATGGATTTGGATAAAGAATTTGTGGGAAAATAGAAATGAATCTTGATTTTAAAAATGGAATAAAATTAGACACTTGAACTTTAAAAAATGAATTAAATAGAATTTGATGACAAAAACTTGAATATGAAATTTGAAATTGGAATGAAATGGACATAAAGATCCAAATTAGAATGTGAACTGGTCTTGAATAAGAACTGAAATCTGGTGGATTTAGAAATTGAATTATGAATTGGATTGACAATAAAATGGATATAACAAGAAAAAGGGATTGATTTGGTTATTGATTTGTGGATATATGGAAAATGGTCTGATGAACGGGTAATGGAAAATTTGGATAAATAATAAAAAAAAGTGGTTAAATGACGGTTACGGGAATGGACATGCACTTCCACACTTGGACAACACCCGAACCTTGACAATTGCACTCGACTGCCACAAATCCTGAACTGCATCCCCAAACACTTGCACACAACTTAAAATGTACCAACTGCTCTGATTTCTTTGATGGCTCTGCGACCTCGATTGAACCGAAACAGTATTACACACAACTCAACGGCTTTAACCTTTGATGGCCCAAACAACTTGAATTGACACGAAAACCCAAGTCTGATGATTTTCAACTATAAAGCGCTGATCCATGACAAATCCAACTTGAGAATTTCTTCTTTCTTGCCTAAGATCAGGCCACACTCGACTGTACTGAAACGTAACTGCACGTACTCTTGGCATGCTTTTCTCAAATGAACTCAACATGAACAAACTTGTCGATTATAAACACAAAGGGTGAGAAACCCTAATCTTCATGCCTTGAGTGCACACTTATGAAACAAATGACTTGATGAGGACTAAAATCCTAATTCAGAATCTCTGCCACAGCCTGATAACCTGATACTGATACAAACACTTCTTCGACCAGAAATAGATCAAATTCCACTGAATTCCACCAACACTGCACACAGACCCTTAACTTGGTAACCTTGTCTGATTCCTGATTCAGTCTTACAAAACTGGTGAATGACCCATCCATAACCTTGATTTACCGACCCTTGAAATCTCTTGGAGTAAACTCTGATTCACAAATGAAACAAAACGAACAAAAACTGATAAAATGGTTAGTTATGCAATGTGATTGATGATTGAACTAAGATGTCAATGCATGATGTTATGACATCTAAGAGGTAAAATTTGGGGTATAACAGTATCAAAGATGATTAACATGGAGAATGATGTTGCAGTTCCCATGGAGATTTTAGTTAGTAGATGACATCATATGCAACTGTGTTAATATTGTGTGGTGATATTGTCCCACATCGGAAATGGAAGTAGATAAGTAAGTGTTTATATACTTATCTTGGACACAAAAATTCAAAAGAAGAATAAATGGGTTAGAAAAGTGGTGTTGGAAATGGGCTTAAGTCCATTAGACTTGGCCCAATTTAAATAATTTTTAAAATAATAATTAAAAAAAATATTAATACAAATAATAATAAAAAAAATTAAAAATTAAATAAATAATTAAAAAAATGACACGTGAATTTTAATAATACAATCAGCAAGTCAAAAAAGTCACGTGGACTGTCACATAGGCAGATTCCCCTTCCACATGTGCAGATTCCCTATGTCCAGTCAGCCAAACAAGGGATAGGTAGTTTTGCAAACAGAATCTTGATTTTACAGGGGGATCACAAAAAAAAACTTAAGAGAAGAAAACCAAAATTCGCCCTAATGACAAGGGGATCGTATATTTAACCCTATTTTCATTTATCTTTCAATTCCAACGTGACAAATGCTGTCATTTCTTCAATTTTTCTTTTATACGTATATTTTCTCTGTTTTCACAAACTTTCCCATTTTAAATTTTGAATCAACTATATCAACTAAGAAAATTAATTACTAGCCAAGGTAATAAATTATCCTTTGGTGCTTTTTATTTTTACACTTAAAAAATGTTAATAAGTAAAAGACAAATGGTTTCGATATTTTTATTCTTCCTTCAATCTCAATATGACAAGTGTAATCATTTTTTCAATTTTTATTTTCTACATATATTTTCCCTCTTATCGCAAACTTTCCTATTTTAAATTTTGAATCTATCTCTCTCTCTAAAAGTTCATCCTTACCCAACTCTCTATGCTTCAATACAATGAGCCATAAATTTCTGCTTTTTCATCTTTATCATCAAATTATAGTCATTAAATATATTTTTTAAGCATACTCACTCTATTTTTCTCTTCTAATATTTTAGTTCTTCCTCATTCAACACAATTTAACTCTTTAAGGTGTGTTTTTTCTCATTTTGTGTTTCATTATATTGCTTTAAATGTTTAACTGTGTTCTTTTCTCAAATTTTGGTGTTCATTATATTCCAACAAATGTGCAAATACAATGTTTCACTGTGTTGCTTTGAGTTTATATTTGTCTTCTTCATTTGATTATTGTTGTTTATGGTTGTTATTTTTGTATTCATCTGTTTTCATGTTGATGCCGTTTCCACCACTGTAGTCATTACTGACTAGTCGTAATATCCTCATCAAAACTCTTTAGAATGCAAAATTGGAAATAGATGCATGAGGTTATTACGGCCGTAGCAGCCATTAGGGCCTTGGCAGACGTAATGTCCTCATATTATTTTCCTATGGAATCTACTCCCTTGTATAGTCTTTTTGGTTTTGCTCCATTTCCCTATATCATGGCCTTACATCTCCAAAACATCTCAAACATAAATAACAATGGTGAAAAGGATGTAATTAAAAAAAAATATGAAATAAAAACATAATAACTATCAAGGAAATTAAACACTTTAAAGTGATATTTATCAAATACTTTCATACTTAAATCATTGTTTGTCCTAAAAAAATTTAGCTCAAAAAGAAAAAATTTGAACAAAGTAACTTTTTAAATCAACTTTTAAAATGCATGTACTAGTGCTTACTCAAAATTCATGGTCTTTTATTCTAACTCTATATCATTAAGTACGCGTTCAGTTTAAGGGTGTTCATGGTTCATGAACTGCATTGAACCGAACCACATTTATGGTTTGGTTCAGTTTGCAATAACTTTTTCAATAAAAATTCAGTTAACTGGTAAAATAGTTACAATTCAGTTAAAAACTAGTTTAGAACTGGTTTATTTGTATAAACTAGTTTATAATAACTTTACAATTTTAAACCAATTATATATTTTGAACTATTTTAAAACCAAATTTTTTAACTTCATAAAAATTTAAATTTTTTTATATTAAAAAAATTCTTAAAAATATTTATTTTCAAATTTTTTTTGTATTTTCGAAAAAACTAGATGTTTTCGAAAGCTAGAATCAATATTTTGAAGTGGTATTATAATAACTTAATACAAAGGAATTTAATTGATAAATCATAATATAATTTCAAATAAAAATCACTTTTACACACAATTGAGCTTTTTAATTAATTTTTATTTTCATTAGTTTAATTACATAGAAATATTTGTAAAAAAGGCCACTCAAAAAAGATTCATCTCTCACGATAGTATTTCCAGAAAAAACTACACTACTGTTCTCCAAGTTCACATCACCATAACCCTCCGAACCTGTTTCGAAATCAACCCAAAGTTATACCTCCTGTCTAAATCCAAATAACTCCAAACACAAAATTTTTGTTTTCACTGTAAATATGAAATATAACCACATTCACAAGTTTCTTTCATAAATCAAACTCAATCATTGTCAAAACAAATAAAAAAAATCACTTCTGCATAAGAAATTTATTTTCAGAAAATAAAAAAATATATTTTCTAATTTTTTTTTAATTTTTCAGAATTTTTTTCTACTTTCTGTTAATTTTTTATTCTTTTTATTAAAAACTAATTAATTTATATAATTAAACCAGTTTATAAAAGAAAATTGGTTCTGAACCGGTTTTAAACTGAATTTGAATTGTTTTAATTAAATGGCTCAGTTCATTAACCATTTAAATGGTTCAGTTTTTTTATAGTGCAATGCAGTTCAATTCAAGTATATAATTCAGTTAACCATATTTTTGAACACCCCTAGTTCAGTTTAAAGGTTGTCATGGAAATGTTTACTAAAGTCTCCCTTAAAGATAAAGATCCATAGGTTGTTAGGGTTTAATTAACTTTTGGAAAACTAGTTTGAGCAGATTTGTTTATGAGTATCTGAGAGTTTCCCCGCTATGCTGCTACACACAACCTGCTGGTTTTCAGGTTTTGAGGAAGTGAATATCTCCTTGAAATAATCTGACAAGACCTTCTCACAATTTTGTTGCCCTCTTCTCCAATAGCCATTTGCATCCTTCAGTCTCCTTATTGCATTGGTCCTCCTTCTTTGATCAGCTTTTTGATGGAAGAATTTTGTATTTCTATCTCCATCCATGAGCCACACCGCCCGACTTCGTTGACGCCATAGAGTTTCCTCTATTTTTAGAAGTGAATCTCTTTGTTTCTCAGCCTCCTTAAACATTTGGATATCCTTTCGCCCACTAGACCACATGTTATCCTCCTTAAGGAAATCTTGAAGACGAAGAATTTCCTTTCTGACCTTGCTCGTACGTAAATCTTTGAAGTAATGTTGTAAGTCTTGCATTGAATTTATCTTCTGATGAAAAGAATTAGAATTCTGTTCCACAACTGATTGACTACCTCACCACAATCCTTCTATTTAGCCCAGGCCTCTTCAAACCGGAATAAATGATGTTTCCTCTCGACCATCTCTTCCTTCTTAATAATTACACGAATAGTAGCATGATCAGAGGTGAATCTTTCAAGATGAACAACCTTTGTTAAGGGGAAATTTTGTTTAAAAGCAAACGACATCAGAGATTTATCAAGTCTGCATTGAATGTTCTCCCCACCTTGTCTGCCATTAGACCAGGTGAAAGGATAACCTTCAAAGCTGACTTCCTCCAGACCGCACCTGTCAAGAATTTGCCTCCCCCACTGCAACTGAGACCACGATCTTGTGGCTCCCCCCAATTTATCCACATCCTGTATTGTATCATTGAAATCTCCGAAGAAAATGCACTTGTCTCCTATCTCTTCATATATCCTTTGCACCAACTCCCACGTATCTCTCTTCCTACTCTCATCAAGGTAACCATAAACTCCAGCAAGGGACCAAGGTCCTTCATCCTCCTCAAGACGACAACTCCCTGCTATATGGTTAAAGGAGTAAGAGTCAATATAAAATTCCATTGGATCATTCCACCAGGTACTTATGCCCCCACCCTGTCTCTACCAGAACCTCTACAATCCACCGTAACGTCGTACTTGAATCTACATCTCTTTTTAACTGACTGAATTTTGTCTCTCTTAAGTTTGGTCTCCATGAGAAAGACCATCAGGGGATTTTCCGACCGCATGAGCCAAGCTAAGGCTCGAACTGCACGGGGGCTCCCCAGACCCCTGCAGTTCCAACTAATGATCTTCATTGGGGTAGGCGGTGTTGGTCCTCCAACACCACCTCTGGTAAATTCTTGATACCTGCACTGGCCACAGTAGAGTTCTTCCTCTTTTTTTCACAACCAACTTCTTACTCTAGAGAACCTTCCATCACCATAACCTCCACCAATTGTCTTTTGGACAGCATAGGTTTAGAGTTTTATGGGTTACCCACTTTCGTATCTTTAACATTCTTCCTTCTTGTCCATTTCCTCTTTTGACCACCTTCCTTGCTGCCCAAAGTGTTTGGAGGGTATTTTTCATTAGCAAGCACAACTGCGCCTAATAACTCCGCAACTCTCTCTACGTCTACGCTCTGGTGATTCCCTTTCTCTACCACCTGCTTATCTTTTCCAAGTTGTTTTGAATTTTGGGAGGTCTGCTGGACTTCATTGTCATCTCCATTACTCTTCCCTTTAGCCTCACACCTGCTTTGACTAGAAGAGGCATTGAATAACTCTCTGCTACAAAGACTGGAACTTGACTCCTTTCTTTTGGGTTCTTCTGAAATTTTTGGAAGAGGAGAGGCGTGCAACCACTGTCCATATGAGAGATCTTGTTCTTCGATTTCTTCAAAACCTTCATCATTTAGGTCCTCCATTGTTTCACAGTCTTTGATTTGATGACCCATTCTTCCGCATAGAAAGCAAAACGTCGGAAGCCTTTCGTACTTAAAATGAACCCTAAGATTCTTCTCCTTGAATTTCACCATTGTCCCTCATTTTAGTGGGTCCTTAAGGTTGATTTCCACCTTGATACGCAGAAACCTGTCATTCCTGTGTGCTTCCTTTACATCCATCTCCTCAAACTTTCCAATGATATTTCCAATTTTCCTCGCCATTGCTTCCGATCTGAGATCGAGGGGTAACTCGTAGATTCGTACCCAAAAGGAGCTAAAGTGCATGTTAAGCTCAGATGGTTGTTCATCGCCAGAGATACGATTCAACACTAACAATGCCCTATCAAAACTCCAAGGACCAGCTTTAAGTACAAACTCCAAATCTCTTTTAGAGAATCTCCACCGCATGCTTCAGCTTCCATGCATTCATCATTGTTGACTTGAAAGGTCTCGAGTTGAAGCTACTTTCAGTCCAAAGTTTCCCCGCTAACGTCCTTTGAAATGACTCGTCAACACAGATTTCTTCATCATCAGCCACTACACCTTCTTCTTCCTCCTTTGATAGCGTGAAGGACCTCCATTTCTCCATTTGTGATGCTCAAGAGATTACCGGAATCTGAAAGAAAACCAGGGGCGGTTTAGAAAATCCAGACAGCTGGAAAAGAGAAAGCCACTACTTTCCTTGGAAAGGAGAGAGGGCGTGAATCACAATAAAGCTAAGAGAGAGAAGCTCTAGCTTCTCTCTAGAAGTCACGTGAAAGCAAAATGACTATTTTATTTTTCCTTTATCTTTATCTTTGCAAATATTTGCGAAAATGGAATTCGTGTAGAGTGGAAGAGCTACACAAGGTTTTTATTATTCTACTTCCACAACCTCACCCACAGTTTGGATTTTCTCACTCTCCTTGTTCTCATTATTTTTCTTAATAACATATTCTACTTATTTTTTTGCTTCTTAAAGTGATAACATTCACATGTCCTTTTGATTTTTTCATAGGCTTGTAAGTATAAAGTACACCTAAGAGGGAGTAAATTAGGTGTTTAGAAATTTTAGAGAAAAGTAACAAACTTTTTGCCTTGAAATTTTACTAATTTACTTTTACTGGTTTATGATAATGGAGTGATGACTTATTTTTCTGGTTAAGAGATATAAGTGATATGCATAAAAATAAATACAATAAAGTAAATTGAACAATGATATATCCTGATTCTTCTTTCCAAATAAGAATACTTAAGTCTCCAAACACCCTGTGAGAGATTTCACTATGTCAGAATTCTTGTTATAGTCAACACTGACTCTCTTACAAAATTCTAACACAAGTAAGAAAGCACTCCACTCTCTTTACTTTTACAATCTAAAAGAAAGAACCCTAATTCCTCTATTACACACTTGTTGTCATAGCCTAAAAAAGAAGTTTACAACATAAAAATAGATGAAATAATTTTTAAGTACACATGTGTTTGACATTTTTCAAACATTTAAAATAATGTTCTTCCCTTACCTGAAACTATATGATCAAATGATATGTATACTTAAGTGCTCAAAGAAGAGAATAAATTTTTTTATCTGATATGAAAATTATGCAGTAGAAAAAGTTTTTGTTAAATATTTTGAACACTATAAAAAATATTTCAGAAAAGAGGTAAGTTTGAATTTAAAAATTCCCTCTATTTGTAATGATCCATGCACCTCTTGATTTTCAAAATCAATTGTTGGAAAATACTTATGAACAATTTCCATGATTATGAAAAGGTTTATAGATGAATGAAGGTGTGAAAAGTACACAAGAAGGGGGTTGAATTGTGTTTCGCAATTTCTTATTATTTAGCTTTTGATCAGAGTCTCAGAATCAGAACTGATGTTCAGATTCTGAATTTATTTATTTGGTAGCGGATTCAACAGAAGTAAATAAAATAACAACAAAAGACACAAAAGATTTATACAGGTTCCTCCCCTAACTGAGAGTAGTATAGTCCCCTTGCCTCGCAAGAGCTTTTCATTATAACCATTTCATGATTACAATCGCTTATGCTTCTGCATAAGACTTTTACAACTGCTCAGACCAACTGTCTGAGACTTTCCTTGCTTAGAGCGCATGTCTAAGACTTACCCTTTGCTCACACCATCTGATTGAGCCACCTGCTCATATGTCTTCTGGCTAAGACTTCCCCTTGCTTAGAGCATTTTCATGTTAACCGATTAACACGTGCAATTTTTGTCCAGAAACAACATGTTCATGTTCTGCAGCATTTTGGAACCAATTTTCAAATGTGATATCATGTGGAATATTCTAGATCATGCAAAATCATCACAAAAATAATTCCCCTACATTATCACAATTATTTCCATTATATACCCTCATTTAATCACACATGTGCACCACTTGATCTTTGATTTGCACTCCAAAGCCATTTACCAAGCCTAATTTTGGCTCCAAACCAAATTCCAAGCCACCACTCACTCCAAACCTAAATTCTATATAAACACCCACAATTTAATTAATTGAACAAGATTTTGAGAGTCAAATTCACCTTGTCAAAATTCCTTCTCATTCTCTCAATTTTCTTCATTTACCCAAATTCACTAAAGTTCTTACTCCATTTAAAGTTAGTAAGCTTTTCATTGAAACTTACTAATCTTTGAACTAAACCTCCATCAAAATACTTCATTAACATCAAATTATGTAGATCAAAGCTTTGGAGAGTGATTCTTGAAGTTGATTTGAAGCAAATTCAGATTTGGATTGGTAAATCTCTAGGTCCACCATTGTTGTGCTTAATTCTCATCTTCCATAATATGATCTCTTGTTGATTATTGTTACTTGATTCCTTGAGCTACATTTGTGATTCCATGGGTGTTAATTGCTCTTAATTTGATAGAATTTTCGCGCTTAATTGCATACATGATCATGAGGTATTTGAAGAAATTATTGAATCAGGGAAATGCATTTTTTTAAACTGTTTTTTGTTGTCAAAGCAGTGTTAATCGATTAACCATATACTGTTAATCGATTAACATAAGTCAGGATGTGTTTTTTGGCTTGTTTTGGGACTGTTTTGGTTCTTTTCTTCCTTCTTCCATTTCCCTTTGTTTTACCTTGAATTATAATGTTTGTTGATTAATTTTCTCTTCAAGTTCCATGGACTTTGGGTGTTTGATGAAGTTGGATATACCTTCATTAGTTCAAATCTATCTCTAAGTGAATCATTGGATTCATTTTAGGTGCTTTGAATTAGTGATAGGTTTAGTACTTTAATTCACCAAGAAGAGTGATGGAAATTGAAGATGGAATGATCCAAATGTTGTGATTCAATTTGGTTTCCCTTCTCCCCTCTTCTCTTTTTATTTTTGGTCAATGAAACTCTTAAATGTCATGGAACTTTATTTTTAAGCTCTTGACCAAGATGAGACCACTACCTCTTTTCTTTTAGTGTGTCAAACTTTAGGATATTGACTTACATGTTATTTCTCTAGCTTGTGTTAGCACAAATAGTGTATTGACCGGCCTCCCATAGTATAACCATCTTCATAGGTTGTGTTACGATTGCTTAACATAGCGCTACATTTTGTCCCAAAATCGGAATTCGGTTTGTTTTTGTAAGTGATTTATCAATCGCCTACTCTCCATAGTGTGGTGTGAAATAGATTGTCTCTTTGTCATTGAGGGAGCTAGTTGGCATACTCGTCAATTTTATCCGAGTTAGAGCCCTTCCTTTAATGATGTATAGATTCGTGTTTTTATGCTTATGGTTGAATAGTCGAGTATTCTCCAAAAAATGACAAAATTGTTCTCCACCACTAACACTAACATATTAAATATATAATTGTACTTGCACATGCCAATTATATTTGGGGCCGAGTTGTATGGTATGCCAAGAGTAAGCACGGACTAGACTAAGGTAGCAGGAAAGGTCGTACAATGTAGAGAGCTAGACAAGTATCATTCACAACCAGGGCCGCCCATGGAGTCCGACTCCCTTCAGCTGAGTTCCTACGAGGCCGGATACTATACCTCATCAACCCGGCACCGAAGTCAGTCATGAACTCAACAAGTGTGACTCCAATAGTTGTAACGGCGGCGGCGCATCAATGTAGACGTTACCATGTCTTTAAAGCATGCATTCATGAAGAGGAGTTACGGTAATGACGACCATGCAATGTCAGAAGGCCAAGAGAGTTCTCTTAATGGAATACTTTAAATGAAGACTAACAAAGGCTATAAAAGGGGCTCCCACATGAGAGTTAAGCAATACACATTCATCTTAAGCCAATATACAACACCTGTATAGCTCTCAAATCCCCAAAAATACTCAAACAGTATAGACAGCATAGTCTTCTCTGCCCTAAAGTAGAAGACAAGCATTTTTGGTGTATCTAACCATTTTTTGCTAGAACATTTGGCGCCCACCGTGGGGCCTAGGTAAAACTCTCTCAGGCCACACCTTACACTAACAACATGTCTTCTGAAGGAGTCCTCCAGATATGGCTCAATTGCTAGCCATGATAGAGACCATGCGGCAGCAGAATGAGACGCTGCAAGACAGCATACAAGTTCTGCAGCAACAAAGTCAGGCTGAAGGTGATTGTGGGGAGGAGGTTCTCGAGCCGCAACCTCTTTCTCAAGAGGTTTGGGACAACCACGTCCCAGAAAACTTCAAAGCGCCATCATTAACCTCTTATAATGGGAAGACGAATCCTCGGGAGCATGTTATTACCATTAACAATCAGATGACTATAGTTGCCCCTTCAGATTCAATAAAGTGCAAACTCATGACTGGAACCTTTAAGGATCTAGCTCTAAGATGGTACATGAGCCTTCCTCAGCTCTCTATTGTAAGCTACCAAGACTTGAATAAGAATTTAGTACAACACTTCTTAGCAAGCAAACGTCGGAAGGTGTCCACGATAGCATTGTTTAGTGTTTGACAGAAACAGTCAGAATCACTACGTGAGTACCTGGCTTGATTTAATGAGGAAACCCTCAAAGTATATCATCCAAACTAGGAACTGTTTGTGGGAGCTTTTCAACATGGATTACGAGCCAAACAATTCAATGAGTTGTTAGCTCATAAGCCGACTATCAACATGGACGAGATCACTACTTGGGCTGAGTGTTACATCAAAGGAGAAGAAAGTAACCAAGAGAAAAGAGCCCGGGACAGCAGTGAAAAGACAAAAAGCAAGGAAGAGGCGTCAAACAGGAGGAAGGAGCATCCTCGAGGAGCTACGCGCGAGCGACAAGCTCCCAGACCATACAGACAGTCATATAAGCCGGACAGAGACCTCACCCCATTAAATACAAGCAGGGGAGATATCCTTAAAGAAGTCAGCCATATGAATCTGTTACCGGAGCCTCATTGTCCCAAAAGAGCCAACGCTATCATGGGAAGACAACCTGAGGCTTGGTGTAATTAGCACCGTGTATGGGGACATCACACCAAGGAATGTCAACAGCTGAAAAAAGAAATTGAAGCTCTAATCCAGATAGGACATCTCTTAGGATATGCGAAGGATTCTCGACAACAAAATAACAAGAGAAGTCCCCGCCAAGATGATCAGGGACCAGAAAAGTCATCCCGAAAGAAGAGTTCAGATGCCGAAGAGGGTTACGAGACAAAGGCAGCTCGGTACACACTAAATGCCATTTCTGGAGGGTTTGTTGGTGGTGGAGAGACAAGTTCAGCCAGAAAGAGATATGCTAGGGCAGTCATGCATATCGACCAGAGATCCCCAGAGAAACCGGAAGGTAACTTAGATGTTGTAACATTCTCCAAACAAGACGCCATAGGGGTCCTAGCTCACAAAAATGATCATATGGTCATCAAAGTACATATAAGAGACTGGAGCGTGAAAAAGGTATTGATATACCCCGGAAGCTCAGCTGACGTATTGTATTGGGATGCTTTCAGAGGAATGGGGCTCGATGCGACCGAGTTATTACCATTCAAAGGAAGTCTAGTAGGATTCTCGGGAGAACAGGTTCAGGTGCTCGGGCATCTAGCATTGTCGACTACCTTTGGTAACACGTCTAATGCGAAGATCGTCCAAGTGAGGTACTTGATAGTCAATGATGCTTCACCCTATAACATAATTATAGGTCGGCCATCATTTAACGCCCTGGAAGCTTCGCTTTTAACTCTGTATTTGACCATGAAATTCCCACTTGGAGATGGCCGGTTGGAATTGACAAAGGCGACCAGGGGCTGGCGAGAAAGTGTTATAAGGATAGCTTGAAGTTGAAAAGAAAGGAACCCGCAGGAGAAGTAGAACCCAAGAATTCCCTCAAAGTTCACCTGGTCGACATAGACCCACATAATGATTCAGTTAAAGACAACATACTTCCCAACAAAGAAATAAAGAAAGTCCATATTGGGCATCTACCGTCCCATGTTACACACATCGAAGTCAATTTGTCCCCCGAAGAGGAGAAAGAGATTGTCCAAGCGCTAAAAGACAATGTGGATCTTTTCGCTTGGAAGCCTTCAGACATGCCAAGGATAGATCTCAATTTCATGTGCCATCACTTAGAAATCGATCTAGATATCAATCTAGTTTTCCAAAGGAAAATAAAGGGTGGCGATGAAAAGAGGAAGGAAATTGAAAAGGAAGACGATAAGCTGTTACAGACCGGGTTCATCAAGGAGATCAACTATCCGACCTGGTTATCCAACGTGGTGATGGTAAAGAAGAAATCTGGGAAATGGCGAATGTGTATGGACTTTACGGACCTCAACAAGGCGTGACCTAAAGACCCGTATCCACTGTCAAACATTGACCGACTGATAGATGCTACATCTGGTTTCCGTTTGCTCAGTTTTATTGATGCATATTCTGGGTACAACCAGATCCGCATGAATCTAATAGACGCACCAAAAACTGCTTTCATGACCCATCAGAGCAATTACTATTATGAGGTCATGCCTTTTGGATTAAAAAATGTTGGGGGCTACTTACTAGAGGCTAATGGATAATGTGTTCGCTACTCAGATAGGTCGGAATCTGGAGGTCTATGTAGATGACATGGTGATCAAGACAAGTGCAAACTGGTCACATGTAAAGGATTTAATAGAAACCTTTGCATCCATAAGAAGCTACAACATGAGACTGAACCCAGTCAAGTGTACCTTTGGAGTTCAAGCCGGGAAGTTCCTCAGATTTATGCTCACCAACCAGGGAATAGAGGAAAACCTGGACAAATGCAAGGCTATAATAGATATGAGAAGTCCAACCATGAAAAAGGAGGTCCAACAGCTGACAGGGAGACTAGCCGCATTGTCATGATTTTTATCATGTGCAGGAGACAAGTCAATACACTTCTTTGCAGCCATAAGGAAGTCTAAGGAGTTTGAATAGACAGAGGCATGTGAAGAAGCTTTTCAAGAAGTAAAGTGTTTTCTATCCTCACCTCTTATCCAAGTAAGGCCCAAAGAAAACACACCTTTAGTCTTATACTTGTCGGTCACGGATAAAGCCTTGAGCTCGGTTTTAGTACAAGATGGAGAAGATGGAGAGTGACCCGTATACTTTATCAACAAAGTTCTAAAAGGGGTAGAGCCAAGGTACCAGAAGATTGAACGTTTAACTCTGGCAGTAGTTATCACAACCCGGAAGCTGAGACATTATTTTCAAGGTCACCCCATCACAGTGAAGACGAATTACCCAATCAAACAAATACTGAGAAAGCCCGGCTTAGCAGGACAGATGGTCAAGTTGGCAGTAGAGCTCTCCAAGTATGACATCAACTTTGTGCCCAGAACCAGTATCAAGTCGCAGGCACTGGCCGATTTTGTGGTAGAATTAAGTGCACCGGCAGGAGAAGAAATCTCAAATAGATGGATCCTTTATGTAGATGGGTCTTCAAATCTCAAGGGAAGCGAAGTCAGAATAATTCTGGAAGGACCCGGAGATCTAACATTAAAATACTCTTTAAGTTTCAATTTTCAGGTTAGCAACAACCAGGCAGAGTACGAAGCCTTGATTGCCGGAATGAAATTGGCAAGAGAAGTCGGAGTAACACACTTATTAGTAAAAACTGACTTCCAGCTAGTGGTCGGACAGATGAAGAATGAGTGCCAGACGAAGGATTCCACCCTGATAAAGTACCTTCAAAAAGCTTCAGGAATATCCAAAGCGTTCTCAGAATTCAAAGTCGTCCACATCCCAAGAGAAGATAATACCCGGGCCGACCTCCTAGCTCGGTTAGCAAGCTCAAAGAATTCAGGAATGAATAAGACCGTGATTCAAGATGTTCTCGAAGCACCCAACATTCAATCAGAGGAAGTATTAACAGTAGAGGATACCCAAGGATGGATGAGACCCATCATCAGCTATCTGACCCAAGAAATATTACCTGAAGATGTCAATAAATCCCAGAAGATTAAAAGGATAGCTTCCCGGTACACATAATCTTGGACACGCTATACAAGATAGGTAGGTCAACACCTGTGCTCAGATGTGTGTCAGAGCTTGAGATTGAACTAGTAATTAAAGAGGTCCATGAGGGAGCATGTGGTAGTCACATCAATGGGAGAGCACTATCTGAAAAAATCCTAAGAGTCGGGTACTACTGGCCGCATATGATGCGAGATTTCATCGAGTACGTCAGCAAGTGTGAAAAGTGCCAAGTATTCGCTCAATTTAAACATTTACCAGCCGAGTTGCTCCATCTGATTTCATCCCCATGGTCATTCCATCAGTGGGGAGCAGACATCCTAGGGCTATTTCCAGTTGCTTCAGGACAACTCAAGTTCTTAATTGTTACAGTTGACTATTTTACAAAATGGGTGGAAGCCGAGGCTGTTACTCGAATCTCTGCCGAGAGGGTTTGTACATTTTATTGGAGAAATATCATATACCGGTTTGGTTTGCCGGGAATCATAGTCTCGGACAATGGAGCCCAATTTGCAAGCACTTCGGTCGTAGACTTTTGTAGGGATTATGGAATACAAAACAGGTTCACATTAGTAGAACACCCCCAAACCAATGGCCAAGCAGAAGCTGCCAACAAGGTTATCCTAGGTGGAATAAAAAAGTAGCTGGAGAAAGCAAAAGGAATGTGGGCCGAGTACTTACCCGAGATCTTGTGGTCATACCACATAACACCATATTCTACTACTCAAGAGACACCCTTCAAGATGGTATATGGAGTTGATGCAATGATACCGGTGGAAATTAATACCCTGACTTGGAGGCGTGAACACTTTGATGAAATCGCCAACATGGATAATTTGAACATCTCGGCTGATCAGATAGATGAGGTCAGAGAGACAGCATGGATCAGATAAGTCGCTGTAAAGCAGAGGTTGGCAAAAAGATACAACCTGAAAGTCCGACAGAGGGAATTCCAGGAAGGCGACCTGGTCTTGAAGAAAATCACAGACCTAAAAAACAAGGGAAAGCTCGCCCCCAATTGGGAAGGCCCATTCAGGGTACATCGAAAGCTAAACAACGGAGCATACAAGCTGGAAACATTAAAAGGAGTAGAAATACCTAGGACATGGAATGTATCCAATCTTAGGCTGTATTTCAACTAAATATTATGTAATTTAATAATGAATAAAGGATCCGGGTTGCACTATTTTCCCTTGCAAGGGCAAGGGTTTTTAACGAGGCACATGGACTTAAAAAATTCTTTATGTCTTGTTTATAGGTATTCGGCTGGAGATGATGAGTTATAACTCGGAAAACTCCTATAAATGTTTTGACTTGCTCCGCGTACATAGGTCGCCCATGAACGGGTTGATTAAACTCCTATAAACGTGTTGACTCGCTCCGCGTACATAGGTCGCCCATGAACGGGTTGATAAAACTCCTATAAACGTGTTGACTTGCTCCGCGTACATAGGTCGCCCATGAACGGGTTGATAAAACTCCTATAAACGTGTTGACTTGCTCCACGTACATAGGTCACCCATGAACGGGTTGATTAAACTCCTATAAACGTGTTGACTTGCTCCGCGTACATAGGTCGCCCAAGAACGGGTTGATTAAACTCTTATAAACGTGTTGACTTGCTACACGTACATAGGTCGCCCAGAAATAGGTTGATTAAACTCATATAAATGTTTTGACTTGCTCCGCGTACATAGGTCGCCCATGAACGGGTTAATTAAATTCTTATAAACGTGTTGACTTGCTCCGCGTACATAGGTCGCCCATGAATGGGTTGATAAAACTCCTACAAAAGTGTTGACTTGCTCTGTGTACATAGGTCTCCCATGAACGGGTTGATAAAACTCCTATAAACGTGTTGACTTGCTCCGCGTATATAGGTCGCCCACATACGCTCCGCGTACACAGGTTGAACAAACATGTCTACTAGTTCCATGCACACAGGCCGGACAATCAACTATAAAAATGATGAAACATCCAAGCCCAAAACATGTCAAAAGATACTTGGGGCTAGTGAGTAAAAAAATCATACATGGGCAACTGCCGAAGACTAATAAGAACGGGGAGCAGATCTCTGATAAAAGGACACCCGAGTCCATCTTATAATCGACATCTAAGCCTACAAGAGGCCAGGACTCTCAAAAGTGGCAAGGTTATACATACACGATAGCTAAAGGCTTTTTAAATAATAATTAGCTTCACGACGAGCTATCCAAAAAGTCTTAGAAATCAAGCATAAGCAAAGTAAAAATAATAATCGGCACTCTATAATCGGACACCTTAAGTTATTTTAACTTAGTAGCCGAGGGGCTGGATATACGCACGAGATTATTTTGCAAAGGAATAAACACGATAAACAGCAACGACATAAACAAAAGCCTCAGAAGGGCCAAAAATTGTACATTACAAAGCCCGAAGGCTAAAAATTCATGAGCATAAGGGGGGACAACACCACACTCCCTCTCCAAAATACATCACCAAAATACATAAAAAATGCATCCAGAAGGATGACTAACCAATATAAGTAGAATTTCAAAACCAGTCAACAACTGAGGTGTCATTCACATCAGCATTGTCCGGGGTCTCATTCCCGCCATTGACAGGAGTAGGAGCCTTTTCTGGATTGTTCTTTTCAAGCTCGTTCAGATCTATAAAGCGGCCATCCTGCACCACCTTGAAGTAATCAACTTTGGACAGATCCAACCCGGGATGGAGGCACAAAACTTGGTCCTTTGCCCTGTCAAAGGCCTTGTCACCAGCGGAGAGAACTTCAATCTGAGCCTTCTTAAGGGACTCAGTGAGTTCGTTGTTGGAAACTAAAAGTTCTTGGTGAGAGACTTTGACTTGCTTCAACTCCTCAGTAACCTTAGACAAAGCCAACTTATGTTCGGATTTAAGAGTCTCCTTGTTCTTTTTCTCGTTAGCTAGGTTTTTTTCTAAACCGGAAAGCTTTTCTGATTGAACCTTGAGGACTTCATGTAGCCGGGTAATCTCTTCTTTCAGCTTAAGCTTCTCCGCCTCAAAATCATCGCTAGATTCAAATAGGACCCTAGCAAGAACAACACACCACATAAGGTAGGAGCTTATATTTTGTGTAATCTTCTGATGACCAATAGATTTCACTTTGTTAACGTCCTCGGTGGCGTTAAGATGACCGTACAGAAATATAAGCCCGTCAAAGTTGTTGGACCAGAATTTAAACTCCCAGGATGGAACATTTTCCCCAGGAACTCACATAAGAGAGTTGATCTCCATGTCGGCTTGACAGACTTTGTCAGTCATAAGGGTTTTTAACCTCTTAGGAGCACCTTGCGATGTTTCTTCCTGGGCTGGAGAAGCAGAAGACTGAGGTTCATTCTTACTCGGGGTTGCCTTTGTACTCGTCCCTCAGGTCCGCTTTGGTTGTCGGATCTCTAACCCGCCCATATCCGATTTAGAAGAGGCAACTCCTCTAGATCCTCTCCGAGCAGCACGAGCCTCCAACATTAACTTCTTCTGTTCAACCACGGACAATTTAGTCATCGTATCTGCAAACAAAAATCATAAACGTCAGAACGAGAGTAATTAAAGGTATTGACAAATAATAGGCAAGCAATTACCCAGGAAGGCGAGTATTTGCTCGTCACTTAAAGGTAATGTCGCATCTGCGAAAATCAACCGGCGAAAAAGACAAAAGAGTCGCCACCGAACGTTATTTATCCCGACATAGGGAAAGGAAACGATTGAAGAAAACCTCAACAAAGGGAAAAGAATGGTAATTGCAACCCTAGCCTGGGTTCGGGAGTCGGTTACGTGAGAGGAAGGTATTAGCACCCCCTCGCGTCCATCGTACTCGATGGGATCCACGCTTGTTGTTTCGATCAAAAGGTGTAGGGTATCTGAAGCTCGACTGCTAACGGAAACAAAAACGAACGGGAAATGGAGAAACGGGGGGAAAAGGAAAAGTGAGTCGATAAGACATCGCCGTCCAAGGCCTACGTATTCCCTCGGGAGTGGGAAAGTCAGAGTCAACGTAGTTCGGAGAACTACGGGATTGTGGGGGAAGGTTGCTTGCCAAGACATCGCCGTCTCGTGCCTACGTATCCTCAATCTAATGAGAAGGAGGAAGTCAGAGCAGTCGTAGTTCGACTTACAGGGTCTTTTTGTTTTGTGTTTTTTAAGTGGAAGACGCCAACGTTCGCGTTCCAGTAGTTTAGGTGTTGCTGCTCGTTGTATGGAGTCTTACGCGTTTACCTGTTTGCGGTAGAATAGAAATGACGTATCCTTTACGAATAGAGTGAGGGATATGAGAAGAGAATCCCGAAGGAAGACGATTGTTTGTTTTTGTTTTGTAGAAGAAAGTGTTTTGATTGATTGTGTTTGTGGTATGTTTCGTGCTAAAGACTATGACATAGGAGTGAATACTTTACAAGGTTGCTCCCAACAGAATGTTTGCAAAACATCCTAGAAGAGTGAAGGAGACCTACATTAATCATTTCCCATGTGCTTAAGGCTTGTGGTGCACTCCGTATACGATAGTTATTAAGTGTTTTTTTAGCTTTTCTTTTGAGATGAGAGAAGAGAGACTCAAAGTTGAAAGAAAACACTAAGGGATACTAGATCCTAATGTTGTCATGCAATGGTGGCCCTATAATTGTGGTAAAAAGGGGTTATCATACTTGTAATCATACATGGATTGCTAGCCTAATGTCTCTCCTACCTCCAACTTAATCGTAAATTAAGTGGAGCTAGGAATCGTAAGGGATCATGTGAACATCACAAGTAAACATTATTCTAAACAATCACAAAAGAGAGGAGTGAATAAGAAATGAGAGGGAAAAGAACCATGTAAGTGTAAAATGGCATTCAAAGTATTATAAACAACTTACCATCTCCATGCCAAGCTCAACTATCAAGTAGTTGAAAGCAAAGTGTGCAAACTTGCAATTATGGCTACGTTAAAGTCCTAAAACTATACTAGGATAAACATCAAACAACAACCAAAGTTAGAAGTGTCGAAAAGGCATGAGATCCTACTAAGGGCAGTCGCAAACCCTATTATATCCTATCTAATTTAATGTCCTAAGGGAGCATGCAAAGATGTTAAGTTTTATCCTACAATATCACCTAAACATGTATCACTTACAAGCTATACCAAATAAACTTCTCAAAGTTAGCACTAGTAGAACTAATCCATGTATAAGCAACCAAGTGTGAAAGGCATTCATGAAAGCTCAAGATCAGAATTGAATCATGTTATTCAATGTATAAACATGTCAAGTTATCACTCATGTCACCATGGCAAACCAATATCCAAAGACAATACAAACAATTGTCAAACTAGCATCCACACAATTCCACAAAATCATGTGAAATGACAAGCAAGGAAAGAGAATCCAAATCATGTTAAATGTGTAAATAAGTACAAGAGGTAGTGGTAAATGACATATAAATGATGTTTGAAATGTCAAAAAATCATCATGAGATTCACACCAATTAGCATTCAAGAAGTTAGGCAATTCTAAGCAAAGAAAGTACCAAAGACATGTTTCAAGTATTCATGAGTCAAACCATGATTAAGCAACCACAAAGTTGGTAGGTGAAGACCAAGGTCAGAATTGAAACACATTTACAAATGCTTAAAATCAATTTTGAAATGTCACACAAGTTTGAAACATAAACCTTTCCAAAGTCCATTCAAGTTAGGCAAACAAATCACCTAAACAATCTCCTATAAGCATGTATCTTATTATTCAAGCAAAAGAAATGAAATGGCATGGAAATATGAGGTCAAAGCATCCAAGTCAGAAGTGAATGACTTATAATACATCCTAATTGGGCCCCAAAACAATTGTGCAAAGATGCATTTAAGTGGTGTCAAAGAAGTAGGCAATGTGGAAGCACCATTCAAGTTTTCATACACACAAGGGTAAACATCATTCAAGGCATATGAAATGATCAAATGAAAAATTCAAGCATGTCTCCATCATGCATCAAAATAAACTTATGAATTTGTTAAAAATCATCCCCAAAGTTGGTTCAAAGTGGCCACACACAAATACTAAACATAACCTAGTTCTAGGCATGCTTACACATAACATGTTCACATTGGAAAATTGAAGAAAAATAGCAAAAGGCCTTTGAAAATTATGAACAATCAACCAAGTCATTTCAAGTACAGTATGTGATCACATGCAAAATATTGGATCCAAATCATGCATCAAAAGCATTCAATTAATTGCAAATATCGAGCACATGTCAAAAATGATCATCCAAAGCAACACTCAAAAGATGAAATTCAAAATCACTCTAAAATTCATGGACAATGCACCAACCAAGCATCAACATGTTAAGAAATCCAAGGTCTAATTTCATACCAAAAATCAGGCTCAAAACATTAGAGGAAGGTCTCTTTTTGTTGCTCTCATTACAAAGTATCTCAAAATATACACACATCTTTCAAAAATCCCAGAAAAATATCCAAACAGCTCAAAAATGAAATTAAAATTTATCAAAAATTCATTAACATGCTCAAGGACATCCATGAATTTTTCCAGAATTTTAAATAAATTTTTAGTATTTTTAATAATTCGTTTTCTAACGTAAGAAAAAGAAATTAAAAAATACAATGCAAAGGAAGAGAGGTGAACACATAGTAAGAATATGGTTCAGTTCTCATGTTGGGATCATGGTGACGTGGTTCGTATAGCACCTCGTAGGCCCAACCGTGCCAAAAAAGCCTCTTAATGTGTTGTCTCAATCGCGGCCGTTTGATCAATCGCACGACATAGAATGGATTTTCGCTGGATCATCACATGTTATCATCATTGATTTGTCCAACGTGTGATCATGATCACACGTTTATGATTGTTCCCACGTTATTACACTTTCAACTGCTGCATTATTACACTATGCATTAATTATTAAGTGACATTATTATTGTTCATACAACATGGCCATAACGTTACGCACACACACATTACCTCAACCGGTCATGCTATGCTTAATGAAGAAAAAGAAAAAATGCCCAGGCCCAACGAGAGGACGACACGTGTCGTCTTCTCCAAAAACTCATGCACTAGAATTATGAGGACCTCCATGAATGAATTTCATGCGCATGAACAAGAAGAAGAAAAAGACCATCTTCAACAACACATAACTTTCTCTATTTTTAATTTTTTTGCACAAAATAATAGTCCAAATTGAAGTCCACGAAACGTAGAACAACAATACACCATTAATTTCCCAAAATAATAGCTCTAAAATGATGAAAATTAACACGAAAGTCATAGATTCAAATTAAAAATCACAAAATCAAGAACAACACATAAATTTAAATTCAAAGATTCATGGTGTGCCATCATTTCAGAACTTCCAGATGCAATGTATGAACAATATTTTAACACCCTAAATCATGTAAATCTAAGAATGAGAGCCATGGAATTTTTAGAGATTCTTACCAAGTGGAGAAAGTCCACTGCTTCTTGTGGTGCTTTGAGATTACGAAACGCAAAAAACTTCAATGCAATGTCTTGGAATCTTCCTCAAGCAAAATAAATGCTTAACCTCTTCACATCTTGAAAATTTTGCAAATTGGTGATGGAAAAAGATGAACTTGTAGGTGATGATACAATGGTTCCAGTTGAAAATAGATACAAACAGTAGCTTCTACTCCATGAGGTAATGAAGATGATGAAAGAATTCTAGAAAATAACCTAAAGATGAGAGAGATCTTGAAGCTTGAAGTTGTGGGTGTGAAATTCGTTTTTTGATCTATTTCTCTCTAATGGTGTAACTAACTTCTTTTAGAAGGAGAATGAGGCTTTATATGGTGGGTTAGAGTATGGTTAAGAGCTAATCATAGTTAAAAATGAGTTAGAGATGGATTTGTGAAAGTGGAAAAAATGAGGGTTTATGGTGGTGTACGAATTTTACTATGTGGGTGGTGTATTTTAGCTACCATAGAGTGTATTATGATGGTAGTAATGGTATAAGATGATGGTTAGTACAGCCAACACAACTTGCTCACCAAATTTTGTAATTTGAAAAATGGAGTTTTTATGGTTTATGGCATGAAAAAATGTCCATGGAGGTGACTTTATTGATGAATTTCTTGAAGGATAATGAATCAATTTGCATGATTTTGATGTCATTGGAAAGGTGGTATTTGATAGAACAAAGTTGATGTCAAAAAGAAATGGAGTTGAGGTCTAAAATCTCATGGAAAATGGTGTTGAAAACATGGTCAAAAAACTGAATTTTGGGACTTAGAAAATTTTTAAGTTTTTTCCACATGACCAACTTGATAATCCCAACTTTGATTGATCATAACATTTGATCTAGAAATTCAAATGGAACATTTTTATTATATGGATGGAAAGCTTGGAATTCATGCTACAACTTTCATTTGAGAAAAAAATTCAAATGAAACTTGGATCATAGAGGAAAATGACCATAAAGTGGTTTGCATGGCATGAAAAACTTTCCCAAAATGTAAAGTTCTAAAACCCTTGTCTTTTCCAAAAATGGTAACTTTCCATAATTCTTGATTTTTCATGATTCCTTTGATATTCTTGCCCAAATCTCACCCCTTGGCCATATTTGACATGATGAACATGAATTTGACCTAAAAATCGAGAGTTGAATTTTTCCTTGATCAGTTGTCTTTATTCTCAATTTGTCTGATTTTCAACCATCTGGCCAATTGAAATCCTTCTGAATTAAATTGCGAATCAAATGAGATGTCTTGGCCTTATTCTCTTTGATTTGAACAATTCATGCCATGGAAACCTCTGATCCCATGCCTTGGGAAAACCAATGATGCATATGCGATGCTTATGACCTAATTGCATATGAAAAGGTGAAGCATAAGGCATCTATTAGGTATAAATAAGAGGGCAAATTTTGGGGTGTTACAGGTAACAACTCCTTAACCTTCATCATATAGAAGAAATCAAGAACAATCAGAGATTGAGTTTCCAGTTCACTCAATTTCTCATAGTTGAAACCAGTGATCGGCAATGGATTTTCAGCCCAATACAAGGGAAAACGAGGCTGACTATCCAGAGCATATAGCACTTGTGGATACCTCGGCCCACTCTTTACCCTTAGGAATCAGTTCTTATAATTCTTATAATTAGAAGTGTATGCATGGAGGAAACTCCGCCCGGGAATCCCACTGATTTGTATCCAACTACAATTATCGACGCCTTTAACGTCAAAGAAAGAGAAAAACAGACCAATTTTGGGGGGTGATATCTAAAACCTCACAAACTTTTTCAAAAGTCTTTATAAAACCCCAACTGTTGGGGCGAAGTTGAGAGAGAGCTATGATTACAGCTTTTAACACATCAGCTTCAAAATCATAAAAGGGTATTTGTATATTAAAATCCTCTAGAACCTCGACATAGAAATAGAAAAAGTCTTATTTAACACCTTTGGGATGGAGTATACAAACGCACTCTCTGGGAATACACGATTCCAAGACAACATCATCTTCGGACCCAGTTGAAGATATTTGCCTTTTGGACCGAACTTTCGCGATTTCGACATCATCGAAGGTACTATTCTTATGGTTCATGACCTCAAGATCGAAAGGAGCAGTAGTCGTCATCGAAACCTCTACAAAACCTGAGGAAGATGAGCTAGAATCAAAATTATTCCCAGAAGTGAGAACATCGCCATAAATTTCGTTCATGACTCGTCTATACTCTTCTGGCCCTAAAGCACTTTCTACTTCCCACATGCATTGTTCCTACAACCCTTTCCTCTCAATGGCATTCGTACGGACGTCACTACCACTACCCTCCCCATCTCGTTTACTAAAGACTAGCATACTTTCTAAAAACAAAATTGAAGAATAAAATAAAAATCAGGAGTAGTGGAAGGATACCTGTGAGTAGAAAAGCCTTGGAGATTGGGAAAACATTTCGGTTGATAAAGAAGGAAGATGATTTGTACGTAAGAGGGAGAGAGTAGGATTTTAATAAAAGACTCGACACCCAAGAGTAACTAGGGAGTAGTCTTTAACAGTCATCATTATATTAGGGGAATTGAAAGGACACGACCCTCCAAGAAATTTATGACACGTAAGGACTTGAGATGAAAAATCGACCTATAGCACGACACCTAGCAAATATATCCGGGTCCATGTTACTGCCGAGTAATGTACCCTTGTAAACCGATATAGTACTCGGGGGGCTTATGTACATGCCAAATATATTTGGTGCCGAGTTGTATGGTCGGCCAAGAGTAAGCCCGGACTAGACTATGGTAGCAGGAAAGATCGTACAATGTAGAGAGCTAGACAAGTATCATTCACAACCCGGGCAGGTCAGGGAGGCCGACTCTCTTCAGCCGAGTTCCTATGAGATCGGGTACTATACCCTATCAACCTGGCACCGACGCCGGTCATAAACTCAACAAGTTCCACTCCAACAGTTGTAACGGCGGCGGCACATCAATGCAGACATTACCATGTTTCAAAGCATGCAGTCATGAAGAGGAGTTACGATAATGATGGCCATGCAACGTCAGAAGGCTAAGAGACTTCTATTAATGGCATACCTTAAATGAAGACTAACAAAGGCTATAAAAGGGGTTCCCACATGAGGGTTAAGCAAGACACATTCATCTTGAGACAATATACAACACTTGTATAGCTCTCAAATCCCTAAAGATACTTAAACAGTATAGACAACATAGTCTTCTCTATCCTAAAGTAGAAGGCTAGCACTTTTGGTGTATCTAACCATTTTTTGCTAGAACAATACTAACTTTACTTTGTGTCTTTTAATTTTTGCTCTTTATTTTCTTGTCATTTACTTTTATGCCTTTACTTTTCTTTGTATTTTTTTATTGTATTATCATCTTATTTTCTTTTTGTCCACTTGAACACATGTTTATGCTTATGCTATTTTTATTTTGTCCACTTGGACCATACTCCTCTTAAGACACTAATAAATACTTAAACACTAAAAAACTTGGTTCTTTTAATCTCGGACTGTTGTGACCTTATTCTTGGACTTTGGATTTTGGACTTCGGACTTAGATCTTGGATCCTTGCCCTATCCTCTTGGAGATTTGAGACCTTGGACCTTTGTGTTGCTTTTGTCTGTTTGTTGGGAAATTTTCTGTGTTCAGGTGTTGATACTTTGGCATTATAAAAATCATCTGATACATGACTCTCCTAATTGGCTTTTAATCCTTGGGAAGACTTTGCTTTGACTATGGCTTAACTTGGAATTTCTTCGGATGCTTCATTTCGTCTGGTTATTATGCTTGTAGTTTAAATCCAAAAGGAAGAGGAATGTTCATGTTGACTTGTTGTCAAGTGTTTTCTCCTTATATGGTTAGATCTTTCCATCTCTAGCTTTTATTTTATGTTTTAGGGTAGTCACTTCATCTCCTCCCCTTCTTCAATTTTTCAAAATCTTCTCCCTTTTTCAAAACCTTCTGGTTTTCAAAACTATAACCTCTTTTGCAATAAACCTTTACTTTTGTCAAGTGCATTTTTCAAACCTCATTTTTCTTTAATAAATGTCAAACAATGTTTAACATACTTTGACTATTTTCAAAAGATTCTAAAAAATACTTAAACTCATTCAAACCTTTTGTGCCTTTGTGCACTTTTTCTTTTAAAACTTTTCATAAAGTTTAGACATGGGTCATTTTCATAGTTGAGATGTAATTATCCTATTCCATATAGTATTTAAGATTTTGACATTTTCCACTTAGATGTTGAGTGATAGACTTGTCGATTTTTATTCAAGCAAAAATTCTCCATCTTAAGATGATGCAAATGTTGTTTTCTCATACTTGTGGGTGACTAGTCGTAGTTTTATCCTTAAAATGACGACTTGTCTTTTCATTTAAAATGAACCAAACAAAACAATTTTGTTATTCATACCACGAACTACGGGGTTATGATCCTATATTGCACTTTGTGGGTACGTAGGCAGGAGGCTCAAGAAGTCTCTTCAAACATAAAAATCTTAAAAAATATTTCATTTCTCACCTCCATAATCTCATTTCAAACAAACCATTTTCAAACCAAAAAGTGTAGATATTTCAAAGGGATCCTATAGAGTACTATAGACGTTTTGGGTGTTAACACCTTCCCTTAGCGTAACCAACCCCCTTACCCAGTCTCTGTTCATCTGTTCTTGTTTTAGAACTTGTTTAGGTTTTATTTGCTCTTTTTCCTTTCCTTTTGGATGAAATAAAAGTGCGGTGGCGACTCTTTCTTTATGAGTTAAGTTAATCAATAGCTTACAATCATAATTTTTACAGCTACACATTATATCTTCATTTTATCAAAAGTAATAGAAACACTTTTTCATTTACTAGAGATGTGTGTTCCTTTTTCAAGGACTCTAAGGCACTATTAAGACTTAAAACTTATCTCACATTTTTTGAATTCATTTTCTTTTGAAAAGAAATTTTCTTAAATGCACATAGAAGATCATTATGCATTTCTACAAATGCTTTAGACAAATGACTATATAGAGGATTAAAATGTCAGTTTGATTCGCTTACCTCCAAGTCATTTTACTTTTTTGTGTGCCATTAAGAAATAATGAGCTAATTCATTATCATCTGAACTTGAGCTAGAAGTAGAAAAGTCTTCTCCTTCTTTTCCAAAGCGGTTAAGGCTTTATGACCTTTGGCGTCGTATCCTTTCGTCTTGTAGAATTATTACTTTTTCTTTCCCTTGTTTAGGCTTGGACAATCAGTATGGTAATAACCGGATTTACCACACTTATAACAAGTCACATCTATGTCCCTTTTTTTTTGTATTCCACATTCTTAGGTGGATGATATTTTCTAAAGTTTATCAAATTTCTATATGAATATTTGAGACAATTTCTTTTTATGTATTTATTGTAGCGTCTGACATACAAATCCATTTATTCTTATTTAGAAGAATCTTCATCGGCAATGTCATCATCTTTCTCTAACTTGGTCTTGGAAATGGATGCCTTCAAGGATATTATTATTTTATCTTCTCTAACTTTATATTTCTTTTTAGCATTAATTTTGCTTGATTTGAGTCTCTTTAAATCATGACTGTGTTCGGTAACTTTTCCAAACATTGTTGATACATCCAAAGTCTTTAAATCATGTGACTCTTTGATGGTTGTTACTTTTAGTTGGCATTCCCTGCACATTGATATTAATACTTTGTTAGCACGATTCAGGTTAGATAAAGTCTTACCTAAATTCTCTAACTTGTTAATTAAATGAATAAAGCGCATCTCCATAGATTCCAAGGTTTCACCGAATTCCTTACAAAATAACTCATATTTTTTATCAACGTGGTAATCTTAAATTCTTTCACATCTTCAATACCCTCGTAGAGTATATTAATTTCTTCCTACATTTATTGATCTATCTTACAGTGTGAAATGTATTAATACACATTAGAGTTTAAAGCGAAAATGAGGCTTTCTTATAATAGATACATATTCAACATATGTTTTAAGGATAAAAGGGTTGTAGTCAGTGGATACCCAAAAAATTGTATCCACTGAGATCAAGTGTACATACATGTTACCTTTACAATACGCATAATTTCCGCCTTTGAAAATATGTGCTATATTGTAGGCACCCTTCAAATTGCCCTTACCCATATTCTCAACTTTTGAAGTCGCAAAACCTAATCTAAAGACTATCTCTTAGGCCAATTATTGGTAAAATATGGGTGTATAATAGTCTAGGGGGTGAATAGACATTCACCCACACAAAAAAATAGTTAAATTTTTTTTTTTTTAAAATCGATATTTTTACAAAATGCTTCACAACGGATTTTACAAAATTTCTACTTGAACGATTTCACAAATTTAACTATATTAAAAAAATTATATGACGATGAAGATGAAGACTCTAAACACACAATGTTCCAATTAAGCTAAACTTAAATTAGATGAGATGTATAATTTGAATTTAATTAATTAAATAGAAATTCAGAATTATAAGTTATAATTTTAATGACCAGAAAGATAGTTTAGAGACTTAATGTATCACAAACCTACGCTTTTTACACAAAATCACTATAAGTGATAACCTAGCCGCGTGCAAAGTTACAAAGTGATGAATCTTCAAGATCAAACAAATATATATATATATATATATATATATAGGAATTTAAATAGAGATTGCGCACCATGTTTATACTGATTCAATGCATTTGTCCTTGCTAATGTTTAACTAATCTCCAATGGAAAACCATTGAAAATTCATTAGTCTTCTACTATTTGACAATTTTTACAATGTGTATTTTAATACAATTATATAATCTTAAACAATGATGAAAACTAAAATAAGCAACTTCAATCTGAACCGCCTTCTTCTGACGTACACAGTTCACGAGGCTTATTTCCACATGATCTTCACTCGATCTTGAACTTTTAACTCTCAAAATTATAAGCATTAACACTACTACAAAACGCACAAACAACAACGTCCAAGTCACCACGGTTCTTCCAAAAACCGTGATGATATCTGTCACGGCCGGTTAAAAATTTCTAGTCGCCATCATATTTTATTCGTCCTAAGGACAAGAAAATAATGATAAAACCTAAATCCTAAGGGTAGAGATTCCTAAGGTTCTGAAGTCGGTTAAGTGAGGGGAAGGTGTTAGGCACCCCTCACCTCCATTGTACTCAATGAGATCCTCCTTAAGTTCTAATCTAGGGTTATACTCCAAGCATGGGTTTTAGCTTCACACATCATATGCCCCAATCCAATGCATGATGACAAAATAAAACAAAAGGGTCAAATATAATAAATCACAAATATATAAAATAAAACCTGAGAGTAATAAAAAAAAAAAACATAAACACCCAAGACAAACAAACAAAACCCTAAAGCCTAAAGTTAGGAGGGACTCTCTTTAGGGAGGAATCCCCAGCAGAGACGTCAGCTGTCGCGGCCGGCAAAAATATCGAGTCACCATCATATTTTATTCGTCCTAAGGACAGGAAAATAATGATAAAGCCTAAATCCTAAGGGTAGAGATTCTTAAGGTTCGGGAGTCGGTTAAGTGAGGGGAAGGTGTTAGGCACCCCTCACCTCCATTATACTCAATGGGATCCTCCTTAAGTTCTAAGGTATATTTGTTTGTCTTTTTATTTATTTACAAAAGAATCCTAAGTTTTTTATTACTGTACTCGCTAGGGTTTACAACCCTATGCCTACGTACCTTCAATCTTGAAGGATCAGAGTAACCGTAGTTCACCTCCCTTATTCCTACCCCCTAATCCTAATCCCAAAACCTAATCTACTATTTATACTCTTGGATAAAGAGTTCTATCCCTTAATCTATTATTTATACTCCTAGATAAGGAGTTCTATCCCTTAATCTATATTTATACTCCTAGATAAGGAGTTTTATCCCTTAATCTATATTTATACTCCTAGATAAGGAGTTCTATCCCTTAATCTATACTCCTAGACAAGGAGTTCTATCCCTTAAATCTATTATTTATACTTCTAGACGAGGAGTTTTATCCCTTAAATCCCTTGTCCATTGTTTATACTCTCGGACGAAGAGTTTTATCCCTTAACCCCTTATCCCTTTGGCCTATATTTTAACTCTTGGAACCTAAGAGCTTTATCCCTAAACCCCATCCTTTATTTAGACTCTTGGACAAAGAGCTTTATCCCAAATCTTAAATCCTTAAAAATCCCTTATATCCATTATTTAAAAAACAAAAAAAAACCTCAAATTCCGTAGAATTTAATAAAACCCAAAACCCCATTTATGCTAAAAAAAACATAGCAAAACAAATCCCCAAATTATCCCAAAAAATGATTTTTAAAATCAGTATAAATCCTAAAATAACAGAATTTTAATCCCCCAAAAAATTATTTAAGAGTAAACATTTTTAAATATATGTATTAAAACCCAACCCAAAATTCTCCCTAAAACCCTAAATAAAACTCCTACATAATAAATTAATTCCTGTTTGTTTTTTAAAGAAAAAACCCAAGTATGTTAAATACATAAAAAAATAAATTTGAACCTAACCCCACAATTAACCCAAAAATTCCTAAATAAAAATCCTAAACAAAATTAAATCCCCATTTCCTTAAATAAATTGTTTTAAATAGATATAACACTATTTATTATGAAAACAACCAAAATTGAAAAATAAATAAAATACAACCTAAATAAATATCCTAACCCTAATATCCTCAAAACCCTATTAAAATCTCTAATTATTATCTAACCTAATTAAATAATTAAATTAAGTTATTAATTTAATTATCTAAAACCCTAAAACCCTGTTTATAAATCCTAATTAAAAATTAACCTAATTAAACAATTAAATTAATTAATTAATTTAATTATCCACAAACCTAAAACCCTCTTTCTTATTGTCATACCCCAAATTTGTCCTACCCGTGTATAAATGACCTCTGTACATCCTTTTTTCTTCCAAACCATTTTCAATCCAAACTTTTAATCCATGTCCGCTTCAAAATTATTTATCCATATCCATAAAAATCCACTTCATTTTTAATGTCCATAATTACCCATTCTCCATTATTATCCTTTTCCATTTTTCTAAACCATCTTTCATCCATATCCATTTTTATCTTTTCTATTATCCATTTTTATCATAAATAACCATATTTCATTTAAATGTCCATCTTTTCAAACCAATAATCCTCACCATGTCCATTTCCTAAGCCCACATCCTTTTTTTTCTAAGCCCAAAGAGAAGGAGTTGACCCAAAATGAAGAAATAAAGTTTGACCCAGCTATATATAAAGGGGAGCAGATTTTCATGAGGGGAGGGTCGGTCGCCATTGGTCCACATTTCTTTCTCCTCTTAAAACTTCAAAAAAATAATACAAAGAAAAGATCCTCTTCCTCCTCTGCCCATTCTCACGTCAACCACACAATACCACATAAACACCACTCCACTGTGAAAAATCTGAACTCCATCCATAAACCTCACTCTCCAAAGAAACACCCACACTTCCATCATATACTCCCTCTCACTCAATAATGAGCAAAGCACCTGCATAAGAAGAAGGAGAGTTTGTTTTTCTTAAAATAGGATACACGACAGCACCTCCATGCTCATGAAGATAAAACTGTTACCTCACTAAAAACCATCCACCTGCGCATCACCTTTAATCCACTTTTTCAGCCTAACTTCACAAATACCATACACTTTTCCTGCGCAAAAACCATGAAACCTTACCAGTGCATAACTCCATTCAACGAGAAACCATTCACCATAACCACATCCCCAATGTTGCAATGCCATTCATTTTCTTCCAACATAACACTACAAGCAACACAATCTTACAACTCATTACTCCACCATATAAGCAACAACACTTCCACCTTCTTTTCCTCTCATTACGACAAGCCGCCATTTTTTCAAAAGACAGACCATATTTTCCGTTTCTATCCGCACCAGTAAACTCACCATACTGCAAAGCAATACAACCACCTTCAAAACAACCATTTTCCTCCATTTTGACCGCACCATACCACACCAGCAACACCCCAACACAGTAGGCCAAAGATGAAGGTGGAATGGATTGGAAAACTGTGTTCTGATCTCCGTGATTTTGTCGCGTTTTTAGAACAGAAATCCATGAAATCAAAAATACCATCATCATCTCCAGCACAAACGTACATCAACCGCACTTGTTCATCTTCATCTCCGACGTGGATTTGTACTGACCGACACGGAGCATCGTCAATGTCGCTTCAACACGACCTTCGACTTCCCAACCTCGCGAGATCGAACCGCATCAACAAGGATCTGATTTTATGGGGTTTTCGATCCGCATCACGAAACAACATCACCACCGCATCCTCCACTTAACGGTCATCAGCGTCCAACCACGACGTCGTCACATAACAGAGGGAGGATGCTTGCGCCGCCGTGAAAGTTTCTTTGAGTGGTACCTTCATTTTTGCCCTGTCGATTTTGTGTTGCTATATCGTGTCTCAATGTTTGGATATAAGCATGATTAAATTGTTCTTTTTTTTTTTGAGAAAAAATTTTGAAAGCTGGCTTTTAAAGGGTAGAAGATGATAACACGTGAAGAGAGATTTTGAAACTGAGTGTATGTTCTCTTTGGCTTGTATTCATCCTTACGTTTCCATTCTCTTTTGAACATTGGACTTTTTGGGCCCATTAAAACACTCTATTTACACCCACAAGATCCAGGCACCCCTCATTTGTTTATTCTTAGATTTTTATATTATGATTTTGTTTATTTATTTTTAAAAAAAAATGTTAATTCTTAATGTTTTAACTATTTTAATATTTCTTCTATTTCAATTTCATTTTCGATTTCGTTTTATTTATGGGCCGATGATACAAAAAAATCTTGATTAAGTTGATTTATTGAAATCGATTCAAAATCTTGATTTATATGAGGCCACTTTCTTTTTTTATTTTTTATCGGTCAATGAAAGTAAAAAAATCATAGCTTATCGATTTCTCGATTAAATCGTGATTAAAGACGAGACCACTTCTATTTATTTTCTATTTTCATTTATTTTTCTTATCTTCGATCGATGAAGTCTTTCTATTCGCGAATGTTGATTGTTAAAGCGATTAACCTTCATTATTTCAAATCTGTAGTGAGTGATCATCGAGATCTCTTTCTATACTTTGGGATCGTGATAGGTTACCTTCGATTAATCGACGGAAGTTTGTGATTAAGACGAGATCTTCATCCTTTCTTTTTGTGTGGCACGATTTCATTGGAGAATGATCCTCAATATCATTTCTCCATCGTGTTTTAGCACAAAGATCAAATTGTGCATCCTCCTATAGTGTGATCTTCGTCATAGATCGTGCTACGATGGCTTAGCGCTACATTGGACCCGATTCATCCGATTAATCACTAACTTTACATTTTTCATCAATATTATCTTGATTTACTTTTATGTCAATATTATATCTTGTTCATATTATCTTGATTATATTATTGTTCATATTATTCATATTGTTCATACACCATTCAAACGTTTTTATAATCACTTGCCGCTTAAAACACGTAATTTATATTCAAACATTACTTTTATAAAAGGTGAAGTGAGGTGGGTTGAGTCTTTGATCCGTCTCCTCAATTGTTTGGGTGCGAGTTCTCTTACTCGTGTGCGAACAATTGTCGCCTCTAAAAAACTTAAACTTTAACCTGTCGATTATTTAGGTGCGAGTTCTCTTACTCGTGTGTGAACAATTGACACCACTAAAACACTTGTAACTCGACAACATTCAAAACATTTTTCCACGTAATCATTAAAACACTTAATCTTTATCTAAACACATTTTACTAAAGGTGAAGTGAGGGTGGTCGAGTCTTTGACCCTTCTCCTCAATTGTTTGGGTGCGAGTTCTCTTACTCGTGTGTGAAGAATTGTCACCTCTAAAACATCTAAAACTCTCCTTTCTCGCCCACGTGCGACCGAAACCCTAAAACACATACAAATCAAATCCTCTTTTCTTAATCAAACTCTTTAACACACCTAATCATATATTCAAACAACTTTCTAAAAGGTGACGTGAGGGGGGCCAAGTCTTTGACCTTTCTTCTCAATTGTTTGGGGGCGAGTTCTCTTACTCGTGTGTGAACAATTGACACTTCTAAAAAACATAAACCCTAATTTGTCGATTGTTTGGGTGCGAGTTCTCTTACTCGTGTATGAACAATTGTCGCCTCTAAAACATCCAATACGAATAAAACTCCTTTTCTTGCCTCATGCGATCGAAACCCTAAAACACGTCCAAATCCAACTCCTTTTCTCAATCAAATCTTTAACATACTTAATCCACAACTCAAACACCTTTCCCAAAGAACATTGTTTAAGTCATTCTTCCGCGCATATGAACTCGTGCTTCAGCCTCCCCTAGCGAGCAGACAAGCCAACGTTTAGCAGTTAGAATGCGAATTAAACACTCGTTCGTTTAAAAAACACCAAACAACCGTAGTCCCACGAACTACGAATGCTCTGACTTTCCCATTGCACGACGGAATACGTAGGCCCAAGGGTACTAATCCTTGTCGAGCACACTAATAAAAAATCACCCCTTCTCCTTTAATAAGCGAACCCTTTAGAAGATAACAAACGTAGCTAACTTTCTCACGAATCGAATCAAGAGGTTCCCGTTGAGTACAACGGACGTAGAGGGTGCTAATACCTTCCCTTTACGTAATCGACTCTCGAACTTGAATTTGGTTGCGATGACCATTTTCTTATCCTTTCCAAGGTTTTCTCGATATTTTCCTTTCCCTCTTTTGGGTAAATAAAGTTCGGTGGCGACTCTGTTTCGAACAGTTTTTTCCGCGTCCATCGCGAGGATCGTATTTTTCGAGGTACACCACTTATATCCTTATTAAAAATTAAACTAATTAAATAATTAAATTAAGTAATTAATTTAATTACTAAAACCCTAAAACCCTATTTATAAACCTTAATTAAAATTTTAACCCAATTAAGCAATTAAATTAAGTTATTAAATTAACTATAAAAAACGCTAAATAAAATACCTAGATTAAATTTAATTACCATTTAAAACCTAATTACATAATTAAATCAATTAATAAATTTAATTTTGTAAAATAAAATCCTGGGGGGTGCGTGTTATACTGGAAAAGTAATTGGACTTGGAATGGGGTGTTAATAGTGTTAGGGCGCAAAGCCCAACAACCAGAACCCAGAACCCCACAGAGTTCACCAAGGAAAGAGTCAATCACTTGACTTCTCTGCACCGTTTGATGAGACATGCTGAAATTGTATGAGGATCGTTGGATGAGGCTACCTTCATAAGTAATCCAGATAGAGGGACGCGGTCGAAAGTCAATGGATGACGTACTGATAGATCTTCTCTACTGGATAGGTCAACGTGAGCCTATCTAAAGGCGCGGAGAGCACCACGTGGCGCTGATCAGAAGCCTTAAGGGCAAGGTATAAGAGCGAGGGCCTCTTCAACCTTGCTTCATTTCTTCCCTCTCTTTCTCTCTCTTCATTTTCCTTCTCTTTCTCACGCTCTCTCCTCTCTCTAAAACCTCTCCCTTCTCTCTTCTCCTTTCCGTCGCCGGTGGGCCGTCCGGCCACCGCGCGACACCCCACAAGCTACCACCCCCACCCAGAATCCGGTTGAGTCTCAACCGGAAAACTCAACCTCTAAGAACCCTAACCCATATTGTTGGAACCCTAACCCTAAACATATGACAAAACCCAGAATTCAAACAAACCCCAAGAACCCTAAGGGTTATGGGAAGAATCCTAACCCTAATTTGAAGAACCCTAACCCTACTTGAAGAACCCTAACCCCATTTTAACCCAGAAACCCCAACGATCATACCCCAAACGCCACTAATTCACAGCAAAAATGAAAGATTATGAGAGCTAAGCGATTGTGTTTACCTTTAATATCGTATTTTATCCTTTTATCTCTATTTGCGATTCTAATCGCTCTCCTCTTTTGCTTGCAGGTGGACAAAAAAATCTTCGCTCTGGGTTCTACCTCCTTGCCTCTCTCCGTCCAAACTTTTCTCTTTTTTTCTTTCCGTTTTTCTAGGCTTCTGAATTAGGTTTAGATTTTAAATTCATTAGATTTATTTTAAGAAACAAGTGATGTAACTTTCATTAGTTTTTGATCCGATCTGATTTTGTTTTAACCTTTAGAATTAGGGTTTTAATCTGTATCAGCTATAATTTTGGATCTAACTTGAATGAATTAATGAAAAACAATTCTTTCTGTTTTGAGCTGATTTTTCAATCTCATGCGCGCACTGTTAGGGTTAGAGCTGGTTGGGGAAGAAGATAATTCCACTCGGTCAACAATCTTGACCGTTCAATAAAAAATAATAATAAAAAAATAAAATAAATAACAATTATAAAAACACTTACCATATAATAAATAAATAATAATACTATGAACACACCTCCGGTCCCTCTAATTAATAATAACTTTAATAATTCATATAATTGATCTTAATTAAGTTACTAATAATTATAAATACTAATACAAAACCTAATAAACCAACTTTTGCAATAATTAAAATTATCATTTTTAAATAAAGACTAAAAAAAAAAAGATATACAAATAAATATCTAAAACTAATTTGGGCTTTTAAAAATAATCTGAAGACCCCTGACCCACTTTCAAATTTGACAATAAAATTTAGTTAGAATAAAAAGACCAAATGACTAAAAAAAATAAATCCTAATATGAAATAGGCCCAAAATAAATATTAATTCCAATAACCTTAAAATAAATTAACCCCTAAAAATACAAAACAAAAAAACCTAAAAACCAAAGACCCACAATAGAACTGAAATGGGCCTAAGATAACAGAGGAGCCCACTAACGTCTAACTGACACACCCTGGCCGCTAAAAAACAAAAAAAAAATAGTAACAAACCCCTGGTCAAAATTTAGGGTACTACAGCTGCCCCTATTTAATCGTCTTCGAATCAGAAGGATGATGTCGATGAGCCTTCCTCCTTATGAGGAAGAGACGATTAAATACAAGAAGGACCCTAATTTTGACCGCAGAACCCGAAAGGTGCTTAAATTGATATCCTAAAATCCTTGGTAACGAACCCTTAGTGAAATATCCAACTGAACCCCTTGATAGATACCTTTGAGAACCCCTTCTGATAAAACCCCAATGATGAAATATAGTGACTCCCCTTTGCTAGAAGCCTTTGATGACAAACCCAATAAACCCTTTTGATAAACTCTCTGATGGAACCCCTTAATACTTAAATAAAAACCCTTAACAAAATACCCTGATAAAATCTCCATATGAGATCCCTTTGGTGATTATGAACCCTATGCATGCATGCATGTTTGCGTATATGAGTGCATGTTAGATGCTAGAGCGTAGCGACATGATTGATGCATGATTTGGGCTAACGCCTCTTTTATGATATGCAATGCATGCGTTTATCTGAAATAAAACTTTTCATAACTTCCTGACTCCCTGACCCTTGAAACTTTGATAATTATAGTAAGCCATGATATCCTTGATTCCTGTTTAACATGCCGTTAAAGAACCTCCCATGTTGGTTAGATTGTAACGTATATTCCTGTCAGTGTATAGACCCTATATCCTACTTTGGAAGAATATGATCCCTTTGATGATTCCAAAAACCGAAGTAAAATCCATTTTCCCTTTTCAAAGCTTTTATTTATACCCGATATTTCAATGCATTATTTCACAATTAATCGACACCTTGTAAGCAAGCGGAATGATTTAGGAGGCAAAGAAATATATTTGAAAAACAAAATTTACTAAGAACGGGCCCGAGAATGGGCAACAATATGTAAGGAGGGTAATTCCCATAAGGAGATATTACCATGAATCCAGAAAAGATGTAAAATGGCAATAAGTAAACAAATTTATTTATGTTCCTATTAAATTTAACACCAGCTAATATCCCTAAGACTCCAAGTTCACGACACTTCGCTTCTGAAGATGACGGCTGGAATGATCGTTCCCTTCTGAATTCCTATTACGGGGTGACTTGAGTGTTTTCAGTCATATGCCTTTTGGGTATCCCTAACTTTTGCTTGGACCGCTCTTTTTAGAGTCTTAGTCCACCGGGATGATATACCATTTTTTCGACTAAGCCGCCCTTTAGGGTTTTCGACTTGTCGGGTATCATTTTTATCCAAGTCCCTAATTTTTGCCCAGGTTGCTCTTTCGAGTTTTCAATCCACCGGGACACCCTAATTTTTGCCTAAGTCGCCCTTTAGGGTTTTCGACTTAACGGGCTTTTATCCTCTTTTTCTAGACACAACATCTTTTTGACCGAATCGGAGTTCACCGGTCGTGGTAAATCCGCTCCATCCACGGTTGTTAATATTAGTGCTCCGCCAGAGAAGGCACTCTTCACGACATATGGCCCTTCATAGGGTGGGGCCCATTTGACGTGGTGGTCTTTATGGATGGGTAATATTTTCCTTAACCCCAAGTCTCCCTCTTCGCGTAGGTGAGGACGAATTTCTTTGTCAAACACTCTCTTAATTCCTTGTGGGTATAACTGCCCACATCCACACGTTTCCCTTATACGAGGTTTAGCTGATCGAGCCTAGTTTGCACCCATTCTGCCTTATCCAGTTTAGCTTCCTTTAAGATCCTAGACGATGAATTTTCACCCCAATTGACAGCCCCTCTTTGAAGCCCATATCCTTATGCAAATAGAAGTTTTCATCGAGCTCCAGGTCCAGGTCCTTCATAGGAGTCCAAAGTTTCACAATCCATTGGATTCTCAAGTATTGTTAAGTACATTATGAGTGGTCTCCTTGGGACTGGTAGCACCAATATAGGTGGCTTTCATTTTGTCCTTTATTCCCTTTTGACTGGCCATGGACCCTGATATTTTCCAGATCTGATTCCATAGGCACACCTTGTGGGCTTTAGTCGTAACTTGAATTTCCTTAACTGATCCAACAACTTTTGCAAGTTAGTTACATGATCTTCTTCCTTTTACGACTTGGTAGTCGTATCATCCATATGAACCTCTATCTCCTTATGCCCCATACTACCATAGTTCTTTGATAAGTTACTCCTACGTTCTTTAACCCAACAGGCGTTACCTTGTGACAAAATGTCGAATTGCTTCTTGACTTCTTCCCTGATCTGAGGATCATATCTGATCTAGTCTTCCTCAGCTTTTGCTTGATTGGCGTGCATTCTAGTTTGAGTAGTGGTTTGTGCTTGCCGATGCTTGTATCAAGTCCAGGCGTATCTTGGTATGACCATGCAAGCACGTCGGAGTATCCTCGCAATAGCTCGACCAGTCTTTCCTTTATATCCTTATCCAGAGAAGCACGACTTTGACCTCTTTCCTATCTTCCTCAGTTCCCAGATTGATCACATCCACTGGTTCTTGGTGAGGTTGTATTTCCTTGTCCTCTTGCCTTAACAGTCTGGCTAACTCTTCGGGAAGCTCACACTCGTCCTCATCACCCTCTTCTGCTTGGTTAATCGGTAACTTGAAGTCATTTGATATTATAGCGATGTTATTTTTAATAGGTTCATTTTTAAATTTGCACGAGGAAGATTTTTTTATTATTATCCCTTTTTGGAATGAAGTTCTGGAAACAAAAATATTGAAAGAAGGTATATTTCCATTTTGAACAAAACGGAATGAAAGAAAACGATCTTGATTGAAAACAAAATGTAATTTTATTGATAGAAATAATCCAATGAAATAAAAGGTGGCCCTACAAAGGTTTGTCCACTTGCCTTGGGCATAGCAAGGGACTTATTATTATTTTAAGGAAAAAGTAAATTACTTCGAAACAAAAATCATCTCAGAAATCCCGATGGTTCTCCAATTGTCGAAATTAGGCATTCTTTTCTTCCTCTTCCATTAAGGCCGTATGATCCTCAATTCCGAATCCCACACTATGGAAATTGTCCTTTATCCCTTCATTAGCTGGTTTGTAACCTAGCCCGAACAAACCTTCCTCCTCAGGTGACTCCCATTGTTTGCCCCAGTTTGTTATGCCTCCCTTCTTAATAAGGAATTCGTCTTCCATCCCTTCCATGGCGTTGACTGTTGCCCCAATGTGCCCCAGTAATGCATTATCTCCCAGATTTGGCCCTTCAAGTTCTACAACACCGACATTGTGATTTCCGGAATACCTTTTATTGTTATGTTGATCGGAGGATGACTGCCCAATCTTTCCTGTCTTTAAACCATTCTCAATCCTCTCTCCAATGATAACCAAGTCATCAAATCCTGTTGAGACTGCCCCAATCATCCTCTTGTAGTATGTTCCTTGTAGGGTGTACATATCCACAAGTTCACTTTCCAATAATGGAGGTTGCACGCGAGAAGCTAGTTCTCTCCATCTTTGGGCATATTCTTTGAAGGACTCATTCCCTTTTTGAGACATGTTCTGCAAATGCATGCGGTTAGGAGCCATGTCCATGTTGTATTGGTATAGCTTCAGAAAGACGCTTGCAAGGTCTTCCCAAGTCTTAATGTGAATCCTCTCAAATTGCACGTACCATTCCAAGGATGCCCCACTAAGACTATCTTGGAAAGTGTGCATCATCAACTTCTTATTAGTAGCATGGGCACCCATTTTTCGAGAAAACATCCTAAGGTGATTCTTAGGACAGCTGACACCCTTGTATTTCTCAAAGTTCAGAGCCTTAAACTTGGGAGGTATGACCACATCGGGCACCAGACATATTTCCAAAGCATCCACTCCAAAAACATTGAGTCCTTCCACGACCTTTAACCTTTCCTCAAGTGCTTTGTACTTATTGTTAATCCCTCTCCTTTCTATAACAGCGGTTCCTTTATTTTTTAGGGCCACTTTCCTTGGATTTTTACCCTTGTATTGGATGTTCCAATCTGCGCAATTCTCACGTGGAATAGGCATGTGAGTAGTACGAGGTGCCCCATTGGAAATAGGTGGAGAGACGGTTCCCTCGAGAGGTTGGTCAACAGTTTTGTGCTTAGTAGTTTCAGCCTCCTCACGTTCCAGATCATGGACAAACCCTAGTGGAGGGTTATTGTCTTCAACATGGGGGATATGAGTAGGAACCTTCCTTTGACGACTTGACTCAGTTCCTCTGGCTATCAAATGCTGGATGGAAAGTGTCAGTTGATCAATCTGGCTTTTCATACCTTCCACGTTCTCCTTAACAGTATCCATTTCTCCTCTTAGAGTAACCATATCCTTCCCCATCTGATCCATAGCTTCCCTTTGGTACGCTTGAGTGTGAGATCGGGAAGTCAGATTGTTATGCTCAATGACCCTGAGATGAAGTTTTTTTTTTTTTAAATATGATTTTTCCTTTATTCCTTTCTCCTTGTTTGAATGCATGTTGGTGCATGGATGTATGAATATGCATGATGTATGCTAAAATAATTTTAAAAATTTATTTGGGGGGAATTCCAAAATCCATTGTAGTTAGAGATGAATATAAAATTAGGAAAATAACCCAAAACAATAATCCCAAAATGGAAACTCCTGAACCTAAGAAGGCGTAAACTAAATAGATGCCCCCAATGCCTTCTTCAAATGAGCTTTAAACTCCTCCAAGTATCCTTTCTTGAGCCCTTGCACTTCCCTATCCTCCTTGTGGTGAGATAATAGATCCTCAATAGGCACAACTAAGTCTTTAGGCTTGACCCTTTTCCCTTTTTTTGTTTTTCTTTCCTTTTTCCTTTTTTTTTATTCCTTTTTTCTTTTTCCTTATTTCCCCCCCCCCCCCCCCCCCCCCCCTTCCCCCTTTTTTTTGCCCCCATGCCCCTTGTAAGGTTTTTCCCTCTCCTTGTAAATCCAAGTAGTCCCAATTGTTCCAGCGTAAGAGCTAATTGAAAATCCTTGAGGGAGAAGTCACATAGAGGAGGATCCTAAGATTGGGCAAAAGCAATTACAGCCCCTACCTTCATAGGGATCCCTAAGAGATTGAGGATCCTTCCATACTTGTGTGTAAACATCCTTTCAGCAGATCTGGCATTAAGTCTCAAAGGTCTTTGAGACTTTGTACGTCAAACACTTAGCACTCTAATGCATAGGGTAGCCCTTTCGCTTGAATCCCTCTTTCCATTATTCCCACAACACATCTTGAAATTCTCCACAAAAATGCATACATGCAAAAAAATGTTTTTAAATGCATGATGACATGGACACTTTGTTTTGTTTTGGCTAAAATATAGTTTTGGTCCCCCTGTTTGTCAAAATTCACGGTTTTGGTCCCCCCATTTTATTTTTTAACAGTTTTGGTACCCCACCCCAATTTTGGCCCAAAAAAATGATGAACAGTAACTGGTCCGTACATGAACAGTACATGAACAGTGAGGGGTGGGGGACCAAAACTGTTAAAAAATAAAATGGGGGGACCAAAACCGTGAATTTTGACAAACAGGGGGACCAAAACTGTATTTTAGCCTTTTTTTTTTAATGTTTTTATTTGGGTTAGGGTAAGGTGAGATGCAAGCATGACCCTAACTAGGTAGGCTCCCTATAGTAAGTTAGATCTAAGTCTTGTCTACCCAATCCCCTCACATGTAGGATATATAGTTTTGGACAGCATAACGACCCTGTAATGTACAAACTATACCCTTGTTTTACCATGAGAAGGAGCAAGCCTTCCTATGGTAATCCTTCGGGATAAGTCTTATCTGGGTAGGACCCTAGTAACAGCCCTTGAGGGTTGAATACATAGGGTCTCCATGAGTTGGCAAGGGGTAGGCTAAAAGTTCTCAGAGTCTTGGACCACATCCAAATCATCCTCTACGTTAGGAGCTAGCCCTTTTATGAGGACACCTTTGGAAGGATCTATTCTGAGTGTGGCATCAATGAACTATTGGGGATGTCACATCCCCCCCAAAACATTTCTGTTCCACGTCCTAATCTAGGGTTATACTCCAAGCTTGGGTTTTAGCTTCACACATCATATGCCCCAATGCAATGCATGATGACAAAATAAAACAAAAGGGTCAAATATAATAAATAAACAAATATATAAAATAAAACCTGAGAGTAATAAAAAGAAAAAAAAAACATAAACACCCAAGACAAACAAACAAAACCCTAAAGCCTAGAGTTAGGAGGGACTCTCTTTAGGGAGGAATCCCTAGCAGAGTCGCCAGCTGTCGCGGCCGGCAAAAATATCGAGTCGCCATCATATTTTATTCGTCCTAAGGACAGGAAAATAATGATAAAACCTAAATCCTAAGGGTAGAGATTCCTAAGGTTCGGGAGTCGGTTAAGAGAGGGGAAGGTGTTAGGCACCCTTAACCTCCATTGTACTCAATGGGATCCTCCTTAAGTTCTAGGGTATATTTGTTTGCCTTTTTATTTATTTACAAAAGAATCCTAAGTTTTTTATTACTGTACTCACTAGGGTTTACAACCCTATGCCTACGTACCTTCAATCTTGAAGGATCTGAGTAACCGTAGTTCACCTCCCCTATTCCTACCCCCTAATCCTAATCCCAAAACCTAATCCACTATTTATACTCTTGGATAAAGAGTTTTATCCCTTAATCTATTATTTATACTCCTAGATAAGGAGTTCTATCCCTTAATCTATATTTATACTCCTAGATAAGGAGTTTTATCCCTTAATCTATATTTATACTCTTAGATAAGGAGTTATATCCCTTAATCTGTACTCCTAGACAAGGAGTTCTATCCCTTAAATCTATTATTTATACTCCTAGACGAGGAGTTCTATCCCTTAAATCCCTTGTCCATTGTTTATACTCTCGGATGGAGAGTTTTATCCCTTAACCCCTTATCCCTTTGGCCTATATTTTAACTCTTGGAACCTAAGAGTTTTATCCCTAAACCCCATCCTTTATTTAGACTCTTGGACAAAGAGCTTTATCCCAAATCTTAAATCCTTAAAAATCCCTTATATCCCTTATTTAAAAAACAATAAAAACCTCAAATTCCATAGAATTTAATAAAACCCAAAACCCCATTTATGCTAAAAAACATAGCAAAACAAATACCCAAATTATCCCAAAAAATGATTTTTAAAATCAGTATAAATCCTAAAATAACATAATTTTAATCCCCCAAAAAATTATTTAAGAGTAAATATTTTTAAATATATGTATTAAAATCCAACCCAAAATTCTCCCTAAAATCCTAAATAAAACTCCTACATAATAAATTAATTCCTTTTTTTATAAAAAAAACCCAAGTATGTTAAATACATAAAAATATAAATTTGAACCTAACCCCACAATTAACCTAAGAATTCCTAAATAAAAATCCTAAAAAAAATTAAATCCCCATTTCCTTAAATAAACTGTTTTAAATAGATATAACACTATTTATTATGAAAACAACCAAAATTGAAAAATAAATAAAATACAACCTAAATAAATATCCTAACCCTAATATCCTCAAAACCCTATTAAAATCTCTAATTACTATCTAACCTAATTAAATAATTAAATTAAGTTATTAATTTAATTATCCAAAACCCTAAAACCCTGTTTATAAATCCTAATTAAAAAATAACCTAATTAAACAATTAAATTAAGTAATTAATTTAATTATCCACAAACCTAAAACCCTCTTTCTTATATCCTAATTAAAAATTAAACTAATTAAATAATTAAATTAAGTAATTAATTTAATTACTAAAACCCTAAAACCCTATTTATAAACCTTAATTAAAATTTTAACCCAATTAAGCAATTAAATTAAGTTATTAAATTAACTATAAAAAACCCTAAATAAAATACCTAGATTAAATTTAATTACCATTTAAAACCTAATTACATAATTAAATCAAGTAATTAATTTAATTATGTAAAATAAAATCCTGGGGGTGCGTGTTATACTGGAAAAGTAATTGGACTTGGAATGGGGTGTTAATAGTGTTAGGGCGCAAGGCCCAACAACCAGAACCCAGAACCCCACAGAGTTCACCAAGGAGAGAGTCAATCACTTGACTTCTCTGAGATTGTATGAGGATCGTTGGATGAGGCTACCTTCATAAGTAATCCAGATAGAGGGACGCGATCGAAAGTCAACGGACGACGTACTGATGGATCTTCTCTACTGGATAGGTTAACGTGAGCATATCTAAAGGCGCGGAGAGCACCACGTGGCCCTGATCAGAAGCCTTAAGGGCAGGGTATAAGAGCGAGGGCCTCTTCAGCCTTGCTTCATTTCTTCCCTCTCTTTCTCTCTCTTCATTTTCCTTCTGTTTCTCACGCTCTCTCCTCTCTCTAAAACCTCTCCCTTCTCTCTTCTCTTTTCCGTCGCCGGTGGGCCGTTAGGCCACCGCGCGACACCCCACAAGCCACCACCCCCACCCAGAATCCGGTTGAGTCTCAACCGGAAAACTCAACCTCTAAGAACCCTAACCCCTATTGTTGGAACCCTAACCCTAAACATACGACAAACCCCGGAATTCAAACAAACCCCAAGAACCCTAAGGGTTCTGGGAAGAACCCTAACCCTAATTTGAAGAACCCTAACCCTACTTGAAGAACCCTAACCCCATTTTAACCCAGAAACCCCAACGATCATACCCCAAACGCCACTAATTCACAGTAAAAATGAAAGATTAGGAGAGCTAAGTGATTGCGTTTACCTTTACTATCGTATTTTATCCTTTTATCTCTGTTTGCGATTCTAATCGCTCTCCTTTTTTTCTTGCAGGTGGACAAAAAAATCTTCGCTCTGGGTTCGTCCTCCTCGCCTCTCTCCGTCCAACCTTTACTCTTTTTTTCTTTTCGTTTTTATAGGCTTCTGAATTAGGTTTAGATTTTAAATTCATTAGATTTATTTTAAGAAACATGTGATGTAACTTTCATTAGTTTTTGATCCGATCTGATTTTGTTGTAACCTTTAGCATTAGGGTTTTAATCTGTATCAACTGTAATTTTGAATCTGACTTGAATGAATTAATGAAAAACGATTCTTTCTGTTTTGAGCTGATTTTTCAATCTCATGCGCGCACTGTTAGGGTTAGAGCTGGTTGGGGAAGAAGATAATTCCACTCGGTCAACAATCTTGACCGTTCAATAAAAAATAATAATAAATAAATAAAATAAATAACATTTATAAAAATACTTACCATATAATAAATAAATAATAATACTATGAACACACCTCCGGTCCCTCTAACTAATAATAACTTTAATAATTCATATAATTGATCTTAATTAAGTTACTAATAATTATAAATACTAATACAAAACCTAATAAACCAACTTTTGCAATAATCAAAATTATCATTTTTAAATAAAGACTCCAAAAAAAATGGTATACAAATAAACATCTAAAACTAATTTGGGCTTATAAAAATAATCTGAAGACCCCTGACCCACTTCCAAATTTGACAATAAAATTTAGTTAGAATAAAAAGACCAAATGACTAAAATAGATAAATCCTAATATGAAATAGGCCCAAAATAAATATTAATTCCAATAACCTTAAAATAAATTAACCCCTAAAAATACAAAACAAAAAAACCTAAAAACCAAAGTCCCACAATAGAACTGAAATGGGCCTAAGATTACAGAGGAGCCCACTAACGTCTAACTGACACCCCCTGGCCGGAAAAAAACCAAAAAAAAAAAAATAGTAACAAACCCCTGGTCAAAATTTAGGGTACTACAATATCTATAAACTCAGGCGCTAACTTTATATTATATTTTTTAATTAAAAATTTATAGGGTATAATAACGATTGTAAGTATAACCGATACGATAGAATCAATCTTTCATGTGTTCGAACCTCAGCTGTGGCAAAAATGTTTTTCATTTAAGGTTAAGGCGATCCTTTCTTTTTTATTTATTTTTAAATAAGGAATATCACTACGGTTATTATGAGTAACCGTTGTGACATAGTTTGCTATTATTTTAAAATATAAAATATAATTATGATTGTATTTTAAAACCGTAATGGAAAAGTGATAGTTTTTAATATATAAATGAAACTATCTGTGACACAATTCATAACTGCCGCTTCTCTCTAAATAAAACCCTAACACAACCCTCTCCTCTCCAATACTATTACAAGTGAATGGAGAAAAGAATCTTAAAGGATATCTGGCGGGAGCAACGTCCGGCGCAAACTCCTACGGCGGCGAAGATGATATGTTCTCCTGCTCTCTTCTTTCTAGGATTATTGTTTTAGGGTTTGGTTTTAGGATGATGTGGAACACATTATGTTATTGCTGTTTTAGGGTTAAGTTTGATTTTTGTTGTGTTTCCTTGTAGATACATGGTGATGATGGTGGTAGCAAGCGTATGGTGGTAGCAAGCGTATATTGTGGTGATGTTTCATATAGTTTTTGAAGCAATGAAGAAAAATATAAGAAGTATGAAGTTATTGTATAAACTTCATCCACCTTATATTTCTTCTTCGTTGCTTCACAAACTAGATGAACTTGATATATCTTGATTTGCTATAGTTCCACGATTATTTTCAATAAGAGGTGCGTTATTGATCAATGTATCTTTATTTGTTACAGTCCCACTTGGGGTTTTGTTGCTTAAATAATGTATGTTTTTTTTATTGTGTTACATGTTGTTTTGTTGTATGTTGTTGTTGCTGACAAATGTTCTAAAAACAAGAACAAAACATTGTTAAGTTAGAAGATAGAGGCTTCTTGTGACTTAGCAATGTTTTGTTCTTTAATTTCTTATACAGGTTGACAAGTTTAGTTTATTATATACTATGTATATTGTTTGTTTCACTTACCTTTTAATGAAAATGCAATCATTTATATTGACATAGAAACTTATATTCTAAAAATTAAGATGTATTTGAAAACCAACTTATATCAATCAATGTTTTTCGAATCGCATCCGTCTCATTCAGCACATTTTATGTTCCTTAACACATAATATATGGTTTAATGGTCTGTTTGCTTCAATTCATCGATATAATTTACAATCGCGTTGATAAGCGACGATGATGAGGTAAACTATAATAAAAGATATTGATGCATTGAATGAATCAGACCATTGAATCATATATTATGTGTTAAAGAACATAAAATGTGTTGAATGAGACGAATTCAATTCGAAAAAAATTGATGTGTTTAAGTTGGTTTTCAAGAATAGTTTAATTTTCAGATTATATATTTCTTTGCCAATTTGAATGGTTGTATTTCTTTAAATAGGTGTATGGTAAACCAAGCAATATACATTTGTATATAATAAACTATGGGTACTTTCCATGGCAGTTGTCTACATTAACTGTCATCTAATGTATTAACTTGGTGTTGCTGGGTTTCGAACCCAGTACCTTATCTATCACAATGGTTGTTAAACATAACCGTTGTGATATACTGCGCGCTTTCCAGAATACAACAACGGTCCCAGGGCCGTGATTATAAGTAGTACATTTACCACAACACTCTACATAACAACGCCTTGGTCTGCATTATTATATATATTTTTCAACCGTTGTTAAAGGGGTTTTACGTAGTAGTGTAGCCATGATTCGAATAGAGCTTTTTGTGATTCAAATCAAAACCTTTGATGATTCCAATCATAATTTTTTGTGTCTCGAATCACACTGACAATGGAAAACCTTGTTTTACTCATTCATATCATGATTTCAACCATACATTTCTTGATTCGAATCATGCTTACAGAATTAAATTTTTTGAGAAATTCCAAATGTTCATGATTTAATCGATAATTGGTCTAATATGAAATGTGCATTCATGAGTTTCTTGATTCAAGTTTTTCGACTAATTGACTTGAATCATATTGGATCTACTTTAAGTAAAGAGTTAGATTTATGCATGCAAAAATGCTTTAATAAAAAGTGATTGACCCTAGAATGTGAAAAGATCTAATCGAGAGGAGACTCAAATACTAACATGATAAAATAATCGATAACTAAATGATAAACAACAAGATTATAAGCAGGGCAAAACCTTGTGAGAGTAGAAAAACTTTCGATAACTTATCCCTGAAGATATATTAGAAGATGGCGAGCTTGTCTGAATGCTAAATGTGTGTTCAACGTTGCCAAACTTTATATTAGTTCCCTCTATGCATCTCCCCTGGCCACAAATGAATGTACCGATATTGTTGATATTATGTGGGTTTGGACTAGAATATTCACGATGGTCTCCAATCCCCAAAGCACAAGATTTGTGAGGGAGAAATCATTGATAAAAGATATAATGGTTCAAAGACCATCTGAGATAATAGTATAGATTTTTTTTAATATAAATACAAAGTCATTTGCACGCAACTACATAGGTTTTTTCGGATCATTTTGGGTGGTTACCCATTTTAAAAATTTTATTTTGTTTTTTCAAAGACCCATTTTAGTTTTGGGCCATTTTTTCTTCATTTAATCCAATTTCTCGTTGCTTTTTAATTAGGTTTAAAATTGTGAACTATTATTTTTTATATTTATGGATGTTTATGTTAAAATACGTCAAATTAAATTTTTTGATATATTCTTCATGATTTGTGAATAAAAAATAACAAAATAAACCTCTAAAATATTACTTAAAATAAGAAAAAAAATCAAAATATATAAACAAATCTTAAATAATTAGATCTAAACATCCATTAAAAAATGTATTCTCTTAAAATTAACACACATTAGAAAATAAAATAAAAATAAAATAAATGATAAACACATAAAATTTCAACAAAGAAAATTTTTCTTGTATCTTCCTGGATCATTCTCCAACCATCCATCTTCCCAACCAACAATAACATCAAACATCAAACAAACACAACCTGTAAAGGAGAGAATGTTAGATCATTAGCATATCATTTTAATATTTAGAAAAATAGATCTAATAGATATGAAAAAAGAGAGTGAATAGAGTCAAGGGAAAAAGCAAGATAAAGATTATACAATAAGAGTTGAAATCAAAATCAAAATTTTTTAACCTTTGAAAATCTTCAAATTTGGATGTGAAAACAAATGAAGATAAGCAAATGAATAGATAAAGTGAAGAGAGAGGAGCGAAGAAGGAAGGAAGAGAGAGACATAATGAGACGGTTAGGGTTTTTCAGTGATATATTAGTTTTGGAAATGAGGATTTCTTAATGCACCCTAGATGTTTCTTAGGCACCTCGCTAAATTCGAAAAATGCTCCCAATTTCTAGAGATGCATCTCCGGACGCACCTAATACACACATTTCATTTGTTTTTGAGTCACAACCCAATTTTATGAATAAATTTATTCCGAAAACTAAAAAACAATAAATAGGCCAAAGATAAGAAATGAATACCTTTGTAAAACAGCCATTAGAATTACTAATTTCATCCTATAAGGGTTCTCTTATGCCACCCTTGGTTTAAATGAAAAAGAAAATGATACTATCAGTTGAGAACATTAAAATACGACGAAAAGTATGCATTAAAGTAATTGCATTGTTAGGGAAACATGAATACCTTCCATGTAACTTCAGAGTTAGATATGTTTAACAATGCTTCTCTCTGAAGAAGTAACAGAAAAATATTAGGAGGATACATAACTTGGTGGTAGATAGTTTTTTTTTTTGCGTATTAAACTATGTTTTTCAATCATATTAAATTGTATTTTTGAAACTACAAATGACCCATATCTCCTTCATGCATTTCAATTCTAGTTGGACTCTTTTAATTAAACTTTGCTTTTCCACATCATATTGAATTGTATTATTGAAAATACATAGGAGGATACAACGGTTTAAATATCATTTGAAGAGAAGGAAAAAAACAGCTGAAATTGAAACAGTTATGTAGACATGTAGTTCTTATGCACCCTAGTTTTTTTTAGTTTCCAGAAATACATTTCCAGAAATTTTACGAAATAAATTTATTCATAAAATTGGCTTGTGACTTAAAAACGAATGAAATGTGTGTATTAGGATGCATCCGGAGATGCATCTTAGGAAATTGGGGACATTTTTAGAATTTTGCGAGGTGCCTAAGAAACATCTAGGGTGCATTAATAAATCCTCTTTGAAAATTGATGGGTATAAGTTTATCGGGCTCTAAATAATACAGTCTAACACAATATAATTTAAAAGAATTTCTTATGGCATCATATATACTTCTAACACACCATATGAATTTCCATAAATGTCCACTGTTTCCGGAGATATATCTTCGGACGCCCTCAAATGTAAGTGAACGTTGAAATATTTCGGAGATATATCTTCGAAACACTTTGGAGCATAAGTCGCGCCAGACTCTTCTCCTTCCTCATTTGACAGTTTTCTTCAACACACAACTTCAACACTCTTCTCGATATAACCCTATACCAAATCAAATTTCATCAAACAAGAGTATAAAGAACTTAAAGAAACATCAAATATCATCTCTAATATTGGAAACAACATTTGGATCATTAATTTCGAGTAAGTTCTTCGAGTTGTCGGTAAATTTTCAGTTTTAGTGTAAATGTGTAGAAATCAATTATTAGGGTTAGAAATGTGTAGGATTCACATGTAACATAGTTTAGACTTAGTGTATAACTTGTTTGCTGGCTGAAAATGGCGATCAAATCATGTTTTTTTTTACTTGCAAGAGGTACATTCACCATTGACGTGACCTCTGTGCTGCAGAACATTCTGGAGATGCATCTCCGGAATTGTTCAATGTTTCATATACTTTGGGAAATTCAGGAGAAGCATCTCCAGAATTTTTCAAAATTTTAGTTTTATGGTGTTTCCAGAGATGCATCTCCAGAATCGTTCAACGTTATAGTTTTATGGTGTTTCCGGAAATGGATCTCCAGAATATCCTGCGATATGTTTTTTTTAAATTGTTTGTGTGTTGTTTGAGTGCACTAATGATATACCTTACTTTACCTTACAGACATAATAGCTGACACAATTGACAGACTAAGACATGGCAGGGTTACTCAGCACGCATTCGTATGGCGGGAGCGAAACCATCAGGTTCCAGCGGCTCTAGGTACCTCTGGTCATGAAGAGGCATCGACTTTTAGGGCATTGTCTACTCCTGGGGCTCATGATTCACCTCAGGCCACTCCACCTTCTTCTTTTTCCCGTAAGAGACGGGATTCACTATCAGACGCATCACTTCCCCCATCCTCCTGCAAGCGTCAGGATTCACCAGTGACACCTCCTACGAATGATGTTATCGATCGAGACCCACCCCCCGCTGATGATGTTGCTGATCCAGTGCCACCTCCGGAGGGTGAGACTGCTAAGGATGTCGAGCCAGGGGGTTTTGGAGGATGTCCATCTGATTTGTCTTTACTTCCTTTGTATCCTAACCATACTGCAAGACATATCTGGGACGAAAAGGTAATATTAGTTGGATTTTTTATTTATTTTTTTTACATTAATTTTAGTTGTTGACATTGATTATTTCAGACATTGATTATTACTGACATTGATTAATTCTAGAAAATTTCAGGAGCGTGATCCCCAAAAATTTCTTCACCATGGGAGGAAGATTGTTGCATTGCCTCAGCAGGAGGAGGATTGGTTTCAGTCGGTTCTGTTATTATCTGGACTGAAGGACATATGCATGACCGACTACACTCTGGTCAACCACGGGATGCTTAATGCATTCATGAAGAGATGGCATTTTGAGGCCTCTTCGTTTCATCTCCCGCATGGTGTTTGCCTTGAAAATTAGCAAACAACCGCTGGTCTCCTAATTTATGAAAATTAGTTTACTTACATGATCGACCATACAAATCTTAGGGTGATGTGCTTTAACAATTTCGACAACACATATGAAAATCAAACCTTGTATTTATTGTGTTCATCATTGTTTTCATAAAATGATATGATTTGGATGAAAACGATAGCACTTTGTTCTTTAAAGAAATTACAAGAAACGTAATAACAGTGCATAAATAAATTGCAGAAATATAGAATAAAATTGAATATGAATAACTTAAAATTTCATTGAAATGTAAAGATAAAACTGGTGTTTTTCCAAACGTACATTTTCTCAATGATAACTCTTTTCTCTCACACGGGTACTTTGAGTATTTTTGAGTAACTTGTACAAAATTTGAATACACACACGAAAATCTAACACTACGACTCCCTATTTATATACAGTTGAAATAACCGTCAGCAACGATCATTTCATGTAACAAAGACAAATGGCAATCGGTGTGCCTTCGCCTTTTAGATACACTCCACGTGTCTCTCTTTCAAAAACACTATTCCCTCCTCTATTTGGATTTCAAAAATATCATTCGAAACGAGATCTCCGTAGAATTTTGTCGAAATGTTTCCAATACTTAGAAAAAATATTCAACTCCAAATAACCCTTGTTTTCGACTGATCTTCTTGACAAGAAACAAATTTCTGTTGAAATACTCTGGAAAGTCTTAATCTTTTATTTCCTTTACAAATAAAATCTAGGCGTCGAAATTAGGAGCCTACAATTTCCCCCTAAAAAATACATTTTCGACAAAGGAGAAGAAGCATTTTTTGACAACATAATTCGACGCCTTGACTAATTCGACGAAACGACTGTTCATATGACTTGACATTTTGTGACGTTAGAATCATCATTACACTTTTTCTGAAACGTCTTCTCAGCCCACGTTCTGAAATCTTTTCAATCATCACGATCCTAGTCCCTAGGAGATCGTGGGTCGAAAATAACTGCCACCGTCCAATCAGTCTATTAATGGCTAACACGTGTCCCATGATCTCTTCTCATTAAATGGCAACCCTTTGAATAGTAACCGCTTCAGTCCCCTTTTCTACTTATAAATAAGTGAAATTTCTCCTTAAGTCACTTTTTCCATTCTCTTTTATGAAAACCCACTTACTTCAGACAACTTCATCTTCTTCAGTTCTTCTCTAAATCATCTGTAAGTAACGATGTCTTCTTCCACAGCTCCTCAAGGAACCAACACCAAGAACAAATACTCCCAGAAATCCAAAGGTTTGCCACCAGTTCACAGAATCCTTGGTCCAAGCGTCGTGGGAAATCAACAATACGTACCAGAACCTCCCAATGAAGAAGAAAAAAGACGTATTTATCAATCACATATATTAATCCCCATCCTCATTTCTGGTAAATCCCATGCAATCCTAGGACCTTTGCCTGATTTAAAGTTAGATCCTTTAAAAGTAAAAGAATTTTTCCCAACTTATCATCGTTATAAACCAATAGATAATGGTGTTAGGCCTAGGACTGAACAACAAATAGCCATAGATGAAAAATCTAAGGTAGATGGCCAAGGGTTACCTTCGACTGTAGCCTCTAGGGATGCCATAAATCTAGAGTACATGAACAATTTTAGGATTTTTAGGTCTAGCCCCCTATCGAAAGACCCATCCGACTACTTATCTTGGTTAGAAAAAATAGAAGCAGCCAAATCTGAGGCTTGGAAATCCATGGCCATTTTCGACCTTATCCAGCTGTCGAAAGTAGGACCTGGATATTGTCCATCCATGCTTTTAGCTTCCCTTTACTTTTGGGATAGTACTTACAATAGCTTTCACCTTCCTTGTGGAATGATCACCCCCACCCTTTTCGACGTAGCTGCCATAACTAGTCTTAGTCCTCTTGGGGTGGATTATGATCCCAACCTCCTAGCTGACGATTCCATAGGTTTCGAAATTAGTAAAGCTGCCTTTACCTCCTATATCGCGTACTATCATGACAAGGCAGCTGTTGAAGTCTCTGACCAAGAGCACGTGGCCTTCCTTGCTCTCTGGCTGTCGAGATGTGTCTTCTGCTCCAGGTCTCTCCAGGTGGTGAAAAGATACATCACTATGGAAAATCAACTCCATGCTGGACACAAACTATGCCTTAGCAAAATTATCTTAGCCAACCTGTATGAATCCCTTGGCGAAGGAGTCACTCTACTGAAGACCATTAAGACGAAGGGAAGTCTTCTGTTGTCAGGACCATTCTGGCTCCTACAACTGTGGCTAAATGCCACATTCAAAGCTTCTCTTTCTAATAAAAACCCCGTAGACGAAGCTACTCTAAAAGATAGAAGGGTCGAAGAAACTAGGTTAGCACTGCTGACGCCCAATGATGAAGGTCTGAGCCTCCAACAAACATTCACTGGTTATGTTATGATGTTCGCCAAACGTCATAACTTCACACCTAATATGGCACCTTTGGCAAACAGAAAAATTGGACCATAATGGTTTACTAGGAAGTTTCCCCCTGAGTAGAAAGAACAAGAGGGGGAATCTCTTAATGAATGAGAATCCTTTCTAACCCCCAGGCTCCTAGCCTCCAGTATCAACCCATCAAAGCTAAAAATCTCACTTGTCAACTAACAACCCAATCTGGTCTCTCGACAGTTTGGATTAATTCAAATAAAACCCAAACCTCTTTTTTCAAAGAAAGGTTTGCTGATACACTACAACATGACCCATAATGAGGCTGAGTGTACGAGCCTGCTGGAGAAATAATCAGACTTGGTCGAAATCTAACCAGTGGCTTTCAAACCCAGCTTCCTCTGTACTAAAGAGTTTGATGACCGGTGGAGGGATTGCTATAATTCATAATTCTTCGACGTGCCTTCTTTTACTATTCAACTGACCAAAGCTTTCGCCCTTGTGCAGGACAAATCAAAGAAAGGTACTTCAAGACACCTCAAAGAAATCCAAGCATTCCAGAAGTACTTTGAAACTGCCTATAGACCCAATGAACTTAGTCTAACCATTAACGAAGCAGCGTTACTTTGAAAGAAAAATTTACAAGGAAACTAGATGAGTTAAAACTACCTTTATACGTTCGACTAGATCAACGTTATAAGTTAGCTTTTAATCTATATCCACCAAAGTTCCCTCCTCTACTGTCTACTGAACTTGGCGTGGCTTTTAGCCCACCATTTCCAGTCTGGTTCGTCTGTGGGAAATTTATGAAAAATCTTCGCCAAGACTGCCAAAAACGTGCTAAGCGAGTGGTTCCGACTAAGTACACTTTGGACAATTTCAAAGGCCACCTTCATATTGGCATAGAACACGTTCGTGTGGAATCTCCTATATATGAAGGTGTGGAATGGGAAGATATTCAACACTACTTCCTTTTGTTTATATATGTTTTCTTCTTCTTAGCTCACATTTAACTTTTTTCCTTTTTTCTCTCTTTTTTCCTAGCTATAAAAATTCCTGCTAAGAAATCGGCTATCGTCGAAAGATCAACTGCCGAAGGCGAAGAAGACCAAAAGGACACAACCAAGAAACCCGTGGCGAAGGTATGGTCTTTTCTTTTCCCTAATTGTTTTATTTTTCATTCTCGCCATCTAAAATGTATTAGCGAAATCCTTTTTGCTGGGAAGTCGGAAACCTCATTCGACACCAAAGAAAAGAAAAGAAGTGGAACCTGACATTCACGCTATTGAATCTGACGATGGTGACAATTCGCCTGACCAAGCTAAGCCTTTGAAGAAAAAAAAGAAACCGTCGAAAATCCAAAAATCCAAACCTTCTGCTTCCAGAGTATTGGAAATGAGTGCTCCTACTCCTCGCAAAAAGTCTGTTGAACAAACCACTCCAGCCCCAGCAGAAAGTGAAAACTCTAGTCTTAAGACTGAAATTCCAAAGGTATGTTCTTTTTCAAATTTCGACATTTACAACCACTTTCATTCATAATAAAATTTTGACTTATTAATTTTTCAGGTTCTTGTTGATACTCATGGACATCCTCTCATCCAAGTTCTTCCCAAAACAAGCAGCGATCCAACCTACAAACCAACAAGCCTCTCCAAGCCTTCCCCAAAGGATTCGACCAAAGAGTCTGCTACTAAAGTGAATCAGCCCACCAATGCTTCTGAGAAACTTCCCAAGATCATCACCACAACCCCATCTCCTGACGTGATCTAAGAGAAAGCTGGTCCTGAGGAAGATATTTTAGTCGATGTTGGTGGGGATACTGTGATGCCCAATGCAGAACTCACTATGGAAGGCGATCCTGAAGACAACTCCCCTATCAGCCAAAAAGATGATAATGAAGAGAAGGATGGGGATGTTGAAGCTGATGACGAAAAGGAAGAAGAAAAAGATGGCGAAAGGCAAACAACTCCAGAGGCTGGTGAAGGAAGAAAGGACGAGGAAAAACATGATGATCGTCCCAAAGCGGCTTCAACAAACACTACTTCGACCAGTTTATCTCATGAAGAACTTGAAAACTTGAAGGTGCAGAAACCACTGGAGTGTATGAAGGCTATGCTTAGTACACGCTATAACTTCTGTGACACCACCACCAGCGGTTCGACCACCTCAGAGACTCTTTCTGGCGAAAAATCCATGGATGAAGTGCTAACCCAGATTCGAGAAAAAATCCTCAACATAGACTTGTTTCAACTCCTAGAGAAAGATTCCTCTGCCCAGTTCAACCTAAAAAAAATCTTAAAACAAATCAATGTTCTGGAAGCTCCCCCTGAAGTGACTGATGTTGTTGTAGATCTGACCACACTGATTGACCTTGTGGTGGCAGATTTTAACCGACTTCGAGATTACTCGAAAAACTTGAAAATTAATCGAATACTCAACTTGCTGAATGGGATGCCGCCTCAAATTATACCATCAAGGTGACTGAACTGGAGAAGACTTCTGAACAAAACAAGAAAGAGGCAACAAGCTGCGATGAAAACATTCGCAAATGGGAGAATCAGATCAAGATCCTTAAAGGCAAAATTTCTCAGGCCAAAAAGCGCAAAGAAGAACTGCAAAAATTCAACCAAAACGAGATAGCTAAAGAGCTTGAAGTTGGGGTGCATCACGTCGAAAGAGCTCAAAAGCTTGGCAAATAAATCGAAGAACTTTCGACTAGCAAAGCCCTCTGCGAACATCGCCTTAAGATTCAGAGGTCCACGTTCGAGAAACTAAAGAAGTATTTCCCTGTTTGAAACTTGTAATTTTATTTGGCCCTTTGAGGCCTAATTTTGTAATGACTTTAAGCCATGTTTTTTGGCGAAAAGAATTTTAATTCACCAAGTTAGTTGTTTTCTTTGCATGATTATTTGACTTCTATCTTTACTTCTTACAATACAGGCTTATATTTTTTCAAATATTTCCCGTTTTTTTTTAGCACTCACTTATCTTTATCTAATTCTTCAACTTCGTATGCGCCGTTTGAAAACACTTTAATAATTTAAAAGGGCCCTTCCCATTTAGGGGACCATTTCCCCATAAATCTGTCTTTTTGATCCATGGGAAGAATAACTTTCCAAACGAGATTACCAATCGAAAATGTCTTGTTTTTCACTCTTTTATTATAGGATTTTTCACCCTTTCTTTTTGCCTTTTTAATAATTCTAGCGCATTTAACCTTTCTTCGTCTAAATCCACCAGTTCATCTATCATCATATTCCAATATGAGTCTAATGGAATTTCATGATGCCTTTGGACTCTTGTCGACTGTAAACATATCTCGACTGGTAGAACTGCATCATGACCGTATGTTAATCGAAAAGGTGTAGCAATTGTAGCTTCCTTAGGAGAGGTTCGACGGGTCCACAGAATTTGATCCAAAGTTTTGTGCCAATTCTTTGGCTTCCTTCCCACATGTTTCTTTATCAAACCAATTATAACCTTATTTGCTGCTTCGACTTATCCATTGGCTTGAGCATAGTAAGGCGTCAATGTGAGAAGTTTGAACCCCGTTTCTTTCGCAAAATCTTGCATATTTTTACCAGTAAAAATAGATCCTTGATCTGTTGTTATAGTCTCTGGGATCCCGAACCTATAAATAATGTGTTTTCGAATAAATTCGATCACAACTTCTTGATCCACATTTACTAAAGGTATGGCTTCGATCCATTTTGTGAAATAATCAACACCCACCAAAATAAACTTCTGATTTTTTGATGATGCTGGTCGGATTTCTCCAATCAAATCCAAAGCCCAACCCCTAAAGGGCCAAGGCTTTTCTATAGAATGCAACTCGCTTGCAGGAATGTGTTGTATTCCTACGTGCGTCTGGCATTCTTGACATCCTTTCGCGAATTCGATGCAATCTTTCAACATGGTTGGACAATACATTCCTTGTAAAAACAACAACCACTTCATTTTATGGCCTACCTGATGCGCACCGCATGCCCTACTGTGTACATTCGACAGGGCTATGTATGCCTCAGATTCACTCAAGCACTTAAGTAATATCCCCTCAGGACTTTTCTTAAATAATTCATTACCCAAAATAACATAACTCAAAGCTCGATACCTGATTTTCTGTTCAACTGTTCCTGTCAGATTTTGTAGATACTCTATTATGGGCTTCCTCCAGTCTTCAATTGTCGAACTATTTATGCTAAAAATTTCAAAATTTTCTTCGTCAGCGTATCCTAGCTTTATCGTTTCCAAATCTGATGGGGATAATCTAGCTGACACGACTCTTCCCCTAACCTCAATGGCTTTTTGTAGACTTTCCTTTGATATTTTGTAGCCAGAAGCAATTTGTGTATAGTCATTTGCCTCCTGGTTCTCTATTCGAGGGATATGTCGAATTGTTACCATATCGAATCTTTTCAAGAGTCGATTGGCTATTACAAAGTACATGATCAAATTTTCTTTGACACATTTGTACTCATTTTTTATTTTCTTTATGATTAACTCTTAGTCACCCATTATTTCGACTCGAGTTGCCCCCAATTCCAATAAAATTTCAAGTCCGGCTATCAAAGCCTCATATTCTGCCTCATTATTTGAACATAGGCCTTCGACTTTATACTTGAATTTTGTTGGAATTTTATTAGGAGAAATAATTTGAACTCCTATACCAGTTCCATTTTTATGACTAGAGCCGTCGAAGTATAACTTCCATGGTTCTAGTTCAAGGTAGTCCAAAGACTTTTCATTTATAGCGTGGTCGACTATGAAATCAGCCACCACTTGTCCTTTGACAGTTTTTAAAGGTAAGTATGTCAAAGAATACTCTGTTAATGCTAACGCCCACTTTCCAATTCGACTGTGTAAAATTGGTTTGGATAACATGTATTTTATAACATCGAAATGAGAAGAAACGAAAACATCCACTGGTTTTATATAGCGCTTCAATTTCATACATGAAAAGTATAAACATAAACACAATTTTTCGACTACACTATATCTAGTTTCCGCATCGTTCAAGACCCTACTGAGGTAATAAATGGCTCTTTCGACACCATTGTCATCCTTTTGAGCCAACATGCTCCCTAATGTCTTGTTCGACGTAGATATGTACAGCCTCATAGTCCTACTTCTACAAGGTGACATCAAAATTAGAGGATGCCTCAGGTAATCCTTGATTTTGTCGAAGGCATCCTGCTGGGGTTGCCCCCATTCGAAGTTTTCTTTTTTCAGTCAAAGTAGAGGGGAGAAGGCTTGCGTCTTGCCACTAAGGTTGGAGATAAACCTTCTGAGAAAGTTAATCTTGCCAAGTAGAGACTGAAATTCCTTCTTTGTAGATGGCGCTTTCACTTCCATTATTGCCTTGGCCTTATTTTGATTTATTTTGATCCATTTCTTGTGTACCACAAAGCCTAGGAAATCTCTCGCCTGCACACAAAACGCACATTTGAGAGGGTTCATCTTCAAGCCAAACTTCCTCATCCTTTCAAATGACTGTCGAAGATGGTCTATATGACTTTTTCCTGAAACAGACTTAACAACAATATCGTCAATATAAATCTGCATGAAAGTCTCAATGAAATCGTGGAAGATCGAATTCATTGCTCGCTGGTATGTTGCCCCAACATTTTTTAAGCCAAAAGGCATCACCACCCATTCGTAGGTGCCTAAGGCTCCAGGGCATTAAAATGTTGTTTTAGGAACATCTTCCTCAGCAATAAAAGTTTGTTTGTAACAAGAGTACCCATTAAGCATACTAAGGTACTCATGGCCTGCGGCAGAATCGACAAGCATTTCCGTCACTGGCATAGGATATTCATCCTTTGGGGTAGCAGAGTTCAAGTCTCGAAAATCAATGCATACCCTTAGTTTGCCATTTTTCTTTATTACTAGAACTATATTGGCAATCCATTCGACATACATGGTCGTGTGGATAAACTTGCATCTGAGGAGCCTTTCGAATTCTTATTTAATCTTTGAGAGGATCTCTGGTGCAAATCGCCTTGGAGTTTGCTTAACAGGTTTCCTCCCAGGCTTTATTGGTAGCTTTAGTTCGACCAGGTTCCTATCCAGACCGGGCATTTCGTCATAGTCCCACGCGAAACAATCCTTGAATTCCTTCAGCAACTGGACTATTTCAACCTTGAGTTGGGGGCTGACTTTTTCACTGATGTAGGTTGGTCTTTTTTCTTCCCCCGACCCCAAGTCGATTTCTTCGAGTGGATCCTGTGCCATCATCTTGATGTCTGCTGCTAATGGATCCTTCTCGAAGCCCAATGGCTCATCATCATAAATTGTGTCGAGCCTCTGGTTCTGCAATTCTCCCAGATCTTTATCAGGTGAATCTGGTTCAAAGTCCTTTCCAGGACCTTGTTGATCTGCTTCGATCTCGTTGGCTTCGACAGCCATATACTTTACTTCGGCCTCAAAGGCAGCTTTGAGCTTGTTCTTGGCTATATAAGCCGCAATTTCCTCAAGAACTAGTGACTCACTCATTGTCACTAAATCCGCTTCCCCAGCCAGTTGGCTGGATGTGTGAGGTTCCAAAAACATAATTTTCTTCGCCAACTACCTCTCTATCCCACTGAAACCCATGGGTGGGATAAAGGTATATGGAGCAGAAGGCGTTGTCAGTTGGCATCATATCAAACGTTGCAGGACTACAAGAAGCAAAATGAGCCAGATTTTTATCAAAGCTTTGCCTGTCAACCTGATTTATTTCAACCAAAAAGTAGCTCTGGTCTGCCTCTATATTCTCGAAAATCCCGTCTGCACGCCATATCGTTATTCTTTGGTGCATCGACGAATGGATGACACTTATGCCGTGTATTCATTCCTTTCCTAACAACAGGTTGTAATTTGCCTTGGAGGCAATTACCATAAACATTGTCGGCCTTCTGATGGTCCCGACTGTTAGATCCACCTGTATTACTCCCATGGTGGATCCTATTTTACCCTCGTAATTCGATAACACCATATTATGAGGTTTGGTGTCAGAATCATCCTTCCCAATCTTCTTGAGCATGTAGTGCGACATCAAATTGACTGCCGTGCATCCGTCAACCAGAATCTTGTTTACCCCTATGTTGTCCACCTTTCCTTTAATGAACAGGGGTTTTAAGTGACTCCTCATCGAATCATCTGGTCTCTCAAAGAATGCGTTTTGCTCTTCCACGCATCCGTTGTTAATAATGTAATAACAAACAGGCATGTGCCTGGCCGTTTCGACTTCCATGGTCTCTTCCTCATCTTCGACTTCCATTATCTGGTCATATTCCCTGGGGAGTACCGACACAACGTTGCACATCACATTGAAAGATGCTTCCGACCCTGAGTTGAAATCATCCGTCATTTCATCATCTCTAGTCACGTCCTCCTTCAAAGATACTTGTTCTGGGGAAACGAACGGCTTACTATCCTTTGATTCCTCTTTCTGATTTGAGGCTTGAACATTACTACTGGTTTCAGGTTTAGCCATTCCTGCAGCCTCCCATTTTGCTTTCTTTCGACGCTGATACCTTCTCCATTGTGATTTTGTCATAGGGTTCTTACCCTTGTAGTTTTCAGATGGGTAAGTCATCCTCTTATATTTTTGGAATTCTTTCCTATATGATAAGGAAGATTCCCTTTGTACTTCAAAATCTCTCCACTTCCCTTGGCCTTGGGCTTGCCGGATTGGATTAACCCATTTGTCATCTGGAGCCTTATTCGTGGGCTTGAATGTGTTAGGGTACCTTCCTCCTAACTTCTGCCTATTTTGGTCTCCTCTCCTGGGGTCGAACCTTTCTCCTCCTGCTGGTTGAGAAGGTTTCCAATTTCCCCTTCTTTTTGCCCTCTCTACTCCTTCTAGATTCTGTGCTGCCTTTTTGTCGAAGACGGCACTACAACGAGGACAGAGCATTACTTCAGACCTCTTTTTCTGACATCTGTGGATGAAATCTTCCAAGTTCTCCTCTTCTTTAGGGTATGCTAATTTGTGGTATTCCTCACGTCGACTCTCTTCGTCGACTTGCATCGAAACATTCTGAGATACCTCCACCATGTTCACATTGGCAGCTGTCTCTGGGGCAATGCTCAATTTGTTCAACTTCCAAGTGAGGCCTTCATTGACCTCGTGATCTTTCCGGACACGGTTGAAACCCTCAGAGGTTTCATTTGTTGGTACCTTTTGACGCGAACCCTTGGTAACCTGTTGGCTGATGAATCTGACAACCCTTTCCTTTGGATCCTCCATGGTTCTCCGGAGGAGGCCAACAGCATCCTGTTTGTAGGAACCTTCAGTAGTTCCTTTGTTAACCTGGACGAAACCATTAGTGGTCCCGTTATTGACTTGGGAGAAACCTTCAGTAGTTTCGTTGTTGACTTTAGCGAAACCCTCAGTAGTTTCGTTGTTGATTTTGGCGAAACCCTCAGTTGTTTCGTTGTTGATTCAAGCGAAACCCTCAGTAGTTTCGTTGTTGACGCCATCAGTGGCCTCACCAATGTAGTTCTCAATAATCTTTCCGTCAAGGTCTTCAGTGAACTTGACCATCACAGCCTAGTTCACGAAGTTATTAGTAACTTTGACCATGTCAGTTTTGTCGGCAGGATCCTCAGTAACCTCCACCATGTTCACATTACTGTCGAAGCCGTTAGAAACTTTGATTATATCCATGTTGTTGTCGAAGCCTTCAGCAACTTCGACCATGTTCACCACGGATGGCTCAGCGTAGTGGGCTTCCGCCACTTGCAAAGGGTTCGAATAAATCTTCATCTGAGGCTTCAACATGTCGTCGAATTTGAGCCTTCCTTCTCAGATTGCATTTTGTACTAGATCCATGAAAAGGAAACATTGAGACGTTTTATGACCCAAAAATTTATGGTATTTGCAAAAACCTTTCTTTTAAAGTTGTTCTAAAGGAGGTGCTTTAGCACCAGGTGGCACTATCATTTGGCCATCCTTTACTAACAGATCAAATATATTTCGTCACACTTTGTGACGTCGAACGTATAAGTTCTTTTGGGGAACTTGTCATTCTTCTCCGATTCGATTGGGTTTTTCCCATTCGACGGAGCCAAAACTTTGCAAGCATATGGCGGACCCTGTTTTAATTCCGCCAGATCGACCTCATGTTCATCGAAATTCAATGATTCGTCTTCGTTATCTTCCTCACAAACTCCGACATAGGCTACCCTTTCTTTTTTTATTCTTGTTAGCCCTAGCTTTTTCGGCTTGTAGTCGTTCGACCTGTCTAACCCTATCAGCCAATTGGGCCATGTCTCTTAAGTACTGGGTATCTAATTTCTTTCTAATTGAGTAATTGAGGCCACCCGCGGCCATTTCGACTAACTCATGTTCAGGCACCTGTGTAAAACACCTTGCTTTGAGCAACCTAAATCTATTCAGGTAGTCATCAATTGGCTCTGAGAACTTTCTCTTGACGCTAGCCAATTCCTTCAAACTTATCTTTGTTTGCCCCATGTAGAATTGTTCATGAAACAATCTCTCCAACTGGGTCCAGGTATGTATTGAATTTACAGGTAGTGTGGTAAACCAAGTAAAAGCATTTTTTGTTAGCAAACTTGGGAAATATTATACTTTCAAATTTTCATTATTTGCTATTTCGCCTGCTTCAAACAAATATCGTGCCACGTGTTTGATCGCCGATTCACTAGTATCCCCTGAAAAATTCGTAAACTTGGGAACCTTCCATCTTGGGGGTAAATCTGCCTGCAAGATATATTCAGACAAAGGGGAAGTATAACTGGGCCTCGGCAAGCCCACATTCATTCCATTTCGTACCATAATCCTTTCGACCATGGCTGCCAAATTATTTTCTGCAGGCATATCGTTATGTCACATTTGTTGTATAACATTATCAGCATTTCTGTTTCTATTAACTAATACTACCCTCGGTTCTTGTTGAATAGGAATTTTGACTCCTGGTTGTTCGACTACTCCTCCTTGGTTCAACACGTCCGCCTGAGGGATGTTTGGTTGTCTTTGATTTATGGTAGGTTCTTCTTCGACGACTACTCCTGGATTATGAATTACACGTTCCCTTTGGGGAGGTTGAGGGACACCAAAAACATCGGTGATACGCGTCATCTGCGCTGCCAATTGCTGGTTTGTTTGTGTAGTGTTTTGAATCAAGGGGTTAAATATAACCCCCATCTGTTGGACTAGCATCTGAACCATATCATGGTTGCTTTCGTCGATTTGTTGCCTTATTACTACTGCAGAATTATTAGTAATGTTTGGCATATATGTTTGATATCCCGTTCCTAAAGGTTGGCTAATCCTACCCATATGGTTTATACCAGAACTAGATCCTTGTAAAGGCGAAGTTACTATTACCGTTGGATCTGTAAATATTGATGACGCATTATGTAAACTTGCCATCACTGACGTGGGCATTCCATATGGCTGTTCTCGATTTAGTGGAGGCATGGGAAAACCGGATATATAAGGCCTGAACATACTCCCCGATGGAGGAGGGGTCATTTGAGAAATTTGGGGTCCTGTGGTAGAGAAATTAGGCGAACTCTGGGGAATTGAATGCGCAGGTGTCGAACCCGCTGTTGATGGCATGGCCTCTGATACTGGTATTGAGGTCGTATTTCCCCCAGTCGAAGGAATAGGGGGTGGCTCTCCATCATTTATGGAATTCTGATTGTTTGGAGGATTTGGATTTTCCATTCTTCTTACTCGTCTTCTTCTAGGTATTTCTTCATTATTTATGGCTATCTTACCACTTCTTAATCTCATACAACGAAGTGAAGAAGGTTTCGTAAGATTAATGTAAAAATAAAGGTTTTACGTTGTCAATAGCACAAGGTCCCACCAGGTGTGCCAATTTGTTTGCCTTGAAAATTAGCAAACAACCGCTGGTCTCCTAATTTATGAAAATTAGTTTACTTACAGGATCAACCATACAAATCCTAGGGCGATGTGCTTTAACAATTTCGACAACACATATGAAAATCAAACCTTGTATTTATTGTGTTCATCATTGTTTTCATAAAATGATATGATTTGGATGAAAACGATAACACTTTGTTCTTTAAAGAAATGACAAGAAACATAATAACAGTGCAGAAATAAATTGCAGAAATGTAGAATAAAATTGAATATGAATAACTTAAATTTTCATTGAAATGTAAAGATAAAACTGGTGTTTTTCCAAACGTACATTTTCTCAACGATGACTCTTTTCTCTCACACGGGTACTTTGAGTGTTTTTGAGTAACTTGTACAGAATTTGAATACACACACGGAAATCTAACACTACGACTCCCTATTTATATACAGTCAAAATAACCGTCAGCAACGATCATTTCATGTAACAAAGACAAATGGCAATCAGCATGCCTTCGCCTTTTAGATACACTCCACGTGTCTCTCTTTCAAAAACAATATTCCCTCCTTTATTTAAATTTCAAAAATATCAGTCAAAACGAGATCTCCGTAGAATTATGTCGAAATGTTTCCAATACTTAGAAAAAATCTTCAACTCCAAATAACCCTTGTTTTCGACTAATCTTCTTCACAAGAAACAAATTTCTATCGAAATACTCTGGAAAGTCTTAATCTTTTATTTCCTTTACAAATAAAATCTAGGCGTCGAAATTAGGAGCCTACACATGGTGAGATGTCTATCACACTAGACGATGTCTCGTGTTTGTTACATCTTCTGATCAGGGGGAGATTCCTCAATCATGGGAGAATGACCAAAGACGAGGCAGTCGAGATGATGTCGTGTTGCATTGTGGATATTGCGTGGGAAGACATTAATGAAGGTATCTTCCCTGATGGGTCTAGTGTCAGGCGAGTCCTGGATGCCATCATGGCGGAGGCACATGGGGCACTGTTGTACTAGAGACTGTGAGAACAAGATTTGGGTCTGCTATATTACTTCTAAGTTTTGATGATATCAAACGAGTATGTTTGTATGAACAATTTCGTAAGACTAATGTTTGTTACTTTGAGAATCTAACAAACAGGTTATGCTTCCGTTAATTGATGTGGACATAATGCTAAAAGAATACTTTGCCTATCCGTTGATGTACTAAATCTCTTCAGACGAATATGAAGATCATAGACTCTGATATAATATACAAAGAAAACAAGATCTGAAAATAAGAAGACTGAGGTCCTGATGAACGAGGTCCAAATGCTGAAAATTTTCGCTCTCTGATAAAAGTTCTGAAGACCCAACAAATAGTCTCTACTCATGCTTCAGCTAAATACTATCTGAAGCCTCTGATGATATGAAGACAATATTCTAAGTGAACAAGGTTCTGAAGACCAAGTGTTGAAGACTCCGAAGACGCTGCTCTGAGGACTCCAAGACTTGAAGATCTTAAGAATCAAGCTACGTTTTCCCTTCTTACTCATGCTCGCAGTAGCCTCTGAAGTTAAGAAGATTAGAAGACTAAGCAATGAAGTTCAAACGAAGATATCTTGGTAACTGTGCAAAAGTTCAAATGAAGATTTCTTGGTAACAGTGCCAACGAAGATATACTGACAAGACAGGACACAAAAGGTTTTATCTGTCCTCGCGCTTCTACCAAACTGCCGTCAATAGTCATGATTACTTTTGCAACGGCTACTTTTACTCGACTATAAAAGGACTTGAAGACTCAAAGAATGATAACGACCGCTCCGCTTAATATAACGCTCTATCTTGCTATTATCATTCTCAAAGTCATTTGGTTGTGCTGTAAAATAGTTTACATATTCAGCTTATGCTAGAAGCAATACGTTGTAAACAAAACCTTTTTCAAACTGCTGTTTGAAGATCCTAGAGAAAAACCTAGTGAGGTTAAAATTCTTAAGAAGTCTAGGACTAGTGAGAGTCTTAGAGGTTGTTCCTTAAGAGAGACCAGTGTGGGTTGATCTCTTGAGAAGTCTAGAACTTAAGAGTTTTAGAGGTTGTAGTTAGTCACCAACATTTTGGCTTGTGCATTGTATTAATCTGGTTGATTAGTGGATTAAGACCTCGATTGAGAGAGGCGAAATCACCTTGGCGGGTGAACTAGATTAACTTGAGAAATTCTCTAGTGAACTAGTATAAACATACAGTGTTGTCTCTTTCAAGTTTCATTAAGACAATCATTCATAAGTAAAGAGTTGTTAAAAAGGGGGTTAGTTGAAAAGAAAAGATTTTATTTTGAAAAACCAATTCAACCCCCCCCCCCCCCTTTCTTGTGTTTTTCACACCTTCAATTGGCATCAGAGCTTCGGTTCTGAGGTGATAAAAAGGTTGAGTTTTTATCGAGCACTTAATAGTGTTCAGTACCGATCCAAGTGTGAAAAACAATGGTTGCACCTGATCTAAATGTTACCACAAATGAAAGAGATTCCTATAGTACAAAACCTCATATCTTTGATGTGGAAAAAATTGACTATTGGAAGGACAGAATTGAAAGTTACTTTCTGGCCTTTGACTTAGATCTATGGGATCTGGTAGTTTATGGCTACAGTTACCCTGTAGATTCTGAAGGCAAAAAGATTCCCAGAAGTGCATTAGTAGATGCTCAAAAGAAGACTTACAAGAAACATCACAGAGCAAGAATGATTCTGTTAAATGCAATTTCATATACGGAATATGAAAAAATCACAAACAAAGAAACTGCAAAGTCTATCTTTGATTCCCTCAAAATGACTCATGAAGGCAACGCTCAAGTCAAAGAGACAAAGGCTCTTGCATTAATCCAGAAATATGAGGTCTTTAGAATGGAAGATGATGAATCTGTGGAAACTATGTTTTCAAGATTTCAGATGCTTGTTGCATGACTCAAATTTCTGGACAAAGGTTATTCTACAGCTGATCACGTCGAGAAGATTATCTAAAGTCTGCCTGTCAAATGGAGACCAATGGTAACAGCTTTGAAACTAGCAAAGGGCTTAAACAACATAAGGCTTGAGGAACTAATTAGCTCCTTAAGGAGTCACAAAATAGAACTTCAAGGAGATGAACCTCGGAAGAAAGGTAAATATATTGCTCTAAAGGCTAAATCTGAAAAGAAAAAGGCTTATAAAGCAGAGGAAGAATCTGAAGAAGATTCAGACGAAGATGAACTATCTCTCATATCAAAGAAGATAAGTCAACTATGGAAATACAGAAGGAATAAGTTCAGAGGACCAAGAAGAAAACCTGAGTATACACATCGTTAAAAGAAAGATTATGGAAGAGAAGTTACGTGTTTTGAATACAAGGAACCTGGACATATCAAGAGTGATTGTCCAAAGTTCAAGAAAGATGGAAAACCTAGAAAAGCTAAAAAGGGTCTTATGGCAACCTGGGATGATTCAGAGTCAGAAGAGGATTCTGATGGAGAACATGCCAATGTTGTATTCATGGCCAAGACCAGCACGAATGAAGTTCTATCAGAAGAAGAACTATCAGACTCTGATGTCAACAGAGAGGTACTTTCTCCCTTATCTCGTTCTGAATTAGAAATAGGATTGTTTGAACTTATGGATAGGTATCAACTTCTTTTAAGAAAACACAAAACTCTGAAAAAGACTTATGTGGTTCCTTCAGAAGATCTTACTAAAAGCAAACAAACTATTTTGGAATTAAACGAAAAATTGTCCCTCTTAGAAAAACCAAATGTTGTCTTAAAATGTAAAGTAGCTAAGTTAGAGGAAGAGATCACGTCTGATATAACTATCACTAATGAAGTTGTCAGATATGATAGAGCTTTTCAGCACTTCCTTGCTAAAAGCATAGATAGAAGTAAAATGGCTTCAATGATCTATGGAGTTAGCAGAAATGGGAGTAGAGGACTAGGATATTCAGGACCATCACAACCATATGATGAAACCAAGAATATAAAACTAATACCTCTATCTAAACATTTTGTGCGTGCCGATACCAAGCTAAAATGTTCAGAACCAGAAAGTTCTAAGTCTGTTATATCACAAACACAAACACGGAAGAAAACATCCAAACACAAATACTATGCACAAATACCACACTATTATTCTGTTGCATGAAAATCCAAAGGTATCAGAACCTCTGGAAAGGCTAATGTGAAAGGACCCACAAAATGGGTACCTAAGAATAAGATGATTTATGTTGCAGATATCCTTAATGGCGCCACTAAAACACCAATCATGGTACCTGGACAGCGGATGCTCACGACACATGACGGGAGAAAGGCATATGTTCCAAGATCTGAAACTTAAGCCTGGAGGTGTCGTTAGCTTCGGAGGAAATTAGAAGGGAAGAGTCATTGGCTCTGGAACTGTTGGTAATGGTAATCTTCCTTCTATAAATAATGTTCTATTAGTTGAAGGTCTAATGCATAATTTATTCTCAATTAGCCAACTTAGTGACAATGGTTATGACATTATTTTCAATCAAACATCCTGTAAGGCTGTCAGTCAAAAGGATGGATCTGTTCTGTTCAATGGAAAAAGGAAGAACAATACTTACAAAATTAAATTACCAGACTTAAAACACCAAAATGTAAAGTATCTTCTGTCTGTAAATAAAGAGCAATGGGTCTGGCACAGACGTATGGGTCATGTTAGCTTGAGAAAAATCTCACAGCTGAACAAGCTTGGACTTGTCAGAGGTTTGCCAAATCTGAAGTACTCTTCAGACGCTCTTTGTGAAGCATGTCAGAAAGGAAAGTTTTCAAAAACTTCTTTTAAAGCAAAGAATATTGTTTCTACCTCTAGACCATTGGAACTTCTTCACATTGATCTATTTGGACCAGTGAAAACTGCTTCTATCAATGGTAAGAAATACGGACTAGTCATCGTTGATGATTACAGTCGTTGAACATGGCTAAAATTCTTAAGACACAAGGATGAGTCATATTCTGTGTTTGCTTCCTTCTGCACCCAAGTGCAAAACGAAAAGAATTGCAAAATCGTCAAGGTCAGAAGTGATCATGGTGGAGAATTTGAAAAAAAAAAGATTTTGAAAAACTTTTTGATTCACATGGGATATCTCATGATTTTTCTTGTCCTAGAACTCCTCAACAAAATGGAGTTGTAGAAAGAAAGAACAGAACTTTACAAGAAATGGCTTGCACCATGATCCAAGAAACTGACATGGCTAAGCACTTTTGGGCAGAAGCAGTTAACACAACGTGCTATATTCAAAATAGAATCTCTATAAGACCTATCTTGAATAAAACTCCTTATGAATTGTGGAAGAATAAGATTCCCAACATTTCTTATTTTCTTCCGTTTGGATGTATTTTTTTTATGTTAAACACTAAAGAGAATCTTGGAAAATTTGATTCCAAAGCACAGAAGTGTCTGCTGTTAGGATACTCTAAACAGTCAAGAGGCTACAGAGTTTATAACACAGAATCACGGGTTGTGGAAGAATCAATTCATGTCAGATTCGATGATAAGCTTGACCCTGAAAAGTCAAAGCTAGTTGAGAAATTTGCAGATTTGGAAATCAGCTTTTCAGAACCTAAAGAAAAGGTAAAAGAAGTTAAAAGTCCAGAAGTCCCTACTCACAATATCATTGATGAATCTTCTAATACTCCACAACAAAAGAAAAGGAGAATCTCAACTTCACATCCTGAAGAACTAATTTTGGTTAGCAAGGACGCTCCCATCAGAACCAGATCAGCCTTCAAACCATCTGAAGAAATGCTTTTAGGATTGGTGTCTTTAATTAAACCAACGACAGTTGATGAAGCTCTTATGGACAAGGACTGGGTTCTGGCAATGGAAGAAGAACTTAATCAGTTCTCAAAAAATGATGTATGGGATCTCATTCCAAAACCTAAAGGTGTTCACGTAATCGGAACCAAATGGGTTTTCAGAAACAAGCTAAATAAAAAGGGTGAAGTCATCAGAAACAAGGCACGACTCATTGCACAGGGTTATAGTTAACAAGAAGGGATTGATTATAACGAAACTTTTGCTCCGGTCGCCAGAGACTTGAAGCAATACGATTATTAATCTCCTTTTCGGTAAATCATAACATCATCTTATACCAGATGGATGTTAAGAGTGCATTTCTGAATGGTTACATATCAGAAGAAGTTTATGTCAAACAACCTCCTGGTTTTGAAAACTCAGAAAATATAGACTTTGTTTTTAAACTTAAAAAGTCTCTTGATGGTCTGAAACAAGCTCCCAGAGCTTGGTACGACAGATTGAGTAAATTTCTTTTAGAAAATAACTTCACCAGAGGCAAAGTTGTTACTACTCTCTTCTGTAAATCATTCAAAAATGATATTCTTATAGTTCAGATTTACGTTGATGATATTATTTTTGGTTCTGCTAATCCTTCTCTATGCGAGGAATTTTCAAAGTTAATGCAAGCAGAATTCGAAATGAGCCTAATGGGTGAGTTAAAGTTCTTCCTGGGAATTCAAATTGATCAAAAACCAGAGGCTACATATATTCATTAAAGTAAGTACACCAGAGAGCTTCTGAAGAAATTCAACATGATGGATTGTAAAATAGCTAAGACTCCAATGCATCCAACTAGCATAATGGGGAAGGAAGAAGCAAGTGGTAAGGTTTGTCAGAAGATGTATCATGGTATGATAGGTTCTCTTTTGTATCTAACTGCTTCTTGACCTGATATATTATTCAGTGTATATCTCTGTGCTAGATTCCAATCAAATCCCAGAGAACCTCATTTAACTACAGTTAAATGAATTCTAAGGTATCTGAAAGGAACGACTAACCTTGGCTTGATGTATGAGAAAACATCAGAGCATACTCTTTCTGGTTACTGCGATGCAGACTATGCTGGAGATAGATTGGAAAGAAAGAGTACATCTGGAAACTATCAGTTCCTAGGAAACAACCTAATCTCATGGTCAAGTAAGAGACAATCAACAATTGCTCTCTCAACAGCAGAAGCAGAATACATATCCGCTTCCTTATGCAGTACGCAGATGTTATGGATGAAAAATCAGCTAGGAAATTATCAGATACACGAGAGTAACATTCCTATCTTCTGTGATAATACTGTTACTATTTGTTTAAGTAAAAATCCAATCTTACATTCTAGGGCTAAACACATAGAAATAAAACACCATTTTATCAGCGACTATGTTCAGAAGGGAATTTTATGCTTAAAATTTATTGATACAGACCATCAATGGGCTGATATCTTTACAAAACCCTTGGCTGAAGATAGATTTCAAATTATTTTAAAGCATCTGAAAATGGACTATTGCCTAGAATAAGAAGTGTGTCAGAATCGAACGTGTTTAGTCAGAGGAAGTAACTATTTAAATCATCAGAACCACTTTGGTAAGAAGTGTCTCAGTTCTGATGAATACTTTTGGGTTGTTCATATTCTAAAGTCATTATAACGTGTCATTTAATTATAAAATAAGTTTTGCATTATATCTAAATCATTACATTTATCCAAATCAAATGAACAGTAATTTTCTTGAAATTGACTTAAAACATTATTAAATTCATTTACTAATCCCCTGTACGGTGTCTATACCCTTAATTTTCAAAAACATTCTAAATACTCACTCGAACGGTCTTATTTCTACTCTCACTCGATTAGAAACCCTAAAACCCCAAATCGTCTCTCTCTCTCTCTCTCTCTCCTTCAAACACTCAATCACCGTCTTCATCTTCTCTGATCTCAGCCTTCATCATGATGAACACCATTCAACAAGAAACTGTTCGCTTCTCCAAAGAATTTGAAGCAACACTGAATCCCTCTCAGGAATTACCCTCTTCATCCATCGCACCTTCTACAACTTCCGCGACCACCGCAATGATCACGTCGACTTCATCATCCCTTGCCACGATCGATGCAAACCATGTGACACAAAGAAAACCCTCAGTTACTTGTGTTATTCATGCAGATAAGCTAACCGTTCTCAAGGAACTAGATGCTGACTTTGACAATCTGCATGCAAATGGGTTTGACCTGAATGATCAACTAAACACTCAAGGATGGAAAAGTTATTTTGACAGACTGAGAGGTCCCACATACGAAGATCTAGTAAAAGAATTCTGGAGACTAGCTGAAACTGACGATCTTCATGTTGTCTCCTTTGTTATGGAACAAAAGATTATTATCACTGAGAAGTCAATCTCAGATCTGCTAGGAATGAAGTTCTTGGAAGGAAAAAGGGTTTATAGAAAGACCGAGAAATCTGACTCTGTCATCAACAAAGCAATTTTAAAAAATTATCAATATGGGACAACAGAGTATAAAAGCAAGGATTTGCGTGATAATCTGAGGATTTGACATAAGATTATTCTCGGGTGTATCAATCCAAGACCTTCAAAGAGTGCTGCTGACTTCTTTAATGCAAATCAAAAGTACATGTTGTACTATGTGTACAAGAATGAGAAAATGTGTCTACCATCAATTATGTTCTACTATCTAAGGGATATGGTACACAAGACAAGAACAACAGCCTCGCCAGAAAGGAAGATTGTAAACTACATTCCCTTCGGAAGACTTCTCTCTGATATCTTTGTTGAAAGTGACTTAGTGGAGTATCTAGTCAAAGAAGCCAAATATACAGAATACCTGACTGCAAGCATAGGAGAGGCTTTCAATGCTGTTAACCTTAAGCATATGAAAATGGTCATAAATATTAAAGTGCAGCCCTTGTCTATTTCTCACGACACTGTGATAAAAAACAGACTTCCAGTAACAGACTATCCCATCTATCACATAGGAGATAATATAAATACAATTCATGGATTCGTTGCCATAATGAGAGAAGAAGGACATGACATGACCAAATTCAGAATTGAAGATGTCGTTTCAAAACCTAAATATATTACCAGGAGTAAGAGGAGGCAAACTGAAGAAGATTCTGAGCCTAAGAAAAAGAAGAAGGATAACAAAGCTGAATCATCTAAGACTTGCACTCTACAGTCTCTTCTTCTTGGGAATACCAGTAAGCCTGTTATCAATACTTCTGTTTCTTTGAATGTTATTGCGCCCTCATCATCTCAAGCTACCTATATTCCCACCTCAAATCAACAAGTCAGCTTCAAGCCACCATCTTTTTCAATTCCACCATCACCAATCTCTATTCCTGTAAATCCACAAATTTCCTTTCCATCAATCAGTACACCTATCCAATCCGAAACAATTCCTACATACACTTCATCAACAACCGCCTCAATCATCCAACCAGATATACATGTCTCACCGATGTCCTACGCTTTTCATCAGAAAATCGTTGTTGAATCCTCAATTCAACACTCTGATCTTCCATCTCCAAACTCTGAACCTCTCATGGTTTCAGTTACTCCAGAGGTATCTTCCCCTACTGATCAACAAACGACTGAACATGTTCTTACTGAGATTGTTTCTCAGCCAGCACCGTCTGAAACCAACTCTGCTGAACCTGACCTTGCCTTAGTCATCTATGATGTACCCCTTCCAACAACCCTTGAAGAATGCATTATTCAATTCCGTAACAAGGCGTTAAAGAAGGTTACAAAGTTAAGAGCAGAAATGAACACAAGTGTCAAGCCTCTAGAGCTTGAAAATTCTTGTCAAAACTTCCAGAAATGGTTGGCTTCTGAACTTGCGAAAATTACAAGCTTCTCAGACGCCACTATAACTGCTGGAGTTCAGCTGGCAAAGGAAAAATCAGAAGCTAAAGAACGGGTTAGGAAACTCAAGTTTTTGGCCACAAAATAGAAAGAAGCTGAAGAAAAAGCTGCTGAAGAAGCAAGACTTCTAGCAGAACAGGATGCTGAAGAAGCCAGATTGGCGCAAGAAGCTGAAGCCACAGAAAAGGCCAAGCAAGATGCTGTAGTTGTTTCCTCATCTGTCCCTGCTGTGAAGCGTTTGGAGAACGCATTTGAAGAAATCATAGGAGAACAACAGAAATCCAGAGAAAATTTTGAAGAACAAAAGACTGTCAATGCAAATGTCCAGAGCATGCTTTAGAATATTTTGGACAAGATGTCCTCTGGAAGCACCCAAGCTCGTCTGTGTTTCTTTTGTTTTAAAGATTCAAGATCTTTGTTTTTCACCCTTGAACACCAATTCTTTTTTATCATGACAAAAAGGGGGAGAAGTAATGAATGTGATATTTTGATTCTCATAGTCAATTTCTGAAAAACAACATTGTTTACATGCTAACAACTGTTATCTCTATTAGCTTATTTTTCTTTTCAGGAATTCTGATCCGATTCAAATGTCATAAAGTTAGTTTTCATAAAATTAGAACTCTGTTGAAGAAATTAAAATTGAATCAAGATTACGATGATTTCAGTATCTGGCCTATTGAAATCAGGGGGAGTCCATCCACAGAAATTCACCAAGTCTAAGACTCAGAGGGAGTACCTCATATGAAGGATAAGCATTCCTTAAAATCTTTTATTAATCTTGCATTATGTACAAAATTGTGTCATCAAAATACTTAGTTTTGTCAACATCAAAAAGGGGGAGATTGTGAGAACAAGATTTGGTTCTGCAATATTACTTCTAAGTTTTGATAATATCAAACGAGTATGTTTGTATGAACAATTTAGTAAGACTAATGTTTGTTACTTTGAGAATCTAACAAACAGGTTATGCTTCCGTTAATTGATGTGGACATAATTCTAAAAGAATACTTTGCCTACGCGTTGATGTGCTAAATCTCTTCAGACGAATCTGAAGATCATAGACTCTGATATAATATACAAAGAAAACAAGATCTAAAAATAAGAAGACTGAGGTCCTAATGAACGAGGTCCAAATGTTGAAGATTTTCGCTCTCTGATAAAAGTTCTGAAGACCCAACAAATAGTCTCTACTCATGCTTCAACTAAATACTATCTGAAGCCACTGATGATATGAAGACAATATTCTAAGTGAACAAGGTTCTGAAGACCAAGTGCTGAAGACTCCGAAGACGCTACTCTGAGGACTCCAAGACTTGACGATCTTAAGAGTCAATCTATGTTTTCCCTTCTTACTCATGCTCGCAGTAGCCTCTGAAGTTAAGAAGATTAGAAGACTAAGCAACGAAGTTCAAACGAAGATATCTTGGTAACAGTGCAAAAGTTCAAATGAAGATTTCTTGGTAATAGTGCCAACGAAGATATACTGACAAGACAGGACACAAAAGGTTTTATCTGTCCTCACGCTTCTACCAAACTGCCGTCAATAGTCATGATTACTTTTGTAACGGCTACTTTTACTCGACTATAAAAGGACTTGAAGACTCAAAGAATGATAACAACCGCTCCGCTTAATATAACGCTCTATCTTGCTATTATCATTCTAAAAGTCAATTGTCTGTGCTGTAAAATAGTTTACATATTCAGCTTATGCTAGAAGCAATACGTTGTAAACAAAACCTTTTTCAAACTGTTGGTTGAAGATCCTTGAGAAAAACCTAGTGAGGTTAAAATTCTTGAGAAGTCTAGGACTAGTGAGAGTCTTAGAGGTTGTTCCTTAAGAGAGACCAGTGTGGGTTGATCTCTTGAGAAGTCTAGAACTTAAGAGTTTTAGAGGTTGTAGTTAGTCACCAGCATTTTGGCTTGTGCATTGTATTAATCTGGTTAATTAGTGGATTAAGACCTCGATTGAGAGAGGCGAAATCACCTTGGCGGGTTGACTAGATTAACTTGAGAAATTCTCAAGTGAACTAGTATAAACATACAGTGTTATCTCTTTCAAGCTTCATTAAGACAAACATTCATAAGTAGAGAGTTGTTAAAAAGGGGGTTAGTTGAAAAGAAAAGATTTTATTTTGAAAAATCAATTCAAACCCCCCTTTCTTGTGTTTTTCACACCTTCAGAGACATCGTCGGAGGATGGGGGAATTGATGGCTGATGAGGCAGAGCAGGCAGAGGAGGTAGAAGAGATGTTGTCAAACACACACAATAGTAGTATGTTATTATTTTGTCGTAGTACTATACTCTCTTCTTTATTTTTACGATTTTATTACATTTTAGATCTCGATTGTACGACATTTTCCACTTATTTTGTTATATTATTTTTGACACACCAAATATTAGTCTCTTATTATTTTGTACGCCTATTTTTTTATTCGAGATCATGCGTCATGCTTCATCTGAAAACAAATACACAACTTATAATGAAAACTACCTATTCTGATACACTTCAGAGATGTATCTCCGGAATATTATTAGAGATGCATCTCCGAAACAATTCAAATGTAAATGGTTTTTGAGTGACATGTTTTGAATGTTTAAAATGGTTTCGGAGATGTATCTTCGGAATATGTCAATGTTTATTCAGGAATAGGTGCGTCCAGAGATGCATCTCCTGAATCTAGGGCATTTAAATAATTTTGCTTGGTGCTTAAGAACTACCTAGCGTGCCATAAGAAATTCTATGATTTAAATGTGGTCGAGTTAAGTTTTTGTTGGATTGAATTGGTCCAGCCGAACTGAACCGCTTCGAGCCAATAGAACCTGGTAAATTCTTCTCAGTTGACCCGACAATCGTTTTGACCCAACCGCATGCAAGCGATTACCGTGGATCGGACGGATTAGTGCGATTTATTCAAAATCTGTCCACCCTTACTCTCAACAAATGTACCTTTTCTAACTCATAGTTCCTATATGTCAGCCAACTAACCAATTCAACTATACTAGCCAGACTAATATACTATTTTATGAAAATATTTTGATGACAATATCTATAAAAATAATAACACAAACATTATAGTTATAAAATAAAATTAATTATGGAAAAATACATAAATTGCATTATTTAATTTATTTCATAATTTTTACAAAATGTCAACATGATTTCACTAAACTCACCTATTCCTTATCGATAACACAAAACTTATACCATTCATGCTTATCAAGGCTGGTTTTAGACCCGTGCAACCAGACCTGTTGAACAGGATCTCCAAAATGTGGGGGCCTCAAAAAAAATTTATAATAAAAAAACATTTTAGTTATATATATATATATATATATATATATATATATATATATATATATATATATATATATATATATATATATATATATATATATATATATATATATATATATATATATATATATATATAACATATTCTATCATAATGTCATTTTTATGTAAGAACATGAAAATGAATTTCAACCATTAGATTTTAAAATAAATGGTGGAGATTATGTATCATTTTTTCTCTCTCTCTCTCTCTCCTCCATCATTTATTTTAGGGTTAATACCTATTTTTCCCCTGCCATATGGGCGTGTTTTGAAAAATCCCCCTGCGAAAAAAAAAGTTGCAAGACTAACCTTAATAAATTTTAAAAGTTTTGATTTAAACCTTTGTCAGGCCACATCATCAAAAATGCTTATGTGGCAATCATTTTTTTAATTTTTAATTGCCACATCAATTAATGAGGACATGCAATGACTATTTTACCCTCAAGCACTTTTCTTAAAAAAATATCCAGATTTTTGGACGTTTGGGAAAGGTCTCATATCAAACCCTAACTAATACGGTTCTTCATCTTCCTTAAGGTTCTTCATCTTCATCTTCCTTAAGGTTCTTCATTTTCGTGTGTAAGTCAACTGCGTATCGTTTGCATTCCAACATCCGAAAGAGTTGTTGTAACAAAACCTGCAGAATACTGATTTTGAAAGGTACGTACTATTCTCAAAGTTTCTATTCTCATCCAAGTACAATAATGTGGTCCCAACTGAATATCTTTCTAACAACATGTACGGTTTATTCTTTGTATTCTGCAGATATGGGCGTGTTTAGTATAGTATTTCACCATGGGGGAAATTTTGTTCAAGACAGTCATACGTATTATAGAGGGGGTAGGGAGACAATTGTTGAAGGGCTGGACGAAGATAAATGGAGCTTTTTTGAAGGTGTTAGTCTGGTTAAAGATTGGGGATATGAAGGTTTTAGGCTTTGGAGAAAGATTCCTCATATGGACGAATGTTTTACAAATGTTGTTGATGATGCACAAGCTGTAGAAATTGCAAAGCATTGCATGTCTTGTAAGGTTGATGGCCATCTATGGGTAGAGCATGGTGTAAAAGACATGATGACCAAGGTGCTTCATCCTGATGTGGATGACTTCATGACTTCTAGTCAAGATGATAGCACTGATTCTGATGTTGATGTTGGACAATGTTTCGATGACAGTGAAGAGGAAAGAGCATGTGAAGTAGAAGAGGAAGAATTTGAACAAGTGCAGGTAGATTATCCAGCTAGTGGGAATAGGGTGGATGTCAATGGAAAATCACTGAGAGTCAAGCTTTGTGCATCCAAGAACCCAAATAAGATGAAATCAAGGAGCAAGGTAAAGAAGCTGAATCTTTTGGTGCCCAAAAGGGTCTTAGGATCCTGTTCACAGAGGAATGCAACAAACTATGAAGATGTGGATTATGCTAGTGAGGAACTTGATAGTTCAGATGCTGATGAAAGTGACATGAATGACAAACCTACTAAGCCAAAGTATGAGAAGTTCAGATCAGAGCTGCTTAACAAAGACTTTCAATTCAAATTAGGTATGGAGTTCAAATCTCTTTCTGAATTTAAAGATGCTATTAGAGAATGATCAGTTTTAAATGGTAGGGAGTTAACTTTTGTTAAGAATGAGAGTTATAGGGTTAGGGTTGAGTGCAAGGGCAAATGTGATTTTTTAGCCTTGTGTAGCAAAGTGGGGGATAGGCACACTTATAAGATAAAGACTTGGGTGGGGACCCACACATGTGCTAGGGTATTAAATAACAAGTCTGCCAATTCCAAGTGGGTCTCTAAGTTAGTGGTTGAAAAGAGGAAATCACAAGGGAAAGTAAAAGTTTCTGAGATAATGTCTGAACTAAGGAAGAAATTTTCAGTAGGCATAACCAAAGGGAAAGCTTGGAGAGCTAGATGTATGGCAGAGGAAATAATTGAAGGAGATGCAAAGGAACAATATAATATGTTATGGAGTTATGCAGCTGAGTTGAGAAACCACTGTGTTGGGAATACAGTCAAGATAAGTACAGAGAGACCACATCCAACACTACCACCAAGATTTGGGAGATTTTATTTCTATTTTGATGGATGCAAGAAAGGGTTTACCAAGGGTTGTAGACCCTTTATAGGGATAGATGGATGTCATCTTAAGACACAATATGGAGGACAGTTATTAATTGCTGTAGCAAGGGACCCAAATGACCAATATTATCCTTTGGCATTTGGTGTGGTGGAGACTGAGACAAAGGAAAGTTGGAGATGGTTTATGCAATTGCTTATGGAAGACATTGGAGAGGAGAGAAAGTATGTTTTTATTTCAGACCAACAAAAGGTACATAGTGTGATATGTTATGCATTTTTATGAAGTTAATATGTTTATAGATTCAAACTAATGTTATATTATTTTGTTGTTTGTGTGCTTCTGGTTTTAGGGTCTTGTTAGTGTCTTTGAGGAGATGTTTGAGCGAATTGAACACAGGGTTTGCCTGAGACACTTGTATGCAAACTTTAAGAAGAAATTTGGTGGTGGAGCTGCCATTAGGGACCTTTTAATAGGGGCTGCAAAAGCAACATACTTCCAGGCTTGGGAGAAGAAGATGAATGAGCTTAAACAACTTGATAAGAAGGCATGGGATTGGTTAATGGGAGTGCCAACAAAACTGTGGTGTAAGCATTCATTTTCATTCTACCCTAAGTGTGATGTTTTGATGAATAACTTGAGTGAATCTTTTAATAGTACCATTTTACAAGCTAGGGATAAGCCAATACTCACTATGGTAGAATGGATTAGAAACTATTTGATGAATAGGATTGCTAATAGTATAGTCAAGCTTGATAAGTGGAAGCACAATATGATGCCTAATCCTAGGAAAAGGCTAGATAAGGAAACACTATTAAGTGGAGAATGGCTGCCTACATGGAGTATGGGTGATTTGTGGTAAGTCCACCACCCATATAATGGGCTGCAGTTTGTTGTTGATGTAGGGAAAAAAACCTGCACTTGTTGCTTTTGGGATCTTGTAGGCATACCTTGTGGGCATGCTGTTTCTGCATTGCAATATCAGAATTTAGATCCTGAGAAATATGTTGACCCTTGCTATATGAGGGAAGCTTACAAGACATGTTATGAAAACAATGTCAGTCCTATCAATGGTATGGACATGTGGCCTACTATGGATGCTAAAAACTTGTTGCCACCACAATACAAGAAGGGCCCTGAAAGGCCTAAGAAACTGAGGTTTAGAGAGCTGGATGAGACTGGTTCAAGGATGAGGAGGGTAGGTGTATCATATAGATGCACAAAGTGTGACAAATTTGGCCACAATTCAAGGAAGTGTCAAGCTAAGGAATAAGATCCTAATGCACTGAAGAGAAAGGTAAGGTGTATCATGTAATGTTTCTGAATTATATGTTGATGTAAATGTTTTCTTATATATGTTTCTGCATTATGCAGAGAAAGACACCAAGGACCAAAGCCTCTACAAAGCCTGATGCACCACAAACATCTACTGCACAAGCTGATGGAAATGTTGATGACCCAGAGTTAGATGCATTGCTGAATGAAATGATGAGTCTTTATGAAGAACAACAATCACAACTTGTTAATCCCACACCTGAACCAAATGATTCACACCCTGTTGCTACACAAGATTCACAAGCTGCTGCTACACAAGATTCACACCCTGCTGCTACACAAGTTTCAGAACCTGTTGCTACACAAGTTTTATGTATTTGTGTGATAATTGTTATCTATCCAACTTATTAGTTATGTTCTTGTTCTTTTATGTTCTTGTTATCTTAACATATAACAGTGCAATATTCCAATAAAAGCAATAAAATCATATAACATAAACAACAACTAAATTTATTCACGCAGAAATGTACACGAATAAGTTACATAAACAACAACTAAAAGCAATACAATCAGATAAGTTACAACAAAGTTACAATCACTTCAGTTACAACATAACCTAAGACAGAAATGAACACATATACAAATTAAAGCAACTAAAACATAATTCATCTTCTTTGTTAACCCATCAAGCTTTTTCTTCATTTCTTCCATCTTGGTTGTAATATCACTCAGTTGAACTGTTCCTTCATCAGAGTAGCTGAAAAACTCACCATCCCAGTGAAATGCGTTGCAATCGTCACCTTTACCCCAAAACTTACATTTCCAATATTTTCTCCCAGGGTTTGAAACCGATTTCGATACAAACATCTTCATGGAGACATTGTGGCCACATTTGGGAGTTAATCTTCCATTGGAAGATAAGCTTGAGTTAGACGAAAATGGTTGACTATCGTAGCTGGATTTCATTGACGAAAACGAAAAAAGAAGGAAATGGATAGGGAAATGAAATAAGAAGAAAAAAGAAGAAGACGAGAAGAAGACAGAAAAGAAAACGAAGGAGAAGAAAACGTAGAAGATGATGGGTTAGGGTTTTTTTTAAGAAAAGTGCTTGAGGGTAAAATAGTCATTGCATGTCCTCATTAATTGATGTGGCAATTAAAAATTAAAAAAATGATTGTCACATAAGCATTTTTGATGATGTGGCCTGACAAAGGTTTAAATCAAAACTTTTAAAATTTGTTAAGGTCAGTCTTGCAACTTTTTTTTTCGCAGGGGGGTTTTTCAAAACACGCCCATATGGCAGGGGGAAAAATAAGTATTAACCCTTTATTTTAATAATGGAGGAGAGAGAAAAAATGACATATAATCTTTATCATTTATTTTAAAATCTAATGGTTCAAATTCATTCTTATTTTCTCACATAAAAATGACATTAACCAATTTTTTATTTAAATACTACTTAATTTTACAAAAACTGCAAAAATGATTCAATAGTGATTTGAACCAGCGTGCTCAGCATACATTAAAATTATATGAACCACTGCGACCAAATCACATATTTTCTAATACTAATTACTTAATTAAAACTTATTTGCCCATTCAATTTTTAAAAAATAAAATTTTAAATTATCATTCAAACAATTATAATGAAAATAATACATTGTTATATATTATTAATCATTGTTTTTTACTTATAGAATTATATATTGTTATATTTTTTATTTTTTTATAATATTTTAAAAAATTAGTAAGTTTAGTATTATTTTTATTTAAGTTATTATGATTAAATAGATAATAAATTAATAATTTAAATTATTAAGTTTAAATTATTTTTGAACAATCTATCTTAAATTAGTTTAGCATATAGCATATTTTTTATAATTTTTTTAATTATTTTAATTTTTTCATGTTACTATATCAATTTTAATTAAAATATTAAAACTCTTAACATAATATATTAAAATTTTGAGAATGTCATAATTTTATGAATATTTTTTTAATATAAATTTTTTAATGTTTATATTTGTATTTAATATGAATTGGCACATAGTTTGATTTGATCTAATAATTGTGAGAACGACAAAAAAGATATGAGAGATATTCTCACATTTTGCAATTATAATTTTTTAATTGTTGTTTATTAATTAAAATACTTCATTATTAACTTGCATTAACCGTTCAATGAATTACTTTCTTTTACTAAATAATAATAATTTCTTTTATTACGGATGAACTTCACATAAAAGATACAAAAGTCATATTTAAATAAATTAAATTATATTTGAAACATTTATATATGATTCATTTTTTATTTAATTTTTAATGCTATTTACAATTTTAATAAAATACGAATTTTTTTATTTACTTATATCTTTTTAGGGCCATTTTTAAAATTACAACACGACCTCCAAATAATTTGAGACGACCCTAATGCTTACTTGTAATGTCATTGCAGACATGCATGGCCTATGAAATTTCATGAATAAGATAGTTACACTTATACTATTTTTCCTACAAGTGTCGTGTCTTTTTACAAATATAAATTTATGATGGAAAACTTTTACTTTGAAGATTATAGGTGGGACAAGGTTCACAAAAATGGGACTTTGTAAGTTATATTGTTGTGTTGATGTGTGACCATCATAATGATGTGACACCCTGTTAGGGTTATTGACAAAGTTTAGCTTTCAAATATCACGAACAATTTTTGTCATTCATTTCTTAATAATTTTGGTCTCTTATGTTATTATTATTTTAGCAAAATACCCTTTTTGGTCCCTTAAGTATATTCCCTGGTTCACTTTGGTCCCTTAATATTTTTTCGTGCGATTTTGGTCCTTTAGTTGTATAAAAGATGCAAAAGAGTCCCTTCCGTCCATTCGATGCAAACGGCCGTTTGTTTTGTCCACCTGGCGTCTGAGTTGGCATCGTGGCACCTTCTTCTTTATATCATCTTCATCGTTTCACTGTTTCTAGAAGAACTTGGTTATCTTCATCGCTCCATTGTTCCATCGTGGCACCATTGTTGTTTTCTTCTTCGTTTCATAGTACGTATTGTCTTCTTCTTCTTCTTCATCGTTCTAAATGCTTCAAGATGAAAGTTAGCCATGGCCATTCGTTTCTGAAGGAGAACAAATCTGAAAGTGGACATTCATGTGTTCAAAGTTGCTCGCGAGTTGTACCGTTGTGTCTTTGTGGAGGTGAGACAGTGCTTCGTAGGGCAAACACTGAGAAGAATTTCGGAAAGAAATTTTGGGGTTGTCCCAATTATAAGGTAAACTCTAAATTTTGTTTGAGTTAAAATCTGGTAAAAATATGATTTTGATTCATATCTATTTCGCAGGGGTCCTTGCAAAGAGGATGTGGTTTTTTCATTTGGTTCCATGAAGAATTAGCAGAAGACACAAATCAAGCTTTGGTGAATAGATTGGAAAGCTTATCAAAGGATTTTGAAAAATTGAAGTTTAGAAACGAAGAACTAGGAAAGGTTGTGACTGAAATTCAAGTTCAACTGAACAAGATGTGGAAGTGGAAAATTATGTGTTTTGTAATGTTATGTGTACGGTTTTTTAGGATGCTTTAGGAGTGGAAATTTATGTGACAAATAGTGTTGGTTCTTGGATTGGCTAGAATTTTGGTAAAAGAAAGTTGTTCAATGTTGAAGTCACATGGGTGATGTCTTAACATTGAGTCTTAACATTGGTTTGTGTTAAGTGTTTAACTTGTTGGAGTTATGAAGTCTGATGTCACATACGATGTCATGACATCAGGTTTGCAGAAGATTAATAACATCAGGTTTAGTGATGTTGTTAGGGTTTGCGTTTTAGCTGGATTTTGAGACAGCTGGTAGAGTAATTGGATGCGGATATCTTGGGATAGATATTCTCTGTTGCATAGAGATTTGATGCAGATTTGTAGGGAGGTTTAAAGACTGAGATTTAAAAAGATTTTGGGGATAAAATCTGTTTTGAAGATTCAGTTTTAAATAACAAATCAGGTCAGATATTGTAGCAGGTCCAAGACCAGATCATATAGCTATATAATGCGCATCATTCCTGAAGGAAAAGTAACGAAGAAAAAGAGCTAAAGACTGAGTGTCGTTGTGTCTTTGTGTTTGTAAACCATTCGAGTGTGAATTGGTATTGTTGTTTTGAGTTGTTCTTGATCAAAGCTGTGAAGCAGAATCAAGTAGTGTTATTCAAAGTGTGTGATCTTTGAATTATATCACTGAAGTGATTTAGGGATTGAGTAGTGTTCTCATACCTAAGTGGTCTCTTAGGTAGAAGGTTCATCAAGTAGAGTTTAAGTTTAGGAGATGTCAACTGGGTTGTTGAGTCTGTAAATTAAATCTACTGATAGTGAAATTCATCCCTGGCTTGGTAGCCCCCAGACGTAGGTAGTTAAACCGAACTGGGTGAACAATTCTGTGTATGTTTCTGTTGCTGTTTGTTATTGTCCATTGCAGAGTGTGTTGTTGTGACATTAAGTGTGACATCACATATCTGGTACCAGAATTTCAATTGGTATTAGAGCAGGAATCATGTCTGTCTCTGGGTGAGATCTAGGGAAGTTACTTTCTGGTGTAAAGATGGACAAAGAAGTTGGAGGATTTGTCAACATACCCCCTATTTTGGATGGCTCGAATTATGATTATTGGAAGCCAAGGATGATCACCTTTTTGAAATCCTTGGACAGCAGGGCTTGGAAGGCTATCATTAAAGAATGGAAAGCACCTGTTGTGTTTGAAAAAGATGATGCTGGGAAAGATAAAGAGGGCACCTCAAAGCCGAAGCCTGAAGAAGAATGGACCAAGGAAGAAGATGAGCTTGCCCTTGGTAATTCCAAAGCTTTAAATGCAATTTTCAATGGAGTGGATAAGAACATATTCAGGTTGATCAATACCTGTGACGTTGCTAAGGAAGCTTGGGACATTTTGAAAACTACACATGAAGGATCATCTAGAGTTAAGATGTCAAGACTTTAGATTCTAACATCAAAGTTTGAAAGTCTGAAGATGAAGGAAGATGAGACTATCCATGACTTCCACATGAGTATCCTTGAGCTGTCCAATGCTTCCAGTGCTCTTGGAGAAAAGATGTCAGAAGAAAAGCTTGTAAGGAAAATCCATAGGTCCCTTCCTAAGAGGTACAAGATGAAGGTGACTGCCATTGAAGAAGCACAAGACATCAGCCAGATGAGGGTTGATAAGCTCATTGGATCTCTTCAAACTTTTGAGCTTGGGTTGAATGAGGAAGAACTTGAAAAGAAGCCAAAGAGTATAGCCTTGGTTTCAGATGCTCAAGAAGAGAAAGGGAATAGTGTTGAATCCCAGGAGGATCTATCTCAGGCCATTGTTATGTTGGGAAGGCAGTTCAACAAAGTGTTCAAAAGAATGAACAAGAATTTCAAGCCTAATGTCAAGAACATCGCTTCTGACAAGTCTAAGGAGAAAGATAAAGAGAAGACTGCTCAAGACAAGGGTGTTCAATCCTTTGAGTGTGAAGGTCATGGACATATTAAGAAAGAATGTCCCACATTCCTGAAGAAGCAGAAGAAAGGAATGACAGTTTCTTGGTCAGACTCTGACAGTGAAAGTGAAGGAGAGTCAGCCAAGCATGTCAAAGCTTTAACTGGAACAGTTGTGTCTGATGGTGATTCAAGTGATGAGGAACTGACTTTTGAGGAGTTAGCTTCCACTTATCAAGAGCTTTGTCTGAAGAGTGCAGAAATCTGTCAAGAAAGTGAAAAACAGAAGAAACAGATTGTTCAGCTTGAGACTGCTAAAGCTGATTTGGAAAATTAAGTCTTATTAGTCAAAGCTCATCTTGATCATATGACCAAATCTGTTAGGATGCTGAACAGTGGTACAAACACACTTGATAAGATCCTTCAGACAGAAAAGGTTATTGGAGATAAGTCAGGCATAGGATTTGTGGTTGAGAAAAAGGTATCTGCTGAAGCAAGTACTTCAGGAACCAAGAAGGAGATGTCTCAACCAATGTCTCAACCTCAAACAAAGAGACAGTATCCTAAACCTAAGCAAGTTGCTCATCCTCAACCTCAAAATGTTGGGAAGAGGCATGCTCACGGTCCTTATCAAAGGAAGGCACGTGTTTCTGGAGTAAAGCAGTATATGCCTCCACAATATCATAAGAGCATGCAGGCTTCTAGGTTCAAACAGAACATGTTCCATCAGATGTCTCAACATCAGGGAAACATGTATGGCTATGGATATAATAATGTTGTGTCGTATTATTATGGAAGAAGGAAGCCTCATCACCATGGAAGACAGCCAAAAGGACAGCATCCTTACCATAGAAGACAGTCAAACTATGGGAGAAAAAGACAACATTATGGGTGGCAGCCACAGTAATATCATCCTCAAGGTGGCAGAAGGTTCAACCACTTCAGAGAAGACAGAGTTAGGTGCTTTTACTGTGGCAAATTTGGACACATTCAGTTTTCTTGTTTCAAGCTACATGGTTATCCCAAGTCTAACCCTCAACCCAGACAAAAGGATAACAGGCCCAAGGTTGTTAAGCAGTGGGTTCCTAAAGAAGAGGTTAAGTGTCTATTGGCTCACTTTTCAGATAGACACTCGGCTAAGGATGGTTGGCACTTTGACAGTGGCTGTTCAAAGCACATGACTGGTTTCACAAACCAATTGGTGGATGTCAATTCTTGCTCCTCAATTGAGGTTACTTTTGGAAATGGAGAGAAAGGGGTGGTACAAGGTGTTGGAAAAGTGAAGTTTCATGAGGGACCTGATCTTGATAATGTGTTACTTGTCAAAGGTTTGAGTGCTAACCTGATTAGCATAAGTCAGCTCTGTGATGATGGATGTAAGGTCAGTTACACCAAAGATGAGTGTGTGGTGACAAATGAGCAGAATGAGATAGTGATGAAGGGAATAAGATCCAGAGATAATTGCTATCAATTGGTACCTCAAGTGAACAACTTATCTGGTGATGTTAAGATTGATGTTGTAACATCAGATTGTGACAACAAGTGTGAAAGTCTGCTAAAAGGTTAATTAGGGTTAATTACTCTTAATGTGAATCCTTTTAAATTTTTAAAAGGAAAGTTAATTTTGAGGGAGAAACTCATTGATTGGTCTTTAAGGAATACACAAAATCAGGCGCCATACCTTAGACCATCATTCCCTATTGTAGCAATATCATGTTTCATCAAAGCTCATATCTCTCGACTGCTCGTCTCCTTCAACAAGAGGAATCATCTGTCTCTGAACCTATACTGCTTCAAGGGAACCATGTCAAAACAGATGTCTTCTCCATCAAAGAAATCAACTTCTCAAAGCTCTGCGCGGGAAAAAGTTAGGGTTTCTTCAGACGAAGGTTCTGCAGCTGATGCTTTGAACATAGAGCCTATTTCCATGATGCTCCCAGAGTCAGGTAAATCTAGACCTTCTAAACTTGTTTCAAAAAGGGCTGGGACTATCTTTAGAGATAATGAAACAAAGAAGCTTGTTACTAGTGTTCTATTTAGTGATAAAACAACACCTAGGTCATCCACTTCTCAAACTGGAGAAGAAAGAGTAGATGTTGACAAAAGCTTAGATCAGATTGTCACAAAAATATTTGAGAAAGGGATCCCTGTGAAGGGAATATCTAGACCTCTAAGTCAAAGGCCTGCTGAATCTGTTAGAGAAGAGGGTGACGTTGAGACTTCTGAGACAAATCTTCATAGATTAGCTGTTTCAGTCATTGAAGATGCTGAGATTAAAGATGAAGGTGAAGCTAAAGCAGAAAGGGAAAGGGATACTCATGCTGAAGATGAAGTTGATGTTGGACATGATGTTGAAACATCACCTGCTAGGGATGCTACTCCTAGTCCCAAAGGGAAGAAGAATGTTGAGGTGGTGGATGTTGGTGACTTATCTGATAATGAAGTAATTGGTAATGCAGTTCCTGGGATTGCCAATAGATTGAAGACAAGGAAAGGAAAAAATGTGGAAACCTCTCCTAAAATGTCAGCTGAAGGCAAGAAGAAAAAGGCCTCTGTGGTTGGTCCAACCAAGTCATGGAGCAAAGTGGCTGTGAAATCCAAAAAGAGAAAGGTGAGGGTGGATTCAGAATCTGAATTTGATGTTGAGGATGATGTTCAAGACATCACACCTGTGAGAAGGTCTATATTAAAAAGAATTGCTGATAAGATCCCTGACATCCCTGTTGACAATATTTCATTCCACTATGCTAGCAGTGCATCCATGTGGAAATTTGTCTGCCAGAGGAGACTAGCACTGGAGAGAGAACTTGGTGGAGATGCCTTGGATCTTAAGGAAGTTATTGAATTGATTAGATTTGCTGGGTTAATGAAGACTGTGTCTGGACTGTCCCAGTGCTACGATGGATTAGTCAAGGAATTTATTGTCAACATTCCTATGGCTATTAATGACAACAGAAATATGGATTTTAGGAAGGTTTATGTGAGAGATCAATGTGTAAACTTTTCTCCTGAGGTAATTAACACTTACCTGGGAAGGGATGAGCTGGAGTATTGAGAGTTAGAACAAACAGACAATGCTGTGTGCAAGGAAATCACAGCAGGGCAAGTGAAAGTCTGGCCTCTGAAAGGAAAATTGTCTGCCAGTTTGTTAAGTGTCAAATATGCTATTCTGCACAGAATAAGAGCAGCTAATTGGGTCCCTACCAATCACAAGACAACTATCTCTGCTGGATTGGGAAAATTCATTTATGCTGTTGGGACAAAGAGGTTGTTTGACTATGGGGCTTATATATATGATCAGACTATCAAGCATGCTGCTACAAATGCAGTGAAGATGCCTATTGCCTTTCCCTCTCTCATTTGTGGGATCATCTTGTCACAACATCCTGAGATTCTTCATCAATCTGATGTGGTGTGTAAGAGAGAATCTGAATTGTCAATCCACTATAAGTTGTTTGAAGGGAAGCATGTCCCTGACATTGTCAAGACATCAGCTTCAACATCACAACAGCCACCTGCCAAAACTGGGTTGATTTCAGAATTGGAGGAGGCTTGCAAGGAGTAGGATGAAGTCATCAGAGTGAGTACTGAAAGAAAGCAGAAATTTGAAAAACTTCTCATGACTCTGAGATTGGCAGAAAAAGAAGATGAAGCAGTCAATGCTAACCAAAATGATGATGATGTTGAAAAACCAGGTTCTGAAGAAGGTGGTCCTAGCACTAATGATGAAGATGGGGCCAGCTCTGATGAAGACTAGTTTCCCTGCTGCTTTTTCTAGATAGTAGTTTAGTTTTATTTTTTGCTGTTTTTGATTATGCACTTGATGTGCCTAATATGTAATTTGAATATCGTGCCTGTTTATGCACTATTTTTGTTTTTGTTCTATGATTTGTCTTGTCGTGTTTGCTGACTTTAGACTGACAATGAGAGCTTGTTTAGGACTAACTATAGTGAGTAGGACTTACATGTTGAGGTTTGTCCAATTGTGGCTAAAAAGGGGGAGAGTTAGCCAAGAGTTAGTCAAGGTGTTGCAATGCCAAGAAGAAGAATTAGCCATTGTGCAATGCTAAGGAGTGCAACTAGCGTGATGCTGAAATGCAGATTTTGAGGGGGAGTGTGTTTGTTGAGCAGTTGCTGGTATGCTGATGCTTGCCTTGAGGGGGAGCTTGCCCTTTGCTGCTGATTAGTGTTTGAAGTCGGTGCAGCTGTTTGAAGAAATGTTGCTACTAGTTAGTGCTGAAGTATGCTGCTGATTAGTGTTTGAAGTCGGTGCAGCTGTTTGAAGAAATGTTGCTACTAGTTAGTGCTGAAGTATGTAGCAGAGTATTGGAGTGTGTGCAGCATGCTGAAAGCATTGTGAAACTGTGATGAAGAAATATTCAAAATTTTCCGCTGCTGGAGTCTCTGATGTTGCAGAGATTGTTTTAGCCAAAATTAGCCAAAGGGGGAGATTGTTGGTTCTTGGATTGACTATAATTTTGGTAAAACAAAGTTGTTCAATGTTGAAGTCACATGGGTGATGTCTTAACATTGAGTCTTAACATTGGTTTGTGTTAAGTGTTTAACTTGTTGGAGTTGTGAAGTCTGATGTCACATACGATGTCATGACATCAGGTCTGCAGAAGATTAATAACATCAGGTTTAGTGATGTTGTTAGGGTTTGCGTTTTAGCTGGATTTTGAGATAGCTGGTAGAGTAATTGGATGCGGATATCTTAGGATAGATATTCTCTGTTGCATAGAGATTTGATGCAGATTTGTAGGGAGGTTTAAAGACTGAGATTTAAAAAGATTTTGGGGATAAAATCTGTTTTGAAGATTCAGTTTTAAATAACAAATCAGGTCAGATATTGTAGCAGGTCCAAGACCAGATCATATAGCTATATAATGCGCATCATTCCTGAAGGAAAAGTAACGAAGAAAAAGAGCTAAAGACTGAGTGTCGTTGTGTCTTCATGTTTGTAAACCATTCGAGTGTGAATTGGTATTGTTGTATTGAGTTGTTCTTGATCAAAGTTGTGAAGCATAATCAAGTAGTGTTATTCAAAGTGTGTGATCTTTGAATTATATCACTGAAGTGATTTAGGGATTGAGTAGTGTTCTCATACCTAAGTGGTCTCTTAGGTAGAAGTTTCATCAAGTAGAGTTTAAGTTTAGGAGATGTCAACTGAGTTGTTGAGTCTGTAAATTAAATCTACTGATAGTGAAATTCATCCCTGGCTTGGTAGCCCCCGGACGTAGGTAGTTAAACCAAACTGGGTGAATAATTCTGTGTGTGTTTCTGTTGCTGTTTGTTATTGTCCATTGCAGAGTGTGTTGTTGTGACATTAAGTGTGACATCACATATCTGGTACCAGAATTTCAAATAGGATGTTTTGTAATGTGTAACAGATCACAATTTAATCAATTTTATGAGTTTTTTTGTTTGGTATATGTATATTTCTAGCAACATATTATTTGGTTGATACATTTTTGGCTCAAACATATATCAAATTGACACAACTTATAACATTACTCAAAGATAAACACAAACTGGCTTTAATTGATATTGTAGAAAGACATACATATAGTTCCACAAAGGTTCCAAAATGCATTTACATGTTACATAGACATGTTCAAAATGACTTCAAAATACACTACAACATACAGTTCAAAATGACTTCAAAAAACATTACAAAATACCAAATGTTCCAATACCATAAACTAAATAAAGCCTAATTAATACTAGATGTTTTTCTTTGGTGTGATCCTCTTGGTTGGGGTTGTCCTTCTGGTTGTAGGACCAATCACATTCTTTGAAGCAAATAATCTTGTTGTTGGTCCTGGTGCTACAAATGGACTTCTTACACCAAGCTTATGTGGCCTTACAGTTGCTTTTACTGTTTCCCTTGAGCATTGTCCTGATACAGCCTTTCCTTTAGAAGACTTGGTTGCAACCTTGTAACCTTGTGTTGCTGGTATATGGCTAGTTGTGGCCTGACTTCCATTAGCCTGAGATGCTGCTACATTAGAAGCTATGGCCTGACTTACATTAGCCTGAGATGCCGCTACATTAGAAGTTGTGGCCTGACTGGCATTGGTCTGAGATGCTGCTACATTAGAAGCTGTGGCCTGGCTGACATTGGTCTGAGATGCTGGAGCATTAGATGTTGTGGCCTGACTGGTTATGTCCTTGCAGGTTAATTTTTTATGTCCTGCTTTTTTGCACCTAGAGCACTTGACAATAAAACCTGTTCTTCTCATTTTTTTGTCACTTCCATCAATCTCCCCTTGCTCAAGATTTCTCCCTTTCTTTGGTCTATCAAGCATCTTTCTATACTTGGGTGGCTGAACATCTGGATATGGAGTCTTGACCCACAAATTGGATCCATTCACAGAGTAAAGAACAGGCTTGTACAGTGCCTTGTATGTAGATATCCTATAATATTCAGGAATATAGTCATCAACTTTAAAGTTCCTACTCTTCATGGATGACATTGCTTGGACACAAGGAAGTCCTGTTAGATCCCATCTTTTGCAGGAGCATTGGAAATCCTTCAAATTCACAGTGAAGGTCTCAACTGGATTTTCCAAATGCCTTACTTCAAATATATGCTCATCTGACATTCTACAATAACAATAAGCCCATCAATAACAAGAAGCCATAAGTTTGTATAATCGCATGAATATCAAAAACCAATACTAAAATTGCATCAATACCTGACTAGCCATAAGTTTGTAAAATTGCTAGTTATCTCAAGTTTCTTTCTAATGTTGGGCAAAATATCATTACCAGATACATCTTAGAACCTCATTCTATTTTTTGCCCATCTCTCCATAATGTAAGTTCTGATCTCCTCAAGCATTGTCACAAGTGGTTTTCCTTTGGAGTCAACAATGACACTGTTAAATGACTCAAACATGTTATTTAACACAACATCACACTTATTGGATGTCCTAAAATATGATCTACTCCAAAATCTTGGTGGTGTCTTCATCATATGGAGATATGCTTCTTCATTGGCCAATCTCATTCTCCTCATCTCTCTTTCCCAAGCTTGAGCATATGTTGACTTTGCAGCCTTCCAGATAATTTCCTTCAACAGCTTACCAGGGAACCTTTTCCTGAAATTGTTATACAAATGTCTAACACAAAAGTGTTGTTCAACATTGGGCAACAACTCATCCATTGTAGGTAAAAGCCCCTGCAATAACAATGTACATAAATAACAAGTTTACAAAACAGAAAAAAAAGCAACATAATGTAAATGTCAACAACTAAGTACCTTTCGTTGGTCTGAAATGAAAGTGTATGTTAGACACTCAGTAGTACCACCTAGGTCAGCCATCAACAACTCCAAAAACCAAGTCCAACTTTCCTTATTTTCACCTTCCACCACTGCAAATGCTATAGGAAGCATCTGATCATTTGGATCCCTTCCTATAGCTGCCAGAATTTGCCCTCCACAAAGCCCCTTCAAGAAACAACCATTCAACCCTATAACATGTCTAGAAAGTTTGAAACTCTCTTTACAAGCTGCATAGCATATGTAGAGTCTTTTAAATGTGGTATTTGGTCAACAACACCTTCTGGAACAGGTTCAACATTCATCTTAACTGTTGAACCTGGATTAGCTCTCAGCAGTTCATGACAATAGTCATATATCCTAGTAAAATCCCCCAAGAAAGACCCATCAACCTTATCCCTGGTAGCCACTCTTGCTCTTATTGCCTTAGTCTTGTTTACCCCTAAATTCCACTTTCTTAAAGCCTTTTCTTTTATATCCTTAACCTTCAACCTAGGATTGTTTTTCAATGCATTTTGTATCCTCTTGCTCAATCATTTTGTAGTCAGCATCTTCACATTGAACTCCCTACTACAATTGTGTTTGTCAATTACTTTTCTTACCTGCCAAGAATCTTCATTTGGTAGCTTGGCACAATAGAGCTCCCAATCACAACCATCCTTACACCTCACCCTCACCCTTTTGTTGTCTTTTTTTTTTTAATTTCAAGTCTCTACCATTTTGTACAGCATATGAGGCAACTGCATCCTTAATGTCACTTTTGGAAGTAAAATACATACCAAGCTCCCATTTGTAATTGGACATATCTTTCCTTTCTTTAAAAAGTGGGTACTTCTTCCTATTAACTACACTATTGTCATCACTATCACAACCACTTTGAAGATCATCACTGTCATTATCACTCCCCTTAAGCTCTCCTATATCTTGTGTGCTTTTTTTTTTCCCACTTGAGTTTCCTTCACATTCAAATGCAATGAGATCATCAAGTTCATCTTCATCCATTTCATCATACATATCAGATTCATCATCAAATGCTATATCAAGTGCACTATCATAATGGAAGCTCTCATCCTCACTATCATCAGAATTAGATTTATCATGCACCTCACCAATATTACCATGACTCGGCCTTGTTTCTCCTTCCTCCACAACAACATTAGTATCATTCACCCCAGCACCTACTTCCTCCCCAACAACATTAGTATCACTCACCCCAGCACCTACTTCCTCCACAACAACATTAGTACCCAAACACCTACTTCCTCCCTAACAACATTAGTATCACTCACCCCAGCACCTACTTCCTCCACAACAACATTAGTATTATTCACTCCAACTTCTCCTTCTTCCACAGCAACATTAGACTCATCCAATTTATCAATTAACTCATCATGCAACTTATTAAGCAACTCTTGAACCTCATCTACAATGATCTTAGGTTCCTCAACTCGTGTATCCACTGGTCTATCACAATAATCAGGCTGAGACATAGTGTGTTGAATGTAAATGTCAACACTTCGGTGCACCCTGTAAAAGTCTGCAATATCTAAAGCACCTTTGTCATCAACTAGGGCTATCATCCCAAATTATGGATCCTTGTAATACATCTTTTCAAAGTAATTATAACCTAAGTCCTTCAAAACACCTACTAACTCAAAAAAACTCCACCTATCAACATACACTTTCAATTCAACTACCGTTCCTCCAACATACACACTAAGTTCAGGTTCAATGAATTCACCACTGTGGTGAATTTTAAGCTCCAAAAATTCTTCCATTATGACCTAACACGGTTCAATAAGATTGTTTCAACTTAAGTAAATCTAGTTTCAACCTAAATCTACAGAAAGCCCTAAATCTATCTAAACCCTAAATCGAAACAAACCCTAAAAACTTTATGGAGCGAATACTTACCTGGAATCCTTCTTCTTCAAAGTTGCTTCGTCTTCTGCCTACCCTTGTTCTTCGTCTTCGCAGCTCGTTCTTCTTCGTCTTCTCAATCGCTTCTTCTTCTTCTCCAGCCAGTGGTTTGACAAGAATGAATGGCTTCAACATATTTTATTTCACTTCTGATACATTTGGTAGTACACGTAAGTTGTTCCAATGCCATCTGGATTTCACTTACCCACCTCAGCATACAAACTACCAGCTGGAGTCTTTTTTTGAACTTTGACTAACGTTCCATTAATGAAAGGACTAACGTGGATATGTTTAGATAATTAAAGGACCAAAATGGCACGAAAAAATATTAAGGGACCAAAGTGAACCAGGGGGTATACTTAAGGGGCCAAAAGGGGTATTTTTCCTATTATTTTTAATTTTGTATCTCTTTTCAAAAAATTTTAAATTTTGTTAATGTAAAATTTAAATCTATGTAGTTAAATTAGTTATGTATTTTGTAAGAGTTAAATAAAATGTTTCATGTCACGAATCTACAGCACAATACATATTCTATTTTAATCAACAATTATTTTTATTTGATTTTATTAGATTATAGTTCATTTACGAGTTCCTTTTTTCACAGGTCAAATATTTTTCTTTTTTTTCTTTCTTCATCTCACAGATCCCTTTTTCTTTTTGTATGGTATTTAATACGATTGAGTTTATATGATTATTGTTCATTTTACTATTAACTAGTTCAATTCAAATTTACTTGTAAGTCTAAATATATTGTATACCGTATCGAATAAATTTACCCGTGCAGGAGCACGGGTATCTTACTAGTTTGATTTTAAAAATGGAATTTTTAAGTTTAGAATCGGTTATCAAACCATAAACAGGTCATTAAATCAAAAACCGGTTATTATATTTGGTTATTGATATAACCAGATTATAATCGATTTTAATAAAATAAATTCAGTTATGACAATTTATATTAAAACCGGTTATATTAAATGGATGTGGAAATAAACCGTCCATGAGCACCCCTACACCCATCCATTAAGTTTCGTAGTTAAAATGTCGTTGAAAAACAAGACCCAATGATGTATGAGGTTGGAGAAGGAATGTATTTTTAGACTTTGTTTGATAGTTTATAAGGAAAATGAGGGATTCGGAAAAAAAAAATTTTTTTTTTTAAATTATCAAAAAAAATTGATAGAGAGAGAGAGAGAGAGAGATGTTTCTACTATGATCTTCACAATTGTATATAGGATACAAATAATAGACAAGAAATCAATGGACATTAAGAAAATTCATATACATTTAATAGATGAGGTTTATTGGGGGAGAAAAGAACAATGACATTAAACATCTATTATTTCATAACACTCCCCCTTGAATGTTCATTGAGGATATGCCTCGTTAAAATCTTACTAGAAAAAACATAATGGAAAAAAATCTCAGTAAAAAAAAAAAGAGTGCAAAATCCTTTTGTGAGGGAACTGCCTCGTTAAAAACCTTACTAGAAAAATTAAATGGGACAAAACCACGGTGAAGGAAAAAAGAGTGCATAATCTATTTAATTCTCCCCATCAATAGAACAACCATCTCTTCAATGTTTAATAATAAAATTTTATAATAGTTGGTTAAAAGTTTTACTTGGTAGTGACTTCATGTAGTATTAAAATATCTGTTTAATTTGATGAAGTTGTTGCCATGGTTGTTTCACATATCTCTATGAAATGGTTGTACCGCCTCAAGTAAACTAGTAACATGTTTGTGATATACTATTATGAGGATCTCACAAGAAATTTTCAACTCTAAGGTAACAAAGTATATGTCTAACTTTGTTCTAATATCTTCATGTAGGTGAAGAAATATATCATGATGCATATAATAAGAAAGATACACAAGTGTTTGAATTATCCTAAGATATTTATTGTTTTTCATCCTCTTCTTGAGATATGAAATAATATTTTTCATCCAATAATCTAACAATCATTGGGATATTGGGATAGATAACTGATCTCGAGTATTCGATCAGATCCACGTACGCTGGTCGTCAGATGGCAAGGTGTTCGGCGGATGATGGTCGTCAGGCGTGCAGGGTGTTCGTACTGTTGATGAGGAGAAAAGGGGGTGTACCTGCAAGGCACTCCGACGCTCAAGTAAGAAAGGGTCAGAGAAAAAGGGGCAAGTACAAAGTGTATTCTTAGGGTAGAAAAATGATACCTCGCCCTCTCAAATGAGAGGGTTTATATAATGTCCCCCAGCGCGTGGCCAACGGTCCTATTTTCATGGCGAAATAACCGTTTTCCTGAAGAATAGGTAACTGCCAAAACTAGCCGTTATGACGGGCAGGAGGGTAGTTGCGGGCATCTGTCCGTCAGTTGTCGGGGAGCTGTAGTTCTTGTGTGGCGGACAATAACTCCGGGCAGGACTGAGCAGTCGGTGCCCGGTTGTAGTGGCAAAAGGGTACTTTTGTCATCTTAATGGACTGGATCCAAGCGTTTGGGCCGTTACTGTAGCAGTCAAGGATTGGGCTGCGCATGGCCGTTGGCCCAGTCCAGAACAGTAGCCCCCCAAGTCGTTGCTTCCGAGCATGGAAGTGATGACTTAAGGATAGCGTACAGTCTCGGGGAAGTGGAGCGTTTTGCTCGTTGGCTGTGGAAGCCCGTGGTTTCTATTGTCCGTTGTGGCTGTTGGTTGTGGTTGTAATACGTTGCCGGTTACCGGTGGGTACCAACAGTTTAGTGGAATACGAAACGGTACGGGGGTTGCCACGTGTGTGTTGGAACTTGTGCCGCCGCCGCTTAGGCAATGATGGCTAGCGGGTAGTCATTATGACCTATGTGCGCGTGTGGTTGCACGTGACCTCCTGTATAAATAGGGGGAAAAACCTTCCTTCAGAACCTTTTCCTTCAATCTTCAGCAAATTCCTTGCCCGTGAACGCTGTCCGTTGCAACCTTCATTGTTTGAAGCTCCGAGAAAGTCTTTTCAGCCTTATATTTACGAGTAAGTCGTCTCTTTTCCTTGTTTTGCTTTTTGTCGATGTTTACTTAGACATTGCATGTGGTTAGGTTAGATTTTAGGAGACTTAGGGTTGTATATGTGGTAGCCGCCGGTGGTGGATGATGGTTCCGCCGTCTCCATCGCCGTTAGCCTGTTGTTACGCTGTATGTGGAGGGTCTGTCCGTGACGCCGTCGCGATGGTGACATACACGTGACCGTGTGAGCGTTGCGTTTTATGGAGTTGTGAGATGAATGAAAAACTCGTGATCTTGCTTTGGAGAAGTTCCTCGTGTGGGAGGAGAGTTTCGGGCATTGTCTCGCGGGGAGACTTTTCGTAGTGTTGTCAGGGATTAGGCCGGGGACGTCGTCCTCAGCCCTTAGCGCGCCCTTTCACTTGTTCAGTGGTGGAAGGGTGGATTTGATTAGCTGTCGAATTCACTCTCTTTCTCTGCTTTTCAGGTGATGGCGACAGGGCCCCATGGAGAAATTGTATTAGATTCGTCCGAGGAGGAGTCTGGTTCCTCGGGGAGTAATAGCACTCAGTCTTCGAGTGGGTCCACTGAGCAGGATACGGACTACGAGCAAGAGGACGAACTGCGGGATAATGATCAGGAAGAGGTGCTCGAGGAGGAGGTACCCGAGGAGGATGCACCCGAGGAGGATGTAGCAGAAAATAAAGCAGAGGAATGGGAGGTAGCGGAACCCTCTGAGCACGTGTCCGAGTTTGCGAGCTATGTTGGAGACTGCTTCCGGACGGTGGGAGACGACGGGGATTGGAGAGTCCACTTTCCCACTGCTAATGAGCACGTCTGCACCAATTACGGGGAGCATTTCACGATGTATGAATATGTCTTCAAGGAGTTGGGCTTGAGGCTTCCATTTACGGATTTCCAGCAGTCCGCCTTTCTACATCTTCACCTGGCCCCTACGCAGCTCCACCCCAACTCGTTAGCGTTCATGCGGGCGTTCGAGTTGGTGTACGAACACTTGCAGGTAGGGGCAACTCTTCCATTCTTCTTCACCATATTTCATCTTCAATGACAGACTTCTAGAAAGAGCTATGGCTGGGTCTCTTTGAAGCAACAGCGTAAGCTGTTCAAACCTTTCTCTGAATCTATCCGTACATTTAAGACGAGGTACTTCATTGTGGATCCCGTATCGGAGGCTGCCCGGGATAGCACGTTCTGCTGGGAGCTTGAAGTGGATGAGAATGGGGAGGATAGGATTAATGAGGAGGGTAAATACATTGGGCGGCGATTGCTGAAATATCCCTTCCAGTGGACCGGGGCGCATTTTACTAAGCCCCCAAAGGACTATGTTTTTAAGCCGACCGATTTGGATGAGGGGGATGCTGCCTCATATGAGAAACTGCTGAAGTACGTGAACTCGTTCCGGATGGCCGAGTGTGTCACGAAGAAGAATGTGGCGATCCTTGAGGACGACGGTAGTCCTCGGGTGGAGCCTCGTTTTATTAACGTTAGGGCACTGCTGGGGTGCAACACTTATAGGGATGTTATGGATCTGCTCGGTATTTAATCTTAATATATTGCTTTGTATTGCTCGTTATTTTCTATCATCTGACGCCTGTTTTTGTCTTTTGCAGCCGCTATGCCTTCAGCCCACGAAAGGATGGTGAGGAACGTGGCCGCGCGGAAACAAGCTGCTGCAGCTGCTATTCCTAAGGTTCGTCCTTCCCCTGCCCGTGCGATTGGTCCTTCCCAGCCTCCTCAGGGGAATGCTTCACCGGCCAATGCTCAACGGTCTCCAATTCCCCTGGCGACCAGGTCTAAGCGTCCAAGGAACGAGGCAGTGGATCTGGGCAAGGCGTCAGAGAAAGCGAAATTCGAGCTGCCTCCTTGTGTACTGGACAAGAGGTTTTTTGAAGGGACCTCTTTGGTGATTCCCCACGCTGATTCTCTACAACTGCAAAGCCTGGACCGTCCGAGCAAGAGGGCGTTGGTGGCCCAGGATGCCTCTGCGGTGGTTAGACTGCTGGAGATGGCGGCCACCTATGCCGAAGGGGACACGACCACTGAGGGTGAGTTGACTATTGCCCGCGGGAAGGTGACCGCTCTCGAGGAGAGCTTGAGGAAGGCCAGGGAGGAAGCTAGGCCTGCCAAGGAGGCGAGGGAGAAGGAGAGCGAGGAGGTTGCCCAGCTAAAGGGGAAGATGGTTACGCTCGAGGCTGAGAAAAAGGCTGCTGAGGACTTGGTCGCGCAACTGCAGGCGGCCAATGCTCCGGGCGAGGAGGAGCCTGAGGACGTGAAAGTACTGAAGACAAGTTCAGAGTTAGTTGCCCGACTGGTGGTGGCCGAGGATGACAACGTGGTGCTCGGCGAGGAGTCCTTCAAAAACGCGGTGTCTCAGCTTCAGGTGGTGAATCCTGGTGTTGATTTGGTGACCGAAGGTACCAATTTCCTGGCGTACGTTAAAGAAGGGCGAATAGTGATGCCAGAGTCTATCCTTGTCGGCCAAGCTAGAACCCAGACCTCTCCGCCCGATGGTGAACGAGTCGAAGACACCGAGGAATGATGTTTACCGATGATGATGTTTTGCCGGCCTGCGTGCCGTGTAGTTTGTTGTAATTTTATTTGGTTTGGGGGGCGTGGCCCCCCTTTTTATGTAATTCGTACAATCTTTGGCCCTGGTGGCCCTTTTTACTTTATGGCCGGTTTTGTTACTTATATGATTTTTGTTTATGTTGCTGTGCTTTACATTAGTTGTGCATGTATGACTGCCCGTCGGAGGGTGTGTCCGTTAGCAGAGCTATCTTTTGAAGCTTGCTCGTTGTGTGTGAATTTGCTAGTGCAGAGAACTGGTCGAATAGCCGGGGAAGGTCCTGGCAAGGTTGCGGATCTCAGGTCGCGATTGAGGCCTGAGTTCGCGGCGTGAACGTCCCATCGCGAGCTGGGGTTCTGCCAATCATGGTACTTGGGCGAAGGCGCTGCTCGATTGAGGACCGCCGACGAGCAGAGTTCTGTCTCATTTACTTGAGCGGGATTCCACTTTGTACGTATGCATCGTTTGTACCTGGACGAGCATGATGACCGTTGGGTGGTCCTTTGACGCGAGGAAGCCTATTGTGACTTTAGTTGTAGTATTGCTTAAGTTTTTCAGCGTTCCATGGTCGAGGGATTGTATCCCCGTTGAGGTTTTCGAGGAAGTATGCACCATTTCCCGTTTTGGCACGGACTCTGTATGGCCCTTCCCAGTTGGCCGCTAGTTTGCCTTCGCGAGAGTCCTTGTGGTTTCTTCGCAGGACAAGGCTGCCCACGTCGAATTCTCGTCTAAGACTTTGGCGTTGTGGCTGATTGCTATTTTTTGCTTAAGAGACGCTTCGCGGAGGGCTGCTCCTGTCCGGATTTCCTCGACGAGGTCGAGCTCTTCTCTCATCGCTTCGTTATTCATCTCCTCGTCTAGGGGTGACTCGGTCCTTCTGGACGGTACGTGGATCTCGATGGGTAAAACAACCTCCATGCCATATGCTAAGCGGAAAGGCTGTCTCCCCGGTGGTAGACAGGGGAGTAGTACGATATGCCCATAAGACGCTGTGGAGCTCCTCCACCCAGGCCTTCTTTGTTTCGTCCAGTCTTCGTTTGAGGCCACGAAGGATGACACGGTTGGCCGCTTCTGCCTGCCCGTTGGTCTGGGGGTGCTCTACCGAAGCGAAGTGTTGCTTTGTTCCGAGATGGGCGACGAAGTCTTGGAACTTCTTGTCCGTGAATTGTGTTCCATTGTCCGTGACGATTGCTTGGGGAATCCCAAAACGGGCAAGGATATTCCGCTTGTAGAAGCGTAGAATGTTAAGTGCTGTTATCTTCTCTAAGGCTTCTGCTTCTATCCATTTTGTGAAATAATCTACGCCCACTATCAGGTATTTGTTTTGGCTAGACCCTGTCACGAAGGGTCCTAGGATGTCTAGGCCCCACCAGGCGAATGGCCACGGGGATGTCAAGCTTTTCAGCTCGTTAGGTGGAGCTAGGTGCATATCCCCGTGCCGTTGGCATTTGTCGCATTTTTTCACATGCTCTTTGGCGTCTTGATGCATAGTTGGCCAGTAATATCCTGCCCGGAGCGTCTTGCGGGCAAGGGACCTTCCTCCCAGGTGCTGGGCGTTAATACCTTCATGGATTTCTCGTAATACGTGGAGGACAATCTCCTCCTCTATGCACTTTAGCAGTGGGATGGAGAAGCCCCTTCGGTAAAGTTCATTCTTGAGGATGACGTACGAGCAAGCTCTTCGTCTGATGGTGCTGGCTTCCTTGGGGTCATCCAGAAGTTCGTCCCTGGTGAGGTAGTTGTACACGGGCGTCATCCAGTAGTCGCTGTCTTCGATCGCGTGCACGTGTAGGGTCGAGGACACCTTGTCGATGCTGGACCGGGGAAGTATCTCTTGAATGACTGACCTGTTTCTGCCTTTCCTCTTGGTGCTCGCTAGTTTGGACAGGACGTCTGCTCGCACGTTGTGTTCGCGGGGAACATGTCTTACTGCTACCGCCCTAAACCTCGACATCTTTTCCTTGACTAGGGAGAGGTATTCAGATAGACTGTCATTTTTGGCCTGATACTCCCCGGAGATTTGGTGGGCTACGAGCTGAGAGTCCGTGCAGATGATGATTTCTTCTGCCCCTAGGTCTTCGGCTAGGCGCAACCCAGCGAGGAAGGCCTCATACTCCACCTGGTTGTTCGATGTGGGGAAGGACAGAGTGAGAGACGCCTCTACTATGGTCCCTTCGTCGTTTTCAAGAATTACTCCTGCCCCGCTGCCACTCGAGCTGGATGCTCCGTCCACGTAGATGGTCCATTTGTTTGCTATGTGGGGCGAGGAGTCTGAGAAGGTTACTTCCGCCACGAAATCGGCCAGGGCCTGTGCTTTGAGAGCTTTTCTGCTTTCATACCGGACGTCAAATTAGGACAGCTCCAACGACCACTTGAGCATTCGACCGGCCATGTCTGGCCGGCCCAGCAATTGCTTGATGGGTTGATCCGTCCTTACCACGATCGTATGGGCCAAGAAGTAGTGTCTCAGTCGTCTGGCAGTGTTGACAAGGGCTAATGCTACCTTTTCTATCTGCTGATATCGCAACTCCGCGTCCTGCAACGCTTTGCTCGTGAAGTATACGGGTTTTTGCCCGGTGTGATTCTCGCGGATGAGAACGGCGCTCACGGCCTCGGCGGTGACGGCGAGGTATAAGAACAAAACTTCCCCGGTATCTGCCCGTGATAACACGGGCGGTTTCGACAGAGCTTGTTTTAAGTGAATGAGGGACGCCTCGCATTCCTCGGTCCATTCAAACGCGGCTTCTTTTCTCAAGAGCTTGAAGAAAGGAAGGGCGTGTTGGGCGGATTTAGCGACGAAGCGGGACAACGAGGTGAGTACCCCCGTTGAGGGACTGGATGTTCTTCTTAGACGTGGGCGTTGGGAACTCAGAGAATGCCCGGCATTTGTCGGGGTTAGCCTCTATTCCTCGTTCCGTTAAGTAGAAACTAAGGAATTTACCTACCCGTACGCCGAACGTGCACTTCTCTGGGTTAAAATGCATTTGATATTTTCTCGCTTGCTCGAAGATTTGGCGAAGGTGGGCGACGTGGTCCAGCTCCTCGTGGGACTTGACGATCATGTCGTCCATGTATACCTCGATCATGTCGCCTATTTGTCCTTGGAAGACTTTGTTCATCATTCGTTGGTACGTAGATCCGGCGTTCTTCAGTCCGAAGGGCATTACGTTGTAGTAATAGTTGCCCGATTCGGTCATGAAGGCCGTGTAAGTTTTATCGCTCGCGGCCATTGGGATTTGGTTATAGCCCGAGTAGGCGTCGAGGAACGATAAAAGTTTAAAACCTGCGGAGTTATCTACGAGTTTATCTATGTTGGGGATGGGGTAGGCATCCTTCGGACAGGCCTTGTTAACATCGGTATAATCAACGCACATTCTCCATTTGCCATTATTTTTTCTTACAAGTACAACATTTGAGATCCATGTAGTGTATTTGGCCTCAGAAATAAACCTAGCTTCTAGAAGGTCTTTAACAACTTTCTTCGCGGCTTCCATCTTCTCCGGGGATTGTTTCCTTCTGCGCTGGGCAACGGCTTTGACGGCCAGATCAATTGTAAGCTGGTGGCAAGCGACGGAGGGGTCCAATCCTGGCATTTCAGCAGCGCTCCATGCGAACAAGTCTGCGTTCTCCCTGAGGCACGCTTTTAGCTGTCTCTTGGCCAGGTTGGGGAGGTCTGCTCCGATCTTCACTCCCCGTTGGGGGTCTTCTCCGAACGGGACGATCTCGAACTTGCCATCTGGTATGGGGCGCAAGATATGGCCGCTGTTGTGGGACTGGTTACCCGAAGTCGTCAGGTCTTTGGCGTGATCCTCCTCGCTGAAAGGGCTGTCCAAATCGATGGATTCGACCTGGGGGAGTGGCTTTGGCTGCTCGGAGCTGCTGGGTAGAGGAGGGCGACCAGATGTCCTCGGCTTCGCTGAGATGGTGCCCAGTCCTTTTGATGCTGCTTCGAAGCATCGACGGGCAGCTTCGATGTTGTCGTGGAGGGTGGCGACCGTCCCTTCAGAAGTGTAGTACTTCATCTTGAGATGTACGGTGGAAGGCACTGCAACCAACTCTGCCAGGGTTGGCCTTCCAAAAATGCACTGATATAGTGACGGGCAGTCAATTACCAGAAACTGTGCTTTGATTGCTCAGGTTATCTTTCCTGAACCGAAGGTCACGATGAGCTCTACGTAACCTCGGGGCCTTGTTACTGCTCTGTTGAATCCCTGCAGGTCGGATCCAACGTATGGAGTAAGGTGAGAGTCGTCCAACTGCAGTGTCTCAAACAGGTGGTTGTACATTATATCAACTGAACTGCCCTGGTCCACGAGTATCCTGCGAACGTCGAAGTTCGCCATCCTTGCCCGGATGAGAAGCGGGATGCTTGATTTTGGTGACCCGCCGAGGAGCTCCTCTTTGTAGAAGGAAATGGGAGAGGATCCTTTGCGAGTGGTATCCAGCGTGGTAACTTCGTTGGAACTCTTGCTGATCAGTTGATCGAACTTCCTCTTGACCGAACCAACCGTGATTTTGTTGAATCCACCACCGGAGATGACCATGGCCGACGGGAAGGTTTCCCACGGGCTGTGAGCGCCGAGGGACGTGGAAGCGGGCAGACTATCAAGGATACAGAAGTCTTCTGGCCGAGTCACGGACATAGCGACCTGCACGTTGGTGTCATCGGAGGGCGGAGTCTCTTCTGCAGCCTTCTTGCTTTCCTGGGTTTCTTGCCAGGGAGCTTCTTTCTTCTTCGCAAACTGCTTCAGGTGGCCATCGCGAATGAGGATTTCTATGGCGTCTCGGAGGTGGATGCATTATTCCGTCGTATGGCCGTGGCTCTTGTGGAAGCGGCAATACTTGGATTTGTCCATACCTGGTCTGGCCGGCATCTGTTTAGGGAAGCGGACCCCCACTTGCTTGAACTCTGAGTTGGCACATTCGGACAAGATTTTCTCCCTCGAGGTAGTGAGGGGGGTATAGTCGTGGAACCGTCCAGAAGGTCCCTTCTATTCGTGTGCATCGCGAGGCCGATCGTCGCGTCTTTTATCTCCTCGACGGGATGTCGAGGGCTCTTCAGCTCTGGATGTCCGGGCACCTTCCTGGTGACGAGAGGCCCGGACAGAGTGGGCAGCGACCTTCTCCTCGTACTGTATATGCGACTGGGCTTGGTGGAGGAGAACGTTGAGGTTCCTCGGTGGATCTAGTCCGATGGCTTTCGCGAAGTCTGAGCCAGGACGTAGTCCCTGCTCGAGCAGGAACTTCTTCATCTCGTCGGTCGTTGGCACTTGGACGGCTTCCTTGTTGAACCGCTCAATGTAGTCCCGAAGAGGTTCATCTCTCCCCTGTACAACAGCTCCAAGGGACGCCTCAGTCTTTGGATGGCGTCGTGATGCAGTAAAGTGTCGGGAGAAAATCCTCCCGAACTGCCTCCAGGACGTGATGGATTCTTCTGGCAGCTGTTTGTACCAGGTCATTGCTCCCTTCCGGAGCGTGGTTGGGAACAGGCGGCATTTGATGGCTCCCCGTACCCCTCGGTAGTCCAGAAGAGCATCTATGTTTTCTATGTGCTCGTCTGGGTCCGTGGTTCCATCATAAGTCCCTAGAGACGGAGGTTTCTCTAGTCCTTTGGGGAGACGAGTGGCCAGGATCCTGTGGGACAACGGGCCGCGAGGCTCGTCGTCGCTGTCCGAACTTGAAGTCGACGGTGACCGTTGTCTGCGCTCGCGGCGGCGGTCTCTGCGAGGTGAGGGTGATCGTGGCCGGTCGCGAGGTCTGGCCTGTGGAGAATGCCCGTCTTGCCTCGTTCTCTTGTGTCTTGGTGGTGACTGATCCCGCGGGGAGATCTGGTCGCGCTTGCGAACGCGTAGTGGTTCAGGCTCACGCCTCGTCATACGGTCTTCCCGGCGCCTAGGTGGAGGGCTTCTTGATCTCTGGTGTTTCCTCTTAGGAGGGGAGGATCTTGGTAGAGCTGCTTCTTCGAGAGCTCCTATCATTTCTCCTTGCTGAAAGATAAGGAGGTTTGTGCGGTTGACAGCGTCCAGGAGGGCTGCAACGGCCAGATCGGCGCTGGGGGGGCCAGGATTTGGTCGTTCCCCCAACGGTGACTGTTTTCCTCCTTGCTCGGTGGGGGGAGGAGTTGGAGATGCAGGGGCCCCGTCTCGAAGGAAACGGGGATCAGAAAGTAACGGAGATCTTCCGTCCACGTCCATCTTGTTAACGGGAATGAGGACTGTAATATCAGCACCTTGTGCGGAGTTCTGAGCGGTCATAGGTGAGTGGATTAAAGAAAGCGTGTTTTGATCTTTTAGTTTCCGAGGAGGAAAGAAAGAAGGGGAGAACAAGGATTTCCCACAGACGGCGCCACTGATCTCGAGTATTCGATCAGATCCACGTACGCTGGTCGTCAGATGGCAAGGTGCTCGGCGGATGATGGTCGTCAGGCATGCAGGGTGTTCGGACTGTTGATGAGGAGAAAAGGGGGTGTACCTGCAAGGCACTCCGACGCTCAAGTAAGAAAGGGTCAGAGAAAAATGGGCAAGTACAAAGTGTATTCTTAGGGTAGAAAAATGATACCTCGCCCTCTCAAATGAGAGGGTTTATATAATGTCCCCCAGCGCGTGGCCAACGGTCCTATTTTCATGGCGAAATAACCGTTTTCCTGAAGAATAGGTAATTGCCCAAACTAGCCGTTATGACGGGCAGGAGGGTAGTTGCGGGCATCTGTCCGTCAGTTGTCGGGGAGCTGTAGTTCGTGTGTGGCGGACAATAACTCCGGGCAGGACTGAGCAGTCGGTGCCCGGTTGTAGTGGCAAAAGGGTACTTTTGTCATCTTAATGGACTGGATCCAAGCGTTTGGGTCGTTACTGTAGCAGTCACGGATTGGGCTGCGCATGGCCGTTGGTCCAGTCCAGAACAATAACATATGAGATTTGTACATATAAAAACATTTATTATTTTTGCTTTAATAAGTTTCTTGCTATATAAAGTTTCATTGTCCAAATGTTTATTATAAGGAATATTCACTTTTATTTGTTTATTTATGTATCTTCTTATTATAATCATACAGTAGACAAGTGTTATTTTAAACATTGTTTTTAAATTGGTACAAACTCAAGAACGTTTACTTAGTGGAGCAACTTCAACTTCCTTATCAAAACCAATCCTTGCAACTAAATATAATTCTGATCAATATTAATAACTCACTACTTTGCTCTAATTCAATTAATTCCAATGAATCCCTTCTGACCTTGTATTACAAATCATATAAATTATATTTAAATATGTTGAAACAACCCGAACATTACAGAATGTAATTGAACGAAATAGAAATTTTAATTCATTATTTAGATATTGTATTATGGAATGGAATAAAATTTTTATTTTATTCAAATTAAAGGATACAAAAGAAAAATGCGTAATAGAATAAGATATAATATACTTTATCATTTCATCCTCTTTTTATCGATCAACAAATAATAGAATATAAACTTATTTAATTTCATTCGATACCATTTCATTTTATTCTATCAATCAAAACATAATTTTAAGATAAATCCTCAAATATGTATTAACAAAAATAACCTTGAACCAAATGTCACATGAGTTTTATTTTAATCATTGTTTTCTAATTGGTACGAACTCAAGAGCGTCTACTTAGTGGAGCAACTTCAACTTCTTTATCAAAACCAATCCTTGCAGCTAAATTCTGATCAGTATTAATAACTCACTACTTTGCTCTAATATTCTGAGTTTGAATTGCAATTTATTCCAATGAATCCCTTCTGACCTTTTATTACCAATCATTTGGATTATACTTAAATATTTTGAAACAACCCGAACATTATAGAATGTAACTGAACGAAATAGAAATTTTATTTTATTATTTAGATATTTTATGATGGAATGGAATAAAATTTTTATTTTATTCAAATTAAAGGATACAAAAGAAAGGTGCGTAACAGAATAAGATATAATGTACTTTATCATGTTTCACTTTATTTCATCCTCTTTTTATCAATCAAGAAAAAATAGAATATAAACTTATTTAATTTCATTCCATACCATTTCATTTTATTCCATCAATCAAAACATAATTTTAAGGTAAATCCTCAAATATGTATTGACAAAAATAACCTTGAATCAAATGTCACATGAGTGTTATGGTGTAAAAAGTATATTAACATTTTCTCTCCATTAAAATCTGTCTCCTCCCTAGTACCATTAGACCCTCACGCTAGATGTGTCTTGGCAGGTTTGGACCATGGTGGTACAAAAAGTTACCTCTTATATGATTAACATACTAGAGAAATATTCATCCCAAGATGCAAGGTAAACGTACCATCATGTCAAGCTTCCAAATTTGCTTTCAGTTGATAATTTGTTTTCAGTTGACAATTTTGTTTTACTTTCTAAATTGTTTTTATTATTAGTTCATAATATGATTTAATCTAATTATTTTTAAGTTTTCTCAATTATTTCACTTCCATTTTTCTATTTCTATTTTCGATTTTATTTTTATTATTGGTCGATGAACATCTAAGAGTCGTCAATTGTCGATTTATCGATGAAAATCCATGATTAAGATTAGACCATTTTCTTTTCTTACTTATCTCATTCTATATTAACTTGGTTTTCCCAATTATTGGTCAATGAAGTCTTTAGAATTGTGAATGTTGGTTAGTTGAGGTTGTTTAACCTTCATGATTTTAAATATGTAGAAAATGATCATTGAGATCATTTTCTATACTTTGGGATCGTGATAGGTTATCTTCGATTAATCGACGAAAGTTTGTGATTAAGACGAGACCGTTCGCTTTTCTTTTCGTGTGGCACGATTCTTTAGAGAATGATTCATAATATCATCTCTCTATCGTGCTTTAGCACAAATATCGTTGATTGTGTGACCTCCTATAGCATGATCTTCGTCATAGATCGTGCTACGATGGTTTAGCGCTATAGTTGGCCCGATTCATCCGATATAATAACAATTAACGATTAATCACTAACCACTAACTTTAATTTCGCTTAATATACTCTTGATTTACTTTTGCGTCAATATATCTTGTTCATATTATATTTTTGTTCATATTATCGTTTATATCATCTGTTCATATTATCATATTGTTCATATTATTTCGTATATTGTTCATAAACACAAAAACACCTTTAAAATATCGAAACTCTAAAAGATTCAATTGGTGGACTGTGGTTACTATCCCGAGCAACGGAGTATGGACTTTGTACAGAAACCCTAAGCAAAGGAGATTTTGTCTGACTCTTGTTCGTGGCTTATTTTAGGACACCTTGCACACACACGACTTCCTCTTGGGCTACCTTACAATGATACCATTTATTTCTTGTAATCTCGTGTAACTTACATGTACCCCGCTCTCATTCCGATGTATGTGTAACGCCCCAGTTTTAGTTATTTTTATTTAATTGAGTCGTTTTGATTATTTTATTATTATATTATTTTAGTTCTGACTTTTATTCAAAAATATATTATTTTTCGTCGAGATTATATTTTATCGCGTTTTGGGATCGTTTGCGAGATATTTGAGTGTAAGGGTATTTTGGTCATTTCACTTTATTTTCCTTAAGTTAGAAATATAAGAGAAAAGAAAAGAGAGAAAATAGTAAGGAAGAGAAGAAAAAGAGAAAGAAAGAAAAGAGAAGAGAAAAGAAGAAAAGGGAGAAAAACTTGGAAAAGAAGAAATCGATCAACCGACTTTCTAAAACCCGATTTAATCAGGTAAGGGTGCGAAACTCGATTATACTATGCTTGCGTATGATTATGTATGTGTGTATTGGATTGTTTGTTCTGTTTTCATAGTTTTCGATTCTAGGTCGATAGAGAGAAATCGATGTTTTCAGGGTTGGAAATTGGTGTAAATGCGGTAGAATACTTGTTACCATGATTAGACTATGTTCTGATTGTTCTATGTTGGTTTGGAAATGTTTTGGTTGAGAAAATATCATTTTGGGTTATGTAACAGCGCTGCTGGGAATTCTGCTTCAAGGCAATTGAGGGTTCATGAGAAAAATTATCCTACTCATGATCTTGAGTTAGCGGCTGTGGTTTTTGTGTTGAAGATTTGGAGGTATTATCTCTACGGTGCAAGATTCGAAGTCTTTAGTGATCATAAAAGTTTGAAATACTTGTTTGATCAGAAAGAGTTGAATATGAGGCAACGTAGATGGTTGGAATTTTTGAAGGACTACGATTTTAGCTTGAATTACCATCCTGGTAAGGCTAATGTGGTAGCTGATGCGTTGAGCCGGAAATCATTGTATATGTCCGCTTTAATGGTTAAGGCGTGAGAACTTTTGGAATCGTTTAGAGATTTGAGTTTGGTATGTGAAGTGACGTCGGATAGCGTGAGGCTTGGAATGTTGAAGGTTACTAATGATTTTCTGCTGACGGTTAGCGAGAAACAGAGGGTGGACATGAAATTTGTGGATTTGATGACGGTTGGAGAGAAAGGTGAAAATGAGGACTTTAAAGTGGATGATAAAGGTGTTTTGAGGTTCCGAGGTAGAATTTGTATTCCTGGTGATGTGGAGTTGAAAAGGATGATTTTGGAGGAAGGACACCGGAGTAATCTGAGTATACATCTGGGAGCTAATAAGATGTACCAAGATTTAAAGAAGATTTTCTGGTGGTCTGGATTGAAAAGAGATGTGGCTCAATTTGTGTATGCGTGTTTGACTTGTCAGAAATCGAAGGTAGAACATCTGAGGCCTAGTGGTTTGTTGCAACCGTTGGATATTCCTGAGTGGAAATGGGACAGCATTTCTATGGATTTTGTGACAGGGTTGCCGAATACTCAGCGAGGGCATAATGCTATTTGGGTGGTTGTAGATAGGCTGACTAAATCGGCTCATTTCATTCCGATTGACATCAGTTTTTCTTTGGAGAGGTTGGCTGAGATTACATCAGTGTGATTGTGAAGTTGCATGGTGTTCCGTTAAGTATTGTTTCTGATCGAGATCCAAGGTTTACTTCGAGATTTTGGGACAAAAGGATTTGGGTTCTAAATTGAGATTGAGTTCGGCTTATCATCCGCAAACGGATGGGCAGACCGAGAGAACGATTCAGTCGTTGGAAGATTTGTTGAGGGCTTGTGTTCTTGAACAAGGTGGTGTGTGGGATAGTTATCTTGCATTGATTGAATTCACGTATAACAACAGTTTCCATTCAAGTATTGGAATGGCACCATTTGAAGCGTTGTATGGACGAAGATGTCGAACACCGTTGTGTTGGCACGAATCTGGTGAGAGTGCGGTGGTTGGACCGGAGTTGGTGGAACAGACTACGGAAAAAGTGAAGCTTATTCGCGAGAAAATAAAGGCTTCTCAGAGTAGGCAAAAGAGTTATCATGATAGAAGGAGGAAAGATCTTGAGTTCCAAGAGGACGATCATGTATTTTTGAGAGTTACGCCGGTAACGGGTGTTGGTCGTGCATTGAAATCGAAGAAGCTTACTTCTTGGTTTATTGGTCCTTACCAGATATCCGCGAGAGTTGGTGCTGTGGCTTATAGGGTAGCGTTGCCGCCGAGTCTGTCGAATTTTCATGATGTGTTCCATGTTTCACAGCTTCGGAAGTATGTTCCAGATCCGTCGCATGTGATTCCGATGGATGAAGTTGAGGTAAGGGAGAACCTTACGGTTGAGGCATTACCAGTTAGGATTTTGGATCGCGAGGTGAAGCGATTGAGGGGCAAGGATATTGCACTGGTGAAGGTAGCGTGGGGAGGCGCTGCTGAGGGCAATTTGACTTGGGAGTTGGAGAGTCGGATGCGGGAGTCGTATCCAGAGTTGTTCGTCTCAGGTATTATTTTCGAGGACGAAAATTTCTAAGTAGGGGAGAGTTGTAACGCCCCAGTTTTAGTTATTTTTATTTAATTGAGTCGTTTTGATTATTTTATTATTATATTATTTTAGTTCTGAATTTTATTCGAAAATATATTATTTTTCGTCGAGATTATATTTTATCGCGTTTTGGGATCATTTGCGAGATATTTGAGTGTAAGGGTATTTTGGTTATTTCACTTTATTTTCCTTAAGTTAGAAATATAAGAGAAAAGAAAAGAGAGAAAATAGTAAGGAAGAGAAGAAAAAGAGAAAGAAAGAAAAGAGAAGAGAAAAGAACAAAAGGGTGAAAAAACTTGGAAAAGAAGAAATCGATCAACCGACTTTCTAAAACACGATTTAATCGGGTAAGGGTGCGAAACACGATTATACTATGCTTGTGTATGATTATGTATGTGTGTATTGGATTGTTTGTTGTGTTTTCATAGTTTTCGATTCTAGGTCGATAGAGAGAAATCGATGTTTTCACAGTTGGAAATCTGTGTAAATGTGGTAGAATACTTGTTACCATGATTAGACTATGTTCTGATTGTTCTATGTTGGTTTGGAAATGTTTTGGTTGAGAAAATATCATTTTGGGTTATGTAACAGCGCTGCTGGGAATTCTGGTATTCGCAGGTTCGCACTGCGAATCCCCTAGCGAAGGGGAAAGCGAGCATTCGCTGGCTATTCGCACTGCGAAGGTGTGGGCGAGCATTCGCCAGAGGTTCGCACTACGAACTTTGGGTTATTTTGTGTTGTTTGATCTCTGACTTGGTTCGCTGGGGAACTCGCACTGCGAAGTGTGTAGCGAGAGGTTCGCTGGATGGTTCGCACTGCGAACGTTGGGAATTTTCTAGGCTATTTTCAGTTCTGACTTGGTTCGCTGGGACATTCGCACTGCGAATGAAGTAGCGAAGGATTCGCTAGGAGCTTCGCAAAGCGAATGTGACAGTTTTTCCCAATTTGTTTTCTTTATAACTTTTGAACCGTAAGTGGGTTTGAGGCGTGGTTTGGTGCGTTAGAAAGCTTTTGGCATGTTCTTTCTTATATTAATGGTTTCAAGATTGTTAGCCGATTTAATTATGTCGAGAATTTGGAATGTGTTATTGTTGGCTTTTATTGTTTTAATGATGTGCATTTGACGTGTTATTATGCAATATGCGTGTGATATGTGCCGTATGACTGGTGTGATGTTATGTGATGTGAATGTATGTGTTCGGATGGTGTAATGAGGGTTTGTGGCCGAATGGCAAATAAATGCATTGTTTTGGGCTTGAATTGCAAAGCATGATTTCTGTGGATTGAGATGGTTGCATATATGTGTGCATTTGAATGTCATGAGTCATTGTATGCCAAGCATCATGATATGCATTCTTGTGATGTTGTGTACCCTAGTGGGTGTGAGCAACGAATTGGTTCCAGAGGGAATCCGCTATAACATCGTGCGCCTTTAAAATAAGAGGACTTAAAGCGATCGGATGGGATCGTGCGCCTTAAAAATAAGAGGACTTAAAGCGATGGTTATAGACGATCGTGCGCCTTATACCAAGAGGAGTTAAAGCGATCGGATCGTGCGCCTTATACCAAGAGGACTTAAAGCGATCCATAAACGTCGTGCGCCTTATACCAAGAGGACTTAAAGCGACGGGGAACATCGTATGCCCGACGGGGAGTTACACTAAGTAACGAGCGATGGTTCCAATAGTTCCTGAGTGAACTGGTGTTGAGAAATGATGGATGGATGGTACCGCATGTGCATTTGCATAGAGTCGTTGTGTCGGTCTCTTTGCATTTGCATGAACCATGAATGTTGTGATTGTGTGTGGAATTGTGAATGAGATTGATGAGTTGATTTATGATTATACGTGTTGGTGATAATTGATTTGTGTATGATGGCTATGATTTTATGACCGATATGTGAGAAAATTCATTATGTGGGTTTGTAATTGGATTATGGCGTATAATGTGGTGAGAATATTATGTTTGTGTAATTGTGTGTTATTATATAATTATATGCAATTATATTATGATTGTGTTTCTCACCGTTCTGCTGTTTTATAATGCTCTATGAGGCATTGCAGATTAGATGTTGGAGGTCTTTTTGTGAAGCTTAGGTCTTCATTCTTTGGTCAGTCGGCTCTGATATGTAGCACCGGGTAGTCGGGGTGATCGAGTGTGATTATTTTGTATTATGTATATGTATCTTTTGGATTGTATATGTATGATATTGGATATGGCAGGCAAACTTTTATATATATATATATATATACATGAGATTCAGTTACGGATCTTCCGCTTTTATTCTGTAATTGAATTGTGGGTTATAGGAACTCTGTTCCTTTGTTTTGTGCTACCTGAATTGTTGCATATCTACATGAGCAGGTTGTTGTATGTTTGTTTCAAATTGATGTGACCCCTCGGTCTATGCCATGAATTTTAATTATACTCTGATTAATTGTTATCGCTTTAATAGCTTGGGGGTATAGATTGGGGGTGTTACATTAAGTGGTATCAGAGCCAGTCCGTGTCAGTTGTGTCAGTCCTTGTTTGTCTTTGTGGTTCGGTGAGCTGTTTGTTTAACCATAGTTGCTGTTATTGGAAATGAACAGAATATGGCTGGTAGGAATGACGCGGCTTTAGCTGCTGCGATGCAAGCTATGGCTCGGGCTGTGCAGGGTGCACCTAATGCTGCTAGTAATGATGAGTTCAGGAAGAACAAACCGCCTATATTCAAAGGAAGATATGATCCTGATAGTGCACAGATTTGGCTAAAAGAGATTGAAAGAATTTTTTGAGTGATGGATTGTGATGAGGATCAGAAGGTGAGACTGGGTACTCACATGTTACTGGAATAAGCTGATTATTGGTGGGTTAGTACTCGTCATGTGTTGGAAGCTGCAGAGGAGGAGATCACTTGGGTTGTGTTTAGCATTGAGTTTCTGAGGAAGTATTTTCCTGAAGATGTAAGAGGAAAGAAGGAAATTGAGTTCTTGGAATTGAAGCAAGGTAGTATGTCTGTTGTTGATTATACTGCTAAGTTTGTGGAGCTTGTGCAGTTTTATCCACATTATGCTGAAGCGACTGCGGAATTTTCTAAGTGTGTGAAGTATGAGAACGGATTGTGTCCTGAGATAAAGCAGGCAATCGGTTACCAAAGGATTCGAAGGTTTTCAGATTTGGTGGATTGTTGTAGGATTTATGAGGAGGATAGTAAAGCTCGTTCTACTCATTATAAGAGTGTGAGCGAGAGGAAAGGGAAGCAACAGTTCCGCGGTGGTCCGTATGTAACACCAGCTGATAAAGGTAAACAAATGGGTACTTTTGATCGAAGGCCGAGTGGAGGAGGTATGCCTAATTCTCCGAGATGTTTTGGGTGTGGTGAATTAGGACATCGTCGCTTCGAATGTAAGAAGGGTACGAAGAAGTGTTCTAATTGTGGAGGTTTTGGGCATGTCGCAGCTGAGTGCAAAAGGAAGAATGTGGTGAAGTGTTTCAACTGTGGTGAACCTGGTCATATTAGTACAAAGTGTCCGAAACTGAAGCAAGCACCAGGTGGTGGGAAAGTTTTTGCCTTGGCGGGAACTCAGACTTCAAGTGCAGACCGTCTGATCAGAGGTACTTGTTTTATTAATAGTACGCCTTTAGTTGCTATTATTGATACCGGAGCAACTCATTCGTTTATTTTGTCTGAGTGCGCGAAGCGTTTGAATCTTGTGTTGTCTTTGATGGGTGGTGGAATGGTTATTGATACTCCTGCAATGGGGTCAGTAACTACTTCTTTGGTTTGTTTAAGTTGTCCTTTGACCATTTATGGTAAAGACTTTGAGATAGATTTGGTGTGTTTGCCGTTGGAGGGTTTAGATGTGGTTTTGGGAATGAATTGGTTACAATTCAATCAGGTTCATATTGATTGTTATCATAAGCTGGTAAGATTTCCTTCTCTTGAGGAAGACGAAGACTCGAGTTTATTATCTACCAAAGAGTTTAAGAAACTTTTGGCGGATGAAGCTCAGTTGTTTGGATTGTTTGCATCGTTGACTGTGGATAGTCAAGTTTCACTCGATGTGTTTCCTGTTGTGTGTTATTTTCCGGAAGTGTTTCCTGAGGATATTTCAGATGTGCCGCCAGAGAGAGAGGTGGAGTTTTCTATAGATCTAGTTCCTGGTACTAGACATGTATCGATGGCACCATATCGAATGTCGGCATCTGAGTTGGTTGAGTTAAAGAAGCAATTGAATGAATTGTTGGAGAAGAGGTTTGTTAGACCAAGTGTGTCGCCTTGGGGTGCTCCAGTTTTATTGGTGAAAAAGAAATATGGAAGTATGCGATTGTGTATTGATTATCGCCAGTTAAATAAGGTGACGATTAAGAATAAGTATCCTCTTCCAAGGATTGATGATCTGATGGATCAGTTGGTAGGTGCGTGTGTGTTTAGTAAGATTGATTTGAGATCAGGGTATCATCAGATAAGGGTGAAAGAGGAGGATATTCAGAAGACGGCTTTTAGGACACGATACGGTCATTATGAATATTCTTTAATCCCGTTCGGGGTTTCTAATGCGCCAGGTGTGTTCATGGAATACATGAATCGTATTTTTCACGAGCATTTGGATCGATTTGTTGTTGTGTTTATTGATGATATCTTAATTTATTCTAAGTCTCGGGAGGAGCACGCGGAGCATTTGCGTATTGTTTTGCAGGTTTTGAAGGAAAGGAAACTTTTTGCCAAACTGTCCAAGTGTGAATTCTGGTTGTCAGAAGTGAGTTTTCTTGGACACGTGATTTCAGGTAATGGTATTGCTGTGGATCCATCTAAAATAGATGCAGTTCTACAATGGGAGGCTCCGAGACCCGTTACTGAAATTCGAAGCTTTTTGGGATTAGCCGGATATTATCGAAGGTTTATTGAAGGTTTTTCTAAGCTAGCACTTCCTTTGACCCAGTTGACTTGTAAAGGGCAAGCGTTCATTTGGGATATTCGGTGTGAGGAAAGTTTTAGTGAGCTGAAGAGAAGATTGACTACAGCTCCGATTATGATTTTACCGGATCCTAATGAACTGTTTGTGGTGTATTGTGATGCGTCTTTGATTGGTCTAGGTGGTGTGTTGATGCAGGAAGGTAAGGTGGTGGCTTATGCTTCAAGGCAATTGAGGGTTCATGAGAAAAATTATCCTACTCATGATCTTGAGTTAGCGGCTGTGGTTTTTGTGTTGAAGATTTGGAGGCATTATCTCTACGGTGCAAGATTCGAAGTCTTTAGTGATCATAAAAGTTTGAAATACTTGTTTGATCAGAAAGAGTTGAATATGAGGCAACGTAGATGGTTGGAATTTTTGAAGGACTACGATTTTAGCTTGAATTACCATCCTGGTAAGGCTAATGTGGTAGCTGATGCGTTGAGCCGGAAATCGTTGCATATGTCCGCTTTAATGGTTAAGGAGTGGGAACTTTTGGAATCGTTTAGAGATTTGAGTTTGGTATGTGAAGTGACGTCGGATAGCGTGAGGCTTGGAATGTTGAAGGTTACTAATGATTTTCTGCTGACGGTTAGCGAGAAACAGAGGGTGGACATGAAATTTGTGGATTTGATGACGGTTAGAGAGAAAGGTGAAAATGAGGACTTTAAAGTGGATGATAAAGGTGTTTTGGTTCCGAGGTAGAATTTGTATTCCTGGTGATGTGGAGTTGAAAAGGATGATTTTGGAGGAAGGACACCGGAGTAATCTGAGTATACATCCGGGAGCTAATAAGATGTACCAAGATTTGAAGAAGATTTTCTGGTGGTCTGGATTGAAAAGAGATGTGGCTCAATTTGTGTATGCGTGTTTGACTTGTCAGAAATCGAAGGTAGAACATCTGAGGCCTAGTGGTTTGTTGCAACCGTTGGATATTCCTGAGTGGAAATGGGACAGCATTTCTATGGATTTTGTGACAGGGTTGCCGAATACTCAGCGAGGGCATAATTCTATTTGGGTGGTTGTAGATAGGCTGACTAAATCCGCTCATTTCATTCCGATTGACATTAGTTTTTCTTTGGAGAGGTTGGCTGAGATTTACATCTGTGTGATTGTGAAGTTGCATGGTGTTCCGTTAAGTATTGTTTCTGATCGAGATCCAAGGTTTACATCGAGATTTTGGGAAAGTTTGCAAAAGGATTTGGGTTCTAAATTGAGATTGAGTTCGGCTTATCATCCGCAAACGGATGGGCAGACCGAGAGAACGATTCAGTCGTTGGAAGATTTGTTGAGGGCTTGTGTTCTTGAACAAGGTGGTGCGTGGGATAGTTATCTTGCATTGATTGAATTCACATATAACAACAGTTTCCATTCAAGTATTGGAATGGCACCATTTGAAGCGTTGTATGGACGAAGATGTCGAACACCGTTGTGTTGGCACGAATCTGGTGAGAGTGCGGTGGTTGGACCGGAGTTGGTGGAACAGACTACGGAAAAAGTGAAGCTTATTCGCGAGAAAATGAAGGCTTCTCAGAGTAGGCAAAAGAGTTATCATGATCGAAGGAGGAAAGATCTTGAGTTCCAAGAGGGCGATCATGTATTTTTGAGAGTTACGCCGGTAACGGGTGTTGGTCGTGCATTGAAATCGAAGAAGCTTACTTCTCGGTTTATTGGTCCTTACCAGATATCCGCGAGAGTTGGTGTTGTGGCTTATAGGGTGGCGTTGCCGCCGAGTCTGTCGAATTTGCATGATGTGTTCCATGTTTCACAGCTTCGGAAGTATGTTCCGGATCCGTCGCATGTGATTCCGATGGATGAAGTTGAGGTAAGGGAGAACCTTACGGTTGAGGCATTACCAGTTAGGATTTTGGATCACGAGGTGAAGCGATTGAGGGGCAAGGATATTGCACTGGTGAAGGTAGTGTGGGGAGGCGCTGCTGAGGGCAATTTGACTTGGGAGTTGGAGAGTCGGATGCGGGAGTCGTATCCAGAGTTGTTCGTCTCAGGTATTATTTTCGAGGACGAAAATTTCTAAGTAGGGGAGAGTTGTAACGCCCCAGTTTTAGTTATTTTTATTTAATTGAGTCGTTTTGATTATTTTATTATTATATTATTTTAGTTCTGACTTTTATTCGAAAATATATTATTTTTCGTCGAGATTATATTTTATCGCGTTTTGGGATCGTTTGTGAGATATTTGAGTGTAAGGGTACTTTGGTCATTTCACTTTATTTTCCTTAAGTTAGAAATATAAGAGAAAAGAAAAGAGAGAAAATAGTAAGGAAGAGAAGAAAAAGAGAAAGAAAGAAAAGAGAAGAGAAAAGAACAAAAGGGTGAAAAAACTTGAAAAAGAAGAAATCGATCAACCGACTTTCTAAAACACGATTTAATCGGGTAAGGGTGCGAAACTCGATTATACTATGCTTGTGTATGATTATGTATGTGTGTATTGGATTGTTTGTTGTGTTTTCATAGTTTTCGATTCTAGGTCGATAGAGAGAAATCGATGTTTTCACAGTTGGAAATCGGTGTAAATGCAGTAGAATACTTGTTACCATGATTAGACTATGTTCTGATTGTTCTATGTTGGTTTGGAAATGTTTTGGTTGAGAAAATATCATTTTGGGTTATGTAACAGCGCTGCTGGGAATTCTGGTATTCGCAGGTTCGCACTGCGAATCCCCTAGCGAAGGGGAAAGCGAGCATTCGCTGGCTATTCGCACTGCGAAGGTGTGGGCGAGCATTCGCCAGAGGTTCGCACTGCGAACTTTGGGTTATTTTGTGTTGTTTGATCTCTGACTTGGTTCGTTGGGGAACTCGCACTGCGAAGTGTGTAGCGAGAGGTTCGCTGGATGGTTCGCACTGCGAACGTTGGGAATTTTCTAGGCTATTTTCAGTTCTGACTTGGTTCGCTGGGACATTCGCACTGCGAATGAAGTAGCGAAGGATTCGCTAGGAGCTTCGCAATGCGAATGTGACAGTTTTTCCAAATTTGTTTTCTTTATAACTTTTGAACCGTAAGTGGGTTTGAGGCGTGGTTTGGTGCGTTAGAAAGCTTTTGGCATGTTCTTTCTTATATTAATGGTTTCAAGATTGTTAGCCGATTTAATTATGTCGAGAATTTGGAATGTGTTATTGTTGGCTTTTATTGTTTTAATGATGTGCATTTGACGTGTTATTATGCAATATGCGTGTGATATGTACCGTATGACTGGTGTGATGTTATGTGATGTGAATGTATGTGTTCGGATGGTGTAATGAGGGTTTGTGGCCGAATGGCAAATAAATGCATTGTTTTGGGCTTGAATTGCAAAGCATGATTTCTGTGGATTGAGATGGTTGCATATATGTGTGCATTTGAATGTCATAAGTCATTGTATGCCAAGCATCATGATATGCATTCTTGTGATGTTGTGTGCCCTAGTGGGTGTGAGCAACGAATTGGTTCCAGAGGGAATCCGCTATAACATCGTGCGCCTTAAAAATAAGAGGACTTAAAGCGATCGGATGGGATCGTGCGCCTTAAAAATAAGAGGACTTAAAGCGATGGTTATAGACGATCGTGCGCCTTATACCAAGAGGACTTAAAGCGATCGGATCGTGCGCCTTATACCAAGAGGACTTAAAGCGATCCATAAACGTCGTGCGCCTTATACCAAGAGGACTTAAAGCGACGGAGAACATCGTATGCCCGACGGGGAGTTACACTAAGTAACGAGCGATGGTTCCAATAGTTCCTGAGTGAACTGGTGTTGAGAAATGATGGATGGATGGTACCGCATGTGCATTTGCATAGAGTCGTTGTGTCGGTCTCTTTGCATTTGCATGAACCATGAATGGTGTGATTGTGTGTGGAATTGTGAATGAGATTGATGAGTTGATTTATGATTATACGTGTTGGTGATAATTGATTTGTGTATGATGGCTATGCTTTTATGACCGATATGTGAGAAAATTCATTGTGTGGGTTTGTAATTGGATTATGGCGTATAATGTGGTGAGAATATTATGTTTGTGTAATTGTGTGTTATTATATAATTATATGCAATTATATTATGATTGTGTTTCTCACCCTTCTGTTGTTTTATAATGCTCTATGAGGCATTGCAGATTAGATGCTGGAGGTCTTTTTGTGAAGCTTAGGTCTTCATTCTTTCGTCGGTCGGCTCTGATATGTAACACCGGGTAGTCGGGGTGATCGAGTGTGATTATTTTGTATTATGTATATGTATCTTTTGGATTGTATATGTATGATATTGGATATGGCAGGCAAACTTATATATATATATACATGAGATTCAGTTACGGATCTTCCGCTTTTATTCTGTAATTGAATTGTGGGTTGTAGGAACTCTGTTCCTTTGTTTTGTGCTACCTGAATTGTTGCATATCTACATGAGCAGGTTGTTGTATGTTTGTTTCAAATTGATGTGACCCCTCGGTCTATGCCGTGAATTTTAATTATACTCTGATTAATTGTTATCGCTTTAATAGCTTGGGGGTATAGATTGGGGGTGTTACATTAAGTGGTATCAGAGCCAGTCCGTGTCAGTTGTGTCAGTCCTTGTTTGTCTTTGTGGTTCGGTGAGCTGTTTGTTTAATCATAGTTGCTGTTATTGGAAATGAACAGAATATGGCTGGTAGGAATGACGTTGCTTTAGCTGCTGCGATGCAAGCTATGGCTCGGGCTGTGCAGGGTGCACCTAATGCTGCTGGTAATGATGAATTCAGGAAGAACAAACCGCCTATCTTCAAAGGAAGATATGATCCTGATGGTGCACAGATTTGGCTAAAAGAGATTGAAAGAATTTTTCGAATGATGGATTGTGATGAGGATCAGAAGGTGAGACTGGGTACTCACATGTTACTAGAATAAGTTGATGATTAGTGGGTTAGTACTCGTCATGTGTTGGAAGCTGCAGAGGAGGAGATCACTTGAGCTGTGTTTAACATTGAATTTCTGAGAAAGTATTTTTCTGAAGATGCAAGAGGAAAGAAGGAAATTGAGTTCTTGGAATTGAAGCAAGGTAGTATGTCTTATATGATCCACATACTAAAGAAATATTCATCCCAAGATGCAAGGTAATCGTACACTCATGTCAAGCTTCCAAATTTGCTTTCAGTTGATAATTTTCATTACAAGGCTATATGTTTTCTTTTTCTAACAAGAAAATCTTGATTGTAAGAAAGTAGGAATATGTTAAAGGACAATTTTATTTTGCTAACATGTGGAACTTAAATGAAACAAGATATTTTGCATAATTAAATAACATATTCAATATGATTGTCAACCTAAAAATGGTACAGACTGTTTGACATATACAAAACTTACTATAAACTACAAACAATTGTATGTGGTCCACTATCATGCAACAGGCTTCCGCTTTGAACGCTTACTTCTTCTTTCTCTAGAAAAAGTTTGAACCTCTTGGCTAACTTTAGAAGTGTTCGACTCTTCTGTAACTTCTTGTTCCTGTATAAAGTTTAATTAGCTTGGGGTTCTTCGGTAGAGTATACAATTTGTGACAAGGAAACTTTTGAAGCTGAATATTACCTTGTTTTCTACATCTGAGCCATCATTGGAAGCAGAAGCAGACGCCAAAGGCTGAACTTCCTCCACTGGGAGTGCCTTGAGTAGCTTTTTCTTCTTCTCCTCTTCTTTTAACTGCCTAAACCTGTGGATCACCAATTTGTCATTTGTCATAAGCATAAGAAGGATTGAAAGACCGAGGCTGCAACTTGTACCATAAGACACTGACCTTTCACCACCCTTTTCTGGCTTAGAAGCTGATCTCTTAGCTTGTCCTGCAGTAATAATTCCACCAGCATTTTCATTAACAGCGGGCTTTGCACCTCCTAGTTTACGCAACCATATTTGTTGAGCTGTGCTAAGGACATTATTTGTAAACCTAGCAAAAGGAATAGAAAGTCAATCAGTAACTAAATTGTTTCTTTTCTCAGCATACAAACAATGTTGTTTTATCTGACATTACATATTAGGCTGTCATATCAAGGAAATGGTTTCTAAAACAAAAAAAAAAGTTTATTGTATGGATACAGTAAGTAGATTTTCTGACCAAATTTGAATTGTTTATAGAATAGAAGATAAATATAATTGTAACCCAGAATAAACACATAAAGAATGTATGAAGTCGTGGCAAAAATATGAAAATTAAAAATAGGAACTTAATATCTAGAAAGGAGTCTATTGATATAATTGGTAAAATACTAACCAGTAAATTGTTAGTCCTGATGGGACAGATAATGAGAAGTAACCGATCATGAGTGGGAGAAACTTGAAAATAATAAGTGTATTCTTTTGATTAGGATCATTTGTCTGTCAAAAAAAAAGCAAGTTAGGACTGCCTTGTAAGAATAAAATTGAAAGAGAAAGAAAACTGACATGCTCACCTGAGGGGGTTTCATGATTTCCATTGAAACATATTGAGAAACAATAAGAAGAATAGGTAAAACAAGATATGCTGCAGTGTCCTGCCAACCCAACGGTGGATGGCCATCCTGCATAACAATTAACAGTTGTTTGTTATGATATTGTATGACAAAAAAGCGTAAAATCAACTTACAAAGTTTATAGCCTATTTCCTCTTGATAAACGATTGCAGTAGCAGAGTAATTTCCATCTATAACATCACCATTACTACTACACTTTGTGCATTCTTTTATGTTATTGTGATTTATAAACTTATGAGCATTATATTATGATTTATGAACAATAAATGCTATTATCCATGTGGATATAAAGAAGGAAGTGAAATCTAACACCCCCAACTACCGCCTAAAACTAATAAAAATCGAGCTCCGTAAAATTACAAAGCAACTAATGATGTAGTTACAGCTATTGTAACAAGCAAAATGATTTTCTATGGAGTCTTTGGAAGAGTGTATTTAGGCATATCTTACTAGAATACTTTAGATATATCCAGTTATTTTCAACTAATTGTCATAAGCTTTCTAGGATAGGCTATAAGAGAACTTATTTTCGTAATGAAATAGCTCATAAAGAACTTAAGTGTAACTTACTCTCATTTCCACTTCGATGGTAGAAACAACTTATACATAGCTCAAATATGACAAATGTTTATGAATAAATGTTTAATTAAGCAATTTACCTAAATGCTCCCTTAGAGCGTACTGGCGTGTGTTCTGGTGAATAGAGCATAACCCCTCCCATAAATGCTAAATTCCTAACTAGTAAAAGAATTTGCATCACCAAATGCAGAGCATTTCATATTCATATGCAGTGTTGTCAATGCGGTCCATGGTAGAGAGCCAAAATTCCGCCATACCGACCGCTTTGCAGTACCATTATAGCGGATTATGGCGGAAAAACCCGCAATATTGGCTGATATTTTCTATTGCGGTGAGCCCAAAAACCGCCATGTATATCCGCCATGGCGGCCATGGCACTGCTATTTGATAACATTGTTCATATGGTATATACTATTTTATCCTATCATAATTTGCATCCATGCTGCATAAATCAAGTCTCATATTTACAGAAATCTAAGACCAACTGAACCAATAGTGTATATGCATAACTTGGAAAGGAACCTTGCACATACTGTCACAAATAGAGCACAAAACAATTGAAACATTATTAACTAATTGACTTTGAAAAGAATTTTTATCACCAACTGTACTGTATGCCATATAATTAAAAGTTTTATGGTTTCAAGAAGCATGACTGGAAATAAGCTCCAAACAAAATGACTGTCAGGAGTAAACAGTGTGATGTCTGAAAATTTATCATTGAAGTCCAAGATTCACAAGTATAATGGAAAAGAAATAGCCAAATGCAAATAACTATTTCGCTTATGAGCAAAAGATAACTTACTTACCACAAACGGAAAAAGCCAAGAAACTCCGGATCCACTTTGTCTAGCAGCAATGCTAGTGGGACCACCCAGAGAAGGGATCCATAAGAAACCTTCTGTTAACAGTCCCTTCAAATTAAAAGTTTTCAAAATTAGGGAAAATTATGTATTTGAAATTTGTCTATCAAAATCTCAAATTACAATACTCTATTCCATTAATTACCTCATTTGCCACATTAGATAAAGCTTGGTATAGACCAATCCAGACTGGAATAGTAGCCAATGTTGGTAAACAACCTATACAAAATGATGAAATCGTCTTCTATAAGCACATCCCAGTTATGATTATGCAAGTGTTTTGGAATCATATTATCACATGTCAAAGCACTAAGAACTAGTGTTGAGAAGAAGAAAATGATAAAGACAGTAAGATAAAAACGTACCTGCCAATGGGTTAACCCCGGCCTGAGTATAAAGCCTTGAAGTCTCAAGTTGTATTCTTTCCTTGAAAATGGGAGCAATGAATTAAGTGTTAAGAAACGACCATGCTATTATTTTAAGGTACAAATCAATATTTACTTGAGATTAAATTGGATGCGTAATAAACAACGACACTCCTTACCTGATTGCCGGCATATCTTTCTTGAATGGCCTTAATTTTAGGTTGAAGGTTTTGCATAGCTAGTGTTGATTCAACCTACGTATACTAAATAAAGTCAGAATTTCATTTAGTGAGATATAGTGTGTGTTGATTTCATATCACTGAAAGAAAAATCCATTTATACATTGTTTTTAATGTTTCGAATAAAGAGGTTGCCATAACTTAAAGTTTTCAGGAAATTTGCCAAAAGAAATTGCTGTGATTTGTACTAACCTGTTGCTTTGTCAAGGGAAGTGTAGCAGCCTTAACAATAACAGTGAGTAATATGATAGCAAATCCATATGAGTAAGGCACGTGCACTGCGGACAAACCATCCTTTAACACCTGAATACAAAAGAAAAGAGTGACATGAAATCTAAAGCACAAGTACATGAGTAACAAGAAGCAAAACATTTCTGAATAGAAAATCCAACCCTCCAAAAAAATTTCAGAAATGTGTAGCGTTTATTAGCTAGCTTGACTTTCCTTTTGTGATTAAATTACATATTAACTGTGAAACAAGGGGGTATAAACTAGAAATACATTCTAAACAAATAGCATCACTCTTTCCATTTACAAGTATATCTTTCCTTATAACAAAAAAGCATCAAATATTTAGCTTGTTTAATAGAATTAATAGCAGATAATAAATAGTATGTCATTAATCTAAGTAGAACCGGAACTTCAAATTAAAAAGTGTGTTAAGTATGCAATATATGTCAAGTATCAGACGTCGACACAACACCAACAGGTATGTACATTCAATTATTCAATTTTATCAAATTATTATCAGTTTGACAATTTCTATGTGTTGGTGTTGGGGTTTAGATTCTCTACCTTTGGACCGCAAAATATATGATAACTTTAGGCAAAATTGTGATAAAATGAGAGAGAAAGTGATGTATAGAATGGAAGGAGAATCATGAAAGAGACCAAATATAAAGAGAGATGGAGAGAAAGTTAGAGTTCATAGTTGTCCATAACATTGAACACTTCCCCTGCAAAATATCATTCAGGATAAGAAGTGACCTAATTTGACAACCTTAACATCATCCCCATGTAAAGTTCGTTCAAAATTCAACTATTTAATCTTCTAAACATGATTTTAAATTGTGGACTTCATCTTGGGATCAAGATGCAATCTTCCGGTTGTGACAGGGTCCGCAGCCGCATTAGACTGCAATTGCAGTGTGATTGTAAATCACAGTAAAAATAACATTGTAACGAACTGCAACATAGTGGCGCAATGGTTACATCACACGATATTAGACCACAACAAACTATGTAGTGCTCACAAAAACTATCTTTCTAGCTTCCTTCTTTGTATCATAGACTTCAGGTACTTAGAGATATTTAAAGGGATGGAGAGTTGATAAGGAGACAGATATGAAATGAAATTTTAGAGATGAAATTGGAGATAGGATATAGGAGATGTATAAGTTAACTAATAAATTATAATAATTATGCTAATAAAAAATAAATTCACACAGCAACAACTGCAATACACATCACAATTGCAGCGGCTGCAACTGCAATTTAAAACCATACTGTTAAGTAAAACTCAACGACGGAGCGTATCTTAAGATATAAGCAAGCTAAACTGCCCCAATAATACAAGTTCCGTGAATTTGAAGGCTCTCAATCTTCACAAACGCAACATATCTTCACAAACGCAACATAATCCTGATATAGTAAGAGCTTCCTTTGATGGACTTATTCGAGCTTACATAGTGCATAAGCATTTATAAAACTGTTAGGGAGAGCTTTCGACATATTCATAAGCCGTTTTCATTTATTCAGGGTAGATTATAAATACAGTTACACTTTATAGCTTATCAAAACAATATAACTTAATTATAAAAATAGCTTATAAATAAAATCTAAAAGTTAATAAAAGCTTAATTAACTTAAATAAAATCAATATAACTAAAGAGCACGCGCGTTTTGAAAATTACCTTGAGAACAAACTCCATTCCATCAGAAATAAATCCGAACCAACCTCCGTTTTTCTGCACAGCAACATCAGTAGAACTAGCAGCATCCGCCGCAACAGTAGCATCGGCGAGCGTGTAAAGTACACCTTCGGCTCTAGCGAAGATTCCGGATAAGTCAATGGAATGACTTACGGATTGAATCGGAGGAATTTGGTGGAAACTGAAGTGAACTTTGGTGAAAAGCCTGGTGCGATTAGGGGAGAAAGTACGGTGAAGTGAAGGAAGTGGAGTACCGAGGAATGATGGAGAAGAAATGAGTGTCTTCGCCATGGATGAGAAGGTTCGTGTACGAGACGCTTCAGGCTTGAAGGCTTGAGGTTCTCGTCACAGAATAGAGATGAGAGGATATTCTTTCTTCTTTTTTTTCGAATTATTGTTATTATTAATATCCGAATTCGTTTAATTTTATGCGAGGCAGAGACAAGGTGCACGATATGGCTAGTGGTGGATTTTCAGCCAGCGATTGAGTGACACGTCATAAGACTATTACCGGTTATATGGTTCTTGCGTTGCAATTTTATTAAGGTTTATACGTTCTAGTATTATTTTTATTTTTTGGGTAGAAGTGGAAAAAGAAAAATTATCTAAAAAACAAAATTTTACTAATATGAGCTAGTGGAGGAAAGTGGTGATTCCACGGGATACCGCAAAAGACTAGTATACCATATTTTATATCTTTCATATTTTGTTAGATAATTGGTACAAATATTTGTATGAAATATTTTAATGTGGTGTTTCCTAGAGAGAAGTTATTTAATATTGGAAAGAATCGGGTCATAGAGATTTTAAATATTAATAGATTTTGAGATAAATTTGTTAGTAAGAATTGAGGTCAGAATAACACATCACTGAAATCATACACAAACCATAGTATAACGTTATTAGCGCAACATGAAGGATGTTGGAATGATCAATATTACCTGCAAAATAGTGTACTCAAGCATCATTTACATTTCGAATCAATCCACCAAAACCTAAGACGTCAGGATTACCTAGGCTACTGCCATCAACATTCAAAATCATATTACTATCTTTGTGTGCATTCCATGTGACCATTCTCGTTGGATAAAACAAATTATGATTGAGAAAACATTTAGTTGGCAGGTTAGCATAATTCATTGTGATGAATTTCAAAGTATAGGAATATACCACTTCATTCGCAATACACTGTTTGTTCCTAGCGCTCCACAACCACTAGCAAGCAACCAAAAAGATAAAGTCAATGTCGATGTCATGTCTAATCCAATCATATAAATTATCCCCTTGGAAGAATAATGGGTCCAAGAAGCCAATAGATTTCCAAAAGCGAGTAGCAAATTCATAATCCCTTAGGCAATGTAGAGTCATCTCAATGTCTTGATTTCATCTAGGATAAAGATTCGTGTAGAGCATACCACGGTGACAGAACATCGATCTCGTAGGAAGGGACTTGTGTAAAGTCGTCCAAAGGAAGAATCTCACCTTCTTAGAAGCAAGAATATGTCGCACCCACTTCCAAGAATTATTTTCTGTTGTATTTTGAATAAATTCAAGTCTGTTGAGCCAATTATAACCATCCCGAGTAGTATAGATACCATCTAAATTGCCTTTCTAGGCTAACCGATTAGGCACCAGAGAATTCAATCAAATGGGAAGCGCTTTCAGGCGATTACAGACAAACCCATGAATATTAGTATATAATGAATCGAAGTTCCAATTAACATCCTAGTAAACATTATTCACTCGCATTTCCAAATCGTGGATATCCACATAGAAAACCTACTCCACTAATTTCCCTATGCCAAACCATTTGGAAAACCAGAAATAGGAGTACCCATCCCCTAATCTAAATTTAAAGCCATCTTTAAAAGCAGAGAGAGCTTTCGTAATTGCATTCCAAGTAACTAGTCCCGATTTCTTTTGAACGTTTCCAAACTGATGTACTTATGCTTCAAAACTTGGACCAATAGGGAATCACAATTCTAATGGAGATTTCAAACCAGCTTACTCAACATAGAAGTATTTGTCTCCTTGATTTCCGGATCCCAAGACCACCCAACTTTTTTTGCTTGGTGATTTTATTCCATCCAGTGAGATGCAAACCAGAGTTTGAATTATCTTTCTACAAAAAAACTTTTAGCCATCTTATCAATAAAAACACAAGTTGGTTGAGGTAACCAAGCCACTTGCATATAATAATTTGGGATGGAGTTTAGGACATACCTAACCAGAGTCAAACGATCAGTCTTGCCTAATAATGTATGTTGCTAAGATTAAGGGTGTACATGGGTTGGGTCAACCCACAAAACCCAGTCAAACTCATCCAAAAAAATCCAAAAAAGTGGGTTGGGTCGGGTGATTTGGTGGCTATGGGTTTAAAAACTAAAAAAGTCATTAGAAAAATTGAGTTTCGGGTAAAACCGGACTCAAACCCAAAAAACTCGTTGTCCCACAAATCAAATATTTATTATTATAATTTTAATGATTTGATGAATATTAACTTAGTTGTTGTAATTTTAGTCTCTTAACATTTACTATTTTAGCGAACCATTACTTTAACTAATTTTGAATGTTTCACTCTTTAGTTATTTTGATACTAATACAATTTTATGTAATGCAACTTTAGTTTGTTGCTAATATATAATGATAATTTTTATTAGTTGATGATATCATTTATTATTTTATGATGCTAAAAGATACTAAAAATAGGTTATTTGATTTTTTTTAAGAAGATAAAAACGTTGAGTAACTATTATGAAAAAATATGATGACTCGTCATTTAGTTATTTGATATTAATAAAACAAAACAAAAAAATTATTTGGGCAACCCACTACTCAATCCAACCTAACCCAAAAATTCATGGATTTGCCCAAACTGACCCATTGGTGTAACGGGTGATTATTTTACCTCACCCAAATCGGAGTTTCCTATATGGATTGGGTATTGGGTTTGACCAAACCAAACCCAAACCGGCCCACGTACACCCTTAGCCAAGATACTAACCTTTGACTGATTTAATCTTCTAGGAACTCAAAGTCCTTGCGCTAAAGACGATCATGCAACATAGGGAAACCCAAGTACTTATCTAGAGTAAGAGTTCGCTTAATATATACCTGTGTTGGAGACAATTAAATCCATTTTACTCCTTGAACTTGTCAAAAAGTACATATATGTCTCACCCCAATGCTGGTAGGGGTGACTAGAGGCTTTAAGGAATTTTTGTGGTGTTAGGGCTAGCTCATGGTGGCGAGAAACCCTATTTTGATGTGGTTAGGATGAGGAGAGAGCAAAATCACATGAGGTGATAAGCTCTGTAGATTTTGGTGTATTTATTGTGTGTATTCTCAGTTGTCCTTCTCTACCCTAGAGTCAAGTTATTTATATAGGTTTAAGGGTCTAGATTTAGGGGACTCTTGGGATATGGATAATGTTATACTTTGACTGGGGAAGTTGTTGAATACCTATTTCATAGGGAGTCATGACCAGGACTTCTTGCACATGTGATTATAGGTTATGCGCACATAACTCCCCATGTTTCTCACCAAGAGGAGTAGCCAGCAGAGTGGGGGACATATATGGGCGACATATGCTGGGGTGATCACCTTATGAGGTGTGACTCAATATTGCCTTGTCACGGGCCTTTACAAATATATCATTATACAATCCCTCGAGTAGAGAGTTTATAAAGGGTGAAGTGTTTTAGATTCATCATTCACTTCGATTAAATCCCTCAGTTAGGGTGAGTCCCTCAGTTAAGGGCGAGTCCCTCGGTTAGGGGAAAGTCGTCACTCTTCTTCCAAGTGTCTCTTGAGTAGCTTATGTGTCAGCTAAGGGGTGTCAAACATTAGTTAAATGATTTAGAGTAAAAATGCCAGTCAGTTACAAAAGCTTTATCATTTAATAGGAAAAAAACATGTGTGGCATTTAATGTTGCTCATTATGGTTTTCCCGGGGAAACCCAATCTAGTCTCTTTCCTTACACGTGTATTTGACGTGTGGAACCCCTTCCACTTCATACAACAGTTGCGCTATTCAACAGGTATTTGCTTATGGTATTGGTTCTTCCCTATAAAGGGCACTAGTCTACCTTTCAGGGAAAACCTTTTCCTCTCCCTTTTGTTTTGGGATTTTTATTTTGTTTAATTGGAGAAAATTCATAGGTGCATTAAATGACGAAGAAAATGAAAGTGCAAATATTGCTGAAATGGCCTTAACATCCTCAAGTGTGGAACTCAACGATACATTACATGACGATGATAGTGATGATGATTATGATTATGATGATAATGGTGATGATGATGATGATGATGATGATGACGACGACAACAACGACATCGATGATGATGATTATGGTGGTGGTGGTGATGATGATGATATCTCTTTAGAAACCAGGTTAAAACATTAATCTTGGTACCTAGGCAGTGGATACTCACAACACATAAAGATAAAAAGGTGTATGTTATAATGCCTCAAGGTGAAGGAAAGATGCATCATTGGTTTTGGAGGAAACCATCAGGGCATGCTCATCTTATCTGACACGCTATGTCTCTCTCCCCTTTATCCACAATGTTCTCTTAGTTAAAAGAATATTGCATAATTTGCTAAGCATAATTCAATTAAGTGACATTGGATATGATGTTGTCTTCAATCAAAATTTATGTAAGGTTATTAGTAAAAAAAATGATGGATCTAACCATTTTACTAGAGCAAAGGAGGAACACCATTTATTAATGCAAGTTTCTTGACCTTGACAAACAAGAGGTAAAATCCCTTATGTCAGTGAATGGTGATCAATGTATATGGAACATAAGATTAAAACATGCTAGCTTGAGATTAATCTAAAAGCTTAGATAGATTAACCTAATGATATACTTACCTAATATAATATAAACCAGACACTTTTTGTGTTGCATGTCAAAAACAAAAACTTGTGAGAAATTTTGTTCACTCTAAAAACATTATTTCCATCTCTATACCACTAGAGATCTTACACATTGACATGTTTAGGACAGTAAAAATGACATCGATCAATGTTAAGAAATATATATTAGTCATAGTTAATGTATATAATAGATGAACACATGTAAAATTCTTAAGACACAAGGACGAGTCTCACTCGTGTTCTATGTGTTATGCAAACAATTGTAATTTGAAAAAGACTTGAAAATTACAACCATTAGAAATGATCATGACGGGGAAATTGAAAACCAAACTTTTATAAATAAAATGATATATCACGTGATTTCTCCTATCCTAGAACTCCACAATAAAATGGAGTTGTAAAGCGTAGGAAATGATTTCTTCAAGACATGACCAGAAACATGATCGTCGCGGTGAGAATCGGAGACCTTAGCTATTAAATTAACTAGGTTCATAGATCTTAATTCATCACCGATCTTTAATTTATCCAAGGGAAGGGAAAAAGAACAAATAAACCCTTAAACATGCAATGTGATGCAAAGCAAAAGATAATCTAAGGTTCGGGGTTGGTTATACCTAGAGAAGGTGCTAGCATCCAAAGTATTTGTAATACTATACGAGAACCTTTTGTTTTATTGTGTTATTTGTTATTTTGTGTGCTAAAGAGTGAAAATGTAAAGGGGAGACCTAAGGTGTTATTTCTAAGTATGCTCGCCAAGACATCGCATCTCGTGCCTACGTATCTTGACAGGAATGGAATCAGAGCATTTGTAGTTCCCCTCACTAAGGGTAAACAAAATAAAAGGAAAAGGTTGCTCGCCAAACATTGACCTTGTGCCTACGTATTCTCAAAAGGAACTTTGATAAATCAGAGCGTCCGTAGTTCGGACAACTACGGGTTGCCAGGTTCTAAGAACCAAGAACAACTAAGACAGGTAAAGAATGAACGAGGGTCATGCACAATGACAATAAGTCAACATACAATCCCTTCCCTTGGATCAGGTCAACAAGGAATAGAAAACAGCAGAAACACTGGAGAACATCATGTAAATGGCAAGCAATAAATGAAGACACTGACACAGTATCACAGAAATACATATGGAAGAACATCATGGTAATCAACGGCAAGTAAAATCAATAACGGATACGGCAAAGCATCGTGAATCCACAAACATAAAGAACAGTCACGAAAAAACATCATGGCAAAATAACAGACATTCGCGGCAAAGCATCGCGAAATAAAGGTAACAGATATACGTAGCAAAACATCACAGTGAAAACATATAGAAAGCAAAATACAATGTGCACGCGTTATCCACAATAAATCTGCATTACTACAGAATCGATTAATGCTAAAAAATGAAAACAATTTTAACACATACACACACACTATATATATATATATATATATATATATATATATATATATATATATATATATATATATATATATATCTATATATATAAATAACCTTAAAATAGAAAGTTTTATATGTAATATGTAAACTAAAAAAATAACAAAATATATATACATAATTCTAGAACGAAAATTTATATAATATATAAATGAAATAAAATAAAAACTACAAAGTAAATATATAACTCTAAAACAGAAACATATAATATATAAACTAAAAACTAATAAAGTATATATACATATTTCCAAAACTGTAACATTTATATAATATATAAATTAAAATAAAATAAAAAACTAACAAAATGAATATATATATATATATATATATAACTCTAAAACAGAAACGTATATATAATATATAAACTAAAAAACAAGGTAATATGTCTAATGGATTTCTAACGTGTATATATTCATATAAAACCCATCAGCATGCTTAATCATATAAAACAAAACCAAAACAACATGTATACAATACACTGTAATTAAAATGAAAAAAAAAATGGGATAAGAAAAAAAGAAACAAGGGAGTGAAGAAAATAACCGAGTTTGGAAGTTGTTGATGTTGTGTTGTGAAGTTGGAAAGATGGAGGTTTATTATGTTAAGTGATGAAGGTGATAGGGTGTAGGATGAATATGTGTGGGAGATGTTGAAGAGAAACTCTCATGAAAAATCTTATGGAATGCCTACAAGTGGCTTTTTGTTGTATCCGCTTATGAAGCGTGTGTACTTTTGAGGTTTGCTTTTATAGGCTTTAGGGATTAAATGCCATCAATTCTCGTTTCGGTTTTCGGCTCATTGTGTCTGATTCTGCCCTGATTGATGTTTGAAACATGTTTTGATATTTTCCTTTTTAAGTTCGACATGTCTGATATGTGTTAATTAGTGAATTGAATTTGTCCTGATCATGCAGTATGCTTATTTACACAAAAATGAGACAAAATTCAAATACCTTTCTTAAATTTGTTGACTAAGTGTTTCTAAATAAACCAAAATCTAAACATTAAAATATTAAAAACAAAAAATAATAAGTAAAATAAAATACTTAATATGAAAAATTTGAAATGAGAAAATAAAAAGAGATGAAATAAAATATTAGAAATAAAATCGGTAAAAATACATAATTGGATCGGTATCGAAGTGCTCAGAAAAATAAAATGAATATACCAAAATGATCAGCGCAAAATATACGATTCGGAAAAATACCGCGTTTGGTCAACTTTTGAAATAAATTCTCCCCGGTCTAATGGCTTAAACTATCCAAAAATGCGACCGAAAAGTGGTCGAAAAATTTAAATGAGCACACCAGGTTAAACTACGCGAAACGTAGATTAATATCACTGAAGTTTGCAGACTCGATTTTAAAATTTTATGTCCACCAATTTTACGCACTGTTGACTTTTAGTTTGACCGATTCGATTGTAAATCCGACAAGTTTATTTCAGCTGATAAATTGGGTATTATGCAAGATGAAATGCGTGATAAATTATGCAGATGATGCAAAAAGACGTGGGATCTTAGAGTAAAAAATTAGGGTATGACAGATGCCCCAATTTAGTTTCTTCGATCCAGAGACCTGAAGATTAAAATCTTCGTCTCAACGAGATCGGAGAAACTTAAATACAAACATACGCAATTTTTGGCCCTAAGATACCACAAAATGCTTATGATTTGATATGAATGCAAGACTCAATGTTCTGTGAGGAAGGAAACCACAAAAGACAAATTAAACGGAGGACAAAGAGGAAAACAAGATATTATGGAAATTCGTCAAGGTAACAAAGAGTATCCAGTAATACTTGAAAATAAAGGGATAACCCCTAAACAGAGATATAGACATCCGAAAAAGCCTCAGATGCTGAAGTTAACACATAAATAAGAAACATCTAGAAGAACATTAGATGTGGGATGAGACCAGAAATTTGAGGATATAACAGAGACTTCCAAGAAAGCATTCAACTTTGTTGTGGAATACATAAAAACATCAAGAAAGCAGAAGCAACTTACTGGGGAAAGGGTTACAGTCATCTGAGGTTTTGTCTGGAAAGGAACAGTAACAACCATCAAAGACATTCAGAAGAACGTCGAATGAAACTTTGGAACATAAACAGACAACAGAGATAATCAGAAAAACAAATAGAGATATTCAGAATAACATTGAATAAGTTCCACTATGGAATTAACAGTCATCATCCATGAATGGGACTAGATGGAAAAGAGTCACAACATTTAGAAGATCATTGAATGAGGTGAGGAGAACTCAGGGAAATGTATCAGGGACAAACATTAGAGACATTCAGAAAAGCATTGAATAAACTTTGGAACAAATGAAAACATCGAAGATATCCAGAAAAGCATTGAATGAACTCCGGAAAACATCAGAGATATTCAGAAAAGCGTTGAATAAACTCCGGAAAACATCAGAGATATTCAGAAAAACATCGAGTAAACTCCAGAGCACATCGGAGATATTTGGAAAAACATCGAATAAACTCCGTAACACATCCAGAAAAGCATTGGATGGAAAACGGAAACAGACTTAAAAGCAATCAACAACCGTTAACCACAGTCATAAATAAATTGAAGGCACCTAGAAGAGCATTAGATGAAAACAATGATTATGAAGATACATCCGAAACATTTAGAAAAGAATTAGATGTACGGGAAAAGGTTTTGAAGACATATCTGGAAGAACATCAATTAAGCAACATCATATCTGGAAGAACATCAAATAGACAAGGTCGTATCTGGAAGAACGCCAGATAGACATAAAAGGAGTTCTGGAAAAACATCAGAACAAAGTCGTATCTGGAAGAATGTCAGATAGACATAAAGGAGGTTCTGGAAAAACATCAGAACAAAAGACACATCTGGAAAATCATCAGACGGTAAAAGCAACAACATTTTGGAAAAGCATCAGAATTGCAAAGGTATATATCTGGAAACTCACTAGGGAGTAAAATGAATTCTGGAAGGGTGTCAGAATCACAATGGAAATATCTGGAAAAAAGTCAGATAGGTTCTGGGAAAACATCAGAACAAAAGACTCAACCTGGAAAAACATCAGAGAGATAAACACCTTCAGTAAAACTTCGGATAGATTCTGGAAAAGCGTCAGAATCACAATGGAATATCTGGAAAAACATCAGATAGGTTAACATATCCGGTAAACCTCGGATTGGAAAGGTCATATCTGGAAGAACGTCAGACAGACACGACAAGATTTGTTTGGTAGGTGCCAAGTAAGTTGGATTTTAACCACAAGGTAAAACGTGGATAACAACACGACCTCTGGAGAAATGCAAATGAGGATGAAACACTCATGCCATGCACATGTATATGAATTATGCTATGATATATGATCAAATACATATGTCGACGACATGGCTCGACTCTTTTGGGGTGAAGACAGAATTGGAAGATTGATTCCTCAACACAGAGATTATTGCCATTCTGCTTGGGGACTAAAGATGCTACAGTTGAACACATCTCTGCCACACTGTACCAAGTTCGTGACCCTTGTAGGAAGGATAAAGAGCTGTTTGGGGATTCTTCAGGTAAACTGCCCCAGATTAGCTGACTGTTGTAGATGAGTTGATCATTACTTCAGCTTAATTGACGTTGAATTGACTGCTTTAGTGTGCGCTTAAAAGCTTGCCCCAGTCCGAGTCTTGAAAAATCTTTTGTATAAATCAATTCTAAGAATGACTTGCACTTAACCACAAATCTTGAACCGATTTTCAACAGGATCTGGAAAGAACTTGCCCCTGATAAGATCACCGACCAAGTTTCTCAATTGTTTGAAAATTCCTTGAGAGGAGAGCCAATTTGCAAACAAAAGTATTTGTACAAACATGGTAATTTTAAAGCAAAGTCATGCAACTTTTTGAAATCAAAGTCATTTTTGGAATGATGCAAAACAAATGAATCATTAGTCAGAGCACGGCGGTTCAAGACATTTAAAAGTGAAAGGTAAAGCAAAAATATATGATGCCAAAACAAATTATCTGCAAAGATCTTTTGGAGTCAGTTTACGCAACCTTGCTATAGTATGCTTTTAAAATAACCTTGCTTCAGTTAGGCCTTTCGAGGGTTGTAACGTGGCCTGGTTCACAATTTAAGAAACAAAGGATAAAGGCTCAAAGTTTATTTGTACCCACCCAATCTTCGTGATGATCTTCAATCCTACGCTCAGTTAACTCAAACTATGCACTCGGGTTCCCAAAGGGTTGGAAATTGCACTAATGATAATAATGATGACGGTTCAGAAGTCGAGGGACTTTGAAATAGCAGTCACTGCTTCGTTACAAAAGTTGGTTGTTTTTTCATTGAGGATTTTCAGAGTAAGGGTTTAAAGATCGCCTCTTTTTATTATCCCTAACTTTTGCATAAACTGTTTCTTTTGAAGCTTACAGTCAGCGGGATGCCCCAGTTTTGCCTAAGTCTCCTTCATAGGTTTTGAATTAGCAGGCTTTTTGTTTATTATTTTTCATTTTTTTGAGAATGAAAGAGAGTGACTGCCTGGCTTAATGATTGCGGTGAACCATCATCGACTTTCGACTTGAAGGACATCTTCGACACTTGCTTGTTGTGTGTGAAGGAAAACTGTGAATGTAACCTTTATATGAAAGGTGTTTTGCATGGATGTACAACCAAGCTAACTGAGATCTACCCATTCCATGGTTAAGATTGTGGTTTTTTCTAAAGAAAGAAACTCCAACTTCTAGGCTCGAATGGTTTGACAAGGGAATAACTTCCTTATTTATCTAATGTTTAGGGAGTTGAAACAATGCCTTATATCGTCAACAAAGTTTATTTGAAAGCATACCAGCAATTATGGGTATAACGTTTTCGTCATACTCCCTCCAATCTTTGCACAATAAAAAAGAAAGTGGAAAAGAGATCAAATATTTTTTTTTTTTAAAAGGAAAGCATAAATATGTAAATAATGGACAAAATGAATTGAATTAAAAGTTACAATGCTCATTTCATTAATCACGAAAGTACAAACATAAGTTGAATACAAACAGCTAGTACAAAATAAAGGAAAATGCATACAACGAGAAACATGGCTTAGTGACTAGTTAAACATAAGGATGAGCAGTCCTGTTTTTGGAGAGGTATCTAGGCTGAAGTCGACTCAAGCTTCACTTGGCGTGCCCTGGCAGAGGATTTGTCTGGACATTAGGATTGTTGTCATGAAAGCTAAGGATTCTGACCTTAATCAAATCATGCACTCTAGCTTTTAGTGCATAGAAATTTTCCAGATTGTGGTCAGTGACACCTTCATGGAATGCACAGTGGAGATCAGATTTGAATCCAGTTGTAAGAGGATTTGGAGGAGGAGGCAGAGTCCTTGTGATAATCAAACCTTTATGAACCAGACTAGGATAAAGTTCAGTGTACGTCATGGGAATAGGATCAAATTAATTCCTATTACGGTACTGGTTTTTCCCTACAGCCAGACGTTGGGGAGCTTGAGTTGGTCGTGAAGCAGCAACCACAGGAGTAACAACATCAACATCAGGGTGATCAGCATACTGAGGTTGGGGACGAGGCCTTCTTGTTTCAAACATGACAGCATTAGTCTGATCTTCCCTCTTCTTCTGGAACTTCCCATAGGATTTCTTCGCACCGTTGGAAGATTCAATAGTCTTAGACACTTTACCATTCTTAAGTCCTTCCTCGAGTCTTTGACCAATGGTTACCAAATCAGTAAAGTTAGAAGAAGCAATGCCAACCATCTTCTCCTAATAAAATAGAGACAAGGTGTCCATGAACATTCCAGTTAGCTCCTTTTCTGCTAGAGAGGGTTCAACTTGCGAAGCAAGTTCTCTCCAACGCTGAGCATATTCCTTGAAAGACTCTTTATCATTCTAAGACATATTTTGAAGTTGACGATGGTCAGGAGCCATGTCGAGGTTGTACTTGTATTGCTTCATAAAAGCATTAGCAAGATCCTGGAAGCAGTGGATACTGTTCTATTCGAGATTCATATACCATTTGAGAGAAGCTTCACTCAAGCTATCTTGAAAACAGTGGATGAGCAGCTTTTGGTTGTTGGTATAAGCAACCATCTTTCGAAAGTACATGACTAAATGAGCCCTTGGACAAGAGTGACCCTTATATTTCACAAATTCGGGAGTTTTGAATTTGGCAGGCATAACAAGGTCAGAAACCAGACACATGTTGTATACGTCCACACTAAAGAAGTCAGTACCCTCAACAGCTCGAAGTCTCTTGTCTATGGTCTAAAACTGTTCACGGACAACCTCAGGTTCAACAAAGTCTTCACGGTCTTCACCTTGAGCACTGGCAGCATTGTACTCATAGAGAGGATTCTCAAAGGGAGCTTGGACAGTCTTGGTAACAGTGTGGACCACAGGTCTAGGATCGGCAAAAATAGGAGCTTGAAACACTGGCCTAACAGTTTGACCAATCATAGTAGTAGATGCAAGAGGTGGAGAATAATTATGGGGTAAACCAAACTTTGGCCAAATTGAAGGTGGCACCTGAACAGGCTAAGGATCAGCATTTGAAACTTCTTGAATGACAGTCCTTTAGGGTTGCTCTCCTCTAGCGATCAAGACCTGGAGCATTTCAATGAGTTTGTCATGCTTGACTTAAGATTATCGATCTCTATTCGGATCTCTGTGTTGTGTGCTTCTTGTTCTGACATCTTGCGTCTATAGTTAGCTCTAGTCCGATATTGGTGTCGAGAAATCAGCTTGACGACTGCCAGATGACACTGGAAAATATAGACAAGTGGAGATGAGTTATTGGATAAACAGATGTATGCAATGAATCATGCAAAGATGCAAAAGATATGCAATGCGATGCAAGACAGGATGCAAATCACACAGGCAACATGATCAAGGTTCGTGATCACAACATGGAGTCTGGGTAAAGAACCAACCACATGGTGTGTACTAAGGGTAAAACACCTGCACAACAGGTTCTAACAAGGTTACCAGAGTCATCGATAAATCTTTCAGATATTATCTGCTTGCACGACTACTCATGCGGGTAATAATATTCTCAAGATAAACTCTTCTGAGTGTAGTATCGCATGACAACCACCATAGGTCTACACCTGGATGATCACTGAACTACGTGCTAAAAAGGCCAAGAGAGGTGAATGGATACTAAAGTCCTCAGCTTCACGGACTCCCAGGTCGGAAAAAATAATGCCAATACGACTACTCGCATGACATCAGTAATCCCAAAGGGGTCTTCACTGATCATGGTTATATCATATGTTAAACATGTTAGGACTACTCCCAACAGTTAACTATTGATTATACCACATTCCTATCATAGGTGTACACTTAAATCGGGGTTAGGACTTATCTCACAACAGTATGTAACCACCATGCATACAGAAAAACCCAAGCAGACGGATATATACAAATATACAATAACACGTAGAAATAAGTTAGGGGTAACCCTCTAAATGTATTCCCCAGTGAAGTCGCCATTTCTGTCGCGGTGAGAATTGGAGACCTTAGATATTAAATTAACTAGGTTCACAGATCTTAATTCACCACATATCTTTAATTTATCCAAGGGAAGGGAAAAAAGAACAAATAAACCATTAAACATGCAATGCGATGCAAAGCAAAAAATAATCTAAGGTTCGGGGGTTGGTTATACCTAGAGAAGGTGCTAGCATCCTAAGTGTCTGTAGTACTCAACAGGAACCTCTTGTTTTATTGTGTTATTTGTATTTTGTGTGATAAAGGGTGAAAAGGTAAAGGGGAGACCTAAGGTGTTATTTCTAAGTATGCTCGCCAAGACATCGCATCTCATGCCTACGTATCCTGACGGGAATGGAATCAGAGCATTCGTAGTTCCCCTCACTAAGGGTAAACAAAGTAAAAGGAAAAGGATGCTAACCAAGGATTGACCTTGTGCCTACGTATTCTCAAAAGGAACTTTGAGAAATCAGAGCGTCCGTAGTTCGGACAACTACGAGTTGCCAGGTTCTAAGAACCAAGAACAACTAAGACAGTTAAAGAATAAATGAGGGACATGCACAATGACAATAAGTAAACATACAATCCCTTCCCTTGGATCAGGTCAACAAGGAATAGAAAACAGCAGGAACACGGGAGAACATCATGTAAATGGCAAGCAATAAATGAAGACATAGACATAATATCACATAAATACACATGGAAGAACATCATGGTAATCAACTGCAAGTAAAATCAACAACGGACACGGCAAAGCATCGTGAATCCACAAACATAAAGAACAGTCACGGAAAAACATCGTGGCAAAATAACAGACATTCGCGGCAAAGTATCGCGAAATAAAGGTAACAAATATATGTAGCAAAACATCACAGTGAAAGCAAATAGAAAGCAAAATACAATGTGCACGCGTTATCCACAATAAATCTGCATTACTACAGAATCGATTAAAGCTATAAAATGAAAACAATTTTAACACACACACACACACACACACACACACACACACACACACACACACACACACTATATATATATATATATATATATATATATATATATATATATATATATATATATATATATAAACTAAAAAACAAATTAACAATATATATATATATATATATATATATATATATATATATATATATATTGTTAATTTGTTTTTTAGTTTATATATATATATATATATATATATATATATATATATATATATATATATAACCTTAAAACAAAAAGTTTTATATGTAATATGTAAACTATAAAAAAAAACAAAATATATATACATAATTCTAGAACGAAAATTTATATAATATAAAAATGAAATAAAATAAAAACTACAAAGTAAATATATAGAAAAAAAAGAATATACACTGACAGTGTAAAATATTTTTACACTGTCAACCAATGACAGACGTGTATCCCGCCACATCACACTTTTATTTTTAAAATACTTTTATGATTTGGCACTTTAAAATAATCTGATTGAATGTATGTGTAATATTTCTTTACACTGACAATGCACTACCTTTAAGCTCAAATATATAACTCTAAAACAGAAACATATAATATATAAACTAAAAACTAATAAAGTATATATGCATATTTCCAAAACTGTAACATTTATATAATATATAAATTAAAATAAAATAAAAACTAATAAAATGAATATATATAACTCTAAAACAGAAATGTATATATAATATATAAACTAAAAACCAAGGTAATATGTATAATGGATTTCTAACGTGTATATATTCATATAAAATCCATCAGCATGTTTAATCATATAAAACAAAATCAAAACAACATGTATACAATACACTCTAATTAAAATGAAAAAAAATGGATAAGAAAAAATGAAACAAGGGAGTGAAGAAAATAACCGAGTTTGGAAGTTGTTATGAAGTTGGAAAGATGGAGGTTTATTATGTTGTGTTGTGAAGTTGGAAAGATGGAGGTTTATTATGTTGAGTGATGAAGGTGATAGGGTGTAGGATGAATATGTGTGGGAGATGTTGAAGAGAAACTCTCATGAAAAATCTTATGGAATATCTGCAAGTGGCTTTTTGTTGTATCCGCTTATGAAGCGTGTGTACTTTTGAGGTGTGCTTTTATAGGCTTTAGGGATTGAATGCCATCAATTCTCGTTTCCGTTTTCGGCTTATTGTGTCTGATTCTGCCCCGATTGATGTTTGAAACATGTTTTGCTATTTTCCTTTTTAAGTTCAACATGTCTGATATGTGTTAATTGGTGAATTGAATTTGTCCTGATCATCCAGTATGCTTATTTACACAAAAATGAGACAAAATTCAAATACCTTTTCTAAACTTGTTGACTAAGTGTTTCTAAATAAACCAAAATCTAAACATTAAAATATAAAAAACAAAAAATAATAAATAAAATACTTAATATGAAAAATTTGAAATGAGAAAATAAAAAGATATTAAATAAAATATTAGAAATAAAATCGGTAAAAAATGCATAATTGGACCGGTATCGAAGTGCTCAGAAAAATAAAATGAATAATCCAAAATGATCAGCGCAAAAATACAGTGGTTGGTCAACTTTTGAAATAAATTTTTCCCTGTTAAATGGCTTAAACTGTCCAAAAATGCGACCGAAAAGTGATCGAAAATTTTAAATAAGCACGTCAGGTTAAACTACGCGAAACGTAGATTAATATCACTGACGTTTACAGGCTCGATTTTAAGATTTTCAGTCCACTGATCTTACGCACTGTTGACTTTTAGTTTGACCGATTTGACTGTAATTCCGACAAGTTTATTTCAGCTGATAAATTGGGTATTATGCAAGATGAAATGCGTGATAAATTATGCAGATGATGCAAAAAGACGTGGGATCTTAGAGTAAAAGATTAGGGTATGACAATGATCAACGAGAAAAATGTTGCAAAAATATTTTTTGGCATAAGCTGTTAATACAACATGTTATATTCAAAATAGGATACATATTATCTTTATTGAAAAAGTCTCCTTATGAATTGTGGAGAGGAAGAAAACCCAACATTTTATATTTTCATCAAGTTTGTTGTACTTTCTATGTGTTGAACACCAAAGAACACCTTAACAGGTTTGATTTAAAAGTACCACATGTATCTTGTAATGATACTCTGAACACTTTAGAACTGGCAAGGTGTATAATATTGAAACCTTAGTCGTGGAAGAATAAACTAATGTAAGGTTTAAAGACTTAAAGCTTGATTATGACATGACAAATATAGTTAAACAACTTCCAAATATTAATATAGTGTAAAATCCAACACCAATATCCATTAGAGAAAAATAATTTTCAACAGTGTTTATAGCATAAAAGCCTATGGCGAACAAGGCTATGGACATGTTAGTGGCTCTGACCCAAGTCATTAACGAAAGTATAAGTCTTTAGATCCAAAATAACTTATACTAGGGAGAAATAAAGACCGAGTAAAAGCGAGATCGTTACCCAAATGACACATGTAAGTAGAAAAGAAACAAAATTATTTCTCCTTCTGAAAAAAAGGTATATTTATGGCCTCGTCATTTAAAAAAGGTCGTGATCATGTCGTGGGTGTACAAGTGTTAGTTTGTGTCTAATATTACTCCCACTACCTTCACACATCTCAATAATATCGCTGGTTGTTCATTTTCAAAGAAAGTGTGTGACCAACGTGCGTGCTTTTATTTGTCATATTCATAGGTTATGACATCATGCATTTAATGTTCGCACTATTTATTATGATTTTTTTTTTTAAATCGCCCTCATTCATAAACACTACCTCACTACCATTGTAACACCTTCATTTTAGTTTAATTATTTAGTTAGAACTTTTTATCTTTATTTTATGGTCATGGATCAAACAGTCAATTTGCATTAAGTTATTTTGTGTGATCATAATATGAAGATTTTATAATTGGTTGTTCTTAGATTCTAATTTATACCATGTTTTAATTGTTAGGGTTTATTTTGTTAATTTGTTTAGTGTATGTAAAATAACAATGTATAAGTTGATTGATAAATTAATTTATTGATAATATTAATTATAAGAGTTGATTAATTATATATATAATAATAATAATAATAATAATAATAATAATAATAATAATAATAATAATAATAATAATAATAATAATAATAATAATAATAATAATAATAGGAAGAAAGTGGTGCAATTGTAGTGGAGAAAAAAAATAATAAAAAATTAAATAAATATAAAGGAAATGAACATACTTGTGGGTGAGGTTAGTTCATTAAATGGGTGGATGATGATAATAATAATAATAATAATAATAATATTAATAAAAATAATATTAATAATTAAAGTTAGAATTAGTCTAATTCTTTCTCTTCCTACTTATGAACTCTAGACTAGTTCCATATTCGCCTAATTTTTAGAATTATACAATCTTTCACTTTTCTCTAGACTTTTATTTTAGAACTTGGTTCTCGTACAAACTCCTCATAGAACCAAAAATATACATGGTTCATCGGTAATTTTGCAACACCAATAACCCTCCTACTTTGTTCCGGAATCATTTTTGAGAGTACTTTTAAAGTTGTCGTCATATAATCAGATTGTACAGTCTCTTTCGATTCAGAAAAGAAAACACATTAATGTAAGGGTTGTTCTCCGTATAATTCTAAATTAAACTTGAGTTATGAGTTAGTTAGATATTGTATGCATATGTTTATGTTTTTGGAGATTTAACTACCTAAAATTTAAAATTTTAAATTAGCTATGAACCTACACTGTTAAATTTTGTGCGTAGGTATATTTTCTAAAGTCAAATTTAATGTGTAGTATATGAAATGAAGCTTAGGAAGAAAAAATAGAGTCTTGTTGCAGTAGTTAGAATCATGTGCGCTTGTATTTTGGTATAGGGAAGGAGTTGAAACAATTATCCAAACTATACTCGAAAGCTATTAAATAATGCTAATTTATTTTAAAATATAATTGAGTTTCACATATGCTCATGTAATCTTTGTTGTTCCAATATATAAATATATGTGGGCTAGCTCATATATGATACATAGATATAAGATATTTAGTTAAATGATATGTATAGATATTTGGTTTATATAATTTGCATGTGAGTTGTCGTAGCTGGAGCTTTTAGACTTAAAATGAAAAATGATATATGCTACACGACAGTGGTAAACCCAGGACAATTTTGAGCATATTGGAATAGAGGACAATTTTGAGCATATTGGAATAGAGGACTACTGTTTAATATAATATACACATACATTTTTATCTTCTTGAAGTAAATATGTATTTCACTTGATGAAAATTGGCCTAAGTGACGCAATTACATTAAAAATTTTCAACATGTATGGTATGTTATATTCATCTCGTGATTACATTAGTGACGGGTAAAATTTATGTTAGTTGCCTTAGTGGCGGGGGTATTTTATTTTATTTTTCATCATATAAATCATGACATATGCATTTATGTGTGGTGCCTTAGTGACAGGTTATTTTTCTCATTGATATGAGATAACTTCAGTGTGGTGCCTTAGTGGTATGCTGATTATATCTGAATCATGTAGTATTAAGAGCATGCATATTTTGCATATAAATTGGATAATTGATTATTGATAAATTTGATTAACTTTTACATGTATTCCGTTTTAAGCTTATAGTTATGTTGTTAATAATTTTGGGTGGGTATTTTTATTTAATTCGCTTGGACATGATATGTATTTTTATATTTGTCTGATCTTTTAACTCTCGTTTAATTTAGTTTGACATGGATTGTGGTTAATGAAAATTGACCCCTTACAACAAAATTTTAGGTACAAGTGTGGTGTTTCGAGATTGACTGATATTTGCTTGTTGCACGATCGTGGGGAATAAGGGGTTTTCAAAATAAAAACATTTCAATATTTACAAATTTATTGTATTATATTTTAAGTAATTTATCTATTTTCTTTCGAATGAATTGGAAATGCGGCGATTTTCCGCTGATGAGTTTGAATTGTCGCCGAGTATGGATTGATTAAATTTTTAAAACATTTTATTTTTGTTTAAACAATTATTTTAATAATTTCCGAGCCATGTCTTGGATGAAAAATCTGGAGCATTACAATATGGTATCAGAGCAATAATCATTGAACAAACATTTTTGGGGTGGGAAGACGCTTGTTTGATACATGCTTGTGTGGTATGTGAATTGAATTTATGATGTTTGGTCTGTTGTTTGCTGTTGTTTTATGATATTAGAAATATTTGTAAAATGACTTCTTATGAATGTTTAGATATTCCATGATAGTAACTTCGACATATTATGCAAATTAAATTCTCTTGAGAACCTAACCCAAGAGTTTTGATTGAGTTTTGAATGATTCTAACTCGAGGAGCTTGTAGAAATTAAAGAATGGCACCAGGAAGCCCCAATGCTACTCATATTGGGAATGGAGCGAATATGACAGAGATCATGCAGATTATGAGTGATATGGCGGCTGCCATTACCCAACAGGCTTGTGCGACAACTTTACAAGCTCAAACTCAAGCCCAGAGAGATGAGGAAAGGCAACAAAAAAAGAAGCATTAACAACAGCTAGAGGACTATCATAGTTTTAACGCCACAATCCGCCAAGGTTTGAGGGTGACCATGACCCTGACAAGGATGATCTATGGTTGCAAGAGATTAAGAAGATCTTTGAATTTTTTCACTGCACTGGAAAGATCAAGTTGGAGTATGCCACATTTTTGCTGATTGGGGAAGCAGAGAGTTGGTGGAGAGTGGCTAAAAGTATATTGCAGAACAAAGGAAAAAAACTAACATGGGGAGCTTTCAGACAGAAGTTCTCAAACAAATACTTTCCAAGGAGTTCCATAGCAAAGAAAGAAGCTCAATTCCTTAGGTTACATCAAGGTAACACGACCATTGCTGAGTAAGTTGTGAAGTTCGAATATTTAGCAAAGTACTTCTGCTTCTTCAACAATGTGGTTGATGAAGATTATAAGTGTGAACAGTTTGAAAATGACCTTCGTTGTGACATCAAAAAGGTTATTGCTCCACGTGAGATCCGACAATACAAAACTTTGGTGGAGAAGTGTAAGAAAGTGGAGAATCTTAAGCGTAGTCGTCCAGGCATGGATTTTGTAGGAGGACCTACGAGGCACCAGGTAAAATAATGTATATAAGTATATGCATATAAATAATCAATACTTAATTTCCTATGCAAGTGTTGGTATTTTACATTACTAAGTTTGTTATGGCAAGAAAATATCTACTCACTGAACAAGGGCAGACAACAAGGGCTTTATCCCTGACCTCAGGGAAATGGAAGAGATGAACCTCGATCCAATAACAAAGGAAGTCAGAGTGTGCAAAACAAGAATCAGAATCAAAATCAGCCTATTCGGTGTACCACATTGGCGGAGAAGGAGAGAAAGACCATTTAGAGCTGATCAAGGGTGACTGTGAAATTTTTGGAAAAGTTTTTCCAATATTACTTGATTCTGGAGCTACTCGTTATTTTATCTTTTGGGAGTGTGTGAGTTCCCTACAACTTCCCGTGACACACTTACCTTTTAACTTGGTGGTCACGATACCATCTGCCGAACCTGTGACTCTTAGTGAGGCTTACTTACAATGTATGTTGACTGTTTTGAACATGAATTTCAAGGTCGATTTGATTTGTATCACCCTTAAGCATCTTGGAGTTATTCTCGGAATGGACTGGTTGCCCAATAATTATGTTCTTTTGGACTGTGCTCGCAAGTCAGTAATATTCCCAGACTCAGGCATCACCCAGTTCCTCAAAGCCAATTGATTGAAGTCTTCCTTGTATGGAGGTGTTCAGAAATATGTATTCTTAAATTCTATCAGCATGAGCCCAGAAGTTAATGTTAGTGTCATTCCAGTGGTGACATATTTCACATAGGTGTTCCCAGCAGATGTACTAGGCTTACCACCAATTCGCGATATTGAATTCTCTATTGATATCACTCCTAGAACTTGATCGATTTCTATTTCTCCCTACAGAATGTCTCCATTTGAGTTAGATGAGCTAAAGAAGAAATTAGAGGACCTTCAATTCAAGGGATTTATACGACCAAGTGTCTCACCTGGGGGAGCCCCTGTCCTTCTTGTGAAGAAAAAGGATGGAAAATTTAGACTTTGCATTGATTATCGGCAACTCAACAAGGTCGCAATTAAGAATATATATCCACTGCCTCGGATTGACGACCTCATGGAATAACTCGGAGGTGCAGTAGTGTTTTCGAAGATTGATTTGAAGTCAGGGTACCATCAAATATGAGTGACGGAAGAAGATATTCCCAAGACAACATTTAGAACTCAATATGGGCATTACGAGTATCTAGTAATGCCTTTTGGTGTAACCAATGCATTGGCCATCTTCATGGCCTATATGAATCATATCTTTCATCCTTTCTTGGACAAATTTGTGGTAGTATTTATTGATGACACCCTTATATACTCCAAGAATAATGTGAAGCATGAGGAGCATTTACGTTAGGTATTACAAGTATTGAAGGAGAAACAATTATATGCTAATTTAGGGAAGTGTGAGTTTTGGCTAGATGAAGTGAAGTTCTTAGGACATGTGATTTCGAAGAATGGTATTGTTGTTGACCCATCCAAAGTAGAAGCTTTGTTATCTTAGGAGTAACCTAATACTGCCACTAAGATAAGGAGCTTTGTGGGATTAGTTGGATACTATAGAAGATTCATTGAAGGATTCTCGAAGATCGTATCCCCAATGACTCAACTTACCAGGAAGAACCAAATATTTGCATGGACGGAAATAGGGGTGTGCAAAAATGTGGTTAACCAAACTATATTACTAAACTGAATTGCATTGCACCATAAAAAAACTGAACTACTTAAATGGTTAATGAACTTAACCATTTAATTCAAACAATTCCAATTCAGTTTAAAACCGGTTCATAACCAGTTTTTTTTTATAAACTGCTTTAATTATATAAATAAATTTTTCATACAAAAAGAAAAAAACTATTGAGATTGGAAAAAAATTGGAAATAATTTAAATAAAACAATATTCTCCAAATTTAAAAAAAAAATTAATTTTTTTTTGAAAAATAAAAAAGAAATTCTTTTTTCTTTAGGATTTTTTTTTTGAAAAAAAAAAAAAAAAAAAAAATTTATTCTGAATTTTAAAAAAAATTAAAATTTGTTTATTGAAGAAAAACAAAATTATTCTGAATTTTTTTTCAAAAAATAAAAAAATAATAAAAAATGTTTTAAATTCTGCAATTATTTTAAATTTTTTTCCGAAAAAAAAATAAAATGTTTTTATTCTGGATTTTTTTTCTTCGAAAAATAAGAAAAATTAAAGTTTTTTTTTATTCTGGAACTTATTTTTTTGAAAAATAAAAAAAAATTAATTTTTATTTTATTCAGAAATTTCTTTTTTCGAAAAATATAAATAATTCCGAAAATTGTATATAAAATGAAAATAATTTATTCCGAATTTTTTTAGAAAAACAAAAAATTATTATTTTTATATAAACATTTTCAAATATTATAATTTTTTTTTAAATTAACATTTTTTTATCAAATTAAAAAAATTAGTTTTAAAAGAATTCAAATTATAAAATTGGTTTATAATTGCAAACTGCTTATAAACTAGTTTATAAACACAAATTGGTTCTAAACTAGTTTTAAACTGAATTGAAACCATTTTAACAGTTCACTGTATTTTTATTGAAATAGTTATTATAAACTGAATTGAACCATAAATGTGGTTTGGTTCAGTGCAGTTCATAAACCACGAACACCCCTAGACGGAAAAATGTGAAAAGAGCTTCCAACTGATGAAAGAAAAATTGACTACCTTTTTGGTGCTTATTTTTCCACAACCAGGGAAACCATACGAAGTTCATTGTGATGCGTCTTATCAGGGTTTGGGTTATTTTCTTGTGCAACATAAGCAGGTGGTGGCCTATGCTTCAAAGCAACTGAAGGTACACGAGAAGAACTACCCCACACATGATTTGGAGCTTAATGTTATTGTATTTGCACTAAAGATTATTAGACGAGTGCAACGATCTTGAAGAGGGGGTTAAATAGATCGCCAAATAAAAAATTTCTTATTAAAAATTGTGTTTGGAAAAATATTTTTCTATGGCAAGCAAAAGTGAATCTGGATCGACTCTCGTCTAACCGAACCGTTATTGGTAGAATCGAATATGCATATAAACTGTAGGAAAACGAATGCTAAAGATGAGAAAAGCAAACCAATAAGCTCTATATAATATGTTTGAATATAAACCACACTAAGATAAACGATTTCCAATGAAAAGTAAAAATAAACTTGACTAATAAATTTTATCGAATACTTAGTGTGCAGATAAAGTATCAAACACTTGGTGTGCAATACACCAAGCTTAGTTTTCTTTGTGTTGAAGATATAACAAATCAATTGCACTTGTTTAAATTGCAATGGTTTCACAAAACAGTTTTAGACACTTCAACACAACCAGAATCTTCAGCAATTCAAATTACATACTAAGTGTTATTAAAATGTAAAGAGAATGTAATATATATATATATATATATATATATATATATATATATATATATATATATATATATATATATATATATATATATAGAGAGAGAGAGAGAGAGAGAGAGAGAGAGAACACCAAGATTTGTTTAGGCAGTTCCCCAATTGTCCTCACTATTGGTACGTCTACCCTCAATTCGAAATCGAATTGAAATATTATAATTAACCTTTGCAATATCATTTTACAAGAGAAGTAGTAGCAATTCAAACCCCCAAACCCTATGTTTGATGTTGATCATAACGTTTTCTCTTCCCTTGATCTTAGTAAGATCAAGTCACACAAGACCTCCAATTTGATCCTCTGGTTACCATTACTCCTTTGACAAAACCTCAGTTCTTCAAAGCTTTCACTCGACTAAATCCAAATTGCAAAATCTTGCCCCAAGTTTTTCAATTGATCCTCAGGTTACCGCTACTCCTTTGCGAGAACCCTCGTTCTTCAAATCTTTCACTTGGTTGAATCCAATTTGAAAATACTTATGCAAAAACCCCAAATCAACCCTTGATTTGGGAGTAAAAACCCTAAAGGTTTTATCTATGAAACCCCCAAAGAAAAACTCAACACAAATTTATTACACCAACCAAAATTGGACCTTATCAATCTTATCTTGAAGACAAACAACAAAAATGATTATGTGTAGTTATTGAATGCATGCAAAGAAAGGTTGAAGATGATGAGAAATATTAGTATCTTTCAAGTTTCAATTATTTAGAAATTATGCATGAATGCATATTTATATGTATGTGTGTGTGTAGAAAAAAAAATGAGCTAAACAAATTTTTAGCCAAAATGCAAATTTTGAAAGTTGGCACATAATGTATTGACTCCAAATTGGAATGAGTCAATACATAAGCTTAATTAGTCAATACAAAGCCCAAAGGAGTCAATACATTGAATGCGGTGAGCAATTATTTGAAAAAATGTTTCAGAAAGGAGTCGACTCCAAACACGGGGGAGTTGACTCATTAGCTGAATCTATCGACCCATCCCAACAATGTATCGATATATTGAAGGCAATGGTGTTTTCTTGAAAATACCTTACAGATGGAGTCAACTTTAATTATCAATGAGTCAACCTATTCTCAAGATGTATCGACTCGTCTTGCCTATGTATCGATACATTATAGGCATATTCAATTCCTTTGAAAATCAACTCAGTATGTATCGATGCATACCAAAGATGTATCGACCCATTCACAATTTTTTCACGAAAAATCATATTTTTGGCTTGTGATGGCCTATGTAATCTAATTTTACATGTCCTATAATGATGACGCACATATAGACAAAGACGGTAAGGTCCAATATACACAAATTACTAAGCTACCTAGTTTTGACATCATTCAAAACATATCTAAGAGTATATTGCACTCACATACTCCCCCTTTTTTATGATGGCCAAACATACTAGGCATTTGATGTCTTTGGCAAAGTTCCCCCTGAATATGTGCATCATAAAGTCTTGATTGTACAGACTTTTCCCCATTTGATAACATCAAAAAGAGACAAAGACGTACAACGTGAGAAGTATCATGAAAATTACATAACAACGTATAACTCACTCAGAGGCGTTGCAAAGATTAAATGAATCAATTAAAATGGGCAGTTACATATAATTATGCCTAATTGAAAACAAAGATTACACATAAATACACAACCAAGTATAGCCAAAATATATAATATCCATTACACATTTGTCATAAGAGGTTGCAATACAATAACACAATAAACAAAAAAGAACATGAAGGCATTAATTCATGTTTCATGTAAGAATAAGATAAATAACACGCTCAACCGCAAATATCATTGAATTTACTTCAAACACAAGGAGTATGATGATGTGAGATATAGATAATGAAGAGATTAAACAAGATGTCACTATAAACATATAAATTGAAAAACTTTTGTGTAATCAACATCTTTACCATTTTCATCTCTATCCAAGTTTCCATTTGTGGCCATTGGAGTGTCAATTAACTTAGCATCTGCCATTTCGAAGCGTTTAAGTAGCTCATGACAATACTTTGTTTGACATACAAATGTCCCTTCCTTGAGATACTTGATTTGAAGTCCAAGAAAGTAATTTAACTCCCTCATGAAGCTCATCTCGAATTCACCTTGCATAAGCTTAGAAAATTCTTTGACTAGTTGCTTGCTAGTAGAACCAAATATTATATCATCCACATATATTTGAACTAGAAGAAGATGTTTTCCTTGACGTTTAATGAAAATTGTTGTATCTACCTTCCTTCTAGAGTGTCATTGATCAAGTAAGAATTTACTAAGTAGCTCATACCAAGCCCTAGGGGCTTGTTTGAGACCATACAAAGCCCTAGGTGAACTAATAACTTCGAGGCCAAGGAAAAAGTGAAGGTCCCCAAGGTTTTTAATTTTGAAATGAGTGTCGAGAACGTATTTATGGTTATATATTTCAACAATATTGTTGCCAGACAGAATAAGATCATCAACATATATGAGGAGAATGATGCATTTACCATTATGAAAATGGGTGAAAAGAGAATGGTCAGATGGAGATTGCTTATGTTGTAAGGAAAAGAGTAAGGAAGAGAGTTTAGAGAACCATTGTCTACTAGCTTGTTTTAGCCCATGAAGGGACTTCTGAAGTTTGAAAATAAGTGCAGGATTAGAAGGATTTAGGCCAGGGGGTGTTATGTACACATCTTCATCGAGTTCACCATGTAAAAAAAACGTTGTTAGCATCAAGTTGAACGAGATGCCAGTTCTGAGAAGCAACAAGGGCTAAGAGGAGACGGACTATGGTTATTTTGGCAACTGGTGAAAACATGTCTATATAATCAATTCCTTCGGTCTGCGTGTATCTTTTTGTAACGAGTCGTGCCTTGTATCTTTCTATCGTTCCATTTGCATGGCATTTGATTTTATATATCCATCTACAACCTATTATTTTTTTATTAGGAGGTAAAAGAGTCATGATCCAAGTGTTGTTCTGTTGAAGTGCTTGAAGTTCAACAAGCATTGCTTGATTCCAATAATCATGTTGGGAAGCTTGTTTGGATATGTTTGGTTCGGTGTTGTCATACCCCAAATTTTGACCACTAATATTTCCCATCATTGTGCAAATCTTCATCACAATATGGATGAACCATTAGTCTCCCCAAAGATGGGTGAGCATCCACTACAATCAAAATTAGGGTTTCAAGCCCTCTCAGAGCCTTAGACAAAGGATCAATCAAGGAATGACTTGATATTCAACTTGTCTAACCTCTCAAACATCCACAATGGATCGAGAGGACTCCCACTTCAAGGATTAAGCACAAGGTTGCTCCCTTCTAGGTGGATCAAGCTTCAAGATCGACAGTGTCACCAAATTAGGGTTTTGGTCGACCAGGGCCTCCAGATAGAAATCTTCATCTGGGCACAAGGCAATGATCCAAAACATAACCTAATGTACTCCATGGAACCTCATGGACCCAAGCATCAAGTCAATTTGACCTCAGGGGATGCATACATCAAAAATCAGGAATTAGGGTTTCTTGACCTAATTCACCCCTAAGTTGACTTTTGGGACAAATCAAGAGCCAAGACCTCAAGACAGGATTTGAGGGTCTCTAATGAACTATATTGATCCATTTGGAACAATGGATTAATCCAAGAAGCTTAAGCAACAAGTCTCAATTTCATCTGCACCACAATTAGGGTTTCGCAAGAAAAGTCAACTGTAACTTTGACTTTTGACCAGGACATGCTCCCAAACCCTAGGACATGCCCCAATATACCCTATGACACCCATGGAACATGTCTATCAAGTTTGATTTAGGTCAAGGACATGATTTCCTGAAGAATTGCACAATTTGGAATTCATCTGATAAAAAGTCAACTGTGCACAAAAGTAAACTTTGACTTTTTGAGATTTTTCACCAAAATGGATTTTTAACCCTAAAATGATGTTAATGTATGATTTGAATCATCATTCATCAAGAAAAATTAAGAAAAGTTGGATAACTTGAAAAAGGGGTAACCATAAAACTTAGAAATTTTTCTAAGTTATGGAAAAAGTACCACTAATACACTAACTTTGGAGGACCATAACTCCTAAACCACAAGGCCATTTTCTCTCATCCAAAGATGGATTTGTAGCCCTCATTACCCTCTCCAAAAACTTCAACTAGACCTAAGTCCAATTCATTAAGGATTTTGAGTTATGGAGTGATCAAAATCAAGAAATCACACTTTGTTCCAACACTTAGTGAAAATTTCACTAAGTCAGATTTTGCTTCACTTTTTGCCAAATGTAGAGGGATTTTTCACTTGGAATCAAAAGAGATCAAAACCAAACTTGTTCAAACAGTTGTTGTATCATGTAAGGGATTTCCAAAATGGCCAAGAACATTGCCAAATTCAACTTACACCATGAGATATGACATTGTCAAGTTGCCTTGCTGAAATCTGTCAAAGGCAAGGCAGAATTTGCAACTTTGCTCGATTTGCCAAAATCAGCCAAATTCAAATGCTCCTATCCACTTGGACACCTCAGAGGATTGAATCTAAAGGGGATAATCACTGAGCCAAGCCTCCAAAGTCCATGGAACAAGAAATAGCATGTTGAACCTAGAATGGCCAAAATAGGGACAAGACTCCAAATTTGGATTGGAGCATTCAATGGAAGCATCAAGGTGGCATGGACTGAGCCATTCTCATCTGAAATCAGTCAAGACTTATCCAAGACCAAGGGAACCAAAGCTCTGTGCCCTAACCTCTAGTCAATGGCTAGAGGAGACTTGGATTTTCATTTGCCAACATTGGCCAAACCTACTTACCAGCTGCCATGCACTATTCCTTGAAAAACAATCTTGCTCTACTATAAATAGAGCTTAATTGTGATCAATTTGAGTACACCAAAGCCATCAAATAGATGCTTTCCTCAAAATCTCTTCTTTCACTCCAATTTTGCCTTCTAAGGCAAGTCACTATCGGGTTTTGAGTTTGAGAGCTCTTCCAATCAAACCAATCACTCACACACCTCACATACATCACATATGAGCTGATCAAACACTTAGATCACTTCTGAAACACCAATTTCACAAAATCACCAGTTGGTTGCTCAAGGCTTTAACCAAGTTGCAGCTGAGGTACCACAAAGTGATCCAGCCAATTTCAATCAAGTCCAACCATTCAAACACACTCCATAGGGTGTAAGGAAGCTGTTCAGATCATCACTACTCATCTGTAACACCTCCAAAGCAAAAATCACATTGCACTTGCTGTCACGGCCTAGAGGTAAGCACATACTTGGTCATCTCTCAATCTATGCATATTTCCTCGCACAATAATTTGGCCACATGTTCATAATCATGCATGGAATGTTTTCCCTCAATTAATTGCATTGTTTGAATCGTGTATCAAAAATCCTAGCCTTCATACAAAAATTAGGGTTCTTGAGGTTTCTTCGTGATTTCTTGTTTTATGTTTAACTTAAATGAAATTAAGTGTTATAGACATGATCGTGAGGTTGAGACGAGCATAATGATATGCGGATTGCATGATATGATTACGTATTCAGTTAGATTGGATGGAAAACGCAAATCAGCCAAACCCAGAACACGCGCGTGTTCTTGGTGTGTTCTTGGCGCCATTTTTGAATAATTCAAATATTTGAATTTTGTGATTTTGTTTAATTGATTCAAAAATTAATTTCTCTCTGAGTTTTAATGATTTTGAGTTGATTCTTTTTTTAATAATTCACAAAAATGTTAAAATATTTTATTTTAACAAAAAATCCCAAAAATATTATTTATTTCATATAATTGATATTTTTTGCAAAGAATTAATATTTTAATTGTTTTTGACATTTTAAATATTTCTTCTACATTGATTTTGCAACTTTTAATGCTTTCTAATTATTTTGTAGGTCAATACTAAATTTTTGAAGCATTAATCCAAAATCACAATTTGTTTTTCACATATTAAACAATTTTGATCACTTTAATTGAATGTTTATTCAATTAAATACATTTTTGAAAACAAATTAGGGTTTTTGGATTAATTCAACCCTCATAAATTATTTTCAAAACATTTTGGGCCTCTAATAGAGTGTAAGACCCAATCCTTTCTTGAACAAAACAATTTTGGGCCTCAGTGCATTGTATAAGTCCCGATACCGTAAAAAACAAACGACGCGATCGTCGCCTTTTCAAAATAACCCTTGGGCCTCTCCTTGAGCTATAAGACCCATTCAAAACTTTTGGGCCTCTAATAGAGTGTAAGACCCAACCCCCTTTTAACCAAAATCATTTGGGCCTCACTTATTGTATAAGTCCCTTTGCGTTAAAAGAAAACCTCGGCACGATCGCCATTTTAAACGAAAAAATCATTTGGGTCTACCCTCGTGTTATAAGCCCCACTCTTTTTCTTTAAACCTTTTTGGGCCTCTTGAGAGAGTGTAAGACCCATCCCCTTTGTACAGAAAACATTTTGGGCCTCAGTCACTTGTATAAGTCCCTCTGTACAAATTCAAACAGTGCGCTCACTGATAAAACCCTGGGCCTCTCCTTGAGCTGTAAGCCCCAAATCTTTCTTTTTCAAAGCACTTTCTCCTTTGATTTTGAATATACTGTTGTTTTCAATCTTTCTTTGTTGAACAACTAACCAAACAGCATGGAAGCTCTACAACCGAGTAAGTGGTTATTGCTTTCATTTACCGCTTTCATATACATATAACTGTATTGTGGGACTGTTTCACTGTAAGTCTTCTTTCATAAACTCATATCAACTGTGTAATAATAGTATAGATATTTCGAGTTTCCCCGGCAACTACGTCTAGAACTAGGTGACGCCGTTTCATTTATTCGTAGAAATAGACAACTAGATCCCCCAATAGAATCACCAGATACAGTCTTCTCTTCGGCTGTCCTCATTAAGAATTGTCAAGAAACTCTATTCCCCAAGATGAATGTCTTCTCCGTGAATGGCATCTTTGAGTTTCTTCCAAATTCTCGAACTTTCCTGACTTTGATCTATTCTCGGTGAATAGCATTGCCTTGAATTTCTCGGGGTTTGGGGACCCATCGGCTTCTTAAAAGCATCGGCCTCCTCTTGGGCATCGTACAAGGACCCACAGGCTTCCTAAAAGCAACCCCGATTCCTCTTGGGCTTAATACAAGGACCCTACGGCTTCTTAGAAGTATTCACAGCCTCCTGTTAGGCTTCGTATAATGATCTCTTTCTCCGGGAATGATAGCCTCCTCTTGGGCTTCGTACAAGGACCTCTCGGCTTCTTAAAAGTTTCCAGCCTCCTCTTGGGCTTCGTACAAATTGTCCCGACGACCTCCTAGAGGTATAGGAACAGAACTTAAATCATCTGCATAAAACAGTCCTATCATAGAGTCTACTACTGTTTCTCAAAACATAGTACAAAGAGAAAACTCTAGACTTGGATAGTCTAACTTCCTTGAGTCTCAAAGACATTCTCAAGTAACCCCTTCGTTAAATAGGAAGGAAACCCGTAGACTCAGATAGTCTCAATACCCTTCGGATTTCCCGCTTCCTCAAAGAAAAGGAAATATCCCAGATCCTTGAATCAAATCATTGAGTACAACATTGCTCATATAAGAACTGATTTTCTCTTTCAAAATCAGTATACCGGACCTGTCAATCAACTGAAACAGTCACCCTGACCTCCTCTTGGGCCTTGTACAATGATTCTCCCCAGCGGAGTCAAACTACGTTTAGCCTCTCTCTCGGGCTTTGTACGAGACACATAAAAGACTCCCTCGTTGAGTCAATCACCCCTTTCGTCTCCATCTTGGGCTTTGTACGAGATACAAAAAACTCTCTTGTTGAGTCAAATAGCCTCCATCTCGGGCTTTATACGAGATACAAAAAGACTCCATCGTCGGGTCAAAACCTTTTAGCCTCTCTCTCTCGGGCTTTGTACGAGACAAATATCAGCCTCCTCTTAGGCTTTGTATAAGAAAACCACTGGTTGATCCAATCAACCTTTTAGCATCAAAGCTGTGCCTCGTTCACAGTACACAAACATCAACAACTCCTTTCCCTTCATCTAATCGCTGTAAGCGGCAAGCCTCTGGATCGTCTATATCCACGCCACTGTCCCTCGTTTAGCATGAGAAATTCCTAAGGAAAGATAGCATTGCTCTACACTGAGTTAAAGTCTTCTCCTTCAGGTTAAAATCCCCTATAAAGGAAATTATGGCATTGCTAGGATCCGCGTATCCCGGTTAAAGTAATCCCCCTTTATAAACCAGTCATCCAATAGTTGTGACAAACAGACCTCTTTAGAGATGACAAATTCTCTCTAAAGTTGAGACTCTTCAGCTTCACATCTTGGGCTTTGAACAAGATACAAATCACCTTCCGCTTCACGTCTTGGGCTTTGAACAAGACACCAAAACAACCATTTCCTCCCATAGAATAGGAGGAACTACGAACGCTCTGATTTCCCTGTTTCGGTAAACGGGAATACGTAGGCATAAGATCGAAAGAAAAGATCTTAGCGAGCACAATCAACAAAAAACCAAATCCCATATCTCCATCAATCAAAAGGAGTAATTCAAAAGCGTCAGTCCTAACATCCTAATCCTTGTCCCCCGCCAGAAACCTTCCGTCTAGATAAAAACCAGTATTGGCGAAAATGGAAATAACCAGTACAAAGGCCCCCCCACATTGATAGCATCCGTAACCTAACAGACCGCTGTTTAAACTCAGTATGCAAAGCAGGGTTAATTGGAGACATCTATTTCCCTTCCTTCATCAGCTTCAATAGGATAAAAAATGAATCGACCTGTAGTTTAAGCTCAACCGCAGAGAGCGACCAGCGCTTAAGAACCACGTCCAAAATCGCTCGCTACAGAAAAATGGCGCCCACCGTGGGGCCACTCAGAGTTAGATCTAGGCACGGTCTTCCTTTTCTCCTCCGGGGTGATTACCACAGATTGGGGCTTCCGCTGGGGAACCCATTTTCTGTCAGGAACTTAGGACTCTTAGCCTCATAGGTCTAGGATGTTTAGGACAAATATATATACTGCTTTTCCTAATTGCTATACATGTTTATTTTTCTGCTAATGGGAATGCGGGTGATGCCGTATGTGGAAAGATTGAGTATACACTTAAGATAAGTGATGGCGACAGGGTCGACCATCAACCTCAGTGGAGGCTGACCAACGCAACCCATTCACTCTCTTAGCCAATGGGCCGGTTGTTAAGTCTGAGAAGCTGAGGAGCCAAACCCTTTCGTAGTGCGGAAACTATCGGAAATAGTTATCACGCGATACTACCCTAATTTGAGGCTGGTGATCTATTCTCGGTGAATGGCACTTACTCTAAGATTGCACTACAACTCGTTGGCGATCCGCTTGTTGTTTTGCTTTCCTGGGAGGAGCTGATGATAATGAGTACAGGTACAAAAATCACCCTAGTATAAACCTTTGGGGATGGCTAGAGCCTTGACTTCATGACAACGACCCTTTGACCCCATGTTTTTTCTATGTTTTTGTGTGCTGCATTCATGCATTCATCTAAAAAAAAACATTAAAACATTCAAAAAATCTTCTCCTCTAGTCTCTATGTTTTTCAAAATAAACTAAGACTGTGATTGCAAATATCAGAGAGAAAAGGATTGCACTAATGGATTTCGGTAGAAGGAGAACTCACCAGTATACCTTCAAAGTTCCAAAACTAGAGGATTTGAGAAGGTTAGCGAGGATGATCACTAACCCAGAGGCTTTCAGAGCCAAGCACGGAGGTTTGCTACCACTATTAAGAGTCCATGTGATTGAGGGAATCATGGATGCGCTCGTTCAGTTTTATGATCCGATTTATCATTGTTTTACATTCCCGGATTACCAGCTTGCACCAACGCTGGAGGAGTATTCTCACTTGATCGATCTACACATTACAGATCGAGCTCCATTTTCTGGACTGGAAGAAATTCCAAAGAATCAGACTATTGCAAGAGCAATTCATTTGGACGAGTCTGAGGTCAGGACTCACCTAACCACTAAGGGTGGCATCCAAGGTTTGCCAGCCCAGTTCTTGACGAAGAAGGCCCTATATTTTGCCAGTATAGGAAACGTGAGTGCTTTTGAAAGCATCTTCGTCTTGCTCACCTACGGGTTATTTTTGTTTCCCAACATCAATAACTTCGTCGATATTAACGCTATTAAGGTTTTTCTCATTGGAAATCCTGTGCCGACTCTGCTCACAGATGCGTATCATTCTGTACACTTGGGGATTTTGTACAATGGAGGGGAGATCACATGCTGTGTACCTCTGCTTTATAATGGTTTATCTCTCACTTGCCCAAGTCTGCTGCTTTTTGGGATTGCAAGAGTGCCTTACGTTGGTCGCAGAAGATCATGTCTCTTACCAACTTTGATATAGATTGGTGTAATAGGATTTATGATGGAATCAGGATCATTGACCGTTGTGGAAACTTCCCCAACGTACCCCTCATAGGAACTAAAGGAGGAATCAACTACCATCCGGTATTGGTTCGCCGTCAATTTGGATACCCGATGAGACACATCCCACTGGGTGTTCATCTGGAAGGTCTTTTCTTCAAAGAAGGAGAAAACGACAGAGCACTAAAGATGGAAATAGTGTACGCTTGGAAACATGTTCATAAGAAAGGACGAGAGTCTCTGGGAAAACCGGACTGTGTCTCGGTGGAGCCTTATCTCCACTTGGTACAAACTAGAGCTCTCAATCTAAAGATGCCTTATCCTCGTTACAGAATTCTTCCGCCGAGGGAGTCTGTCATGTACTTCATGACGGAAACTGAAAAGCTTCAGGTTACTCTCAACAAAATTCAAAAGGAGAGAAGGTCTTGGAAGAACAAGTACCGCACCCTCGACATAGAGTGCATCAAAATACAGTAATTACTGAAAGAGAAAGATGCTCTGATTGAAATTTTGGAGCAACATGCTGTAGATAATCAAGATGACCAAAGGAATTTGCTCGCTCCTTTCACTTGGCAAAGGAATGACAACCCGACAACAGCCCAAGAGCCCCGGTAAAAGAAAAGGAAGATACCAGAATCAGCACCTGATTTCTCTTCAGAGAGGACTCAGGACCCATTAGTTTAGGTTTTGTTTCTGTACTTTGTAATCTGTTGTATTTCCACTTCTGTAATCCTTTGAATTCAATAAAAAGGGGTTTTTCCCACCGTTTGATGTTTGCAATCTAATTGTCGAAGTTTATTTTGATTAAACCAAAAAACAATTAATATATTCATTGCATTCATCATTCTCACATCGCGTATTCTTCTTCCCTGCGAATCTCATGTTTGTGTCTCGATTTTAGAGTCAAACTGTCTCATTCATATAATACTCGGGCCAATCGTCAGAAAAAGATGGATGATCTTGAGGAAGAAAACAGAGAGTTGAAGGAAGAGATCGACGCTCTGAGAGAAGATATGAGAAAGCTTCGTAACGACATGCAAGCCATGGCAGAAACTCAGCTATAAAGAACTGTGATCTCATAGATCACCTCAACGCCCGTAGTGGAGAGGAATGATCCTAGGTATCAGATACCGAAATATCGTCCTTGGGGCATGCCTGTTAACTATATCCCGGAAGGATATGTTCCGCCGATCACTGAGGATCAGGGAATCACAACAGAAGCCGCTGGGCCTGAAGGTTACAAACTTCGGGAAATGGAAGATGCCAGGGGCATACTGAAGACTCCTGAAGGTTACAAACTTCGGGAAACGCCAAGACTCACTGTCGTAGTCACGATCCCACCCCCTGTGGTGCACACTGTCCCGGAAGGACAGATTCCACAGAGACCTTCTGGTAAGAAGGAAACTATGTTCGACAGAATGGATGAATTCCAGGAACAGTTCTTGGAAATGCAGAAAGAACTGCAGGCCATTCGCGGTCAGGATTTATTTGGAAAGGACACCGCAGACCTCTGCTTGGTCCCCAATGTGAAAGTCCCGCACAAATTTCAAGTGCCCGACTTTGAAAAGTACAAGGGTAACTCTTGCCCTCAAAGCCATCTGGTGATGTACGCTCGACGGATGTCAGCCCAGACAGAGAATCAGGACCTACTGATTCACTACTTTCAGGATAGTTTAACCGGTGCCGCCCTCAAATGGTACATGGGTTTAAACCGTGCTAAGATCAGTACATTCAGAGATCTTGGCACTGCCTTCGTCCAACAATACAAATACAATTTGGACATGGCACCCGACAGAGATCAACTCAGATCAATGTCACAAAAGGACAAGGAAACCTTTAAGGAGTATGCTCAAAGGTGGCGTGAAATTACCGCTCAAATTTGTCCGCCTCTTGAGGAAAAAGAGATGACAAAGATCTTCTTAAAGACCTTAAGCTCATTTTAATATGACCGAATGGTTGACAGTGCGCCCAGTGATTTCACCGAAATGGTCGGCATGGGCGTACGTCTTGAGGAAGCCGTCCGAGAAGGACGTTTGGTAAAAGACACTGGATCGACGAGCGGTACTAAAAAATATGGTAGTGCTCTCCCTAAGAAAAAAGAGCAAGATATTGGGAATATCTCTCTCGGAAAGCAAAGACGACGTTATCAACCGGTAGCAGCTGTGACTCCTGCTATCAACCCTGCGTCTATCCCTACGTATCAACCTCAGCTTGCGCGGAGCCAACTTGACCAGCAAAGGACACAACAGCCTCTTCAGCAGGCTCGTCCTCTATATAACAGCAACCGTACAACACGGCCACCAGGATTTGATCCTATACCCGTAACGTATGCAGAACTGTTTCCATTACTACTGGCTAAGGGGCACATTCAGACTAAATCTCCTCTTACAGTACCGAAAAATCCGCCTTTTTGGTTTAAGGTGGATCAAACGTGCCCTTATCATCAAGGAAGTCCAGGGAATAGCATAGAGACTTGTCTCAATTTCAAGTCCGACGTGCAAAAACTTGTTAGGAGCGGGCTCTAATCTTTCAAAGATACAAATCCCAATGTTCTCACGAATCCGCTGCCTCAACATGAGAAAGCTGCAGTCAATTTGATAGAGGAAGAGATTAACAATGTCTATCAAATTTACGATGTACTCTTGTTGAAAACCAATCTGGTCAAGATGCATTATAGATAGAGCGGATATGGCCATGTGCCACCTCATAACTATCACCAGTCTGATATCTGCTCTAAAGACGATCAAGGATGTTCGGTAGTGCAAGTAGCTCTACAGGAACAAATGGATCTCGGATGGATCTAGGAGCACCGAGTTCGTGGAGTTAACATGGTCTACACGAATTCTAATGTCATTCAGAATCACGACATCCGTACAATGAATGCCAGCTTGGTGGCGATGCACTCAAGGCAAAGCCAATACCATAATCTGCCACGACACGATTACAGTTCTTGTCTGATTTGCTCGGTAAACAAACAGGGATGCTCTTTCATACAAGAGGCCCTCCAGCATCAGATGGATCTTGGATGGATCCAAGATTACCATGATAGGAACCCTTATCAGATCAACATGGTTCAGATCTTCGATATTCGCATGATGAATACCAACCTGGTAGAGTTACATGCTGAACAGGTCCGACTCGGATTCTTAATATCACATGACTATCAAAGCTGTAAAGCGGGTTGCGAAAACGATCGAGGTTGTACCCTTGTCCAGGAGGCACTTCAGCACTTGTTAAATCACTGGTGGATGCCAATCTATATGGATGAAGATACTCAGCAGATTAGTATCAGTAATAGAAACTCCACTCGGCGTCAAAGTCAGGATGTCCGATTAGTGGAAGCTAACCTAGTGAGGTTACATTGTATTCAAAGTGGGCGTGGCCAGGTGCCACCACACAACTATGACAGCTATAGCGTCTGTTCAGAAAATAACCAAGGGTGTTACCTTGTGAGAGCAGCTCTTCAGGGTCAGGTCGACCGTAGAGAAATTCGTCCATATCCGGGTCCTGGACCCACCAACTGGTCGCCGAACTACCTTGCCGAGCAAGTTGAGGATGTTGTCACGATCTCTGGTCATCACCATACCGGGGATGTTTTTGCCATTATCCCTCTACTTGACGAATCTAAAGTTCCCAACCGGGAGCGAATCGAGATTACTTATGATGGTCAGAAAAATCAAAAGGCTCCTGTAGTCGTCTATCTACCAGGACCGCTACCGTATGAATCAGCTAAGGCAATCCCTTACAAATACGGTGCAACAATAATTGAAAATGGAACGGAAATTCCATTACCCTCCATCGTGAACATTGCAGACATCAGTCGAGTAACACGGAGTGGTAGAATCTTCAACCGAGGGGTTGGGGAAGTTAACAAAGAAAAGGAACTTCAGACAGAACCTCCCGATCTACCAGTCGGTCAGTCCAGTAATCCCGACCTTTCAAAAAATAATGATGAGATGCTGAAGCTCATCCAAAGGAGTGAATATAACATTGTTGATCAGCTGTTACAGACTCCTTCAAAGATCTCGGTATTATCACTGTTACTCAGTTCGGAAGCCCACAGGGAGGCTCTACAGAAAGTCTTGGAACAAGCCTTTGTGGAACAGGATGCAACAATCAGACAGTTCGATAGCATTGTCTCTAACATCACTTCCTGCAATAATTTGGGATTTAGTGATGAGGAATTACCCGAAGAGGGTCGCCGTCATAACATGGCGCTCAACATTACAGTCAACTGCTAGGACGATGCTTTAGCCAGCATACTGGTAGACACAGGGTCAGCCCTGAATGTTATGCCGAAGTCCACTTTGATGCAATGATCATTCAGGGGCCCTCCGATGAGAGTCAGCGAGGTCGTCGTCAAAGCATTCGACGGATCCAGAAAAACAGTTATCGGCGAAGTTGATCTTCCCATAACTATCGGTCCTCACACTTTCCAAGTCACTTTCCAGGTCATGGACATCCGGGCAACATACCGTTGTTTATTAGGAAGACCTTGGATACATCAGGCTGGAGCGGTTACTTCAACCCTCCACCAAAAGCTAAAGTTCGTCAAGAACGACCAACTTGTCACAATCTGTGGAGAACAAGACTTGCTTGTGAGTAACTTGTCATCATCTGCTAGTATAGAACCCGAGGAGGTTATTGGAACTCAGTTCAAAGCATTGTCGGTGAGCAAGGATAATCAATTCAAAGGAGGAACCTCGATTTCCTCATACAAAGATGCTATTAAAGCGGCCGAGAGTACCAATACGACAGGATGGGGGCAGCTTGTCATTCCCATTAACAATAAAACAAAGAAGGGTCTTGGTTTTTCTGAAACCTGTACCCAGACAGATGCCAACGATGAAAGTCTTCATCCCCTTCGAAACTTATTCCACAGTGGAGGTTTTCTTCACCCAGTGTCTTAGACATTTCATGCTATCAATGAGGAAGATCCCTCTGACACAAATGAAGAATGGAAGTCCTACCTTAACAAGGACGGTTATATGTCTCAGGAAGAGGTGCCTACGCCTTTTTGCTTTCCTACAGAAAGTCCGAGATTTATACCAAGATCAGATGTCAAAATGATCTACGGGGATTGTGATCCGGAAGGATGCCGCGCTCCGCCAAATTCATTAGAGGAAGACACTCCGATGAAAGATAACTTTGACTACACCTAATATGGCCCAATGGATGGTCTGCCAATGTGGCAACCTTATCCAGGAGACTTGGGGCAAGAAAGTCAGCCGAGTAATGAAAATCAGCTGACCGTCATTGAACGGAATACCTGTGTCCCCACCATGTCATGGGATCAACACTCAGGTCATTCAGAAACTACTTAACATAAAGATGAATTCACAACGTTCGCAGGACTTGAATTCATCAACTATGCTTTTCCTGAGGTCAACGTCATCAAGAGAGATGACTCCTCCAGTTCCAAAGAAGTTTGGGAGACTCTGGGAGAACCAAGTGGAAAATTCGACTTCATGGTTAAGTACACCGCTCCCGAAAGCTCTCGTATCAGGCTCGAAGGTATCCAGCCAACTGGATGGGGAGATACAGCTGAGAGCACAAACGCTATGCAAAATGCAACAGAGGAATTCTCCTACGACAATTCTTCCTGGGAGACAAATTCCAATGATCCTGCTCCACCAGAAATCAGCGTCATTTCTGAAGACAAATTAAGGAAGGTGCCAGACTTTGTGATTCACCGAGGAGTTCGTCGCCAATGGGTTGCTGTCGAGGTTCCGAAGGTCGTTCATCAGTCAAAGTAATTGCCATCTTTTAACCTTTCACCCTGCCCGGGTGAAACGTATGTTTTGATAGGGCTCGCTTTCTGTAAATTTCCCTCTTCGCTTTGCCCGAAGCGACAGAGTTTTGTTTTATAGGGCTGTAGTTTCAAGGATCGACTTGTTCATTAATAAAATAACGCCGTTCTGTAATTTCCGCATTAATTATTGTTCTCTCTTTTTGCTTTTCCAAAGAAAATGGTAATCCTAAAAAACGAAACTATAAAAAAAGCAAGCAGTAAAACAAAAACACTGCACACACTTGCATTTTTCTTTATCTCCTCTAAACACGAATCGTCACGTCATGCAGATTGCTTGTTTTAAACCCAGTTGAAACATACGATCCGATGCCTTCTCCCAACTTTGAGTCCTCGATATTCGAGGCTGAAGAAGAAGATGACAACAAAATTCCAGAAGAGATCTCTCGATTACTCAGATAAGAGGAAAAGTCCATTGAACCTCACAAAGAGCCGTTGGAAACGGTAAACTTGGGTTCAGAAAAAGAGAGAAAAGAAATCAGGATTGGGGCACTACTCACTCCAACTGCCAGAGAGGGTTTGATAAAGCTTCTCAAAGAATTTCCCGATGTCTTCGCTTGGTCCTATCAGGATATGCCAGGGTTGGATACCAGTATCGTGGAACATCACTTACCGTTAAGATCAGAATATCCGCCAGTAAAGCAAAGGTTGAGACGCACTCACCCGGACATGGCCATCAAAATCAAAGAGGAGGTGCAGAAACAGATTGACGCGGGTTTCCTCGCTACGTCTGAATATCCTCAATGGTTAGCCAACATCGTACCTGTTCCTAAAAAGGACGGAAAGGTCAGGATGTGTGTCGACTACCGAGATCTGAACAAGGCCAGTCCAAAGGACGACTTTCCTTTACCACACATTGACATGTTGGTTGACAGCACAGCAAAGTTCAAAAATTTCTCCTTCATGAATGGATTCTCGGGCTATAACCAGATCAAAATGGCGCCGAAAGACATGGAGAAAACATCGTTCATTACACCATGGGGCACCTTTTGTTACAAGGTAATGCCATTCGGTTTGAAGAACGCCGGGGCAACCTATCAAAGGGCCATGACTACTCTGTTTCATGACATGATACACAAAGAAATAGAGGTATATGTCGATGACATGATTGCAAAATCAAAAACAGAGAGTGAGCACGTTGAACATCTGTCAAAATTGTTCGAACGTTTGAGAAAATTCAAGCTCCGCTTGAATCCCAACAAGTGCACCTTCGATGTCCGTTCAGGGAAACTCTTAGGATTCATTGTCAGCCAGAAAGGAATTGAGGTTGATCCTGACAAGGTCAAGGCCATTCAAGAAATGCCTTCTCCGAAAACTGAAAAACAAGTCAGAGGATTCTTGGGACATTTAAACTACATCTCCAGATTCATATTCCTTATGACCGCCACATGTGCGCCGATCTTCAAGTTACTCAAAAAGAACCAGGACTGCGTTTGGTCAGAAGATTGCCAAACCGCCTTCGACAGTATCAAGGAATATCTGTTGAATCCTTCGATTCTATCACCTCCAGTGGAAGGAAGACCACTGATCATTTACCTCACAATCCAAGAGGACTCAATGGGATGTGTACTTGGCCAACAAGACGAAACTAAAAGGAAAGAGTCTGCTATTTACTATCTAAGCAAGAAATTCACCGACTGTGAGACTCGGTACATGATGCTTGAGAAAACTTGCTGTGCTTTGGCTTGGGCAGCAAAACGTCTTCGCCAGTACATGATTCATCATACTAATTGGTTGGTCTCCAAAATGGATCCAATCAAATACGTTTTCGAAAAGCCTGCTCTCACGGGAAGAATTGCCCGTTGGCAGATGCTGTAATCAGAATATGACATAGAGTACCACGCTCAGAAAGTCGTTAAGGGAAGTATTTTAGCCGATCATTTGGCTCATCAACCGATTGACGATCAAGAATCAATCGGGTTTGACTTCCCAGACGAAGATGTCATGTATCTAAAGATGAAAGACTGCGATGAACTGCTACCCAGCGAAGGGCCAGAACCAGGTTCCCAGTGGGGACTTATCTTTGACGGAGCAGTTAATCATTATGGAAACGGAATTGGGGCAATCATTGTAACCCCTCAGGGTACCCACATTCCTCTCACTGCTCGACTTACGTTCAAGTGTACAAACAACGAGGCCGAATACGAAGCTTGTATTATGGGTCTCGAAGAAGCGATTGATTTAAGGATCAAAAACTTGGATGTATATGGCGACTCAGCCCTGGTTATCAATCAGATAAAAGGAGATTGGAACACATACCAATCAGGATTGATTCCTTACAAAGACTATGCAAGAAGGTTGTTACCTTTCTTTAACAGAGTCGACTTTCATCACATCCCTCGTGATGAGAATCACATGGCTGATGCATTAGCCACTCTCTCTTCCATTATTAGTGTAGGTCAATGGAATGACATACCTAAGATCGACATCATGCGCCTTGAACGGCCCGCTTACATCTTCACGATTGAAGCAGTCATAGACGACAGACCTTGGTATCACGATATCAAATGCTCCTTCAGAAACAAGAGTACCCATCTGGGGCACTCAGAAAAGACAGAAAGATCCTCAGAAGACCAGCAGGTAGCTTCTTTCTGAGCGGTGACACTCTTTATAAGAGAAATTTTGACATGGTCTTGCTCCGATGCGTCGACAGACCAGAAGCAGACATGCTTATGAAAGAAATTCATGAAGGATCCTTTGGCACTCATGCCAACGGACACACAATGGCGAGAAAAATTCTGAGAGCAGGGTATTACTGGTTGACCATGGAATCCGACTGCTACAAGTACATGAGGAGGTGTCACAAGTGTCAGATATACTCCGATAAAATTCATGTACCGCCATCACATCTCAAAGTTCTTTCTTCCCCGTGGCCTTTTTCCATATGGGGAATCAACATGATTGGTATGATTGAGCCCAAGGCTTTAAACGGACATCGGTTCATCCTTGTAGCCATTGATTATTTCACCAAGTGGGTCGAAGCAGCGTCATACGCCAATGTAACCCGACAAGTGGTGGTCCGATTTATCAAAAACAATATCATCTGCCGTTATGGTGTTCCAAGCGAGATCATTACTGATAATGGATCTAACTTGAACAATAAGATGATGAAAGAGTTATGTGCAGAGTTCAAGATTGAACATCATAACTCATCTCCCTACCGACCCAAGATGAACGGAGCGGTAGAAGCGGCTAACAAGAACATCAAGAAGATTGTTCAGAAGATGGTTGTAACATATAAAGACTGGCATGAGATGCTATCCTTTGCTCTTCATGGTTATCATACATCTGTCCGTACTTCAACAGGGGCAACCCCTTTCTCTCTAGTATATGGCATGAAGGCAGTTCTCCCCATAGAAGTAGAGATCCCGTCAATCAGGGTATTGATGGAAGCTAAGCTCACCGAAGCTGAATGGTGTCAAAGCCGACACGACGAGCTGAATCTGATTGAAGAAAAGAGAATAACGGCACTATGCCACGGTCAATTGTATCAACAGAAAATGAAGAGGGCGTTTGACAAAAAGGTCATACCTCGCATCTTCAGGAAAGGAGACCTCGTGCTCAAGAAGATACAATCATTTCTCACTGACTCCCGGGGCAAGTGGACTCCGAATTATGATGGCCCCTATGTGGTCACGAAAGCTTTCACAGGCGGCGCCTTGAGACTTGCAACCATGGACGGAGAGGAATTTGCCTACCCCACGAATGTTGATGTAGTCAAGAAATACTTCGCCTAAACTAAAAAAAAAAACGTCTCGGTGGATTGAAAACCCGAAAGGGCGGTCCAGGCAAAAGTTAGAGACATGAAAAAAAATCATCCCGATGGATTGGAAATCTCATAGTACAATCCAGGCAAAAATTAGGGATAGTGGCAAGTAACTATGTTCAACAGAGGCAAGTCCCTCAGCAGCAACAGTTACATCATTTGTCAGAAAACTCTAGTCAAGGTCATCTTCGACAAAAGCTCAGGATGCCCGGAATTCAAAGTTGGTAGAAGGATAACGGTCGTTATGTTTCAACGTAGCCCTTTTCCCTGTAAATTACCATTTTCTAGTTTTGTAAATACTCTTTGGAATCATGCGTTTGGCTGATTTCCATCTTATCAATAAAATTTAAGCCCTTGTGCTTTTGTTTGTAATTCTTATTTGTTTTAGCTTTACAGAACGACATTTTAACATGATCAACGATTCTTGAAATAAAACAAAATGAATTTACTTGTTTAAACTCTTTCTGCTTTTTAATAAAGACGACAATTTCTTTTGACTGTTGAACATCAGAAGAACATCGTTCGCTTCTCCAGAAGTAAGCGAACCTCAAAGTGCAGAATCAAAGTACTCCTTCTAACCCAGTACGCCTGAATAAAGGGATCAGTTGTGTCTGAGACCTTGTTTCGTTTGACACACCTCGGCCGAGTTCTCATCTCCTAAGCCTGATCAACGGTATTCCCCGCAGGGACTATCTCTCCTAAGCAAGGTAGAATTGCTATCTTGAACCAGCGATATCTCTACACGCCCCGCGATGGCCGAGTATCCAGTCATGTTCATCTTTTAGTTTGTGTGTCGCGTCAGTGTTGTCAGCATATACATACATACATCATGCATTATTGATTTGCATTCACATTTCATATTGCATTGCTATCACTCTAGCCAGTCTTGTCCCTTAGTGATAGGAGTTATCTCAATCGAGTTGTTAGCTCTTTCCTCGTCAGGAAACATTGTGTCTGAATAATCTCGCCACCAGTGTATCCTTAAATCAGAGTCGGCACTCGACCACTTTGATAACTTGAACCTCTGAAAACCTAGAGAAAGCCTCTTAAGCAAGGGTTCGGCAGAACATCAGTATTTCTCCGAAAATCCGCTGATGAAAAGGTCATCGGCACCTCAAAATTGGACCCCATCATATGGCATTTCTCCGGGAAGATCCCAAGAAAAGTATGATGTAAGATCCCAAGTGGAAACAGTCTCTCAAGAGACTCGCTTTCCCCCAGTAGAATCGACAAATGGCGTCTCCAACAGAGAAGTTTGTGCACCTCTACAACTCAGACGACTGGGTTCCCCCAGGAAGTCTAACCTCAGACCTTTTTTCGTCAAATGGCATCTCCCCAGGAAAATTCGGCGAGAAATTTGAAGGAAAGCTGCTACGCATAGCGTCCCTTGTCAATAAAGTTTATTGACAAAAGAAACTAAGACCAGTTCCTTGGTAGGAAACCAGGATCGGGGGGAAGTTTACATCAGAAACTAAGACCAGTTCCTTGGTAGGGAACCAGGATCGAGGGGGAGTTTACAACAGAAACTAAGACCAGTTCCTTGGTAGGAAACCAGGATCGAGGGGGAGTTTACAATAGAAACTAAGACCAGTTCCTTGGTAGGAAACCAGGATCGAGGGGAAGTTTAAATTAGAAACTAAGACCAGTTCCTTGGCTGAAGACCAGGATCGAGGGGAAGTTTACCTTTTCTAAGCATCATTGCTTATCTAGAGAAGATGAATGCGCAAGCTGCCATTCATAGCCGTCAAAATTTTAGGTATTCCGATATTTAATCCTCTTGCACCCCGAATGCCCGACTACCTTCGTCATTCACACCTTTGGGTCCAAGAAGATTAAATAGGGGCATCTGTCATACCCCAAATTTTGACCACTAAGATTTCCCATCATTGTGCAAATCATCATCACAATATGGATGAACCATTAGTCTCCCCAAAGATGGGTGAGCATCCACTACAATCAAAATTAGGGTTTCAAGCCCTCTCAGAGCCTTAGACAAAGGATCAATCAAGGAATGACTTGATCTTCAACTTGTCTAACCTCTCAAACATCCACAATGGATCAAGAGGACTCTCACTTCAAGGATTAAGCACAAGGTTGCTCCCTTCTAGGTGGATCAAGCTTCAAGATCGACAGTGTCACCAAATTAGGGTTTTGGTCGACCAGGGCCTCCAGATGGAAATCTTCATCTGGGCACAAGGCAATGATCCAAAACACAACCTAATGTACTCCATGGAACCTCATGGACCCAAGCATCAAGTCAATTTGACCTCAGGGGATGCATACATCAAAAATCAGGAATTAGGGTTTCTTGACCTAATTCACCCCTAAGTTGACTTTTGGGACAAATCAAGAGCCAAGACCTCAAGACAGGATTTGAGGGTCTCTAATGAACTATATTGATCCATTTGGAACAATGGATTAATCCAAGAAGCTTGAGCAACAAGTCTCAATTTCATCTGCACCACAATTAGGGTTTCGCGAGAAAAGTCAACTGTAACTTTGAATTTTGACCAGGACATGCTCCCAAACCCTAGGACATGCCCCAATATACCCTATGACACCCATGGAACATGTCCATCAAGTTTGATTTAGGTCAAGGACATGATTTCCTGAAGAATTGCACAATTTGAAATTCATCTGATAAAAAGTCAACTGTGCACAAAAGTCAACTTTGACTTTTTGAGATTTTTCACCAAAATGGATTTTTAACCCTAAAATGATGTTAATGTATGATTTGAATCATCATTCATCAAGAAAAATCAAGAAAAGTTGGATAACTTGAAAAAGGGGTAACCATAAAACTTAGAAATTTTTCGAAGTTATGGAAAAAGTACCACTAATACACTAACTTTGGAGGACCATAACTCCTAAACCACAAGGCCATTTTCTCTCATCCAAAGATGGATTTGTAGCCCTCATTATCCTCTACAAAAACTTCAACTAGACCTAAGTCCAATTCATTAAGGATTTTGACATTGTATCATGTAAGGGCTTTCCAAAATGGCCAAGAACATTGCCAAATTCAACTTACACCATGAGATATGACATTGTCAAGTTGCCTTGCTGAAATCTGTCAAAGGCAAGGCAGAATTTGCAACTTTGCTCGATTTGCCAAAATCAGCCAAATTCAAATGCTCCTATCCACTTGGACACCTCAGAGGATTGAATCTAAAGGGGACAATCACTGAGCCAAGCCTCCAAAGTCCATGGAACAAGGAATAGCATGTTGAACCTAGAATGGCCAAAATAGGGACAAGACTCCAAATTTGGATTGGAGCATTCAATGGAAGCATCAAGGTGGCATGGACTGAGCCATTCTCATCTGAAATCAGTCAAGACTTATCCAAGACCAAGGGAACCAAAGCCCTGTGCCCTAACCTCTAGTCAATGGCTAGAGGAGACTTGGATTTTCATTTGCCAACATTGGCCAAACCTACTTACCAGCTGCCATGCACTATTCCTTACAAAACAAACTTGCTCTACTATAAATAGAGCTCAATTGTGATCAGTTTGAGTACACCAAAGCCATCAAACAGATGCTTTCCTCAAAATCTCTTCTTTCACTCCAATTTTGCCTTCTAAGGCAAGTCACTATCGGGTTTTGAGTTTGAGAGCTCTTCCAATCAAACCAATCACTCACACACCTCACATACATCACATATGAGCTAATCAAACACTTAGATCACTTCTGAAACACCAATTTCACAAAATCACCAGCTGGTTGCTCAAGGTTTTAACCAAGTTGCAGCTGAGGTACCACAAAGTGATACAACCAATTTCAATCAAGTCCAACCATTCAAACACACTCCATAGGGTGTAGGGAAGCTGTTCAGATCATCACTACTCATCTGTAACACCTCCAAAGCAAAAATAACATTGCACTTGCTATCACGGCCTAGAGGTAAGCACATACTTGGTCATCTCTCAATCTATGCATATTTCCTCGCACAATAATTTGGCCATTTGTTCATAATCATGCATGGAATGTTTTCCCTCAATTAATTGCATTGTTTGAATCGTGTATCAAAAATCCTAGCCTTCATGCAGAAATTAGGGTTCTTGAGGTTTCTTTGTGATTTCTTGTTGTATGTTTAACTTAAATGAAATTAAGTGTTATAGACATGATCGTGAGGTTGATACGAGCATAATGATATGTGGATTGCATGATATGATTACGTATTCAGTGAGATTGGATGGAAAACACAAATCAGTCAAACCCAGAACACGCGCGTGTTCTTGGTGTGTTCTTGGCGCCATTTTTGAATAATTCAAATATTTGAATTTTGTGATTTTGTTTAATTGATTCAAAAATTAATTTCTCTCTGAGTTTTAATGATTTTGAGTTGATTCTTTTTTTAATAATTCACAAAAATGTTAAAATATTTTATTTTAACAAAAAAAATCCCAAAAATATTATTTATTTCATATAATTGATATTTTTGCAAAGAATTAATATTTTAATTGTTTTTGACATTTTAAATATTTCTTCTACATTGATTTTGCAACTTTTAATGCTTTCTAATTATTTTGTAGGTCAATACTAAATTTTTGAAGCATTAATCCAAAATCACAATTTGTTTTTCACATATTAAACAATTTTGATCACTTTAATTTAATTTTTATTCAATTAAATACATTTTTGAAAACAAATTAGGGTTTTTGGATTAATTCAACCCTCATAAATTATTTTCAAAACATTTTGGGCCTCTAATAGAGTGTAAGACCCAATTCTTTCTTGACCAAAACAATTTTGGGCCTCAGTGCATTGTATAAGTCCCGATACCGTCAAAAACAAATGGCGCGATCGTCGCCTTTTCAAAATAACCCTTGGGCCTCTCCTTGAGCTATAAGACCCATTCAAAATTTTTGGGCCTCTAATAGAGTGTAAGACCCAACCCCCTTTTAACCAAAATCATTTGGGCCTCACTTATTGTATAAGTCCCTCTGCGTTAAAAGAAAACCTCGGCACGATCGCCATTTTAAATGAAAAAATCATTTGGGCCTACCCTCGTGTTATAAGCCCCACTCTTTTTCTTTAAACCTTTTTGGGCCTCTTGAGAGAGTGTAAGACCCATCCCCTTTGTACAGAAAACATTTTGGGCCTCAGTCACTTGTATAAGTCCCTCTGTACAAATTCAAACAGTGCGCTCACTGATAAAACCCTGGGCCTCTCCTTGAGCTGTAAGCCCCAAATCTTTCTTTTTCAAAGCACTTTCTCCTTTGATTTTGAATATACTGTTGTTTTCAATCTTTCTTTGTTGAACAACTAACCAAACAGCATGAAAGCTCTACAACCGAGTAAGTGGTTATTGCTTTCATTTACCGCTTTCATATACATATAACTGTATTGTGGGACTGTTTCACTGTAAGTTTTCTTTCATAAACTCATATCAACTGTGTAATAATAGTATAGATATTTCGAGTTTCCCCGGAAACTACGTCTAGAACTAGGTGACACCGTTTCATTTATTCGTAGAAATAGACAACTACATCCCCCAATAGGATCACCAGATACAGTCTTCTCTTCGGCTGTCCTCATTAAGAATTGTCAAGAAACTCTATTCCCTAAGATGAATGTCTTCTCCGTGAATGGCATCTTTGAGTTTCTTCCAAATTCTCGAACTTTCCTGACTTTGATCTATTCTCGGTGAATAGCATTTCCTTGAATTTCTCGGGGTTTGGGGACCCATCGGCTTCTGAAAAGCATCGGCCTCCTCTTGGGCATCGTACAAGAACCCACAGGCTTCCTAAAAGCAACCCCGCCTCCTCTTGGGCTTAATACAAGGACCCTACAGCTTCTTAGAAGTATTCACAGCCTCCTCTTAGGCTTCGTATAATGATCTCTTCCTCCGGGAATGATAGCCTCCTCTTGGGCTTCGTACAAGGACCTCTCGGCTTCTTAAAAGTTTCCAGCCTCCTCTTGGGCTTCGTACAAATTGTCCCGACGACCTCCTAGAGGTATAGGAACAGAACTTAAATCATCTGCATAAAACAGTCCTATCATAGAGTCTACTACTGTTTCTCAAAACATAGTACAAAGAGAAAACTCTAGACTTGGACAGTCTAACTTCCTTGAGTCTCAAAGACATTCTCATGTAACCCCTTCGTTAAATAGGAAGGAAACCTGTAGACTCGGACAGTCTCAATACCCTTCGGATTTCCCGCTTCCTCAAAGAAAAGGAAATATCCCCGATCCTTGAATCAAATCATTGAGTACATCATTGCTCATATAAGAACTGATTTTCTCTTTCAAAATCAGTATATCGGACCTGTCACTCAACTGAAACAGTCACCCTGGCCTCCTCTTGGGCCTTGTACAATGATTCTCCCCAGCAGAGTCAAACGATGTTTAGCCTCTCTCTCGGGCTTTGTACGAGACACATAAGAGACTCCCTCGTTGAGTCAATCACCCCTTTCGCCTCCATCTCGGGTTTTGTACGAGATACAAAAAACTCTCTTGTTGAGTCAAATAGCCTCCATCTCGGGCTTTATACGAGATACAAAAAGACTCCATCGTCGGGTCAAAACCTTTTAGCCTCTCTCTCGGGCTTTGTACGAGACAAATATCAGCCTCCTCTTAGGCTTTGTATAAGAAAACCACTGGTTGATCCAATCAACCTTTTAGCATCAAAGCTGTGCCTCGTTCACAGTACACAAACATCAACAACTCCTTTCCCTTCATCTAATCGCTGTAAGCGGCAAGCCTTTGGATCGTCTATATCCATGCCACTGTCCCTCGTTTAGCATGAGAAATTCCTAAGGAAAGATAGCATTGCTCTACACTGAGTTAAAGTCTTCTCCTTCAGGTTAAAATCCCCTATAAAGGAAATTATGGCATTGCTAGGATCCGCGTATCCCGGTTAAAGTAATCCCCCTTTATAAACCAGTCATCCAACAGTTGTGACAAACAGACCTCTTTAGAGATGACAAATTCTCTCTAAAGTTGAGACTCTCCAGCTTCACATCTTGGGCTTTGAACAAGATACAAATCACCTTTCGCTTCACGTCTTGGGCTTTGAACAAGACACCAAAACAACCATTTCCTCCCATAGAATAGGAGGAACTACGAACGCTCTGATTTCCCTGTTTCGGTAAACGGGAATACGTAGGCATAAGATCGAAAGAAAAGATCTTAGCGAGCACAATCAACAAAAAACCAAATCCCATATCTCCATCAATCAAAAGCAGTAATTCAAAAGCGTCAGTTCTAACATCCTAATCCTTGTCCCCCGCCAGAAACCTTCCATCTAGATAAAAACCAGTATTGGCAAAAATGCAAATAACCAGTACAAAGGCCCCCCCACATTGATAGCATCCGTAACCTAACAGACCGCTGTTTAAACTCAGTATGCAAAGCAGGGTTAATTGGAGACATCTATTTCCCTTTCTTCATCAGCTTCAATAGGATAAAAAATGAATCGACCTGTAGTTTAAGCTCAACCGCAGAGAGCGACCAACGCTTAAGAACCGCGTCCAAAATCGCTCGCTACAGGTGTCAGTTATGACAAATTGAAGGCAATGATGAGAATTAGGTGGAAAGTGATTATTGCTGGTGTAATGGTGAATTGGATACTGGTACTCCCATCACCGTGCGGTGAGCGCCTAGGGTGTCGGGATCTGCTGCGGCGACGATCGCTCTGAGAAGCGGCGAACTCGTCGAATCCGATGTTCAGGGCAGCCTGAGATTGCATGATGGTCTGGATGGAACAATTTGTTTGCTGCTGTGACTCTTGCTTAAAGTTCATGTTATCGGTAAGTTGCTGCTGGATAGCAGCAAGCAAGCCATCACACTTCTCCTCTCGAGCCAGCTGCTCGCGCCACATCTGCTCAGTCATATAGAAACCAGGAACAGTACCTACAGATGGGTGAGAAGAAGATGGTGCAGTGTGTGTAGGTGACACATGGGGTGACATATGATGATCAGGAGACTGCTCATGATGGTCAAACTTGTCATCAGTCTCATGTCCATCCCCAGCAGGAACATTAGGAAGAACTAGACCCGTAAAAGGTGGAGCGTCTCAATCGTAGGTCCAGTTCCTCTCCACTCGTACATCAGTACGTCTAGTGCAGGGTAACATAATGGATGGGATAGCTACACCATGAACCATAAGTTTAAAGCCCCCCTCTCTCCTTGTCTTGCACAATTTCATGTCTTTCAGAAATTATAAATTAATTGTGCGAGGAGGGAGAGGTGCTAAGGTTGTTATCTCAGCGTCGAGGTTAAGAGCCCTAGCGATAGACGTGATCAGTCCTCCGAAAGCAATGGTTCCTGTACTCTTAACAATAGCAGTCATATGAGCAAACATAAAAGGAACAAAATTAATTCGCCTATTTGTGAGGTACCCTTACAAAAATAAGAGTTCTCTAGCATTCACCTTGTTTGGATTCACCCGGGCAAAAACAGTACATGCCAACATATAACGAAACACACGGATGACCGGGTTATGGATCCTTGAGGCAAGGATTCCTTCAAAAGAAGTGGCTGTATGATTTGATAACCTGTTCTAGAAGGAGAATGCCTCAACAGACCAATCGGAATCCAAAGGTGCTTCACAAATAGCGCCATCTCCAAAAGGTACTCCTAAACGTTCTGCTAGTTTGTCGGTAGTGAATTCATATTCAACATTAAACATCCAAAATTTCACTGTACCGACTATGCTAACAGTGTTAGGACTGACAGTGTAAATTAGGGAACTCAAAAATTCCCGAGTCAATCGCTCAAAGGTCGGTTCCTTTCTAGCAAATACATCATGCATTCCTAATATATCTAGGAAATGAAAAATGCTATAATAAATACCAAGAGAGTAAAGACAATCAACGTCTACATACCGGGTCGAGATTATGGCTTGCTCTTGCAACTTCTCGAGAAGTTTCTTTTGCCTCTCCCCGGGTCCTTGGCAGAGGGTGTAACCGCCGTACTCCATGGATGCAATTTTTTTTTGTTTGAGGTTGAAGAAGATGAAAATGGGTTTTATGGAGGAATGGAGAAAATGGAGGTTTTAGGGATTTTTATGGATGGTTTTGAAAATGGGGTTTGGAGATGTCAATGGGATGGTGAGTAGTTTAGAGAGTTATGAACTTTTTGGAGGTTGAGGGAAGTTTTTGGAAGTTCAAAAATGGAGATTTTGGAGGTTTTGGATGAGGAAATGGTGGTTGGGGTGGTTCTGCCCCGCATATAGAACCAGACCCCATGGCGGGCGCCATGGTCTATATGGCGGGCGCCACATGAATAAGTCTTCTGGGCCGGCTTATGCTTGTTCCTCTTGGGCTTTCCTCCTCCTTTTTGATTTTGGTGGTGCTATTAGCACTACCTTCTCTTTTTTTGGCACTTGCATTATTTTTGTTAGGAAAATATAAAATACATATGCAATAATATAATTAATTCAGTAAAATAAAATAGAATAAAATAAGAAAATGGAAATAAACACGCGTAAATATATGTAAGTACTAGAGTACATAATGAACAACATGAAAACCAAATACGAATAATGTAAAACATATATATATATATATATATATATATATATATATATATATATATGTCTGGGAATGAAAATACGTAAATATGGTAAATATAATAATAATAATAATAAAAGAGTAGTATCATCACGGGGCCGGAGGCTCCTCTACCTAGTAAGAACCATAAACTGCTGCCAACTCTCTGTGAAGATCCGTAATCTCCTAATATATATAGTCTGCCTTGGTCGCATGGGTCAGATCAGATACCTGGACCTACAAAGTGAGATCTGCGACCTCCTGTCTGAGTCTAGCTGTCTCCATACAAAGCTCAGCAATCTGCGTCTGTATGTCAGGCCTCTGCAAAGAATGATTATTAGATAGCACAGTAATCCTGGGAGATGGTGGCGTAGGATGGTACTCTGGCACTGGTGGAGTCCTGAGCTCATCAATAGTCTCACCAAAGCCCTCTAATGCATAACTCCAATTAGCCTGGTCGTTCACACTGGTCATCATGGGATCTGGCAGGGTGAAGAAATGTACAGTCTCATTATCGATCAGTAGCTTAAACTGGTTGGGATGGAAGGAAGCTCTCCTCATCAACCCGCGGTCCAAACAGAAATCGATGTCCAATGTGGTGTGCCCACAATAAGGGGTCAGATGAAGTAGCTTGCTCTTAAGCCCCAAAGAAGTAGCAATCTGTGTAACTGTCCCTCCTATATGAATAATCCCCTCAGAAGATCTAGCTGTACCCCCAAGGCTGTCAAGCAAAAAACTCCCACAGGCAACTGGACGCGACTGATTTGCGCAGAAGAGGAAGAAAATCTCTTCCTCACTAACATGGATGTCAAGATCGGCTTTCCCCAAGAAGGTGTGTTCTAGGATCATCTGGAAGTATCTCATAGCTGGATTATGAATGATAGGAGATAGATGAGTAATAGGATCAGGATCCCCTCCACCTGTGATGTCGCTCTAGAATTTGTCAATGTCTCGACTCATAAAATATCCCATAGGCAACTCTGGAATAGCATCAGGAGTGGTCTGGAAGCCTAATAAATCACCGAACTCCTTCTGGGTGAAGGCATACTCTGTCCCGAATAACCTGAAAGTAACACGCCCGACCTGATCAACATACGACTCATATCTGAACGAACTAAGGAACTCCAGGGTGAGATTCCTGTAGGTCAAGTGCATTTCATCAGCATACTCGTCCCACTGGAGCTGGCTACAAAGAAACCGTATACTGAGCTCAATACCCAAAGCATCCATGCAGGCCTGATCAGGATAACGTGTAGGTGCCATAGGGCGCTGACAGAGGACTACGTAGCGCTGCCTCTGAGCATCGTCTCTAAAGGTAACATGCATGTCATCAAAGGTCTGCATCCAGAAAAGTAGGGTTAGAGAAAAGGACCTGAAAACATACATATTAGGAAAGGTCAGTTTATACAGATAAACATTTAAAACTAAAAACAAAATACAAGACATAAAAAGTAATAAAAAGGAAAATAAAGAAAAATAAGGAAAAATAAATAAAACCGTGGGTTACCTCCCATGCAGCACTTGTTTAACGTCGTTAGCTTGACGAGTAGAACTCATGTATCTGAAGTGGGCATTGGTGGATCAATCAGGGTGTGGCTGGAGTAGTCAATAGGAATGTCGCCTCCTTCGTAACGTTTTAACCTTTGTCCATTTACAATGAATGGACTACAAAAGTTATTCTTGATCTCAACTGCTCCGGATTTTAGGACCTTAGAAACTTCAAAAGGACCTGTCCATCTTGAATGAAGTTTTCCAGGGAAAAGCCGCAACCTGGAATTAAAGAGGAGAACTGGATCACCTATATTGAAATATTTTTTTATAATTCTTTTATCGTGCCATACTTTGGTTCTTTCTTTGTATATAATGGTATTTTCATAGACGGACTGACGAAGTTCTTCTAACTTATGAATGTCAAGGATACGTTTTTCACCAGCAGTTAGATAATCTAAATTCAAGGTTTTAATTGCCCAATAGGCTTTGTGTTCTAACTCGAAGGGTAGGTGACAGGATTTTCCATAGACTAACTGGTAAGGGGTCGTTCCGATAGGGGTTTTAAAGGCAGTTCTATAGGCCCATAGTGCTTCTTGTAGCTTCTGAGACCAATCCTTTTTGGATATAGAAACGGTATTTTCTAAGACCTATTTTATCTCCCTATTAGACACTTCTACTTGGCCACCAGTCTGTGGATGGTAGGGTGTTGCTACTCTATGCTTAACTCCATATTTACTTAACAGTTTGTCAAAAATCCTTGATATGAAGTGCGATCCACCACGCTTATAACAAGACGGGGTACTCCGAATCTAGGGAATATATAGTTCATAAACAACTTAATCACCACTCGTGTCGTTTATGGGTGAGGCTATGGCTTTAATCCATTTAGACACGTAGTCAACAGATACTAAGATATATTTATTTCCTAATGAGGATGGAAATGGTCCCATAAAATCGATACCCCAAACATCAAAGAGCTCTACTTCCTGAATATTCCTTAAGGGCATTTCGTCACGTCTCGAGATGTTTCCAGTGCGCTGGCACCGGTCACATTTGACTATATAAGCATGAATATCACACGACATTGTGGGCCAGAAAAGGCCAGCTTGAAGAATTTTAGCGTGCGTCTTAGAGGTGCTAGCGTGTCCTCCGTAGGGTGCAGAGTGACCATGTTCTATAATATTTCTTACTTCTTCTTCTGGAACACAACGACGAAAGATCCCATCTGTACCTCTCTTGAAAAGAAGTGGTTCATCCCAATAGAAATTTCTTACATCGTTAAAGAACTTCTTCTTCTGTTGATAGTTAAGGTCATGGGGTATAATATCAGCGGCTAAGTAGTTGACAAAATCTGCATACCATGGTACACTACTTATTGCTACGGAAATTTCCAGGGTTCTTATAAGGATCTAGGTCATTTTCTTCAATGGCATCTATCTTAGCTATTGACCTGTCATAGGCAAAATTGTCATTTATAGGCACTAAGTCTGGTTTTAGGTACTCAAGTCTAGAAAGGTGATCGGCAACTACATTCTCTGTTCCTTTCTTATCTCGAATGTCCAGATCAAACTCTTGCAATAAAAGGATCCATCGAAGTAACCTAGGTTTGGCATCTTTCTTGCTTAGTAAGTAACGAATAACAGCGTGGTAAGTGTGGACTATAATTTTAGCTCCTACCAGATAAGATCGAAATTTGTCTATAGCAAAAACTACAGCTAAGAGTTCTTTTTCAGTTGTTGCGTAGTTGAGCTGAGCAGCATCTAGGGTTCTACTAGCATAATAGATTACATGCAATTTTTTATCTTTTCTTTGACCTAGAACAACTCCTACAGCATAATCACTAGTGTCGCACATGATCTCGAAAGGTTCGGTCCAATTTGGGGGTTGCATAATGGGTGCTAAAATTAACGCTTGCTTCAAGAGGTTAAATGCTTCCATGCATTTCTCGTCAAAGTTAAATTCAACATCTTTCATCAGAAGGCCGGTTAAAGGTTTGGTTATTTTAGAGAAATCTTTGATAAAACACCGATAGAAACCAGCATGTCCAAGAAAACTTCGGACTTCTCTAATGGTCTTAGGTGGGTTTAGGTTTTCTATGACTTCTATTTTAGCTTTATCTACTTCAATACCCTTTTCAGAGACTATGTGTCCTAAAACTATACCTTCGGTAACCATAAAGTGACATTTCTCCCAGTTTAGCACTAGGTTTACGTCCACACATCTTTTCAGGATTTTCTCAAGGTTAACAAGACAGTTTTTAAAATCAAATCCGCATACCGATAAATCATCCATGAATACCTCCATAATTCCATCAAGGTAGTCAGCGAATATTGACATCATGCAGCGCTGAAAAGTAGCTGGAGCATTACAGAGGCCGAATGGCATTCGTCTATAGGCAAAGGTTCCGTAAGGGCACGTGAAAGTTGTTTTTTCTTGATCTTCTGGGTGAATGGGATTTGGAAGAATCCCGAATATCCATCAAGATAGCAAAAGTAGGAGTGTCTGGCTAGACGTTCCAACATTTGGTCTATGAATGGTAAAGGGAAATGATCCTTCCTAGTTGCTTTGTTTAACTTCCTGTAATCTATACACATACGCCATCCTCCTTCTATCCGTTTTGCTACATGTTCGCCTTTCTCATTTTGCACGACTGTGATGCCTCCCTTTTTAGGTACTACATGCACTGGGCTCACCCACTTACTATCTGAGATCTGATAGATTATACTTGCTTCTAGCAACTTAAGAACCTCTTTCTTAACAACATCACTCATTATAGGGTTTATTCTTCTTTGATGCTCTCTGGAGGGTTTTGAATCTTCGTCAAGTAAAATCCGGTGCATACACACGGATGGGCTTATACCTTTTAGATCAGAGATATTGTATCCTAAGGCTGAGGGATATTTTCGCAAAACATCTAAGAGTTGGTTTGTTTCTTCTTGGCCCAAGGTAGCATTGACTATAACTGGGCGGTTCATTTCCTCGTCCAAAAACTCATATCTTAGATTCTTGGGCAATTCTTTGAGTTCTAAAGTTTGTTTATTGGAGCATGGTACTTGATCTGGGGTAAGGGATAAACATTCGTGAAGGTTATCATCGATGTAGGGTTCTATAAATCCATTGTTTTCCCTAATGAGGGTTGAAGGCAATTTAATTGTTTCTATAGGTTCTTCTAGTTCCCTAATGCATTCATCAATGACGTCTGTGGCATAACATGCGTCTCCCAATACTGGTGCCATGAGAAACTTTGACATAATGAATTCTATCTTCTCATCACCTACTTCAAAAGTCAACTTTCCTTTCTTGACATCTATTATGGCTCATGCGGTTGATAAGAATGGTTTACCTGGGAGGATTGGGATGTCGTCATCTTCTTTAATGTCCATGACAACGAAATCAGTAGGGATAAACAACTGACCGATCCTAACAGGGACGTCTTTTAATATGCCTACTAGATATTTGACAGATCTATCGGCTAATTGAAGAGACATCTTAGTAGGTTGTAGTTCTCCAAGTTTTAACCTTTCACAAACTGCTAGAGGCATTAAGCTCACACTAGCTCCTAAGTCCAGGAAAGCTTTATCGATGACATGACTTCCCAAAATACAAGGTATGGAGAAATTTCCAGGATCTTTCTCCTTTTTAGCAAGTTTATTTTCGGAAATGGAATTGCATTCCAAAGGTTTTGGATCGTCAAGTCTATGTTTGTTGGTAAAGATGTCTTTTAGGAACTTTGCATAAGATGGTATTTGGGTGATGGCTTCTGTGAAAGGGATTTCCACATGAAGTTTCTCTATGACTTTAAGGAATTTCTGGTATTGGTTATTGATCTTGGTTTGTTTAAGTCTTTATGGATATGGTATCGAAGGTTTGTATGGCGGGGGTTACTCGTAAGTTTTGTTTATAGCTTCTCCTTGATCTTTATGCTTTTCAGATTCCACTGACTCCTCTACCTCGTCCGTGGGCACAATGCTTTTCTTAGAAGTTTTGGGTTCATTGAATGTCGGGTTAACCGGTCCATCGTAAGCTGTCCCACTTCGTAAGGTAACTGCATTGGCTTGACCTCGGGGGTTTTGTTGAGTTTGTCCAGGAAACTGTCCTCCGGGTGTGGTTTCGGGAGCTTATTTTAGAGCTACCTGAGAGATCTGGGTTTCAAGCATCTTATTGTGGGTGACTATTTGGTCTACCTTAGTTCCTAGCTGGGTAATCATTTCATTAACATAAATTTTTTGGTTTAGGAATTCTTTGTTTTGCTGGGTCTGAGCTGAGATGAAATTCTCCATGATTTTCTCAAGGTTCGGCTTAGGTGGCACAACTTGCATAGGTTGGTTTTGTCTCTGGGCTTGAAAACCGGGTGGTCTCGGAAGTGCAGGGTTTTGGATAGGGTTATTGTTTTGTAGGAAAAATTTGGGTGATTCTTCCATCCAGGGTTATAAGTGTTTGAAAATGGGTTCCCTTGGGCATAGTTGACCTGGTCTGATTTAGTTTCATTCAACAGATTGCATTCCGCTGATTGGTGTCCTTTGGTTCCACATAGTTCGCATTCCGAGGAAACTGCTGCTGCAGTGGCTGGGTTTGCGTACATATGTTCGACCTTAAGGGCCAAAGTGTCCATTTTGGCTTGCATCATGTCTATAGAGCTTATCTCATGTATTCCTCCTTGGGCTTCTTTCTTCTCCACTGTTGCTCGTTCTATTCCCCATTGACAATGGTTTTGAGCCATATCTTCGATGAGAGCGCAAGCTTCAGGGTAAGGTTTATTCATCAGAGCGCCGCCAGCGGCGGCGTCGATGGTCACATTAGTGTTATAATGAAGTCCATTATAGAAGGTATGAATAATTAGCCATGATTCCAGGCCATGATGTGGACATATTCTCAATAGGTCTTTATATCTCTCCCAAGATTCAAAGAGTGATTCACCTTGGTTTTGAGTGAATCTGGTTATTTGGTTTCGAAAGACGGCAGTTTTACTTGGGGGAAAATATCTAGCAAGGAAAACTCTCCTAAGGTCTTCCCAAGTTGTTATAGAGTTGGCTGGAAGGGAATCTAACCATGTAAGAGCTTTGTCTCTGAGGGAGAAAGGAAATAGTCTTAGACGAATCGCCTCAGAACTAGCACCATTGGTTTTAAAAGTGTCTGCTAATTGGATAAAAACTTTTAGATGTTGATTTGGGTTCTCAGATGGGAGACCCGCAAATTGGTTTTGCTGCACTAATTGTAATAGGGAGGGTTTCAGTTCGAAATTGTTAGCAGAAATATTAGGGTTAACTATACTAGAACTGGGTTTGTCATCGGATGGTTGAGCGAAATCCTTAAGGGGTCTTTGGTTACGGTCCTCGGCCATATTTTCCTTAATTCTACGAAGTAAGAGACGTGCGCGAGCATAACGCTCAGGTTCCGCTAAAGGATCTATAAGACTACCGGTGCTGCGAGTTCTTCGCATTGACTAGTAGTTAAAACCTTAGTCTAGACGGTGTAACAACAGGGTACGAAATTTGACGAAATTAGTCCCTGGAAACGGCGCCAAAAACTTGATAGCGTGGTTTTTGCAAGTATACGAAACGCGTCAGTGTAATGCAAAAGATTATTGATTCACAGAGACCAAACGTCAATCTATCAATTCCTATAGTTACGGTGTTTATCTAAGGCAATTTAATTTAGGTATTTATGAGTGCACAGTAAAAGTAGAGTGAAGCAAAGTACGAAGATATAAAACTCAAATGAAAGCAACAGGCTTGAATGTAATTCACACAGTCAGGTAACATTCCAACGCATGTAACAGAACTACTTATGGGCAATGTTTTCTACTTTATGAAAAGAACTAATTTAACGGGAACTGTCGCTTTTGCGTATTCAGAACCGAGTTTAACCTTTAAACAAACCCTCTTATTGTCACTTATAAAAAGGCGCGCATTGCGTTAAAGTGAAAAACCTATTTTTAAGAAATATAGTTTCTTGACTTAGTTGAAAAGTATTTTGATCTGAAACTTTTAAACAAAAGAGGTTCATACGAACCAGATTTTAAACCTACAAACGCGTCCGAAAATAGTTCTAAAATCGTTTTTATAAAGTATTAAAAATTTCTACTTAACTGTGCAAAGCGCTGCCACTTCCTTTGTACAGTTAAAACTAACCAAGTTTATCTAAAGGTTGGACGACTTTCGATCTTACCCAACAGAAATTAAGTGCGGAAAACTCGTGTTAAAGACCAAAATATCCCCTAAGTGTTTCTATCGATGCATTATGTGGAATGATACTTAAACCGTGATCTTTACATTCTAACCTTTAAGATTTAGCCAGACATGGAAATGTAAACAGGCATATTTAATTTTATCATGTCAAAATAAAGTCTTTTTGAAATAAAAGGTTTTGAAAGTAAATAATGCGATTAAAGTAAAGCGGATGCGAGAAATAAATAAAGTAAAAGCGAGCGCGAGAAATAAATAAAGTAAAGCGAGTGCGAGAAATAAATAAAGTAAAAGCGGTGCGAGAAATAAATAAAGTAAAAGCGGTGCGAGAAATAAATAAAGTAAAAGCTTAATTCATAAATAGAAACCTGCTCCAATCGGAGGCTTTAATTCTGAAAACAACTGGAAAATAACTGGAAAGGAAAATGGCGGCAGGATTAACTTCCACCAAGTGCTCCAAACTCGATTACAGACTCGATCACACAAATGTGATAACTTCCCGATGTGAGAAGATTATCACTTACAAAAACTCGATTATTTATGCCTAAGGTGTTTGCAACTAAGTTTGGATGCCAAGAAATGAACAAGAAGCCTCTATTTATAGACTTAGGAAAAGGTATGAAAGGACAAGGATGCCCTCCAACTTCTTTTGGGAGGGAAAATGTCTGTCAAAGGTGGCGCCCGCCATCTCCCTTATGGCGCCTGCCACATGAACTAGGGAAGAAAGTGGTGGGAGACGTGGCAGTTGTCAGCAGTTGAGTCCCCTCCAACTTGTGGCCTACCCCATGGCGTCCGCCATGTTGGGTGCCATATGTGCAATTCCTTCAAAAGTTGGCTTTTTGCTCGATTTCCTTCATTTCTTCGTGGATGGCTCTGGAAACACCTAGAATCTGAAAACAAGACAAAATACAAGCATAATACAAGAAAACAATAATAAAAATCCTAAGAAGCATGTGCAATTCGAGTAAAAAACGCGGTGTAATTCGGTGTTATCAACAGGGTATATTTCTAAAGAAGTGTATGTGCACTAACCTCCTGGTTTTGAAAGTTCTGAAAACCCAGATTTCCTTTTCAAACTTAACAAATCGTTGTACGGTCTGAAACAGGCTCCCAGAGCTTGGTATGAAAGGCTAAGGTAACTTTCTTTTGAAAAATAACTTTACCAGAGGAAAAGTTGATACAACACTCTTTTGTAAAACCTATAAAAATGACATTTTGGTTGTGCAAATTTATGTTGACGATATTATATTTGGTTCTGCTAATACTTTCTTATGCAAGGAATTTTCTAAGTTAATGCAGGCTGAATTTAAAATGAGCTTGATGGGAGAACTGAAGTTCTTTCTGGGAATTCAAATTGATCAGCGAACTGAAGGAACATATATTCATCAAGTCAAATATACCAAGGAACTTCTGAAGAAGTTCAATATGTCAGAATGCAAGCCAGCAAAAACTCCAATGCATCCTACATGTATTCTTGAGAAAAAAGAGGTAAGTGGTAAGGTAGAACAAAAGCTATTCAGAGGCATGATTGTATCTCTCCTTTATCTGACTGCTTCTAGACCAGACATCCTCTTCAGCGTGTGCCTATGTGCTCGTTTCCAATCAGATCCTAGAGAAACTCACTTAACAGCTGTTAAGAGAATCTTTAAGTATCTAAAAGGTACTTCTAACCTTGGGCTATTCTATTGAAAATCATCTGAGTACAAATTGGTAGGCTATTGTGATGCTAACTATGCTGGAGACAGAATAGAAAGAAAAAAGTACTTCTGGAAGTTGTCAATTTTTGAGAGACAATCTGATCTCATGGTCCAGCAAGAGACAGTCCACAATTGCTTTATCAACTGCTGAAGCTGAATATATTGTAGCTTCCGGATGTAGCACACAGATTCTTTGGATGAAAAGTCAATTAGAAGATTATCAGATTTCTGAGAGTAACTTTCCTATCTTCTGTGAGAATACTTCTGCTATTTGTCTATCCAAGAATCCTATTCTACATTCTAGGGCTAAACATATTGAAATAAAACATCACTTTTTACGTGACTATGTTCAGAAGGGCATTTTTCATTTAAAATTTGTGGATACAGACCACTAGTGGGCTGATATTTTCACAAAACCCCTTACTGAAGATAGATTCATATTCATTCTGAAGAATTTATTTATAAAACCGTGTCCAGAATGAGTTGATGAAATTTCAACGTGTCTATTTACCAGAATTTCTGAGATAAGATTCTGATGAATTTATTTATTTGTTTATTTTATTACACATTTGATTCTGAAACATGAGCTTTCTGAAGTAACGGAGTTTCATGAATTAAAACGTTTCTTTTCAGAAGGAAATCCTTTGTTTTGTCTTCTGGATTGTGAACAATTACAACATTAATTGTTGTCCCTTTATCTGAGAACGTGTGAACGCTAGTGGTGACAACTGTCCCATTTGATGAACACGCGTAATCATGATTTGACGCATTGGGTTTTGTAACCTTCTTGAGATTAAGTTAAATCTCTAAGCCTCCCCCATATTACTGTGCATTTTTTGTGTGTAATCATGATTAATTATTTTAATTATTTTATGTTCCTATATAAAATCACATCATTTACACTTCACACTGCGCTCACTTCTCCCACACTTCTAGTTTTCAAACCCTAAACTCCTCAGAACAACTGTTCACCCAAAACCTTTCGTCTGCATTCCTTCAACTTCAACTCTCAACATCAATGGCTGAATCATCTAAACGTTCCTCACAAACTCATCAACTAAAGGTTTCTTCTGAGAAACCAGTCTCACTATAGACACTCCTGTCGAAGATCTCTATGTACTTTATGAAACTGATGTTGATTTCAAAGAACTAAAAGAAAAGGGATATGACCTTTTCAAGACACAAGAATTCCAAGGTTGGAATACTTTCTTTGAAAAACTGAAAGGTCCCATTCTTCCAATCCTTATTGAAGATATTCTAAATCATACTATAGCTGAAAAAGAAAAGATTATCTCTTATTTCCCTAACAGGAAAATCGAGATAACTGAGAAAACCATTGTGGGGTTCATTTCTCACATCATTAAAGGAAATAGAGTTGCTCTTACCTCATCTAAATGTAAATGAGATATAATGATAACTCTAACACATTACTTCGAAGAGATTGAAAACATCCTAAGAATATGGTTCAAAATAGTTATTGGAAGTGTGTATCACCGATTTAGCTCTAATAAGGGTGATCACATTTTCACTGTCCATAAGTGCATGATGTTCGTTTTAGAAGAAGATGTTCAAATAACACTCTCAACACTTCTATTTAGACTTCTTAGAGATTCAGTGGTTCTTATGAGGAAGAACACCATGATTAAGATATCTGTTAGGTTGCATGCTAAGAAGACTGGGAACAATGCTTTTATCAACCTGGTTCCTTTTCTTGTTGATGACATTGTTTGGATTATTCCAAGAGAAGACTTGAAGGGGGTTAGCAAGGAAGGTGCCAAGTACAAGATGTGTACGTGCTACACTGATCGAATACGTCGTAAAGAAACTAAAAAGGAGCCGTTTGAAAATTTGAATACTACTACTGGGACTTCTACTTCTGGAGTAATTCCAAAAATTCTGAAGACTCTTGCTGAGCTGAAGGAAGACAAGGACAAGATGAAGGAACATTTGGATAATCAAGAAAAGATGTTTTAGATTATTCTCTCCAGACTTCCCCCATCAAACCCTAACCCTTAGTTGCTCCTAGTTGTTGTTTGTTTGTTTGTTTGGATTGTTATCCTGTTTTGTTCTTTTTCTTGTTTATGTACTTTTGCGCCTCTAGCGTTAAGATTTCTCTAATGAATATTATCTTTTTGTTGCATCTAATTACATGTTATTGCATATTTTCTTTTTAATTGCTGACAAAAAGGGGGAGAAAGTATTGATTTTGATATACCTAGTTTCTCTTGAATCAAACCCAGACATTTCATATGTTTGTACTAACCCTTATTTAAAAGGATATTATGTTAGTTGTTTTCTTTCAAGAAAAACTTACGATATATCATAAACACCTGAAAATCAGAACAGAACGTATGAAGCCCAAACTCTGAAGACATGTTAGCTGCTTAAAGTTTTGAATCATCTTGAGTGAGAAAAGACTTCAAAGATTATTCAAGTCTATTCAACTGATCAGAAGTAAAACTCATCAAAAGTTGATATGCGTTGCTGTGTGTTAAATTCTTGTTAAAATGCTTAACAACAGCAAAGACAAGTTCAAGAAACTTCTTAAAGATAAGCCAGTTCTTTTGAACAGAAGGTTCATCTACTTCAACAATAAAGGTTAATCAGGGAAGTGTTCTTTCATTCTGATTATCTTTTTAGAGTTGCTCATCTCAGGGGGAGCTTTGTGCTTCTTTCTGATATATGTTTTGGTGATTACCCGGCAAAAATTGTTCATCAAAATATAGTGTTTTGTCATCATCAAAAAGAGGGAGATTTTTAGAACAAGATTTGGTTCTGCATCTGTATCTCTAAGTTTTGATGATAACAAGTCAGTATTTATGTGAGAACAATTTCAGTACCCTAACGGTTTGTTATTGTGTATCTTTAGCAAACAAATTTGATTCTGACTCTTGAATGTGAAACATTACAAGTTTCTGAATATATTGATCTAAATTGCTTCTGCTCAAACTCATGGATGAGAAGCTTCTAAGAAAATTGTATATTGCTGCTGCAACGTTCTCTTGGCTCTTGCTTCTGACGTGTGACTTTGATCAATTCACTTTTGAACACTGCTCAAGCTTCCGAAGATTAAACGCTGAAGGTTCTAAAAAACTCTGAAGAATCTCAAGTCAGATATTGATGTGATCAAGCTTCTGATTGATAATTGAAGTTTTTGAACTCAAGCTTCCGAAGATTAAACGCTGAAGGTTCTAAAAACTCTGAAGAATCTCAAGTCAGATATTGATGTGATCAAGCTTCTGATTGATGATTGAAGTTTCTGAACTCAAGCAAAATCAACTCTTCTAACTCATGCTTCAAACAACTATTTATCCAAAAGCCACTGAAGAATAGAAGATAAGAACGAGTTTATACGTGGGAAAAATAGTACAGGGTACAAAACAATATTCCTTCCACTAAGTAGATTTTGTGGTGTAAGGAAATTGAGGTAGTACAATTCTTGTCCCCTCCGTATCAAACCATTACTCAAGTTGCCAGCTCATTCATGAAGAATACCAGATCTACCCTTCAACGGATCTTTTTTACTGGCTATATAAAGACTTGAAGACTTGAAGAATTACTGCAAGTATGTGCATGAAGCAAGCAAGCTACAAGACTATTGTCTAAATTTGTGCAAAATTTTCTTTAAGTGTATTGTGCTTTTAACTTGTTTATACCTGCTTATGTAGAAGCAATATTTGTAAACACAACTTTGCAATTAAACTGTTGTTCGTATTTCCTTAAGGGACCAGTTAGGTCAGAATCCTTGAGAAGACATATACTGTGTGTCTTTGTGGTTTGTTAGTCACCAGCGGTTGCTAGTGCAGTCGTAACCAGTTGATTATAGTGCATTAAGTCCTTGGTTATAAGGCAAAATCACCTTGGCGGGTGGACTGGATTAACTTTGAGATTTTCAAGTGAACCAGTATAAAAATTGAAGTGTATTTCTCTTTGTTGTTCATTAGCGATAATTTTCATTGAGTGAGTAAAAAGATTTTGTTTTTGAAAACCCCAATTCAACCCCCTACTTATGTTTTTCTCACCTTCAAATAGAACCTTTAATACCGTGTTTGTAACCAAGGAAAATGCACTTAAAAGCACGAGGATCCAATTTTTTTCGGCCCTGCATGATTGTGGAGATAAAAACCAGAAAGCCAAAGACTTTTTATGTTGTTGTAGTCAGGTGTTGTTCCATGTAAAAGCTCATCCGGAGATTTGGCACGAGTAATTGAAGAAGGAAGCTGGTTGATGAGAAAGACGGCATGATTGATAGTGAAATTCCAGAAAATATTTGGGAGGTGTGAGTGAAACATGATGGCTCGAGCAACGTTCAAAATGTGCCTGTGTTTTCGTTCATCCATTGCATTTTGTTGTGGTGTCTCGATGCATGTCCATTGATGGATGATACCTCTGTTTTTGTAGTAGTCATGCATGAGAAACTCTTTGTTATTGTCAGATCTGATTTGTTTGACCGAAGTGTTGAATTAAATTTGAACCATGTTGATGAATTGCATAATGAGTGGTCTTGCTTCACTTTTTTATTTCATAAGGAAAATCCAAGTATGTCTTGAGTAATCATCTACAACTGTTAGAAAATAAGCATGACCATGGATAGATGAATGAGATAAGATCCTCCATATATCCATGTGAATTATTTCAAATGTTGTAGAAGATTTAATAGTGCTCAAGGGAAAAGATAATTTGGTTTGTTTAGCATAGTGGCAACAATCATATATAAATTTCAAATTATCATTAACATAAGGGAAACTTTGTTGAATGACTTTCAATACATTGTTTGAAAGGTGGCCCAGCCTATGGTGCCAAAGACTAATCTTGCTAGAAACATTATTACTACATGTAGCATAAGATGTATCAGTGTGGTAAACAAGGGGGATACAAGGATGTTGTGTCAGGATATACAAGTGGTTATACACTTTAGTAAGCCCAATCATCTTCAGCAAAGGTAGTGCCTGAATGGTGCAAGAATACTGATCAAGAACAAGATGACATGTATTGTTAGCAGGTAATTGATGTGCAAATATTAAATTGCATGTAAATATAGGAACATACAAGACATTGTGAAGTGTTAAATTCTCATTTAAGGTAACAGTGCCACATATTGTTGAAACAATGTTAGAACCATTAGGTAATTTGATGGTGATAGGAGTAATAGAATGGTATGAGTAAAAAAGATTTAGGGAAGAGCAAATATGGTTTGTTGCACCTGCTTCAATTATCCAACTATTGTGAGGGGAACTTACATTATTGTGGATGAAAGTTTGGTGCAAACCTGATGAAGATGTGTTAATGGCATAAGAATCAGATGAAGTTGAGGTATCAACTTGATTAAGGAGAGCTACCAATTTGTTGTGCATTGTTGAAGAGATCTCTAGTACGTCTTCTTGAGGAGTGGCATCAGGGGATGATGGTTGCTGGTGTGCAGAATCAGTGGCAATATTATTGGTGAATCTAGCTTTGTCTTTGAAACGAAAACCTCCATGTTTGAAATAACAGGTATCAACAATATGATTTATTTTACCACCGAATGAACAAACTTTGGAGTTGCTTGGAGATTTGGTGTAGGAAGAGTGTTTTCCATGCCCTTTGCTTTGCTTGGGGTTGAATCTATTGGGAGTCATGTGTTGCGGTTGAGCCAAGAGAACATTGGAAGTATCAGATAAAGAAGAAGAAGACATTTGACGTTCTTGTAGCAAGATCGATGAGAAAACATTCGAAACTTCAGGGAGAGGCTCGATCGTGAGAATTTGAGACTTGATGGTGTTGTAGTTTTCATTCAAACCTTTCAAGAAACGCATAACATACTCCATGTCACGTTGTTTCTTGAGGGTGGCATGAGCACCACAGGTGCAAGTTGGAAGAACTTTGAGAGTTTCCAAGTCTTCCCAATGTGTTTTGAGTTCATTAAAGTACGTCGTTACCGATTTCTCTCCTTGGCGCATAGAATTAATGTGTTGTAGAAGATCTGATAATTAGAAATGATCAGTTTTTGAAAAGCGATGTTGGAGATCTATCCAGAGTTGAGTAGCATTGTCAACATAGATTGTGCTCTACGCGATGTCCGGAGAAAGAGACACAGAGATCCATGCCAGCACAATATTATTGCAGCATTCCCAAGTATCGAACAAGGGATCAGTTTTGTATGGAGCTGTTATCTTTCCATTGGTAAATTTGATCTTATTTTTGCTGATAAGAGCTCGCTTCATGGATCTACTCCAAGATTCATAGTTGTTCTCTGATAACGGCGGTGAGACAAGAACCGTGCTGGGATTTTCAGCAGGATATAGGTAGTATGGGCTTGAATGATCGAGAGCAAGGTTCTTGTCATTGTTGTTCTTGTTGGTGGTGACGAATGAGTTGTCTTTATCGCTATCCATCATGATGAAAAAGGTTAGGAAGTTCAAGAATGGAATGAAGGAGATGGTGAACAATGAAACTGAATATTGTTCACACTACTGATACTATAATATGATTTATGTGTATTTGCATTAATGAACTTGGATTACAAGAAAAAGACATTGCTATATATATATATATATATATACGTGAGAAAACTTGGGATACAAGCAATAGAAAATAACTAAATTTCCTTTAATATGACAACTAACCCTAACGCGTTCTTCTTATCTTCGAGTCTCACGTATGTGTCATGGTTCTAGAATCAATGTCTCACTCGTACAATACTCGGGCCAATCAACAAAATAAAATGGACGATATCGAGGAAGAGAATAGAGAGCTGAGAGAAGAAATCGACGCTCTGAAGGAAAGTTTGGAAAAACTTCACAGTGACGTGGAATCCCTCGCATCAGCTCAGAACCAACATCAAATGTCTGTGATCTCGGAGATTACATCTACGCCCATTATGGAAACACATGAGAATCATCCTCGGTACAACATGCCTAAAGGTCGCCCCTGGGGCATGCCTCTCAACTTCATCCCTGAAGGATATATCCCGCCAGTCACTGAAGACCAAGAAACTGCGGCAGTAACCACTGAACCTGAAGGTTACAAACTTTGGGAAAGTGAAGACGCAAGGTTTACAACAGCAACTCCTGAAGGTTACAAACTTCAAGACATTGAAGCGCCAAGAATCACCGCTGTAATGTCAATACCACAACCAGTGGTACACACTGTCCTAGAAGGACAGATTCCATAAGTAATTTCTGGTGGAAACAAAGACATGTACGAAAGAATGAATGAGTTCCAGGAACAATTCCTGGAGATGTAGAAGGAACTACATGCCATTCACGGTCAAGACTTATTCGGAAAAGACGCCGCAGACCTTTGTCTAGTCCCTAATGTAAAGATTCCGTACAAATTCAAGGTGCCTGACTTTGAAAAATACAAAGGCAACTCTTGCCCTAAAAGTCATTTGGTGTTGTACGCTCGAAAAATGTCAACTCAGACAGAAAATCAACAACTACTGATCCATTATTTCCAAGAAAGTTTAACCGGTGCCGCACTTAAATGGTACATGGGTTTAAACCGTACCAAGATCAGTACTTTCAGAGATCTCGGCGCTGCCTTCGTTCAACAGTATAAATACAACTAGGACATGGTACCAGATAGGGATCAACTCAGAGCAATGTCGCAAAGAGACAAAGAAACTTTCAAAGAATATGCTCAGAGATGGCGTGAAATTGCCGCTCAGACCTGTCCCCCTCTTGAGGAACAAGAGAGGACCAAGATCTTTTTGAAAACCTTAAGCTCATTTTATTACGACCGAATGGTTGTGAGTATGCCCAATGACTTCACTGAAATGGTGACCATGGGAGTACGCCTTGAAGAGGCAATCCGAGAAGGACGACTGGTCAAAGATGCATAACCATCTAGCAGTACTAAGAGATACGGAAGTGCTTTCCAAAAGAAAAAAGAGCAAGATATTAGTAATATCTCTCTGGGAAAACAGAGGCGAAGGTATCAACTAGTAGCGGCAATAACTCCCACTATAAACCCTGTACTGGCTCCGACTTATCAACCTCAGGTTGCTCAGAGCCAACCAAGTCAACAACAGTATCAGCAAAGGACACAACAACCTCTTCAGCAGGCTTGTCCACAATACAATAACAACAATCGTACGACACAACCATCAGAGTTCGACCCTATACCGATGTTGTACACAGAACTATTTCCACTCGTACTGGTCAAGGGGCACGTCCAAACTAGGTCTCCTCTTACAGTACCAGAAAATCCACCTTTTTGGTTCAAAGCGGATCAAACTTGCCCTTACCATCAAGGAGGATCGGGGCATAACATTGAGAATTGTCTCAGCTTCAAGTCTGATGTACAGAAGCTTGTCAGGAATGGGATCCTATCTTTCAAAGATACTAATCCCAATGTTCAGACGAACCTGTTTCCGCAACATGAAAAGACTGCAGTAAACTTAATAGAGGAAGAATTTAGCCGCAGTTATCAAATTCACGATGTATTCCTATTAGGAACCAATCTGGTTAGGATGCATTGCAAACAAAGTGGGTACGGACATGTACCGCCTCACAATTATCACCAGGGTGATATCTGCTCAAAGAATAACCAAGGGTGTTCCATAGTGCAATCAGCTCTACAAGAACAGATGGATCTTGGCTGGATTCAAGATCAACGAATCCGTGAAGTCAGCATGGCCCATGCGCATCCCAACATTATTCAGAACCGCAACATTCTTGCGATGAACGTCAATTTAGTGACGATGCACTCAAGGCAAAGTCAATATCATAATCTGCCACAGCACGATTATAACACATGTCTGATCTGCTCAACAAGCAATCAGGGATGCTCTTTTGTACAAGAGGCCCTCCAACGTCAGATGGATCTTGGATGGATCCAAGACTACCGTGAGAGAAATAACCATCAAGTCAATATGGTTCATATCTTTGGCATACGCTTGATGAATACCAATATGGTAGAATTACATGCTAAGCAAGTCAGGCTCGGCTTTCTGGCCTCACATGATTATCAAGACTGTGAAAAATGCCATGAATACAACCAAGGGTGTGCACTTGTCCAAAGATCACTTCAACACTTGTTGGACCACTGTTGGCTTCCAATCTATTTGGATGAAGCTACACAACAGATTAGTATGACTGACGGGAATCCTGGCAGGCATCAAAGCCAGTATGTCCACTCGATGGAAATAGACCTAGTAAAGTTTCACTGCATACAAAGCGGACGTGGCCAGGTGCCACCACACATCTATGAGTGCTGTAGAGTTTGTTCATAGAACAACCAAGGATGCTAACTCATATGAGCAGCTCTTCAAAATCAATTGGACCAGAAAGAGATTCGACCATGTTCAAGTTCTGGGTCGATCAACGTAATACAAGACTATCTCCCTGATCAAAGCAAAGACTTTGTCATAATCTCCGATCATGGGAGGACCAAAGATGTTTGCGCCATAATCCCTCTACTCAATGAATCAAGAATCCCTCTTGATAGTATAAAAGTTCCCAACCAGGAAGTGATCGAGGATGCCTATAACGGTCAGAGAGGCAAAAAAGCTCCTGTGGTTATCTACCTGCCAGGACCAGTACCATACAAATCAGATAAGGCTATCCCTTACAAGTACGGTGCAATAACCATCGAAAATGGAAAGGAAAATCCATTACCCTCCGTCGTAAACATCGCCGACATCAGTCGAGTAACACGGAGCGGCTGGATCTTTAACAGAGGAGTTGGAGAACCCGCCAAGGGAAAGGAACCTCAAACAGAAGTTCCTAATCAACCAGTCAGTCAATCTAGTAATCTAGAACTGGTAAAAAACAACGATGAGATGCTGAAGCTCATCCAAAAAAGTGAGTACAACGTTGTAGACCAATTATTGCACACTCCATCAAGAATTTCTGTGCTATATCTCTTACTTAGTTTCGAAGCTCACAGGGAAGCTCTGTAGAAAGTCTTAGAGTAAGCTTTCGTAGAACAAGATGTGACAGTAAGACAGTTCGACAACATCATTTCCAATATCACTTCCTGCAACAACTTAGATTCAGTGATGAAGAACTGCCGAAAGAAGGCAAAAATCATAACATGGCGCTCAACATTACAGTCAACTGCCAGGACGATGCTCTAGCCAGCGTACTGGTAGACACATGATCGTCTTTGAATGTTATGCCAAAATTAACTCAGATACGACTATCATTTCAAGGAGCCCCGATGAGAGGCAGTGAGGTCATCGTCAAAGCCTTTGATGGATCCAAAAAAATAGTTATCGGCGAAGTTGATCTTCCCATAACCATCGGTTCTCACACTTTCCAAGTTACTTTCCAGGTCATGGACATCCGGGCAGCATACAAGTGTTTATTAGGAAGACCTTGGATACAGAAGGCTGGGGAAGTCACTTCGACACTTCACCAGAAGCTGAAGTTTGTCAAGAATGACAAGTTAGTCACAGTATGCCGAGAGCAAGCCTTAATAGTGAGCAACTTATCATCATTCTCCTGTGTAGAACCCGAGGAGGTTGTTGGAACCCAGTTCCAAGCACTCTCAGTGAGCAATGAAAATCGATCAGAAAGAGGGACGCCGATTTCCTCATACAAAGATGCTCTCAAAGTGATTGAGAGCAATAACATAAAGGGATGGTGACAGCTCATAGTTCCTACGGATAACAAGACAAAGAAAGGTGTTGGTTTCTCCTCAGCCTGTACCCAGAATACTAAAGACGAAAATTTTTGTCCCATTCAGGACTTCTTTCACAGTGGAGGCTTCCCCCACCCAGTGTCTTAAGAAGTACACACCATCAACAAGAGTGACTCCTCCGATACAGACGAGGAGTGGAAGTCTTATCTCAACGAGGACGGTTACATGTATCAGGAAGAAACGGACATGGCATTCTATTTTCCCAAGCAAGGCCCGAGATATATACCAAGAGCAGACGTTCAAATGAGCTACAGAGATTGCAATCCTGAAGGATGCCGTACTCCACCTAACTCGTTAGAAGATAATCTAATGAAGGACAACTTCGATCAAGACTATTATGATCCCTTGGATGACTTGCCTATCTGGAAGTCGTACCCGGACGACTTGGGGCAAAAGAGTCAGCCCAACGATGCTTATCAGCTGAGTAATATTGAAAAGAATACCCACGTCCCCACCAAGACATGGGATCATTACTCAGGACATTCATAAAATATCCAACACAATGATGAATCTGCTAAGATTGCATGACAAACGTTCATCAACTATGCTTTTCCCGAGGTCAACGTCATCGAGGAAGATGACTTCTCTTTTCCCACGGAAGTATGGGACACTTTAGGACAACCGAGTGGCAAGTACGACTTCTTAGTCAAGTACACCGCTCCTGAAAGCTCTCGCATCAGATACGAGGACATCTAGCCAACTGGATGGGGAGATCCTCTTGAGAGTGAAAATGCTAGGGAAGATACAACAGAAGAGTTCGTTTATGATAACTCTGCTTGGGAGGAAGACTCCAACGATCCTACTCTGCCGAAAATCAGCGTTATTTCTGAGGACAAACCAAGAAAGAAGGTACCAGACTTTGTGATTCACTGAGGAGTTCGTCGCCAATGGGTTTCTGCCGATGTCCCGAAAGTCGTCCATAAGTCTAAGTAATTGCCATCTTTGTTTTAACCCTTCACCCTACCCAGGTGAAGTGGATGTTTTTATAGGGAACCTTTCTGTAAATGTTCCTCTTCGCTTCACCCAAAGCGACTGAGTTTTGTTTTATAGGGCTGTATTTCAAGAATCGACAAAATCATAAATAAATAAACGGCGTTCTGTCATTCTCGCATTTATTGCTGTTTTCACTTTTTGTTTTTCAGAAAATGGTAATCCTAAAAACAACCCAAAATAATAACAAGCATTTTTCAGAAAATACACTGCACACACTCTTGAATTCTTTCTATCTCTTCTAAAAAAATGAATCATCACTTCATGCAGATTACTTGTTTTAAACCCCATTGAAACATACGATCCAATTCCTTCTCCCAACTTTGAATTTCCGGTATTTGAAGCTGAAGAAGAAGAAGACGCAGAAATTCCAGAAGAGATGTCCCGATTATTCAGGAAAAAGGAAAGGTCCATTAAACCTTATAAAGAGTCGTTAGAAACAGTCAATCTGGGATCAGAGGAAGAAAAGAAGGAAGTTCAGATTGGGGCACTGCTTAGTCCGATTATCAAAGAAAACTTGATAAAACTTCTCAAAGAGTTTCCCGATGTATTCACTTGGTTCTACCAGGACATGCCAGGGTTGGATACCAGCATCGTGGAACATCATTTACCGCTGAAATCAGAATGTCCTCCGGTGAAACAAAGGCTGAGAAGAACTCACCCGGATATGGCCATCAAAATTAAAGAGGAAGTGCAGAAATAGATTAATGCAGGTTTCCTTGCCACCTCAGAATATCCTCAATGGTTGGCCCACATAGTGCCAGTTTCGAAAAAGGATGAAAAAGTTAGAATGTGTGTAGACTATAGGGATCTGAACAAAGCAAGTCCAAAGGATGACTTCCCCTTACCACACATTGACATGCTGGTAGACTGTACAACAAAGTTCAAAGTCTTATCCTTCATGGATGGATTCTCGGGCTATAATCAAATCAAAATGGTGCCGGAAGACATGGAGAAAACTTCCTTCATCACCCCATGGGGCACCTTTTGTTACAAGGTAATGTCGTTCGGTTTGAAGAACGCCGGGGCAACCTATCAAAGGGCCATGACCACTCTGTTTCACGACATGATACACAAAGAAATCGAAGTGTATGTCAATGACATAATTGCCAAATCTAAAATAGAAGAAGAGCATGTGACACACCTGTCAAAGCTATTCGAGCGTCTGAGAAAATATAAACTCCGTCTGAATCCCAACAAATGCACATTTGGTGTCCACTCGGGAAAACTTTTAAGGTTCATCGTCAGCCAAAAAGGAATTGAGGTTGATCCTGACAAGGTCAAGACCATTCAAGAAATGCATTCTCCAAAGACTGAAAAACAAGTCAGAGGATTTTTGGGCATTTGAATTACATCTCAAGGTTCATATCCCTCATGAACGCGAAATACGCGCCAATCTTCAAACTCCTCAGAAAGAATCATAATTGTGTATGGAAGGAATATTGCCAAAAAGCATTCAACAATATCAAGAAATATCTGTTGAATCCACCAATCCTGTCACCTTCAGTGGAGGGAAGACCACTGATCATCTACCCAACAGTCTTGGAAGACTCTATGGGTTGTGTACTTGGCCAACAAGACGAAACAAAAAGAAAAGAGTTTGTCATTTACTATTTAAGCAAGAAATTCACCGACTGTGAGACTCGGTACACTATGCTCAAGAAAACTTGCTGCGCTCTGGCTTGGGCAGCCAAATGTCTGTGCCAGTACATGATTTGTCACACTACTTGGTTAATCTCCGAAATGGATCCGATCAAGTACGTCTTTGAAAATATTGCTCTCACGGGAAGGATTGCCCGTTGGCAGATGTTGTTATCGGAATACGACATAGAGTACTATGCTCAGAAAGTCGTCAAAGTAAGTATTTTAGCAGATCATTTGGCTCATCAACTAATTGCCGATCAGGAATCAGTCAGATTTGACTTCCCAGATGAAGATGTCATGTACTTGAAAATGAAAGATTGCGATGAGCCGTTACCCAGTGAAGGGCCAGAACCAGGTTCCCAATGGGGACTAATTTTTGATGAAGCTGTCAACAATTATGGAAACAGAATTGGGGAAATCATCGTAACACCTCAGGGTACCCACATTCCTTTCATTGCCCGACTGACGTTCAAATGTACAAACAATGAGGCCGAATACGAAGCTTGTATCATGGGTCTCGAAGAAGCAATTGACTTAAGAATAAAGAGCTTGGATGTGTATGGAGACTTAGCCCTAGTTATCAATCAGATCAAAGGAGACTGAAACACATACCAATCAGGACTGGTTCCTTACAAAGATTACGCGATAAGGTTGTTACCATTATTCAATAGAATCGAGTTTCATCATATCCCTTGTGAAGAGAATCACATGGCTGATGCACTAGCCACTCTCTCTTCCATGATTAGTGTAGGTCAATGGAACGACGTACCTAAGATTGACATAATGCGCCTAGAATAGCCCGCTTACATCTTCGCGATCGAAGCAGTCATGGACGACAAACCTTGGTATCATGATATCAAATGCTTCCTTCAAAGACAAGAGTACCCCCTGGGGAATCAAGAAAAAACGGGAAAACCATCAGAAGGTTGGCAGGCAACTTCTTCCTGAGCGGTGATACACTCTATAAGAGAAATTTCGACATGGTCTTGATCCGATGCGTAGACAGACCAGAAGCAAACTGGTTGATGAAAGAAATTCACGAAGGATCCTTTGGCACTCATTCCAACAGACACACAATGGCCATAAAAATACTAAGAGCAGGATATTATCGGTTGACCATGGAATCTGATTGCTACAAGTACATGAGGAAGTGTCACAAGTGTCAAACATACGCTGACAAAATCCATGTACCGCCAACGCATCTCAAAGTTCTTTCTTCTCCATGGCCTTTTTCTATATGGGGAATTAACATGATTGGCATGATCGAACCCAAGGCTTCGAACGGACATCGATTCATCCTGGTGGCCATTGACCACTTCACCAAGTGGGTCGAAGTAGAATCATACACCAATGTAACCCGACAAGTCATGGTCCGATTTATCAAGAACAACCTCATCTGCCGTTATGGTGTTCCAAGCCAGATCATCACTGATAATGGATTTAACTTGAATAACAAGATGATGAAAGAATTGTGTGCTGAGTTCAAAATCGAACACCATAATTCATCTCCCTACCGACCTAAGATGAACGGGGCGGTAGAAGCGGCTAACAAGAACATCAAGAAGATTGTTCAAAAGATGGTTGTAACCTACAAAGACTAGCATGAAATGCTGCCTTTTGCTCTTCACAGTTATCACACATCTGTCCGCACTTCAACAGGGGCAACCCCTTTCTCTCTAGTATATGGCATGGAAGCAGTACTTCCCATAGAAGTAGAGATCCCATCAATCCGGGTATTGATGAAAGCTAAGCTAACAGAGGCTGAATGGTGTCAAAGTTGACACGATGAATTAAATTTGATCAAAGAAAAGCGAATAACGACTCTATGCCATGGTTAGTTGTATCAGCAGAGAATGAAGAAAGCGTTCGACAAAAAGGTCCGACCCCGTGTCTTCAGAAAAGAAGACCTCGTGCTCAAGAAGATTTAATCATTCCTCACTGATTCCCGGGGCAAATGGACTCCGAATTATGATGGCCCCTATGTGGTCAAGAAAGCTTTCTAAGGCGGCACCATGAGACTCACAACCATGGATGGAGAGGAATTTGCCTACCCCACGAATGTTGATGTAGTCAAGAAATACTTCGCCTTAATAAAAAAAAAGAAAAAAAAACGTCTCGGTGGGTTGAAAACCCGAAAGGGCGATCCAAGCAAAAATTAGAGACATAAGGAAAAATCATCCCGATGGATTGAAAACCTCAAAAGATAATCCAGACAAAAGTTAGAGATTCAGGGCAAATAACTACATTCGACAAGGTTAAATCCCCAGCAATAACACCATCCATCGAAAAACTTCCAGTCAAGGTCATCTTCAACAGAAGCTCAGGATGCCCAGAATTCAAAGTTGATAGAAGGATAACGGTTGTTATGTTTCAATGTAGCCCTTTTCCCTTAAATTACCATTTTCTAAACTGTATAATGCTCTATGGGATCACGCGCTTGGCTGATTTGTATCCTATCAATAAAATTTGAGCCCTAGTGCTTTTGTTTGCAATTCTCATTCGTTTTAGCTTTACAAAATGACATTTTTAACATGATCAACGATTCTTGAAATAAAACAAAATGAATTTACTTGTCAAAAATTTTATGCTTATTAAATAAAGATGGAAATTCCTTCTAAACCAGTACGCCTGAATGAAGGATCAACTATTTCAGACGTGAATGTCCCATCTGATATCCCCGACAGAGTTCGTATCTCTTAAGACCGATTGCACGATTCTTTCTCCCCCATAGGGTCTACTTCTCCTAAACAAGGCAGGATTGCTATCTTGAACCAGTGGTACTTTTCATCCCCCACAGTGGCCGAGTATCAAATCGTGTTCATTCGCTAGTCTGTATGTCGCGTTTGTTTCGTCAGCATAAACATACATACATCATGCATAATTAATTCATATTCATACATATGTTGATTTATCATCACTTCGGTCAGTCTCATCCCCAAGTGATGATGTTCTCCCGCTGGTAAGGTTGCAAGTTCTTTCTTCGTCTGGGAAAGCACCGCCTAAGCAATCTCTCCCCTAGTTTATTTCTGGATTGGAGACGGTCCTCGACCACTTGGATAACTTGAACCTCTGAAAGGCAAGAAGACGTTCGACAGATGTCACTCTTCACCATTGAAGATGATATTTTTACTTTCCCAGATTAAAGAAAATCCCCGGAGAAAGCCTCTCAACCGAAGACTCCCGGCAATGCAGCAGTTTCTCTCCGAAAGGTTTACTGTCAACAAGGTCATCAGCACCTCAAAATTAGATTGCATCACATGGCATTTCTCCAAAAATATCTCGAAGAAAAGTATGATGTAATATCCCCAAGAAGAAATCAGTCCCTCAAGAGACTCGTTTTCCCCGGTAGGGTCAACAAATGGCATTTCCAACAGAAAAGTTTGCACACCTCTACAACTCAGACTAATGGGTTTCCCTAGCAAGTCTGACCTCAAACTATTTCCATCAAATGGCGTCTCCCCAGTATAGCTCGGCGAGAAGTTTGATCGAGACCGCTGTAAATAGCGTCCCTTGTCAAGGAAGAAACTTAGACCAGTTCCTTGGCTGAAGAACAGGATCGAGGGGAAGTTTATTTCAGAAACTTAGACCAGTTCCTTGGCTGAAGACCAGGATCGAGGGGAAGTTTATTTCAGAAACTGAGACCAGTTCCGTGGCTGAAGACTAGGATCGAGGGGAAGTTTATTTCAGAAACTTAGACCAGTTCCGTGGCAGAAAACCAGAATCGAGGGGAAGTTTATTTCAAAAGAAAACTAAGACCAATTTCGTGGCTGAAGACCAGGATCGAGGGGAAGTTTTACCCTTTTCTGAGTATCATTACTTAGCAAAAGAAGATGGATGAGCAAATTGCTATTCATAACCGCCGTCAAAATTTTGGGTATTCCAATATTTAATCCTCTTACACCCAGAATGTCCGAATATCTTCGCCATTCACACCTTCAGGTCCAAGAAGATTAAATAGGGGCATCTGTCATACCCCAAAATTTGACCAACAAGATTTCCCATCATTGTGAGAATCATCACCACAATATGGATGTACCATCATGCCTCATCAATATCCTCAAGGATTGTGGAGCATTCACTACAATCAAGATGACTCCCACATCAAGAACCAAGAACAAAGTTGCTACATTTCAAGTGGTTCGAGCCTCTAAACACCCGATGCCACCAAATTAGGGTTTTTATCGACTGAGGCCTCCAGAGTGAAATTTTCATAGGGGATTGAGCCAAGGCTTCAAAGTATGACTCAATATGTTCAAAATAACCCTAGGAGTCCCTTTTCAAAGTTAAAACACCCTCAGAGATTGTATTCTCCAAAAGTCGGGAATTAGGGTTTCTCCGCGAAGAACCGCTTCAGAGCCAAAAGTTAAAACATGACTTTTTTGGCAAAAATGATCCTTATGACTCATATTTTCATAAAATATGATTTATAATGTCACTTGAACAAGAATTGATCAAGAAATCATGATAACTTGTAAAAGGGGTAATCTTGAAAAATTGAAAATTTTTCTAAGTTACTAAATTTGAATGGTTTTGGTGCCAACTTCCAAGGACCATAACTTTTGATCCAAACAGCCATTTTGAGTGATCCAAAGCCTGATTTGTTGGTCTTCGTACATTCTACAAAAGCTTCAACTACCTCAAACTCTAATTCTTCATAGATTTTTAGTTATTGATGGATCAAAGTGGTAAAAAATCAAAGATTAAACACTTAGTGAAAACCGCCTGAGTTTTCAGCCTTTAACATCAATGTTCATGAGGATTTTTCAGTTGGATTCAAATAGTTTCAAGACAAACTATGATCACATATGGATTGTATCATGTTAGGGCTTTCAAAAAAGTACAAGATCTTTCCATAACTCTATTTGAGCAAAGAGATATGATACTCTCAAAATGGCATTTTCCAACTGTCATGTACAAGGCCGTTTTGTGCACTTTTGCTCGAGCTGGCCAAATTGTGTAACCTTAAGCCTTGTCACATATCTAAAAACATATAAGGATCTTATCCAAGCAAGTATCTCTGATCCACAAGCCTTGCAAGTCAAGACACCACCCCTTTTGGCATGTGGAATTCAATGTTCCAAATCCAAAAACTCCAATTTTGTTTCAAGGCATTCAAGAGGTGCATTGAGGTGGCATGGACGAGTCTTTAATCACTGAATGAGTCAAGCCTTATCCCTACAACAAAAAACCACAGGTTTGTGCTCTAATCTCAAGTCAATGATCATGGAAGACTAGAATTCCTTTATGCAACCATTGGCCACAGACCTCTACCAGTTGCCATTCACTATTGCTTGCAAAACAAACTTGCTCTACTATAAATAGAGCTCATTTATGATCAGTTTGAGTACACCAAAGCACCCAAACTGATGCTTTACTCAAACTTTCTCTTGCAAGTCACTATCGAGTTTTGCATTTGAGAACAATTCTGTCCAAACCAATGTTGCAAACACCTCACATACATCATATGTAAGTGATTCAAATACATAAACAACATCTGAAACATCAAAATCACAAAGTGGTATCCCATTTGCTCAAGTTCAAGAACCCTCTGCAGAAGGATTCGAGCTAGTCAGACCAAGAAGTTTCCAACCACTCCAAGCATTCAAACACGTTCCTTGACACCTTAGGAAGCTGTCCAGATCAATGGAACACATCTGTAACATCTCCATCATCAAGCTCGATCACCAGCTGCAAGAGGTAAGCCTGAAGCCTTCAAACTCCATATTCCATGCATCATAAATGGATTTTTGAGTTATAATCTTGTTCCTGCATGTATATAGAGTGATAACCCTCAATCAATTGCCATGAATCAATCGTGTATGGAATTTCATTGTGTTCATGCTGAAACTAGGGTTCTTGAGTTTATCCTTTGATTTCTCACTCCATACTTAATATAAATGCAATTAATCTATATGGTTGTGATCCTTGTTCAAAAATGAACAAGATTGGTGTTTGAATATGCAAAACCATTGAGTAATCAGGGATAAAAGTGAGAAAATGTAAATCTGCAAAAACAGGGTCGCGCGTGTTCTTCCCTTGACCGTTGGCGCCATAAATCAAATTTTCAAATATTTGAATTTTTGATATTTTATTTAATTGATTTCAAAAATTAATTTCTCTCTCATTTTTTTATCATTTTTGATTGGTTCTTTTTTTAAAAAGTCACAAAAATGTTAAATTATTTTATTTTACAAAAAAATCCAATTTATATTATTTATTTAATATAATTAGAATTTTTGTAATTAATTTCATTTTTTATTTGTTTTCAAACATTTTTAAATGAAATTCTCACCTTGATTTTTCATTCTAATTGAATTTCAAGCTTTCATGTTATTAAACATGATTTTTCAAAATACTTTTCAAAGTGTACAACTTGTTTTTGAATATATTTGGTATTTTATATCATTTTTTATTTAATTTCCTTTGAAAATTATATCTTTTAAATTCAAAATTAGGGTTTTCTCTAATTTTTTATTTTTTAAACTTCACAAAAAACACTTTGGGCCTCTAATAGAGTGTAAGACTCATCCCTTGTCACAAACAAACTTTTTTAGGCCTCAATCATTGTATAAGTCCCAGTACGTTAAGAAATCTCAGCGCGATCGCCGTTGTCAAAACATTTTCATTTGGGCTTTCCCTTGTGTTGTAAGTCCCATTTTTCTTCTTTTTCAAACATCTTTGGGCCTCTAATAGAGTGTAAGACCCATCCCTTGTAAATGAAAACCATTTTTGGGCCTCAGTCATTATATAAATCCCAGTATGTTAAAAATCTCGATGCAATCGTCGCCTTTAAAACAAAATCATCTGGGCCTCTCCTTGAGTATAAGCCCCAATCTTCATTTCAAAAACAACTTCTCCTTTTATTTAGATTCAAATTTATAGTTGTTATCAAAACTTTCTTTAATTTCTTGAATAACTAACCATACAGCTGTAACAATGGAAGCTTGCTCACCTGTAAGTTTTATCAACTTTCTTTTTACATACTTGTTTATATATACTTGTTTATAATGCTGGAAGCTTGCTCACCTGTAAGCCCTACCACACTCTTTTACATACTTGCTTATATATATTCCATCTGTTTATGCCTGTATATTATTTGCTTAGAGTTTTCCCCGACAATTAGGTCTAGGATTAGATCAAACCAGCGGTCACTCTTTCAACACAGTCAAAACTAGTTCCCCATAGGAAATTCCAGATACAGTCTTGCCTCCTCTTGGGCTTATACAATATGGAACAGATAAAGGCATTATTCCCAGTGAAACTTTTCTCAAGACTGTCACTATCTAGAAATTTGTCCAAGAAATTCATTTCCTCCAGAGAGGATTAATTCCCGATGAAACCTCTCTTGAATTTCTTCAAGCCCTAGAACTGTTCACTAAAGAAAGGATTATTCCTGGTGAAACCTTTCTTGAACTTTTCTTTGGCTTGGATCCACAGGCTTCCTAAAACCATCCCCAGCCTCCTCTTGGGCTTTGTACAAGGACCCTCAGGCTTCTTAGAAGTTCTCATGCCTCCTCTTGGGCTTAATACAAGGACCCAAAGACCTCCTACAGGTATAGGACAGAACCTAGTCATCCTTTGTTAGGGCAGTCCTCCAAAGAGTCAAAACATTAGACCAGTTTAGGGTTGATTCTCATGAAGGGGAGATGCAGAAGAAGATCATTGCTCAACTCAAGGCTGAAAAGACAGAGCATCTGGAAACCATTGCCAAGCTGGAAGATGAAGTATTTATGCTGAACTCTAAACTTGAATCTATGTCCAAGTCTATCAGAATGCTGAATAGTGGAACCGATGTTCTAGACAAGATTCTTAATGTTGGAAGAACTGCAGGAGACAAAAGTGGGTTGGGATTCAACAGGGGATCTGCTTCAAATGATGTTATTCCTAGTTCCAAGCCAGTGATGTTGAAACAGATGTTGAAACATCCTGACAGGACTCCCTCTAGGAAGAAATTCAGGCGCTAGAGATGCCATCATTGTGGGAGCTTTGGACACATAAAGGCCTTCTGTTATAAGTTGCATGGGTATCCGAAGAGTACTTCTAATTGTGCACCCAGACAGATCATTCATAAAGGTAATCAAGTCATCAAGCAAAAGAAGCAACGGGTCTCTAAAACTGACATTGTCAGCTTAATAGCTCATACTTCTCTTAGAGTCTCTACTAAAGAAGACTAGTACTTTGACAGTGGCTGTTCAAGACACATGACAGGAGTGAAGAATTTGCTGGTGGATGTTAAACTTCATTCTTCTGGCCATGTGACCTTTGGTGATGGTGTCAAAGGAGAAATCAAGGGTGTGGGAAAGCTGAATTGTGAAGGTACACCTAGACTTGATGATGTACTGCTAGTCAAGGGGTTGATAGCAAATTTGATCAGTATTAGTCAACTATGTGATCAAGGACTCATAGTTAATTTTACAAAAACTGAGTGCATTGTCACAAATGAGAAAGGTGAGTTTATCATGAAGGGTGCTAGGTCTAAGGACAACTGTTGCCTATGGGTGTCGCAAGACTCAAGTTCTTCCACATGTGTTCTTGCAAAAGAAGATGAAGTCAGAGTATGGCATCAAAAGCTGGGACATCTACATCTGAAGGGAATGAAGAGAATCATATCTACAGAAGCAGTAAGAGGAATCCCTATGCTCAAAATTGAAGAGGGAAAAGTCTGTGGAGATTGTCAGATAGGGAAACAGACCAAGATGTCACATCCAAAGCTTCAACAATTCACTACTTCTAAAGTTTTGGAACTTCTTCATATGGACCTAATGGGGCCTATGCAGGTGGAAAGTCTAGGTGGGAAGAAATATGCTTATGTTGTTGTAGATAACTATTCCAGGTACACTTGGGTGAACTTCATCAAAGACAAAACAGAAGTGTTTGATGTGTTTAAAGATCTATGTCAAAGACTCCAAAGAGAGAAGGAGAGCAATGTCATAAGAATAAGGAGTGATCATGGGAGAGAGTTTGAAAATAGCAAGTTTGCTGAGTTTTGTTCTGCTGAAGGCATCAGTCATGAGTTTTCTTCTCTCATTACCCCTCAGCTATATGGAGTAGTTGAAAGGAAGAACAGAACTATTCAAGAATCTGCTAGGGCAATGATTTATGCCAAAAAGCTTCCTTACCATTTCTGGGCTGAAGCTATGAATACTGCCTGTTACATTCACAACAGAGTGACTTTGAGAAGAGGTACTTCAGCTACCTTGTATGAACTATGGAAGGGGAGAAAACCAAGTGTGAAGTACTTTCATGTATTTTGTAGTAAGTGTTATATCCTGACAGATCGTGAACAAAGGAGAAAAATGGATCCAAAAAGTGATGAGGGAATCTTTCTGGGATACTCTACAAACAGCAGAGCTTATAGGGTATTCAATTCCAGAACCAAAGTCATGATGGAATCTATAAATGTGGTTGTTGATGACAATGGAATAAAGGAAGATGCTAATGTCCTAGATGATGTTGGAGCATTTTTTGATGATGTATCAACAGAAGCTGAAGACAGAGGTGTAAATCCCAGTCCTGTTGCTGCTTAACCTGATCCTGAACAACCTAACAAAGAACCATCTATCAGAGTGCATAAGGACCATCCAAAAGAGCTTATCACAGGTGATCTAAACTCAGGAGTTACAACTAGGTCAAGAGAAGTTGTGTCAAACTCTTGCTTTGTATCCAAAATTGAGCCCAAGAATGTTAAAGAAGCCTTGAAAGATGAGTTTTGGATTAATGCCATGCAAGAAGAGCTGGGACAATTCAAGAGGAATGAAGTGTGGGAGCTTGTGCCAAGGCCTGAAGGAATAAATGTGATTGGCACCAAGTGGGTTTACAAGAATAAATCTGATGAACAAGGAGTGGTCACCAGAAATAAGGCTAGACTGGTTGCCCAAGGTTACACTCAGGTAGAAGGAATTGATTTTGATGAGACTTTTGCTCCTGTGGCCAGACTGGAATCTATCAGGTTACTCTTAGGTGTGGCTTGTAACCTCAAATTCAAGTTGTTCCAGATGGATGTAAAGAGTGCTTTCTTGAATGGGTACTTAAGTGAAGAAGTTTATGTAGATCAACCCAAGGGGTTTATTGATCCAACATTTCCTAACCATATCTACAAACTAAGGAAAGATCTTTATGGATTAAAACAAGCACCTAGATCTTGGTATAACAGGCTTACTGAATTCCTGTCTCTGAATGGTTACAGAAAAGGAGGAATTGACAAGACATTGTTTGTCAAAGAGGAAGGAGGAAAACTGCTAATAGCTCAAATATATGTTGATGACATAGTGTTTGGTGGGATGTCAGAAGCAATGGTTCAACATTTTGTGAAACAGATGCAGTCTGAGTTTGAAATGAGTCTTGTTGGTGAGCTCAGCTATTTTCTGGGTCTGCAAGTTAGACAAATGGAAGACTCCATATTTATCTCTCAGAGCAAGTATGCAAAGAACATTGTCAAGAAGTTTGGTCTGGACACTGCTAATCACAAGAAGACACCTGCTCCTACTCACCTGAAGCTGTCCAAGGATGAACATGGGGTGAGTGTGGATCAAAGCTTATACAGAAGCTTGATTGAAAGCTTACTGTATCTAACAGCTAGCAGACCTGATATCTCCTTTGCTGTAGGAGTTTGTGCCAGATATCAATCTGAACCTAAGGTTAGCCACATGAATCAAGTGAAGAGAATTCTGAAATATGTGAATGGTACTAGTGACTATGGTATTCTGTATAGTCATGGATCAGGAACTGAATTGAGTGGATATTGTGATGCGGATTGGGCAGGGAGTGTTGATGATAGAAAAAGTACTTCTGGAGGATGCTTCTTCTTAGGTAATAACCTTATCTCGTGGTTTAGCAAGAAGAAGAACTGTGTGTCTCTCTCTACTGCTGAGGCTGAGTACATAGCAACAAGAAGTAGTTGTTCACAACTGGTTTGGATGAAGCAAATGTTAACTGAATACAATGTCAAGCAAGATGTCATGACATTGTACTGTGATAATCTGAGTACTATCAATATCTCTAAGAACCCAATTCAACATAGCAGGACTAAGCATATTGACATATGTCATCCCTTTATAAGAGATCTGGTTGAAGATAAAGTGGTTGCTTTGGAACATGTTGCTACTGAAATGCAATTAGCTGATATTTTTACTAAGGCTTTAGATGCAAATCAGTTTGAAAATTTAAGAAGCAAATTAGGGATTTGCATATATGAGGATTAGTGGGTCGTTTGTTGGTGTGCAGGAGGATGGTGTGTTTGGTGCAGTTGTGTGAGCTTATCTAGTTGGTGAAATTGATAAAATAAGAATGTTTGGAAACAAACAAGAACATTTTTATTGCTGGAAGTAATTAACATTACATTTTTAAAACAGAAACTACAAGCAAAGAGATTTATTGTTTGGATTCAGCTACTCATTCCAACCACCTGAGTTAATGAAATTAACCCAGTCTTCATCTGCTTCATCATCAGAAGCATGTAGTAGCACTGGAGGTTTCTTGGTGGTCTTCAGTCTTGTTTCTGTCTTTCTGCCTGTTCTTGTTGCTCCTGTAGAAGATCCTACTGTTGTCAATTCTTTGGACTTCATCTCATTTGGTTTGGTGGTCTTGTTTTTCTGGTCGTGCTTCAACTGACCCTTGTGTGCATCATCCTTTTTGTAGGATTGACTCATGATTCTATCCTAGTTCAGTTGTTGTTAAGGACGACTTGGTTTTATAATACAATAGGAGGACATTGTTTGTATCGCCTAACCAGTCAAAGTTTTTGGTTTTGAAACTTGTTTCTTTGGGAAGCTAGTTGTTTGACCTTGACTCTTGGATGTCAGAACCTTGTGCTTGCTGCTGTTGGTAGGTTCAGAGTTTGTCCAATTGTGGCTAAAAAGGGGGAGAGATAAGCCTTGTTGAGTGTGGTTGTGCTGTGGTTTTCTGAGTTTCTGCTGGTTCTGTATGGTTCTTTGCTTGAGTGGGAGTTTGAATTTTGTTTGGTGTTATTGCTGAGTGTTTTATGGTGTACGTCCGCTGTAGGTATCTCTGATGTGTGCTGTGTTGTTTTAGCCAAAATTAGCCAAAGGGGGAGATTGTTAGTTCTGTTATTGGCCGCAATTTTGGTAAAACAATTTGTTGGTTCAAGATGTCATGTCTGATGTCTTAACATGTGTTGCTAACAGTATGCTTGTGGTGTGTTACTTAGGGTTGCAGTTTTGTGCGTGATGTCAAGACTGATGTCTTAACATCTGTTGACAGAACATTGTGTTATGTTTTAGGGTTGCGCGTTTTTGTTATGAGAGATTTTGTTTGAGAGATTGCAGGCGAAAATCTTGGAGAAGATCTATTCTGATGCAATCATTTGTGGAGTATATATTGTTACTGTTTTAGGGTGAAAAGATTTGAAGATAAAATCAGTTTTAATTGTGAATCAAATCTGAGATTTTCAAGGAGTCCAAGTCCAAGAATAAGTTTCTATTTAAAGCAGCCTCAACCCTACTTGGAAGATACGAAGACAAGAGATTGTGTACCGAGTGTCAAGTATTAGGGTTTGTGTTTTCGTCTGTGTATTATGAGCCATTCATTCGTCTATTTTGATGTTTGAATTGGACTGATTTAGTTGAGTTGTATGTTGTCCACTCTAAGCTTTTAAGCACGAGTGTTTGTTCTTGATTGAAGCTTTTAAGCAAGATCAAGGTATTGTGGTTTGAGTGTGTCTTCTTATTTTGTTATTTTCTGTTTTCATCCCTGCTGTGATTGAGGGGGAGTGAGAGGGTTCTCATACCTAAGAGAGTCTTAGGTAGAAGTGTCATTGGGTAGTGATTAAGTGAGTAGATTGTCAATTGGTGTGTTGACTGTAGAATCTACAAATTGATACTACTAATAGTGAATTTCCTCCCTGGCTTGGTAGCCCCCAGACGTAGGTTATTAGACCGAACTGGGTGAACAATTCTCTGTGTTTGTTTACTGCTTTTAAGTGTTGTTCTTTTATTGTCTTGTTCATATAGCAGATATTGATGTTGTGACATCTCACTCGACATCACATATCTGATACTAGAATTTCACTCCATTTAAGATAATAATGTTGTATGAGAGTTACCTGCTTGAATACCTTTTCGTTTTACCGATCGTTCACTTGAGCGATACTCATTCTGACACATATTCTCGATTAACTTATTTAACTCTTCAAATGTCTCTTCCCTTAAGGTACCTTTAGATGAGGTATCGAGAAGCATTCTCATTTAAACCTTTAATCAACCAATAAAGTGTGTCAATTTCTCCATTGCACTCATATTATGATTTGGGCACTTGCAGAGTAACAATTTGAATATTTTCCATGTATCAAAGAACGATTCGACATCTTCATGCTCAAAACCGGTAATTGCAGCTTTTCTTACCATGAACTGAGCATTTGAGTAATACCACTTTAGAAACTTGTGCTCTAATTCTTTCCAAGTCTGAATAGTACCATTCGGAATGCATTGTAACTAATCCTTCACGCGACTTATCAAGGAAAAACCAAACAAATGTAATTTTACCTGATCGTCATTTATGTCACCAGATGGCTTACACATCGAGCATCTCTTAAGGAATTTTGCGAGATGCTCCCAAGGATATCTGATTTCTTTCCCTTCGAACAAGTTCTCCTTCAAACTTGAAAGTACAAAATTCTTAATGTCATAGGTTACCGGATTAGCCGATTGGAATCTTAAGCATATATGTTCTGCAATGGTCCACCTACAATAGTTTCTCAACGTTTGTTATGTTGGAACGACCATATCTACTTTTACTTCCTCAGAAACTTGCAGTGCTTCTCGTTTTGCTTTACGAATTGTGCGCGTTATTCTTTTGATTTTAGGGTTAATCGTTATCAGTGTCAAATTATTACCTTGCATAAACAAACAAGAAACACGTTAGTAGCACCGCACCAAACATAATAGAATAAATATAGAAATAAAATTAAAAAATAAATTTCAAATCAAAAACTAAAATTAAACTGCAAAATTTAAAACTAAAAACACCACACTAAACTACATTGTTGAAATTAACAATCCGCAGCAACAACGCCAAAAACTTGATGACCTTTCAACAAGTGTATCGATAGTGTCAAAGTAACAATTAAAAAGGCCGTCTCCACGAGGATTGTAATTTAACAAATTAATTATGTGCGAATTAAAATAATAATAACTGGGGGTTTTAAATTTATCTGGTTCCAAAACAAGAACGAGAAAACCAAGAGAATAAAATTCAAGATAAGAAAAGCGATTAGGTATTTTATATCGGGTCCCTTTATTATACCCGTTGATGAACTGCGTACTTATTAAATTGCAATTAAATTATTATCTTACTGCGAACTAACAAGACCACTACACCCAATTCCTTGGTGTACAACTCACTAATTTACACAATAATTCCCTAATTCCTTAGGCCAATTCAGAGTTCAATTAGTCTTTCTACGTGCGTTAATTCAAAAGAAACAACTTATAATTAGATATTCCTAGTTAATTACTAAGTTGAATAATTGTCCACATGTCAGATTTGTAGACTAACGGTTAGAAATCCTTATGTCTCTAATATCAATTTGTGCGCTCGTCAACAAACAAAAAACATTAAACTCAAGAACAATTAAATAAGATAATAATAATAAAAGTTTTCAATAAATCTCAAATAGACATATGATCCAACAGAGTAATAATAAGGTTCATCTCAAAAAGACGTAATATAGAGAAACTTAACTACTCATTGATAAATTAACAAATATCATGAGTTTATAAGCCTTTATCATCAAAATCTATAGAAAAATAGCTCTCAAACGACTCTAATGCTCTCAAAATTCGCCTCTTAAATATTCCTAGCCGTCACTTTATCGCCTCTTAATTCTCCATCATGTCGCAATGTGACATCATCGCGCCCACGATATCCGCATCACACGCACGAAAATTCCAGAGGCCAAAGCTTTGTTTTCTTCACTGTTTCTTCAATATTTTAACTAACTATTTATTGCTTCCCTGTGATATATTTTTGCTTAACTCTTCACACATTGGCATGGCTTTTACTCATTAATCTTCTAATTTTTCTCGTAAAAATCGCGTAATGATGACCGCCATAAAAAACATCAAGTTCTTCATTTATTTCATCCATTTCTTAAACCCTTAAACTTGTTTTATCTCAGTAAAACTCCTCTTCATATGGCATCACAAAAAGTCTCATAGAAAGTTTCTAGAAAACCAATGTCTATTTGTAGACACGAAGAATTCACAATTTTCTTGAGCTTGTGGTTGGCTTTGTAAGCTTTGCAATCAATGGCCTTGATATTCAACCTTGGTTTCAAGGAGTAAAACATGCTAGCTACTTTAAGTCTGAGAAGAAACTTGTATTTGTCGATCCTGTCATGGAGTTTTGGCTGCATGCCTCAGTGGAAAGACAAATGCATCATTGTTACACTTGGATTTTCAACTACTAGAAAGTTAACAAAAAATATCAATGAAAATACGTTTACTATGAACATTAATGAAGTATCTTTAAAGAATCATTAATGACAAGGCGTCAAAATACCAACGATGAGGGTTAGATCGAGTCGTTAATGCATCACTGTTACTCAATCTTGTCCAAGGATGAATCCCCATGACCTAACTCATTGGTAAATGTCCAAAATCTCAAAAAGGGTTATCGACGTAAACATGTCCAGAATCTCGAGAAGGACATTCAACATAAGCCCTCATTCCAAAAAGGACTGGTCAATCGAACGGCTTGGTATAAATGACTTAAGTAAATTTACAAGTCTTAGGGGTCTTGGTAGGCATCGTCAATAACATGTTTGGAGTAGTTATTGTTGAGAGATCATGAAAAAATGGAAGAAGTGTAAAAGCAGTTACGACTCAACATGATTTGTAAGCAGATAGCGTCTTGAAGACACTTAAGGGCACTAGTGGAAGTGTAACACCCCATTTTCTACCCGACATTTATAAATAAAATCAGAGTCATCATATTCAACTTAAAACAGGATGTCACATTTTTTTTTCAACTTTAAAATCGTTAACACAGTAGACAATCAGGAAAAATACATAGCAATTCAAGGGAACATAAACTAACAAATAGTCTTCAACTTTATTCAACTTTAGCAGATGCAATGCAGCGGATTCATAATCATCGTAATAGCATCTTTATCCAACATAAAACAACTTTAAATTAAACAACAATGTAATTTTCGGCAATTTCACTAAAAATTCAGCATATAGACAAATAAACAAAAGACATGCGTCATCCCCCCGAGTGCTACGTATCAGAGCGACAACCACCGACTCGAACTAAGGTAACCGGTTACTCCTCTTGATTACCTGCACGTTGCCAACATAGGGACAACATTCAAACAGAAGGGGTGAAATATCGAATTTTATAAACGAAGTATGATAAATAATACATAGATAGGAATCATACAAATATCACCACTTCACATCAACAACCAACAAAATCAACAACAACTTGAAGAATGCAACCTTAATGCGACTCGACTATGTTATACATGTGGTACCATCGGAGTAAAACTCCCAACTTAAAATTTCCAGTTTATCGAGGCATCAAGGCATAAGCCTTCAACTTTCAACTTTCAACTTGTACCAATCCAGGCCAACGTGGTGTGAGCAACGGCTCCGACATAAAATGCAATGTATGCTTTATGACATGCACAACTCATCAACATAGACAACTCAACAACATCCACAACATAATCAACTTAAAACAACATAACAACTTATACAACGTTGGCTATCAAACCTACAACTTAAAACTTGTCTGTATATCGGAACGAAACAACACAATTCAGCTGTACCTGTAAATCAACTTTTCCGACATAGTTTCAACAAAATAAGGCAACTAATTTATCTATTAATTATTACGAACCTCTCCGACAAAATTTCATTTAATTTCGGGCAACTGATTTTACCGCGTAATTTCACCCGGTCGACTAAATCGGTACTGTTTTTACTACTATTACTGCTACCAATAATTTCCTACTATTCCTGTTAAATTCTATTTTACTGATTCCAACATTTTTCTGTCACCAAATTAACACTGTTATCACAATTCTGTCAAAATACCATCCTGCTAAAAATTCATTTTTCTGTTAGAATCAACACTACTGATAGTCCTGAGTTGCTACCATGTATTTCCCTTCATCAGCATAAAAACCATCTAATAATTAATCTAACTATGTATTTTAATTAGTCAAAACAATATCTAACACCTAAAATATTAGAATATGGATTTTTACTTAAAACAGACAAAACTAAAAAAAAACCAGGTGGCCCCCACATCATCAGGTGGCGCAAACCACCTTTCCTTAACCATCAGGTGGCGCCAGCCACCTTCACATGCTATAGGTGGCACAAGCCACCCCCACATTACCATGGGTGGCGCAAGCCAGCCCCTTTCTCACACATGGGTGGCGCAAGCCACCCCTTTCCTTGTATAATCCTCCATTTTTTCTTTTTCCATAATTGTTTCACTCTCGTTTTTAACACCGGATCACACACAAAATCCACCAGAAGCAAGATTTTCATAGGAACACAGAAATACAATTTTTCAATCAACACAACAACACAATGTTTTCACAGAAACCGTAATATTCAATTCAACATCAGAACAACAAGATCGTACAAATCAACAACAACAACAACATGAACACTACCCGATCCCAATTCCTACGTATCGATTATCATATCCCGATTTTAAAAGTCGAACCCCACCCTTACCTTGGATTGAAGGCAGCTCGACAATCGATCGGATTCCGGGAATTTGGCATCGGTAGCGGTTTCTCTCGTTCTCAACTTCTCACGATCTTCCTCTTTGTCTGCAACTTTGTTTCACGATCTATTCCCAAAAGTTCCAAAACCCTTAATTTGTTTTCCTTCCTCATAACCAAATAATAATATTATTATTATTATTATTATTATTATTATTATAACTTCTATTGGGCTTAACTTCCTACACCTCCCTTTTTCTACCACCATCGCATACTGAGCCCATAATTCTCTTTTCTTTTACTTATTCCATCAATTTCATAATAATAACACTAATACTATTATTCCAATATTCTATTATTATTTTAATAACTTAAATCAACCCATTCAATCGAATAATGCCGAAAATTCCCAAACTTCGATTAATTCCAATAAAGAATTCCTTTAATAATTTAATTAAATAATTAATTAAATTCGGGGCGTTACAGGAAGCCTGAAGGATCTGAAATTCTGGTACCAGATATGTGATGTTACGTGTGATGTCACAACAACACACTCTGCAATGGACAATATAAAACAACAGAAGAGTACACAAAGAATTGTTCACCCAGTTCAGTTAAACAACTTACTCTTGGGGCTACCAAGCCAGGGATGAATTTCACTATCAGTAGAATTAATTTATAGACTCAACAACCCAGTTGACATCTCCTAAACTTAATCACTACTTAATGAACCTTCTACCTAAGAGACCACTCAGGTATGAGAAGATTACTCGATCCCTAAATCACTTCAGTGATATAATTCAAAGATCACACACTTTGAAAAACACAACTTGATTCTGCTTCACAGCTTTGTCAAGAACAACTCAAAACAACAACACCAATTCACACTAGAATGGTTTACAACACATACACGAAGACACAAACGACTCTCAGTCTTTAGCTCTCTTTCTTCGTTACCTTTCCTTCAGGATTGATGCGCTTGATATAGCTATTTGATTTGGGCTTGGACCTGCTACAATATCTGACCTGATTTGTTATTTAAAACTGAATCTTCAAAACAGATTTTCTCTCAAAATCTTCTTAATTATTCAGCCTTTAAACACTCTTACAAATCTGCATCAAATCTGTTTGGAACAGAAAATATCTCCTCCAAGATATTCGCATCCAATAACTCTAACAACTCTCCCAAAATCCAGCTAATACGCTTAACCCTAAAAACATCTCAAACCTGATGTTTTAATAAACTGCATATCTGATGTCATGACATCGCATGTGACATCAGAATTCAAAACTTCAACAACTTAAAATTATAACATTAACCAATGTTAAGACTCAATGTTAAGACATCAGCCATATGACATCAACATTGAACAAACAACTTTGTTTTACCAAAATTCTAGCCAATCCAAGAACTAACAATCTCCCCCTTTGGCTAATTTTGGCTAAAACAATCTCTGCAACATCAGAGACTTCAGCAGCGGATAAAAATTAAAAAATGTTAAAACAAACAGCTCCCACTTCAAAATGCTGCACACCATCTATCAACAAAGGGCAAACTCCCCCTCAAAACCAGAACCAGCATAAACAACTGTTCAACATGCACACTCCCCCTCAACATCTGCACCACCCTAGAACTGAGATAGGTCACACTCTACACCCAGAGGCTAGGCTTACTCTCCCCCTTTTTAGCCACAATTGGACAATCACCAAACACAATGTCCTGACATAATAAATGGCACAGTCAAACACCAAGCTTTCCCCAAAAAAAACAAGTTCCAACACCTTGACTGGTCAGGCGATACAAACAATGCTCCTTGTTTGCATTATAAAAACAAGCATTTCTTCCTTCTAGCAGCACCACACATCAACCAAGAATGAGCCAGTCAAACACCAAAGATGCAGCAAAGAACCTCAAGCAGAAGGACAAGACTTCAGATCCACCTAAGAAGAGGAGCAAAACAATGACTGCAGCTGAAACTACTTCAGGAACCACAAAGACAGGCAGAACCTCAGAGACAACCATGAAACCCAGCAAGAAACTTCCTGTGCAACAACATGCTTCTGATGATGATTGGGATGAAGACTGGAAAGCTTTTCTAGATGCAGGGGGTTGGGATAATCTGTAACTATTGATGTGCTTCAAACATGTATGCCTTCAGCAGTTGAATAAAATCAATATCTAATAAAGAATACAACTGCTTAATACACTCTCTAGCACATTTAATCTTCATAAATGCAAATTCCGAATTTACTTCTCAAACTTTCAAATTGGTTTGCATCTAATGCTTTAGTGAAGATATCAGCTAACTGTTTATCTGTAGCAACATGTTCCAAGGCAACTACTTTATCCTCTACCAAATCTCTTATAAAATGATGCCTTATATCAATATGCTTAGTTCTGCTATGTTGAATAGGATTCTTAGAGATATTGATAGCACTCAAATTATCACAGTACAATGTCATGACATCTTGCTTGACATTGTATTCACTCAGCATTTGCTTCATCCACACCAGTTGAGAGCAACTACTCCCTGCTGCTATGTACTCGGCCTCAGCAGTAGAAAGAGACACACAATTCTGCTTCTTACTAAACCAAGAAATCATATTATTCCCTATGAAGAAACAACCTCCTGAAGTGATTTTCCTATCATCAGCACTCCCATCCCAGTCAGCATCACAATATCCCCTTAACTCAGTCCCAGATCCATGACTATACAACATCCCATAGTCACTAGTGCCATTAACATATTTCAGGATCCTCTTCACTTGATTCAAGTGACTAACCTTAGGCTCAGATTGATATCTAGAACAAACTCCAACAGCAAAAGAAATGTCAGTTCTGCTAGCTGTGAGATACAATAGACTCTCAATCATGCTTCTATATAAACTTTGATCCACACTAACTCCATGTTTATCCTTGGATAATTTTAAATGAGTAGGAGCAGGAGTCCTCTTATGATTAGCATTTTCTAGGCCAAATTTACTCACTATGTTCTTAGCATATTTGCTTTGAGAAATGAAGATGGAGTCCTCTATTTGTCTAACTTGTAGACCAAGGAAATAGCTGAGTTCTCCAACCAAACTCATTTCAAATTCAGATTGCATTTGTTGCACAAAATGTTTCACCATTTCATCTGACATCCCACCAAATACAATGTCATCGACATAGATTTGGGCTACCATCAGGTTTCCTCCTTCTTCCTTGACAAACAAGGTCTTATCAATTCCTCCTTTTCTGTAGCCATTCAATGCTAAGAATTCTGTAAGCCTTTCATACCAGGCCCTAGGAGCTTGCTTCAAACCACATAGGGCTTTCCTAAGTTTGTAAACATGATTAGGAAAAGTTGGATCAATGAACCCTTTAGGTTGATCTACATACACTTCTTCATTCAAGTAACCATTAAAAAAGGCACTCTTCACATCCATTTGGAATAGCTTGAATCTGAGATTACAGGCCATACCCAAGAGTAATCTGATGGACTCTAATCTAGCCACAGGAGCAAAAGTTTCATCAAAATCAACTCCTTCAACTTGAGTGTATCCCTGTGCAACAAGTCTTGCCTTGTTTCTGGTAACCACTCCTAGTTCATCAGACTTGTTCTTGTAGATCCACTTGGTCCCAATCACATTCACCCCTTCAGGCCTTGGCACAAGATCCCATACTTCATTCCTCTTGAATTGCTCCAGCTCTTCATGCATTGTATTTATCCAAAACTCATCAGTCAATGCTTCCTTGACATTCTTTGGCTCAATTTTGGAGACAAAACATGAACTTGCTACAACTTCTCTTGACCTAATCCTCACTCCAGAATTTGGATCAACAATGATAACCTCCTTTAGGTGGTCCTTCTGATAGAAGGATCTTTATGAGGTTGCTCAGATTCAGGCTCAGCAGCAGCAACACTAGGAGTTGGACTTCTGGCTTCAGCTTCTAGTGCAACTTCACCAACTGATGTTCCAACATCATCTAGGACATCATCATCTTCCTACTTATCATTGTCATCAATCACCACATTGATGGACTCCATCATCACCTTGGTTCTAGAGTTGAAAACCCTATATGCTCTGCTGTTGGTAGAGTATCCCAAAAATATTCCTTCATCACTTTTAGGATCCAATTTTCTTCTCTGTTCTCTATCAGCCAGAATATAACATCTACTTCCAAAAACATGAAAGTATTTAACATTAGGTTTTCTTCCCTTCCATAGTTCATACAGAGTGGATGAAGTGCCTCTTTTCAGGGTAACCCTGTTGTGAATGTAGCAGGCAGTATTCATGGCTTCAGCCCAGAAATGATAGGGAAGTTTCTTGGCATGGATCATAGCTCTAGCAGACTCTTGGATAGTTCTGTTCTTCCTCTCAACTACTCCATTTTGCTAAGGAGTAATAGAAGATGAAAACTCATGACTGATACCTTCAGCAGAGCAAAATTCTACAAACGTGCTATTCTCAAACTCTCTTCCATGGTCACTCCTTATCCTGATAACATTACTCTCCTTTTCTCTTTGGAGTCTTTGACAAAGATCTTTAAAAACATCAAACACCTCTGATTTGTCTTTGATGAAGCTCACCCAGGTGTACCTTGAATAGTCATCCATAACTACATACACATATTTCTTTCCACCCAGACTTTCAACCTGCATAGGTCCCATCAAGTCCATATGAAGTAGTTCCAAGACCTTGGAGGTGGTGTCATGTTGAAGCTTCGGATGAGACATCTTTGTCTGCTTCCCTTTTTGGCAGTCTCCACAAACTTTTCCTTCCTCAATATTAAGTTTGGGAATTCCTCTGACTGCTTCTGAGGAGATGATTCTCTTCATTCCCTTTAGGTGAAGATGTCCCAACTTCTGATGCCAGATTTTAACATCATCTTCTTTAGCTAAAACACAAGTGGAAGAATTTGAGTCTTGTGGCACCCAAAGATAACAATTGTCCTTAGACCTGACTCCCTTCATAATGACTTCTCCTTTATCATCTTTGACAATGCATTCAGACTTTGTAAAGTCTACTTTGAATCCTTGATCACAAAGTTGACTAATGCTAATCAAATTTGCTGTCAGTCCTTTAACAAGAAGAACATCATCCAGTCTGGGAGCACCAGCACAGTTCAGTTTACCAATCCCCTTGATCTCTCCTTTGACCCCATCCCCAAATGTAACATGGCCTGAAAAATGAAGCTTCACATCTACCAACAGATTCTTAACTCCAGTCATGTGCCTTGAACACCCACTGTCAAAGTACCAATCTTCCTTGGTAGAAACCCTTAAAGAAGTATGAGCTATCAAGCTGGTAACCTTAACTTTAGGGACCCATTGCTTCTTAGGCTTGGTAACCTGCCTTCCTTTGTGACAGTTCTGTCTGGGAACAACCTGATGAGCCTTCTGTGGATATCCATGTAGCTTATAACAATAAGCCTTAATGTGTGCAAAACATCCACAATGGTGACATCTCCAGTGCCCGTATTTCTTCTTAGATGGAGTTCTGTCATGATGTTTTAACATCGGTTTTAACATCACTGGTTTAGAGGTGATGACATCATTAGAACCTGCATCATTGGTGAATCACAAACCACACTTGTCTGCAGCCATGTTTCCAATACTAAGAATGTTGTCTAGAGCATCAGTACCATTGTTCAACATTCTGATAGTTTTGGTCATAGAGTCCAGTTTATAGTTAAGCATACTGACTTCAGATTCAAGTTCAGTCTTTTCAGCTTTTAACTGTACTATGGTTTTCTTCAGCTTTTCTCCTTCAAGACACACTTGTTCACTTCTTATGAAAAGATCTTTATAAGTGACAGTAAGTTCATCATAAGTAACCTCATCATCACAAGAATCATCATCTGACTCATAAACCCCAACCATAGCTCAAACAAGTTTAGCTGAACTTTCTTCAGATTCACTCTCACTGTCAGACCAAGAGGCTGATAACCCTTTCTGCTTCTTTAGAAAAGCAGGACATTCCTTCTTGACATATCCATACCCTTCACACTCATAGCATTGTATCCCTTTGTCATTACTGGACTTTTCTTCATCTTTAGACTTCTTCCCTTGTTCTCCTGATCTGTTGATGTCAGAAGTAATGTTCTTGACATTGGGATTATAACTCCTATTTATCCTCTTCATAACTTTGTTGAACTGTTTTCCCAGCAAAGCAATAGCCTGAGACAAATCCTCTTGAGAATCATCCTCTTTCCCTTTCTTGGCTTCTTCAGAACTGGAAACCAAAGCTATACTCTTGGTCTTCTTTTCAGGTTCCTCTTCATTCAACCCTAACTCAAAAGTTTGAAGAGATCCAATTAGCTCATCAACTCTCATTTTGCTGATGTCTTGAGCTTCTTCAATTGCAGTCACCTTCATCTTATATCTCTTGGGAAGGGACCTAAGGATTTTCCTCACCAGCTTTTCTTCAGTCATCTTTTCTCCAAGAGCACTAGAGGCATTAGACAACTCAAGAATACTCATGTGAAAGCCATGAATAGTTTCATCTTCCTTCATCTTTAGACTTTTAAACTTTGATGTCAGAAGTTGAAGTCTTGACATCTTAACCTTTGAGGTTCCTTCATGAGTAGTCTTTAAGATGTCCCAAGCTTCCTTAGCACCTTCACAGGTGTTGATTAACCTGAAGATGTTCTTATCAACTCCATTGAAAATAGCATTTAGAGCTTTAGAATTACCAAGGGAAAGATCATCTTCTTCCTTGGTCCATTCTTCTTTAGGTTTCAGTTTTGAGCTGCCTTCTTTTTCTTTCCCAGCATCATCTTTCTCAACAACAACAGGTGCTTTCCATTCTTTTATGATAGCCTTCCAAGCCCTGCTGTCCAAGGATTTCAAAAAGGTAATCATCCTTGGCTTCCAATAATCATAATTAGAGCTATCCAGAATAGGGGGTCTATTCACAAATCCACCAACTTCCTTGTCCATCTTACCAGAAAGTATCAGCCCTAGATCTCACCCAGATGCAGAGCAGGATGCCTGCTCTGATACCAATTGAAATTCTGGTACCAGATATGTGATGTTACATGTGATGTCACAACAACACACTCTGCAATGGACAATATAAAACAATAGAAGAGTACACAAAGAATTGTTCACCCAGTTCAGTTAACCAACTTACTCTAGGGGCTACCAAGTCAGGGATGAATTTCACTATCAGTAGAATTAATTTACAGACTCAACAACCCAGTTGACATATCCTAAACTTAATCACTACTTAATGAACCTTCTACCTAAGAGACCACTTAGGTATGAGAACACTACTCAATCCCTAAATCACTTCAGTGATATAATTCAAAGATCACACACTTTGAAAAACACAACTTGATTCTGCTTCACAGATTTGATCAAGAACAACTCAAAACAATAATACCAATTCACACTAGAATGGTTTATAACACATACACGAAGACACAAACGACTCTCAGTCTTTAGCTCTCTTTCTTCGTTGCCTTTCCTTTAGGATTGATGCGCTTGATATAGCTATTTGATTTGGGCTTGGACCTGCTACAATATCTGACCTGATTTGTTATTTAAAACTGAATCTTCAAAACAGATTTTCTCTCAAAATCTTCTTAAATCTTCAGCCTTTAAACACTCCTACAAATCTGCAACAAATCTGTTTGCAACGGAAAATATCTCCTCCAAGATATTCGCATCCAATAACTCTAACAGATCTCCCAAAATCCAGCTAATACGCTTAACCCTAAAAACATCTCAAACCTGATGTTTTAATAAACTGCATATCTGATGTCATGACATCGCATGTGACATCAGACTTCAAAACTTCAACAACTTAAAATTATAACATTAACCAATGTTAAGACTCAATGTTAAGACATCAGCCATATGACATCAACATTGAACAAACAACTTTGTTTTACCAAAATTCTAGCCAATCCAAGAACTAACAGGATCGAACGTGGAGCAAATGCAACTATTCCTCTAGTGGTCATAACCGTCATCGACGGTTACCCTTTAAATAAAATAAATAGCAGACTCATACATGGGATCAAGGGTAGAAAATTTTCATACACACTCTCCATACCATTGAAGTACCCAAGTTAAAGAGCGAAAAAGTTGAGCGAGAAACATGTATGCGTCTGCATCCATACTTTTTATTAGTCTTTTTGCTTCCTTAAACAGAACATTGTACTTTTTCTTTTGCATTATTTAATATTATTTACTGCATTATACTTTACAACTTGACTTCATTTAAAGTCTTTTACTGTGATACATTCAATTCACACACATGTGTGTTCAATCAAACTGTTTGCACAAATTTCTTTGGAGATTTTTCGAGTTAATATCATACACTTTCAAACTCGTGACTGTTTACCAAAAACACAGGTAAACAAATTGGCACACCTGGTGGGACACTTTTGTGCGAATTTTTTTTGCAGAAAAGTAGTGTCTTACATTTTATTTTTGTGTTTCCCATTTCTGTGTTGTATGCATACTATCGTAAGTTAAGAAGTGGCGTACCGACGGTTCTATGGCCCCAACCTCAGTCGAGGAGATGCCTACTATCGTAAGTTAAGAAGTGGCGTATTTTATACCACCAGATGTGGGAATTTCATCACCACAAGTGTCAACCACACCAACCGTTTTTAGGGAATTATAGAATCCTAGAGACCATATGCCTCTTTATCTGGGTGCTCGTTGCCTCAAAAAGAGCAACTATATGGCATGCTAACTACAATGATGGCAAGCCTACACCCTATTATGGCAATGTACTCAGAGAACATGATGGCAACACCATCGCCATTTAATCCATTTATGGCCTCAATGTCCACCACAGACAACTTTGGCCAACTAGGATAACCACCGGGGGGTATGAGGTATTTCTCTCCACAGGGTGCTTTGACCTTAACCAATAACTCTCTTCAAGTAATGAGACAGTTAATGGATGAAAGTAATCACAATATGGTTCACACACTCACGCAAAAAATAGGTAACATGTTTACCCCTCTTCTAAAAAACACGACTAGTAGTTATCAATATTTAACCCACCTAATTGGTAGGATTGCTGATTTTTTGGGGGCACCACTAGTGCCCCTGACTCCAGTGCCTAATATTCCTCAAGGGGCTAATCCCCTAGAAAATAGGGTTGTCGAAAACAATCAAAGGCCAGAAGGCATCAACATAGTCCCAGTGCAACGTAACCAAGATGCCAACCAAGTCTTGGGACAAGCCCAATAAGTCAACATAAGGGTAAAAGATAATATCACCAACGTCGTCAAACATGTTTTAGTCCAGAATGGCCTCACTGTAGGCCTTCACAAACCAAATTTTATATCCCCATTGTCTGAGTATGTAAGGCAAACCAAATTGCCTAGGGGATGGAAAGTCCCAAAGTTCACCAAGTTCGCTGGTGACACTAATGAGTCTACTGTCGAACATGTTGCCCGGTATCAAACCGAGGCTGGAAATCTAGCCAACAATGAGAACCTGAAAATCAGGTATTTTCCAAACTCAATGACAAAGAACGCGTTTACATGGTTCACCACCCTTCCCCCATATTCGATTTTTACATGGGCCCAACTAGAGAGAGCATTCCACGAGCAATTCTACATGGGGCAATGTAAGATTAGCCGAGAGCATTAATGATTACCTCAATAGGTCCAGAAGCTTGAAAGCGAGATGTTTCATGCAGGTGCTAGAACATGAGTTAGTAGAAATGGCAGCAGGGGGTCTCGACTATTCCATTAGGAAAAAGTTAGACACCCAATACCTAAGAGACATGGCCCAGTTGACAGACAAAGTTTGAAATTTTAAACGGTTAAAGGCTGAAAAAACCAGAACTTCCAAGTTTAGTAAAAAGAAAGTAGCTTATTCAGAGGTTAACAACATAAAAAATTCATCAGACTCATAGTATGAGTATATGGAGGAGAATGAGGTCAACATGGCCGAACTCAAGCTTGGACCTCCCTATACATGCAAGCTACTAAAACCTTCAAACGCGAAGAATCCCGTAGAACCCAAAAACAAAAATTTCATTGCTAGAACATATACCATCGACGTTACTAAGTATGAAAAAATCTTTGTTTGTTAGTTACTGACAGATAAATTGTTATTCCTAAAGGGACTAAAGTCCCACATTGGAATAAAGAAAGAAAAAAGGTTTTTGTAAATTTCATAATTTTTTGGGTAATAACACTTCTCAAAGTGTACTTTTTAGGGACCTGGTGCAGAATGCCCTCAAGGATGGAAGAGTCAAGTTTACTGACAAGCAGAAACCATGCCCAGAAGGAGAAACTGAAACAAAAGTCGAGGCTCTCTTTGTCGAGCCAATGGATATTATGGTCGTCGACACTGCCGATAATGTTGGAGTTAAAAACAAGAAACCGAATCACGTGGACTAAACGACGAAAGCCTATTTCAAAGCTGAAGAGAAGCTGGTCAAATTTTTGAATAGTTGCAGACTGCAAGATTCAGAAGTAGTGTTGTGTCCCAGGTGCAACTCTGTGTTCGATAAAGAAGCTGCTAAAGAGCTGGAGAGGTCAAATACTTACCCAGCCAAGAAGTTTGTCCGAGAGGACATATCCAAGGAACCTTTCTCCAACTAAGTAAAGGGTCAAGTGAAATTCCAAGGTAGGACTTATGTTCCTACTACAGATGCACCTCCCAGAGAATGGTTACACCTGCTCGGAAATCAGAAGCTAGTGGGGGCAAATGGAAAGTCATGAATGTTGACATTGGTTCCTCATATAAAGATAACTCTCAGGTTTCAAAGAAGTATTCATATGTCTCGCAGAACTACATAGGAAAAAATCCCATGACCACGACTCAGTGGAGAAGACACCAGAGAAACAAGAAGGCTGCTTGAGAGACTGGGAGCTCCAGTGGATCTGATAGCATTTGATATGTCGATGAAGGCCAAACTAGTCGACGGCCAGTGAAGCAAAAGTTGTTTCCCCCTCTGTTACCCATTAAAGAGGGGAAAGCAATGAAGGACAAGGCATTCAAAGACGTGGATATGGAGACAAATAACTTTAATTCAGGGTTAGAGTCAGAGTTAGATATCATTTGTAATATGATATCCGTGTTGCCTTTAGAGTACGACACAATCATAGAAGTGGTTGAAGAGGAAGGGCTCGATGAAGAACTCGCCACTCACACGCCTCTGTGTTATTATGTAATGAATGATGACTAAGTGAATGAAAACCATGCCATTTTTGAAAGGCCAGACATGGACATGCAACAACACATGAAGCCTTTGTATATGAGGGCCAAGGTAAATGGCGTGGGGATTAACAAAGTCCTGATCGACTGTGGAGCATGCGTCAACGTTATGCCCTAGTCCCTCTTGGGAAAAATTGGAAAATTTACCACGAATTTAGCTTGTAACAATATGGTATTGTCCAACTATGAGGGCAAGACCCGCAAACCGGTTGCATGTAGTGGGATGTGTACCCTCGTCAATGCATCAGAGGATCACCATCTAGAAGTCCGATGGGATTGTTGAAACCATTGAAGCGGATCAAAGTTATTTTTAGAGCAGATGTCAACCACATCGACAGGCTCAACTTTTACCGAAAATTGGCCAACATTTCTCCATGCAGGCATACTAGAGGAGGGTATAACTTCGAAGAACGTAAGGTATCTTACACAGTGAACCTACACCCTCAATACGGGTTTACCTGGGAGTAAGAAATTATCGCAAGATATAACCGATGGTATGAATCCGATGGGGATCATGATTAAGTCAGATGTGTTGGCTCAAATTTTGGCCTATGCGACTGAAAACAAAATATTGGCACCCTTGGAGGCCGAGTCTTTATAAGTATTGGATATTGAAGCTATTAAGCCTGAGAACTCTTCGGCATATCAATCTTGCTTTACTAGCTAAATAGTAGCTTCAGAAAGCCAGAGGCTAGATTGCATCTATGATGATGAGCCTTTGGGGTTCGAAAAAGACCCAACAATCTTTGACCAAGAAAATGCAAGCGTAGGACCCTTTGGAAAAGATGAATAGACTTGGGAGATGGGACGACAAAGAAGCCGACGTACATTAGTGCCAAAATTGACCCGCACTTAAAAGTAGAAGTAATCAAGGTGCTAAAGGAGTTTAGAGACTGCTTTGCCTGGGACTATGATGAAATGCCCAAATTCAGTCGTGATCTAGTCGAACTAAAGCTGAAGATCAGACCCGACAAAAAGCCAGTGAAGCAAACCTCACAGAGGTTTGTGCCTGAAATTAAGTCCATGATCAAAGCTGAGATTCAAAGACTGCTTCAAAATAAATTCATCAGGCCTTCCAGGTATGTCGAATGTCTTGCTAATATTGTTCTAGTTATTAAGAAAAATGGTACCCTTAGAGTTTGCATAGACTTTAGAGATCTTAATGCTACTACTCCTAAAGACGAATATCAAATGCCAGTATCAATCGTTCTAAGGATGGTCACCTCGACCAACTTCGACAATCGTTCGAAAGGATGAGGAAACATGGGCTTAAAATGAACCCATTAAAATGCGCTTTTTGTGTTCATGCAGGAGATTTTCTTGGCTTTGTCGTTCATAAGAAGGGCATAAAGATAAATTCGAACAAGACAAAATCCATACAAAATACTGAGTCTCCGACCAACAAAAAAATCTTCAATCCTTGTTAGGAAAAATCAACTTTCTAAGAAGATTCATTTCAAATCTATATGGCAAGAAAAAAAGTATTCTCACCACTGTTACGATTAAAGAAAGAAGAAGGTTTCAGGTGGGGACCAGAACATTAACAAGCCTTTGATGAGATTAAGAGGTACCTGTCGAAGCCTCTAATGTTGCTACCTCCCATGAGGAACAAAGCCATGAAGTTGTATATTTTTGTATCTGACTCGAGAATTGGGAGTATGTTAGCCCTAGAAGATGATGAAGGCGTCAAAAGAGCCATATATTATTTAGGTCGAATCATGAATGACGCTGAGACTAGATACACAATGGTAGAAAAATTATGTTTATCTTTGTACTTTTCTTGTACCTATCTCAAGCATTATATAAAATCTTCAGATGTGTTTGTTTATTCACACTTTGACATAATTAAACATATGTTGTCGAAATCAATTTTATATAGTAGAGTTGAAAAATGGGCATTAGCCCTGACTAAATATTCTTTAATTTATGTGCCCTTAAAAGCCATGAAAGGCCAAATTGTTGCTGAAAGACAAGCTAGTGTCGACTAGTGTCATCCGGCTAGGGTCATCAACGCCAAAACTTATGGAGACAGAGGAGTTACCATAATTTTGTGAAATTTTTGAAACTTTTTCCATTGACAACATAGCAGATAATGATTGGCGAACAGACATTGTTGAGTTCCTTAGGAACCCAACAGGAACAACCGATTGAAAAATGAAATATAAGGCATTGAGTTATGTCATTATTGGGAACGAGTTGTTCAAAAAGACTCCACAAGAGGTGTTACTCAAATGTATTAGTGATAGCGAAACCTACATGGCAATTTCTTATACTCACAATGGGTCGTGTGGCACCCACCAAGCAGGCCACAAAATGAAATGGTTGTCGTGTCGACAGAGGGTATACTAGCCCACCATATTGAAAGTTTGCATCGAATTTTCTCAAGGGTGTCAAGAATGCCAGAAACATGAAGGAATAATACATGTTCTCGCTAGTGAACTACATTAGATCATCAAGCCATGGCCATTCAAGGGATGAGCGCTAGACCTAATAGGTGAGATCGAGCCAACATCTTCTAAGAGCCATAAATATGTTCTTGTGGGTATTGATTGCTTTACAAAGTGGGTCAAGGCGGCACCTCTAACTAATGTCTACAAATATGTGGTGATTGACTTCATACAAAGTCACATCATATGCAGATATGGGACTCTTGAAACCATAACGACTGAACAGGGTTCAGTCTTCGTCGGTAGAAAGGGAACGGAGTTTGCTGCAGAAGTGGGGATCAAATTCCTAACATCGACACCTTATTATGAACAAGCTAACAACCATGTTGAGATTGCAAACAAGGTTATCATAAGCCTGATAAAAAATAACACAGGCAAAAAGTCAAAAAGTTGGCATACAACTTTGAATCAAGCACTTTCGTCTTGCGGAACTTCGCTCAAAAAGGCCACCAATGATACACCTTTTCGACTTATGTTCTGCCACAATGCAGTTTTGCCAGCAGAAATATGCTTACAATAGGTAAGAATTCAAAGGCAAAATGAAATCCCATCTGACCTTTAGTCGACTGAAAGGAGAAATCCCTAGAGATCCGTTTAGATATGCGCAGAGGATACGCCACTTGGGCATAATAAGAAGTTCACCAGTCGTCAAATTCCTTCGTGAAAAAGAAAGACAGGGAGTAGTCGAAAGAGGGGAGATGGGCAAGCTTATCCCATAAATTCTCAAGGAAGACTTTCAGAGTCTCCTCTTACATGGCATCAGTGAAAAGAACCATGTGTTTCATCTTCGAGACCAAACGTTTGGGAAGTAGTTGGCTTAGGCCAAACTACCTGGCAACCAAGTTAGGTTGGTACAAACTGTCATACCCCAGATTTTGACCACTAAGATTTACCATCATTGTGCAAATCATCACCACAATATGGGTAATCCATCATGCCTCATTAGTCTCCCCAAAGATGGGTGAGCATCCACTACAATCAAGCTTAGGGTTGAAAGCCCTCTCAGAGCTCTTAGACAAAGAATCAATCAAGGAATGACATGATCTTTAACTTGTCTAACCTCTCAAACATCCACAAGGGATCAAGAGGACTCCCACATCAAGGTTTAAGCACAAGGCTGCAACCTTCTAGGTGGATCAAGCCTCAAGATTGCCAGTGTCACCAAATTAGGGTTTTGGTCGACTAGGGCCTCCAGATGGAAATTTTCCCCTAGGCATGAGCCAATGCTTCAAAGCATAACTTTAATTACTCCATGGGACCTCATAGACCCCATCATCAAGTCAATTTAGCCTCAGGGGATGCATTCACTAAAAATCAGGAATTAGGGTTTCTTGACCTAATTCACCTCTAAGTTGACTTTTGGGACAAATCATGAGCCAAGACCTCAAGAGATGATTTGAGGGTCCCTAACACACCACATTGATCCATTTTCAACAATGGATTGGTCCAAGAAGTTTGAGCAACAAGTTTCAATTTCATCATAACCACAATTAGGGTTTCGCGGGAAAAGTCAACTGTGCCTTTGACTTTTGACCAGGACATGCTCCCAAACCCTAGGACATGATTCAATACACCCTATAACACCTATGAAATCAATCCATCAAGTTTGATTTAGGTCAAAGACTTGATTTCATAGAGAATCGCACAGTTTGGAATTCATCTGACAAAAAGTCAACTGTGCACAAAAGTCAACTTTGACTTTTTGAGATTTTTCACAATTATGGTTCCTTAACCCTAAAATGATGTTAATGTGTGATTTAAATCAACATTCATCAAGAAAAATCAAGAAAATTGGGATAACTTGTAAAAGGGGTAACCATAAAAACTTAGAAATTTTTCTAAGTTATGGAACAAAGTGGATAGGGTACCAACTTTGGAGGATCATAACTCCTAAACCACAAGGCCATTTTTCCCCATCCAAAGCTGGATTTGTAGCTCTCATGGCCCTCTACAAAAGCTTCAAACACGACTTATTCCAATTTCTCATGGATTTTAAGTTATGGAATGATCAAAATCACAAAAAGTGAAAATGTCACTTTTTTCCAACACTTAGTGAAATTTTCACTAAGTCAGAATCTGCCTTACTTTTTTCCAAATGTAGGGGCATTTTTCACTTGGATCCAAAAAGTATCAAAACCAAATATGATCAAACAGTTGTTGTATCATATGAGGGCTTTCCAAAATGGCCAAGAATCCATCAAAGTCCACTTGAGCCATGAGATATGACAATACCAATATGCCTTACTGCAAACTGTCATGGCAAGGCAGATTTGGGAGTTTTGCTCGATTTGCTCAAATTTTGCAAAAGGGAAGTAACTCTATCCATCTGAACACCTCAAGGGGGACCAAGGAGGAACCAACTCTGATCCTAAGCCTCCCAAGTCTTTGGAACCAAAAATAGCATGCCAAACCTATAAATCCCTAAAAGAGGGACAAGAATCCAATTTTGGATTGGAGCTTTTAATGGATGCACCAAGGTGGCATGGACTGAGCCATTTCTAACTGAATTCAGTCAAGACTTATCCAAGACCAAGGGAACCAGCAGCCTGTGCCCTAACCTCTAGTCAATGGCTAGAGGAGACTTGGATTCTCATTGATCAACATTGGCCAAACCTATGCAGCAGTTGCCATTCACTATTCCTTGCAAAACAAACTTGCTCTACTATAAACAGAGCTCATTTATGATCAATTTGAGTACACCAAAGCCATCAAACAGATGCTTTCCTCAAAATCTCTTCTTTCACTCCAAAATTGCCTTCCAAAGCAAGTCACTATCGGGTTTTGGGTTTGAGAGCTATTCCAACCAAACCAATCACACACACACCTCATAAACATCATATAGAAGTGATCCAAACACTTAAACAACATCTGGAACACTGATTTCTCAGAATCACCAGCCAACTGCTCAAGGTTTTAACCAAGTTGCAGTTGTGATACCATCTTCAGTTCCATATCATTTCCATGCATTCCAAGCATCCAAACACACTCCATAGCACCTAGGGAAGCTGTCCATATCCTTGGAACCAAGTTGCAACACCTCTAACACAAAACACGATCACCAGCTGCAAGAGGTAAGCATGAGCTCTTATAACGCTATGATCCATGCATTTTTTGCTGCACAATAATTTGGCCATATGTTCATAATCATGCATAGAGGGTTTTCCCTCAATCAATTGGTTTGTTTGAATTATGTATGGAATTTCTGAGCCTTCATGCAAATTTTAGGGTTCTTGAGGTTTCTCTTTGATTTCTTATTCCATGTTTAAAATAAATGAAATTAAAGACCATAGACATGATCATGAGGTGAAAACGAGTAGATTGATATGTAGATTGCATGATATCATCAAGTATTCAGTGAGATTGGATAGAAAACGCAAATCTGCAGAAACAGAGGGTGGCGCGTGTTCTTGCCATGTTCTTGGCGCCATTTTTAAACATTTGAATATTTGAATTTTGTGATTTTATTTAATTTATTCAAAAATTAATTTCTCTCTGAGTTTTAATGATTTTGAGTTGATTCTTTTTTAAATAATTCACAAAAATATTAAAATATTTGATTTTCCTAAAAATCCCAAGAATATTATTTATTTCATATACTTGATATTTTTGTAAAGAATTATTATTTTAATTGTTTTTGACATTTAAAATATTTTCTCCCTCTTGATTTTTCAAATTTTAGTGATTTCCAAACATTTTGTGGATCAAAACCTAATTTTTGAAACATTAATCCAAGATCACAATTTGTTTTCCACATGTTTAACAATTTTGATCATTTTAATTGAATTTTTTATTAAATTAAAATACATTTTGAAAACAAATTAGGGTTTTTGATTAATTCAACCCTCATCAAACTTTATCAAACCTTTTGGGCCTCTAATAGAGTGTAAGACCCAACCCCTTTTGTAAATACACAACCTTTTGGGCCTCAGTCATTGTATAAGACCCACTGAATTTTCAAAAACAACGGCGTGATCGTCGCCTTTTTAACAAAAAAAATCAATTGGGCCTCTCCTCGAGCTATAAGTCCCAATTCTTTTTCTGAAAACCTTTTGGGCCTCTAATAGAGTGTAAGACCCAACCCATTTTTGAAACCAAAACCTTTTGGGCCTCAGTGTATTGTATAAGTCCCGATACCGTCAAAATGTTCGGCGCGATCTTCGCCTTTTAAAACAAAACCTTTTGGGCCTCTCCTTGAGCTGTAAGCCCCATCACTTGTACAAAAATAACTCTTTAGGCCTCTAATAGAGTGTAAGACCCAATCCCCTTTTAACCTAAACCTTTTGGGCCTCAGACATTGTACAAGTCCCTCTGCGTTAAAAGAAAAATCTCGACGCGATCGCCAATTTAAAAACAAATCATCTGGGCCTACCCCAGTGTTATAAGCCCCATTCTTTTTCTCTAAACCTTTGGGCCTCTTGAGAGAGTGTAAGACCCACCCCTTTGTACAGAAAACCTTTTTGGGCCTTAGTCACTTGTATAAGTCCCTCTGTACAAATTCAAAACAACAGTGCAATCACTGATAAAACCTTGGGCCTCTCCTTGAGCTGTAAGCCCCAAAAATCTTTTCAACACACTTTCTCCTTTGATTTTAAATAGAATATTATTATCAAAGCTTTCTTTGTTGAACAAACTAACCAAACAGCGTGGAAGCTCTACAACCGAGTAAGTGTTTACCCGCTTTCTTTATCTGCTTTCATATATATATATATATATATATATATATATATATATATAACTGTATTGTGGGGCTGCTCACTGTAAGTCTTCTTTCACAAACTTTTATATACTTGTCAAATATCCACTGTGTAATACTAGTATAGCTATTTAAATTTTTCCCCCGGCAACTACGTCTAGCACTAGGTAAAGCCCTGTTGGTCACTCTTAAATACAAAGCAAAACTAGATCCTCATAGGATTACCAGACACAGTCTTCCCTCCTCTTGGGGTTAAACAATATGGAGACGTGAAAGGCAACCTTCTTTGTGAACCCTTTCTCAGACTGTCACCCTTAGAAATTGTCAAACAGACTCTACTCCCCAAAGATGATCTTTTCTCCGTGAATGGTATCTCTTGAGTTTCTTCCAAATTCTCGGACTTTCCTGACTTGATCTATTCTCGGTGAATGGCATGTCTTGAACTTCTCGGGGTTTGGGGACCCACAGGCTTCTTAAAAGCATCCCCACCTCCTCTTGGGCGTTATACAAGGACCCTTCGGCTTCTCAAAAGCTCTCATGCCTCCTCTTGGGCTTAGTACAAGGACCCAGAGATCTCTACAGGTATATGAACAGAACCTAGTCATCAATTCACTAGAGCTATCTTTCTGAGTCAAGTGTCAGACCTGTTAATGGGTTGACCTTCAGCCTTCTCTTGGGCATCGTACAAAGATCATTCACTATCTGAGAATCGATTTCTCAAAACACCCGTAGACTTGGACAGTCTCAATACCCTTTGGATTTCCCATTTCCTTAAAACAAGAAATAAACCCGATCCTCTGATCAGTGCCAAAGCACAACAATACCTTTAAATCAGTCCCTTTATAAGAACTGATTTTCTCTTTTATCCAACATACTGGACCTGTCACTAAACTGAAACAGCCACCAGCACACTAGCCTCCTCTTGGGATTTGTATAATGATTCTCCCCAGCGGAGCTAACCTATTCACACTCTCTTGTTGAGTATAAAAGACTCTCTTGTTGAGTCAGCCACTTTTAGCCTCCATCTCGGGCTTCGCACGAGATACAAAAGCACTCTCTTGTTGAGTATAAAAGACTCTCTTGTTGAGTCAAACCCCTTTTAGCCTCCATCTCGGGCTTTGTACGAGATAAAAATCACTCTCTTGTTGAGTCAAACATTTTCAGCCTCCATCTCGGGCTTCGTACGAGGTACAAAGACTCTCTTGTTGAGTCAAACACCTTTAGCCTCCATCTTGGGCTTCGTACAAGACACATACAAAAGCACTCTCTTGTTGAGTCAACCCTTTTAGCCTCTCTCCCGGGCTTCGTACGAGACACATAAAAACACCCTCTTGTTGGGTCAATAGCCCCCTCTTAGGCTTTGTATAAGGAAACCCTGATTAAGTCAATCAACCTTTTAGCATCAAAAGCTGTGCCTCATTCACAGTATACAAAAATCAATAACTCCTTTTCCCCCCATCTAATTGCTGTAAGAGGCAAGCCTCTGGATTATTTACATCCACGCCACTGTCCCTCTTTTAGCATGAGAAATTCCTAAGGAAAGAAAGCATTGCTCTACACTGAGTTAAAGTATTCTTCTTCAGGTTTAAAATCCCCTATAAAGGAAAATTATGGCATTGCTGGATTCACATATCCCAGTTAAAGTACCTCTCCTTTATAATCAGTCACCCAACAGTTGTGACAAATAAACCAAATACCCCCCTTTAGAGATGACAAATTCTCTCTAAAGTCAAAATCGTTTAGCTTCACATCTTGGGCTTCGAACAAGATACAAATAGACCCTTCAGCTTCACATCTTAGGCTTTGAACAAAATACAAACCACCTTTAGCTTCACTTCTTGGGCTTTGAACAAGACACCAAAACAACCCTTTTCCTCCTTATAGGAGGAACTACGATCGCTCTGATTTCCCTGTTTTGTTAAACGGGAATACGTAGGCATAAGATTGAAAAAAATTTTAGCGAGCACACTAATCAAAAAAACCCAAAATCCCGTACCTTTATACATCAATCGAAAAGCATCAGTCTTAAACCTCCCACCAATCGTCCGGGCACTATTTTAACAAAATAATCTAAGAGAGACCAACAATCTTTGTAGCATCTGTAAACCAACAATCATCTGTTCAAACTCTGTTTTCAAGCAGGGTTAATTGGAGACATCTATTTCCCTTCCTTCATCAGCTTCAATAGGATAAAAAATGAATCGAGTTGTAGTACCCAAAGCGATAGTGCTTCGCAACCACGCAAAAACTCGCACTACAGAAAAATGGTGACTCTGCTGGGGACAACTGTTGTATGATCTTGTTTCTTAGGTAGAAACCTTAGACAGTGCCGCAACAGATTGGTGACCACAGTGGGAGGCGTTCTTTCCTGCTTTCCCAAGGGACGAAACCCTAATTTCGTGTCACAGAAATGACAACTCTACTGGGGAGTCATTGTCTATATAGGATCATAAGACTAGAGGTCTAGGATGATTAAGACAAATATATATACTGCTTTTCCTAATTGATATCCGTGTTTATTTTTCGGCTAATGGGAATGCGTGTGATGCTGCATGTGGAAAGATTGAGTATACACCTAAGATAGGTGATGGCAATGCGGGTAATCTTACTGGGAGTGAATTCCAGTTAAGAGCCCCCGATCGACCATCAAACTCAGTGGAGACTCCCTTTGCAGATACATTGCCTATACGACTTCGGTTGTTGAAAGTAGTGTGGTCGACTGGGTTATCTGAGATGCTGAGGTTTTTAGCAGACTTAAGCCACTTTGTAGTGCGGAAGCTATCGGAAATAGTTGTCACGCGATACTACCCTCATCTGAGATTTCTCTAAGATACATCACCTAGCACGGTTCCCGGCCCGCTGATGTTATCTCGAAGGGACTCAATGATTTTGAGAGACAGGTACAAAAATCACCAGTATAAACCTTTGGAGGGGTAGAGCCTTGACTCCATGACACTGAACCTTTGACCCCATGTTTTTTCTATGTTTTTGTGTGCTGCATTCATACATTCATTTAAAAAACATTAAAACAAAGAAAATCTTCTCTTCTAGTCTCTCTTTTTTAAATTAAACTGAGACAATGATTGCAAATGTCAGAGAAAGGAGATTGCGCTAATGGATTTCGGTAGAAGGAAAACTCATTAGTACACCTTCAAGATTCCAAAGTTGGAGGATTTGAGAAGTTTGGCGAGAATGATCACCAACCACGAGGCTTTCAGAGCCAAGTATGGAGGACTGTTGTCCTTGTTAAGGGTCCACGTAATTGAAGGAATCCTGTCCACGTTAATTGTGACACCCCCGATCTATACCCCCAAAACACGCAATTAAGGCGCTAAAAGAAAATTTGAAAATTGATCAGAGTATAATTGAATTATCATGGCATAGAAAGGGAGAATCACATCAAAGTAACCAAACAACTAACATGCAACACCTGCTCATTTAGATATGAAACGTGGGGTAACAATCATACAGAGGAAACTTCGTTCCTTACACCCACTTTTCAGAAATTAGAATTAAAGCGGAAAGATCTAAAATCTGAATAACACATATACATATATACATATAAACTTGTCCGTCATACATCAAGTTATACATGTACAGCCAAAATATATCATCAGATAAACAAAACAATCACACACGGCCACCCTATGCTACCCGGAGTCACATATCAGAGCCGACCGACCAAAATAATGAAGACGCAACGCTTCACAAAAGAATACCTCCAGCAGCTCTAATCTGCAACGCCTCATAGAGCGTTATAAAACAGCAGAAAGGTGAGAAAAACAACCATAATATAATTGCATAAGATTATATATTAACACCAAAAAAATGCACAATAACGTATTCTCACCACCAAAACACACAGATCAATTATAACAACACACAGTACAATTCACAAGTGTCAAATACCACTACCCATCAATCATTCACAATATAATCACACATATTCCATCTCATTAAGTCACATTCACAAATTCATGCACAAATGACTCATAATTTAATGCAATGCACATAGACCGACACAACGACTCTATGCACATGCCATGCGGGTACCGACTTCCAATGTCTCATGTCTCATCATCAGTTCACTCAGGAACTATTGGAACCATCGCTCGTTACTGAGAATCTCAAGTAACTCCCCGTCGGGCCTACGATGTTCACCCGTCGCTTTAAGTCCTCAGGCAACGCCTCATATTTTCGAGGCACACGACGTTAAGGATTGCTTTAAGTCTCCAAAGGAGCCCACAATCGTCTATACTTATCGCTTTAAGTCCTCAGGCAACGCCTCGTATTTTTGAGGCACACGATGGTATAGTGGATTCCCTCAAGAATCAAATCGTCACTCAGGACGTTTCAACAATGCACAATATGATGCTTGGCATACAACGACTCATGACTTTCACATTGCATGCTCACACACATCAACAATCATGCATATATCATCAAATATCACACATAGCATTTTCTTGCCTTTCGGCCACAAATCATCATCACAACATCTCATCAAAAACAACTATTCACGATTAATCGGTAAAGTCGGCCAAAAGTTGGCTAAAAATAATATATTTCTTCACCAAATCATAGAACGTATTTTTAGCTTCACATCCATATAAAGAACACTTAAATCGGATAACCAACGAAGAAGATATGAATATTTCAAAATAACGCAAAAACATAAACCGTACGCCCGACACTACGATACGATTGGAAAATACTGTACTAATTGGACTAGATTTAGACCTCAAAACTATTTTTCCTAGAAAGAACATCTCGTTAGCTTCCCAACGCTTCGAACGGGGACCAAAACCGACTTACGGTTCAAGAGATATGAATTTCCGAAGTTTCCCGACAAACCAGAATTTTATGGTTCAGCACAGTATGTATCGATACATAGGCTTTATGTATCGATACAAAAAGACCTCATGTATCGATACATAGCACGCATGTGTCGACACATGCTGTAGTGAAAATGCTATTTTTCCCAATTTTCACAGTATGTATCGATGCATAGGGGTTATGTATCGATACATAAACCATTTCGTATCGATACATAGCTGTTATGCATCTATTCATGCTCTATTTCTCTTTAAAAAGCAGAATTTCTCAAAATACACCATTGCTGTCCCTTTTCCAAAATGCCTGGAAACTCGACTAAATCGAACATTTTCACCGAAACAAACATATACGCCCAACCACCAAATGCATAAGAACAATTTAGAACACATAAACGAAATTTCTACGACATTCGATTTTTCGATTAAATTTCCACCTTTCAAAAACCAGATTTTTCAAACCTCACCGAATCGAATAAAAAGCACGCTATACGACGACCTAACCTTGCTCGATACAACTACGTAATTTATTTCGAATTCTAACCGTGAAAACATCGGTTTCTATCGATTTCCTATAATTCGACCTAAACGGACAAAACAACGGAAACATAACGAAAACTAACCAAAACATAACCGAACTTCATGAAACTTTAAACAGCAGCTCACATACATATAACCAACCAACACATGTATTTATACGACTTTTCGACCGTAAAAACATTGGTTTCTATCGATTTCGTCAAATATGGCATAAACGGAAACATATGGAAAACCAACCAAAACATCCACACAAAACATACATAATCATACACAATCATAGTATAATCGAGTTTCGCACCCTTACCCAATAAATTCGCGTTCTAGAAAGTCGGGAGATTGATTTCTTCCTTCACAAGTTTTTCCTCTCTTTTCTTCATTCTCTTCTCTTTTCTTCTTCTCTATTTTTCTGGTTTTTCTTTCTTTTTCTTTCTATACTTTCTATTTATTCTAACTTAATCAAAATACACCCAAATGCCCAAAATACCCCTACACTCAAATTTCTCGCAAACGATCCCAAAACGCGATAAAATATATTCCCGCCGAAAAATAACATATTTTCACATAAAAGTAGAAAATATAATAAAATAATAATAAAATAATCAAAACGACTCAATAAACAAAATTGGCAAAACGGGGCGTTACATTAATCCAGTTCTACGATCCGGTCTATCACTGTTTCACATTCCTGGATTATCAGCTTGCACCAATGCTGGAGGAGTATTCTCACCTGACTGGTTTACATATTACTGATTAAGCTCCCTTTTTTGGACTAGAAGAAATTCCAAAGGATCAGACCATTGCAAGAGCAATTTATTTAGATGAGTCAGAAGTCAGGACTCACATGACCACTAAGGGTGGAATCCAAGGTTTGCCAGCCCAGTTCTTAACAAAGAAAGCCCTGTACTTTTCTAGTATAGGGAACGTGACCGCTTTCAAGAGCACCTTTGTTTTGCTCACCTACGGGTTATTTTTGTTTCCCAACATCGATAACTTTGTAGACCTCAATGCCATTAAGATTTTCCTGATTGGAAACCCGTACCGACCTTACTCGCAGATGCATATCATTCGGTACACTTAAGGAATTTATACAGCAGAGGAATGATCACGTGTTGTGTACCCCTGCTTTACAAATGGTTCACTTCCCACTTACCCAAGTCTGCTGCATTTTGGGATCAAAAGAATACTTTACGTTGGTCGCAGAGAATCACGTCTCTTACCAACTCTGACATCGATTGGTACCATCGAATCTATGACGGGATCAGGATCATTGACCGTTGTTGAAATTTCCCAAATGTACCCCTTATAGGAACTAAGGGAGGAATCAACTATCATCCGATATTGGTTCGTCGGCAATTTGGATACCCGATGAGGCACGTCCCACGGAATGCTCATCTGGAAGGTATTTTCTTCAAGGAAGGAGAAAATGACAGGGCACTAAAGACGAAAATAGTACACGCCTAGAAACACGTTCATAGGAAAGGACGAGAGTGTCTAGGGAAACCAGACTGTGTCTCGATGGAGCCTTATCTCCATTGGGTACAAACTAGAGCTCTCAAGCTGAGGATGCCTTACCCTCGTCAGGAAGTTCTTCCATTAAGGGACTCTGCCCTTTATTTTATGTCTGAGACGGAAAAACTTCAAGTTACTCTCAGCAAAGTTCAGCAAGAGAAGAGGTCTTGGAGGAACAAGTACCGTATTCTCAATGTGGAGTGCAGGAAAATACAACAACTGTTAAGAGAAAAAAGATGCTCTGATTGAGATTTTAGAGCAACATGCTGTAGAAAATCAGGATGACCAAAGGAATTTGCTCGCTCCTTTCACTTGGAAAAGGAATGACAACCCGACAACGGCTGAAGAGCCCCGGTCAAAGAAGAGGAAAGTACCAGAACCAACACTTAAGCTCCCCTCCGAGAGGACTCAGGATCCATTAGTTTAGGTTTCCTTTTTCAGCACTTTGTAATCTACTGTATTTCCATTTTCACAATCCTTTGAATTCAATAAAACAGGGTTTCCCCACTGTTTGATATTTGCAATCTAATTGTCGAAGTTTACTTTGAATAAACAAAAATAATTAATAAAACCATTGCATTGCATTCATCATTCTCGCATAACGCATTCTTCTTACCTACGAATATCACGTTTGTGTCTCGATTCTAGAGTCAAACTGTCTCATTCGTATAATACTCAAGCCAATTGTCAGAAAAAGATGGATGATCTCGAGTAAGAGAACATAGAGTTGAGAGAAGAGATCGACACTCTGAAAGAAGATCTGAGAAAGCTTCATAACGACATGCAAGCTCTATTATAAGCTCAGATGCAATAACAAAGGACTGTGATCTCAGAGATCACATCAACGCCCATAGTGGAGAAGTATAATCCTAGGTACAAAATGCCAAAAGATCGTCCCTGGGGCATGCCACTTAACTATATCCCGGAAGGATATGTTTCGCCGATCGGTGAGGATCAGGGAACCGCAGTAGGAACCGCTGGGCCTGAAGGTTACAAACTTCGGGAAAGCAAAGATGCCAGGGGAATGACAGCAACTCTTGAAGGTTACAAACTTCGGGAGACACCAAGAGTCTCGGCCATAATGACTATACCACCACCCGTGGTACACACTGTCCCGGAAGGACAGATTCCACAGTTACCTTCTGGTGGAAACGACAACATGTTCGATAGGATGAATGAGTTCCAGGAATAATTCCTAGAGATACAGAAAGAACTGCAGGCCCTTCGCAGTCAGGATCTATTTGGAAAGGACGCCGCAGACCTTTGCTTGGTCCCCAATGTGAAAGTTCCGCACAAGTTCCAAGTGCCTGACTTTGAAAAATACAAGGGTAACTCTTGCCCTCAGAGCCATTTGGTGATGTACGCTCGGCGAATGTCAGCTCAGACAAAGAACCAGGAACTACTGATTCACTACTTTTTGGATAGTTTAACCGGTGCCGCATTAAAATGGTACATGGGTTTAAACCGCGCCACGATCGGCACTTTCAGAGATCTTGGCATTGCTTTCATTCAACAATATAAATATAATTTGGACATGGCACCGGACAGAGATCAACTCAGATCAATGTCACAAAAGGACAAGGAAACCTTTAAGGAGTACGCTCAAAGATGGCGTGAAATTTCCGCCCCGATTTGTCCACCTCTTGAGGAAAAAGAGATGAAAAAGATCTTTTTAAAGATCTTAAGCTCATTTTACTATGACAGAATGGTCGCCAGTGCGCCCAGTGACTTCACCGAGATGGTGGGCATGGGAGTTCGTCTTGAGGAAGCAGTCCGAGAAGGACGTTTAGTAAAAGACGCTGGATCACCAAGTAGTACAAAATGATACGGTAGTGCTCTCCCTAAGAAAAAAGAGCAGGATATTGGGAATATCTCTCTCGGAAAGCAAAGGCGGCGTTACCAACCAGTAGCAGCTGTAACTCATGCTATCAACCCTGCACCTGTTTCTACTTATCAACCTCAGGTTGCGCATAGCCAACCTAATCAACAGCCTCTTCAGCAGGCTCGTCCTCCATACAACAACAACCATACAACGCGATCTCCAGGGTTTGATCCTATACCCATGTTGTACGCAGAATTGTTTCCGTTACTACTAGTCAAGGGGCATGTCCAAACCAGGTCTCCTCTTACAGTACCGGAAAATCTGCCTTTTTGGTTCAAAACGAATCAGACTTGTCCTTACCATCAAGGAGGACCAGGGCATAACATAGAAAACTGTCTCAGTTTCAAATCCGATGTGCAAAAGCTTGTTAGGAGCGGGGTCTTATCTTTCAAAGATATGAATCCGAATGTTCTCACAAACCCACTGCCTCAACACGAGAAAGCTGCAGTTAATTTGATAGAGGGATAGTCTAACAACACCTATCAAATTCACGATGTACTCTTGTTAAGGGCCAACTTGGTCAAGATGCATTGTAGACAGAGTGGATATGGCTATGTGCCACCTCATAATTATCACCAGTGTGATATCTGCTCCAAAAACAATCAAGGATGTTCTGTGGTGCAATCGGCTCTACAGGAACAATTGGATCTCGGATGGATCCAAGAGCATCGAGTTCGTGGAGTCAACATGACCTATACGAATTCCAACATCATTCAGAACCACGGCGTTCATGCAATGAATGTTAACTTGGTGGCGATGCATTCAAGGCAAAGCCAGTATCATAATCTGCCATGTCACGATTATAATTCCTGTCTGACTTGCTCGCTAAATAAACAGGGATGCTCTTTTGTACAAGAGGCCCTCCAGCGTCAGATGGATTTTGGATGGATCCATGACTACCATGATAGGAATCCCTATCAGATCAACATGATTCAAATCTTTGATATTCGCTTGATGAATACTGACTTGGTAGAGTTACATGCCAGGCAGGTCCAACTCGATTTTCTCACTTCACATGATTACCATAACTGTAAAGGATGTTGTGAGAGTAACCAAGGGTGCGCTCTCATTCAGAGAACTTTACAACACTTGTTAAACCACTGGTGGCTTCCAATTTATCTGGATGAAGACACGCAACAAATCAGTGTGCATAATAGAAACCCTACTCGGCGTCAAAATCAGGATGTCCGATCTATGGAAACAAACCTGGTAAGGTTGCACTGCATTCAAAGCGGGCATGGCCAGGTGCCACCGCACAACTATGAACGTTGTAGAGTCTGCTCGGAGAATAACCAAGGATGCTACCTCGTGCGAGCATCTCTCTAAGGTCAGTTGGATCGCAAGGAGATTCACCCATACCTAGCTTCGGGGTCCATTGACTGGAAGCCAGACTACTTTGCAGATCAAATCAGAGACGGGTTGTAATCTCTGACCCTGAGAGGAACAAGGATTTTTGTACCATCATCCCTCTACTGGACAAATAAAAGGTTCTTAGCAAGGAACTGATTGAAGTTACTTACGATAGTCAGAAAAATCAGAAGGCTCCTGTAGTTATCTATTTGTCGGAACCAGTACTGTATGAATCAGCTACGACAATCCCTTACAAATACGATGCAACGATAATTGAGAATGGAATGGAAATTCCATTACCCTCCGTCGTGAATATTGCAGACATCAGTCGTGTAACACAGAGCGGTCGAATCTTCAACCGAGGAGTTGGAGAACCTAACAGAGAAAAGGAACTTCCAACAGAAGTTCCTAATCCTCCAGTCGGTCAATCTAGTGATCCTGACCTTTCAAACAACAACGATGAGATGCTGAAGCTCATCCAAAGGAGTGAATACAACATTGTTGATCAGCTGTTAGAAACTCCTTCAAAGATCTATGTGCTATCACTTTTACACAGTTCTGAAGCCCACAGGGAGGCTTTACAGAAAGTCTTAGAGCAGGCATTTGTGGAACTGGATGTGTCAATACGACAGTTTAATAGCATCATCTCTAACATCACTTCCTGTAACAACTTAGGATTCAGTGATGAGGATTTGCCAGAGGGGGGCAAAATTCACAACATGGCGCTCAATATCACAGTTAACTTCTAGGACGATGCTTTAGCCAGCGTACTGGTAGACATAGGATCGGCCATCAACGTTATGCCGAAGTCCACTTTAATGTGACTATCATTCAAAGGATCCCCGATGAGGGGCAGTGAGGTCATCGTCAAAGCGTTTGACGGATCTCAGAAAGCAGTTATCGGCGAAGTCGACCTTCCAATAACTATCGGTCCTCACACTTTCCTAATCACTTTCCATGTCATGGACGTCCGGGCAGCGTATAACTGTTTATTAGGAAGACCTTAGATGCACCAGGCTGGGGCAGTCACTTCGATACTGCACCAAAAAACTAAAGTTCGTCAAGAATGATCAACTCGTCACGGTTTGTGGAGAACAAGCCTTGCTCGTGAGTAACTTATCATCGTCTACTTGTGTAGAACCCGAGGAGGTTGTTGGAACTCAGTTCCAAGCACTTTCGGTGAGCAACGACAGCCAATCGGAGAAGGGAACTTTGATTTCCTCGTACAAAGATGCTCTCGAGGCGATCAAAAGTAATAACACGAAAGGGTGGGGACAACTTGTCTTTCCCACTGATAACAAAACAAAGAAGGGTCTTGGTTTTTCTTCAACCTGTACCCAGACTGCTACCCACGATGAAAGTCTTCATCCCATTCAGGACTTCTTCCACAGTGGAGGTTTCCTTCACCCAGTGTCTCAAGCAGTCCATACCATCAACGAGGAGGATCCCTCCGATACGGATAAAGAGTGGAAGTCCTATCTTAACGAGGACGGTTATATGTCTCAGGAAGAGGTGCCTACACCATTTTGCTATCCTGCACAGAGTCTGAGATATATACCAAGGTCAGAAGTCGAAATGATATACGGAGATTGTGATCCAGAAGGATGTCGTGCTCCACCAAACTCATTAGAGGAAGACACTTTGATGAAAGATAACTTTGACCACGACTATTATGGCCCAATGGATGGCTTGCCTATCTGGCAACCATACCCAGGAGACTTGGGGCAAGAAGATCAGCCGAACAATGAAAATTGGTTGAGCGTCATTAAACAGAATACCTGTGTCCCCACCATGTCATGGGATCAACACTCAGTTCGTTCAGAACCTATCCAGTACAACGATGAATTGGCAAAGCTTGCCGGACTAGAATTCATCAACTATGCTTTTCCCGAGGTCAACGTCATCGAGAGAGATAACCCCTCCAGTTCCAAAGAAGTGTGGGACACCTTAGGAGATCCAAGTGGAAAATACGACTTCATGGTCAAATACACCGCTCCTGAAAGCTCTCGTATCAGGATCGAGGACATCCAGCCAACTGGATGGGGAGATTTTCCTGAGAGCACAAATACTATGCAAAATACAACAGAGGAATCCTCCTACGACAACTCTGCCTGGGAGACAGATTCCAATGATCCTGCTCCGCCAAAAATCAGCGTTATTTCTGAAGACAAATAAAGGAAGGTACCAGACTTTGTGATTCACTAAGGAGTTCGCCGCCAATGGGTTGCTGTCAATGTTTCGAAGATTGTTCATAAGTCAAAGTAATTGTCGTCTTTAACCTTTCACCCTGCCCAGGTGAAACAGATGTTTTGATAGGGCTCGCTTTCTGTAAATTTCCCTCTTCGCTTCGCCCAAAGCGACATAGTTTTGTTTTATAGGGCTGTAGTTTCAAGAATCGACTTGTTCATAAATAAAATAACGTCGTTCTATAATTTCCGCAGTTATTGTTGTTTTCTCTTTTCGCTTTTTCAGAAAATGGTAATCCTAAAAAACAACTCAATAATAAAAACAAGCAGTTTTTCAAAGAAAATACACTGCACACACTCTTGCATTCTCTCTATCTCTTCTAAACACAAATCATCAGCACGTCATGCAGATTGCTTGTTTTAAACCCCATTGAAACATACGATCTGATGCCTTCTCCCAACTTTGAGTTCCCGACATTTGGGGCTGAAGAAGAAGTTGACAACGAAATTCTAGAAGAGATCTCCCGATTACTCAGACTGGAGGAAAGGTCCATTGAACCTCACAAAGAGCCGTTGGAAACGATCAACGTGGGTTCAGAAAAAGAGAGAAAAGAAATCAGGATTGGGGCACTACTCAGTCCAACTGCCAAAGAGAGTTTAACAAAGCTTCTCAGAGAGTTTCCCGATGTATTCGCTTGGTCCTATCATGACATGTCAGGGTTGGATACCAGCATCATGGAACATCACTTACCGTTGAAATAGGAATGTCCACCAGTGAAACAAAGACTAAGATGGACTCATCCAGACATGGCCATCAAAATTAAAGAGGAGGTACAGAAACAGATTAACGTGGGCTTCCTCGCCACGTTTGAATATCCACAATGGTTAGCCAACATCGTACCAGTTCCAAAAAAGGACGGAAAGGTCAAAATGTGCGTGGACTACTGAAGATGGCTGGAAATCTACCTGAGTGAATCGCACACTCAAAGATACAATAGAGTCTCCACCGAACTTTATTTAGTCCCAAAGGACAGGGAAAATATCGATAAAACCCAGGGGAAGAGGAACGGGGGGTCGGTTATGCGAAAGGAAGGTATTAGCACCTGACGCATCCGTCGTACTCGACGGGAACCATTTCGCTTGCTTCTAGGCTTGGATGGGTTATCTATCTAAAAGCTTCTAGCTAAAAGGAATAGAAGAGAGAGAGAGAGAGAGAGAGAGAGAGAGAGAGAGAGAGAGAGAGAGAGAGAGAGAGAGAGAGGGAAAAAGAAAGGAAAGAAAGAAAGGGAGAAGGAAGGAAGGGTGGAAGTGTGCTCGCCGAGATCATTGCGATCTTGTAAAGCCCACATATACATACATACATCAAAGCATATATCATACATGAATAATATGTTTGGTATTGAAATATATATGTACAAGTTCCTAGTTAACACATTGTATACATTAAGTGCCCTAAATACAAAGTTCTAAAGCCTACGGCATAACGTATACAAGATGTCCCAAAATGCATTAAGAACTAGATCAATACAATGATCTCAAAATAAAATGCCATAGCGGAAGCCATGCCATCTCAAAAGACCGCGATCCGTAAGGAAAAGTCAAACCACTTTGTCCTTACCCTTCGCCGAACCTGCAGAACCTGTGATGTAAACAAAGTGAGTTCGCTATCTTATAGTCCTCTCGGCTTTACAAGGTTCTAATAAGCCTAACTCAAGTCAAGGGAAGGGAAGTGACTTTGAGTACACACACGATATAAATACATTCACACTCGTGAGCCTGTTAAGTCACAATAGTACCAACGTAAGTTCTGAGCCTGTTACTCCAGAATCTCACAAATCAATAACCGTACCAAGGTATCCGTTATTCCCGTCCGCTTCTACGTCTAGAAGACGACCCGAGTCATGGATCCTTGTATTTACTTGGCATACGAATTGGATTCGGGATCATCGGCCCGTACACCGTGATCCGTCACTTCACACGGCCCGTACACCGTCACAAGTCTCTTTACCCGTAGGCTCCAATCGTACTATACGCGGGAATCAAACCTTCCAAGTAATTGTGCGTACGTTTCAGAGGAGGTGCTCGAGTCTCATGAAACTACACCGCAAGATCAATCGGTTATGATTACTAGACACACGCCTCAGCCTCTTTTGCACGAGCGTTGTCACCATGCCATTTACACACTTTCGATACCATTTACGGTAATATTCCTCACTCTACCTATTCATATTTTAACATGCATACCTATTCCAACATGTTTCACAATAATAACATAGGCATGTAATCGTCAATCACATAATGGAACACCAAAACTCAATATACCACTATTTATACCAATTTACGGTTCCCTCTGATTCATTTAATCAGGCAATAAACAGATATTTCTCACTACCATCAGCTAGAATACGTTCCTAGCTTCACAACGATATCAAGAATACGCAAAACGGATAACCGAGTCAAAAGTTATGCAAGAAACAAAATGGATGTTCTTCTATGTTCGCATTGCGAATAAGCCAGCGAATGCTCGCTACTTCATTCGCAGTGTGAAGTGTCCAGCTAGGGCTGGCAATGATGCAAACCAACTCGAAAATAGTTCGAAATTCGATTCGAAAATTAAATCGTTGAACTAGGTTCATGAACCAAATGAACTGAATATGAGCTAAAATCTAAGTTCGTTAACTAAATGATCTGAACTTGAACTATACATAGTTCGACTCGTTAGGTTCATGAGTCAATTCGATTATATATGAGATATATTATATTGTCTTTAAGAGTAGGTTTAAAGATTTGTTCTAAATCTTAGTCTCATATTTTCTTTTAATCTAACAGTTTTAATTGATAATATATATTCTCAAGTGAGTAAAATATTTCTACAAATAATTATACAAATAAAATTAACATCGTATGAATTCCAATCTTATAACTTTTATTTTATTTCTATATTTTTTATTTAAAAAAATATTAATTTAAAATGTCAAATATATATATAAAAAATAGATTTTAAAAAATTACTTTTAAGTATGTGAAATAAGCGAGTTGAACCTAACAAGATAAACCTAAAGAGTTGAACCGAGATATTCGTGAACTTCTAACAAATCGAGTTTGACCTGAAAAAAAATTTCGTGATGAACTCGAACTCGGTCAATTCTTAACGAGTCGAGTTTGAGCTGAAAAAAAAGTTCGTGATGAACTCGAACTCGAACTCGAACTCGGCTAATTCTTAACGAATCGAACTGAGCTAAGGCGAGTTCGACTCGACTCGACTCATTTCCAGCCCTACGTCCAGCGAACGCCTAGCCAACACTTGTTCGCTGCACCATTCGCAATGCGAACTCTGGCGAACCAAGGCAGTAGCAAAAACAACGTAAGGTTCGCAGTGCGAACCACTGGCGAATGCTAGCCTTCGCATTCGCAGTGCGAGTTGCCAGCGAGTACACGATTTCCCCCTTCGCTGGGGGATTCACAGTGCGAATCTGGGAAATGCAGAAAGTTCATCAGCGTAACAGCTGATCTCTCATGGTTCCAAAACCCCATCACAACCTATCCAAACATCCCACAATCAAACATAAATGATTCTACACTCATATAACTCATACTACTCAGTTTATAACACATTTCAACCGTTAATTTTCAAGATTTGGCAATTAATCTAATTTCCTTACAATTCTAACCTAAGTCTTAGAATCCAAGGAAATCTAAAACAAAAGTGTCTATCTAGAACCCACCTTGAATAGATGAAGATAGTGAAGATTTGAAGATGATTGGATGAAGATTTGATGATGTTCTTGATCTTGAGCTTTCCTCTTTTTCTCTTCCTTTCCTTCTCTTTTCTTTCTCTCCACTTCCTTCTATCTTTTTCTCCCTTTGTTTCTAAAGAGGAAAATGAGAGGAAAAGGAAATGATATAGTAAAACATCATCAAATATCAACACTACCAATTGTCCAAAAAGTCTCTAAAGTCCAAATATTTAAGGGTTAAATACACAAACCCCCCTGCAATGTTAGCGAGTTCTCAATTTAGCCCCTGGCAAAGTTTTTTTTTTAAAAACCCCCTCATATTAATTAGATTCCCTCACTTAGGCCCCTGACTGCCACATTGCAGCAAAGATTCCTTTCTATTGCTTGCGTGACAGTCCACGTGGCATTTTTAATGTTATTTTTTTATTATTTTTTTATTTTTTTATTTTTTAATTATACACTATTAATTATGTATTATATTTTATTAAATATTATACTTTTATTTTAATTTTCGTTTTTAATTATTTTACTATTTTAATAAATATTTTATTTTCAAATTTCTTCTTAAAAATTATTTACCTTGGACTATGTTAAATTAAGCCCAATACCACTTTCAATTCAACCCACCACTTAACTTTTGAATTATGGTGTGGAAAAAAATTATATAAAGACTTCAATTTCTTTATAAGTGATCAATGTGGGACAACAACAAAACATAATAACACTTAAAACCTGCTACCACCCATTAAACTCCTCAACCCAGCTTCTTTTTCTTTCCAGCTAGCACCACTGCTACAGCTGCCGCCATATCCAAAGGAGGGTGCAGCGCACCACCTCCTTCTCAATCTCTCTGCATTTTTCTTATTATCTACTATCACATACATATCACTTTTCATATTAATTGTGTCTCACATGTACATATCTCACTTATTGCACATATACATATGAATTATCTTTTGCATAAACTAACAATTTTACACCATCAAATACATGATTTCACCATACATAAGCATCTTACACAATTCTTAATTTCATATTATTATTACAATTAACATGACAGAAACATAAATATGGTAAGAGATGTCAAATTCAAACAGAAAAATTCTTGCAGATTTCAAATACCAATCAACTACAACACCTCCTTCCATTATAATGCATCTGCTTCATGTTGCTACAACTCATGGAAATGAAAATATTTCTAATGGAAATGAAAATCCAAGTAAAGGATCCTATGGTAGAATTAGAGAATTAGAGACGTGTGTTTTTCCTTTGACTATTACTTTTATAAAATCCACTCACTCTATCTAACTCTACAATCAACACTTGTTAATTAAACTCTTCCTACTGAAAAAGTTCCAAAAAAGAAAATTTCAGTAACGTCATTGTCTCAGGAGAAGAGGTTGTAGTCATGGAAGTTACAAAGAAGTTGAAGCTAAAGTAGTTGATATCAAAGATTTTAAAGAGTGTTGTTTTTTTAGAAAGAAGAGGTAACTATGTGAGAGTTAGAAGCATTGGTGATGATGAAGGAGAAACAGCGACGATAGTGCCAGAAGGATGTTTTGTTGTTATAGCAATGAAAGGTGAAGAGAGCTAAGGAAGAGTATGGTTATGAACAAGAGGGTGCTATTGCTGTTCCTTGTAGAGAATTAATATTTCTCACTAACCAAATAATACCCTGTGTATTACAGACTGTGTAATGGCAGAATTAGAGAAGTTGTGCCAAGATGTATTGAACTTCCATAAGCATTAGTGCGAGCAAGATTTTTCTGAGTGCGAGCAAGATTTTTCTGTTGGTGATTGAGAGGGTGGTACCAGTGGTATTTGTTCGAAGTAGTGCGAGCAAGATTTTTCTGAGTTTAACAGAGGAAGTTGATGGGTGCGGTTTTTCATATGTGATGGTATTTAAAGGTTTTCTTTATTTCATTCATTGCATGTGATGGTATAAGTTTGATTGGTATATATGCAGTGAAAACAAGTCCCACATTGGTTAGTATGGAAGCAAAAGAAGTGTATATATACCAATCAATAATATACATAAATAAATTGAAAATAGTATTGTAGTAAGTGTTTGTATTGAAATAAAAATGGGCTTAGGCTCAAATTAAACATTTTGATAATTTAAAAAAAAATTAAATAAAAAAAATTAATTAAAGATAAAATTAAATAATTAAATAAATTATAAATTAAATAATATCTAAAAAAAATTATAAAAAAAAAAACAAAAAAAAAACGAAAAAATAATTAAAAAAATAAAAAAATATTAAAAATGCCACGTGGACTGCCACGTAAGCAATAGGAAGGAATCTTTGTTGCAATGTGGCAATCAGGGGCCTAATTGAGGGAATCTGGATATTAAGAGGGGGTGTTTAAAAAAAAAATTTACAGGGGCTAAATTGAAAACTCGCTAACATTGCAGGGGGGGTTTGTATATTTAACCCAATATTTAAATAACCCAGAGTCAGATAATATTAATTGGATTTACTCTAAATCCGACAGTTACCCTAATTATCTCTGCAGATAATTTATCAGAGTACACTGGGACTCAGTTGATCACAACTAGTATTGTCCGGAGTAAAATAATTTACGGGGTATTACATCCTCCTCCCCTTAAATAGAAATTCGCCCACGAATTTAAAACAATTACCTAAAAAGATAAGGATAGACCTCCCGCATCTCCGATTCCAATTCCCAAGTTGCATCACCCGGATGCGTCTCATCCCACTGGACCTTAACAAGAGGAATCTCTTTATTCCTTAACACTTTAGTTTCTCTTCCGGTGACACGACTCGGTTGAGGCTCAAATGTCAAATCTGCTTCTATCTCAATGGTATCTGGTAAAATTGGCTGAAGAGGATCTGGGATAAATTTCCTAAGTTGAGATACATGAAAAACATCGTGCATCTCGGACAGAGAAGGCGGTAAGGCTAATCTGTAAGCTACTTCACCAATTCTCTCCAAGATCTGATACGGTCCCACGTATCTCGGACTTAACTTTCGCGATCGAAACGGTCCTTTCAACCGCAACCTCGGAGTAACTTTCAAAAACACGCGATCGTCTTCTTCAAATTCTAAAGGTCTTCTACGGTTATCCGCATAACTCTTCTGACGATCTTGGGCTTGTTTGATCTTATCACGGATCATCTTAATTTTCTCCGTAGTTTTGTAGATAATTTCAGGTCCCAACATCCTATCTTCACCAAGCTCTGCCCAACACAACGGTGTCCTACACTTCCTTCCATATAATGCCTCATACGATGCCATACCAATACTTGCATGATGACTGTTATTATAAGAGAACTCAATCAATGGCAAAAGTTCTATCCAATTTCCTCCACTTCCAAGGGCACAAGCTCTCAACATGTCTTCCATGGTTTGTATTGTCCGTTCCGTCTGACCATCCGTTTGTGGGTGATTCGAAGTACTCAAACACAACTTCATCCCCATCGCTTGTTGAAAAGCTCTCCAAAATCTCGAAGGGAACTTTGGATCTCTATCCGAAACGATAGTAGTAGGAATACCATGCAACCTCACTATCTCCGAAAGGAACAACCTCGCGAGATGACTCGCTTTATAAGTAGTCTTTACGGCCAAGAAATGAGCAGACTTTGTTAACTGGACTACTATTACCCTAATCGAATCATAACCGCCTTGCGCACGGGGTAAACCCACCGTGAATTCCATCGAAATACTATCCCATTTCCACATCGGAATTTCTAAAGGTTGCAACAAGCCACCCGGCCTTTGGTGCTCGATCTTCACTTGTTGACACACCACACATCCCGACACATACTTCGCAATATCCCTTTTCATTCCGGACCACCAATAGTCCCTCTTTAGGTCTTGGTACATCTTTGAAGATCCCAGATGTATAGTAAAAGCACCTTTATGCGCTTTGTCGCTCCCAGGATTTTCATCCAGGTACAAACGCGAGAGTGGCGTGGAACACAGAGTCGCCATCCGTGTAAATTTATCCCAAGAGAGGGAAAGGGTACACCGCACAAACCTGAGGAAGAGGGAAAGGAACGGTCGTCGTGACCATAGCCTGGGTTCGGGAGTCGGTTACGCGAGGGGAAGGTGCTAGCACCCCACGCGTCAATCGTACTCGATGGGATCCACGCTTGTTGTCTATTCTAAAGGTGAGTTATCCTAACATCTAGGGCTGCACTAAGACGGGGGAAGGGAAAAACTAAGATAGACTCGGTAGGACGTCGACGTCCTAGGCCTACGTATCCCCTTTGTGCAATGGGGAATTCAGAGTCAACGTAGTTCGGACTAAGTTCTTTTTGTGTTTTTTATGAGCGACGTTAAGTTCGCGTCCGGCAGTTAGGGTCGATGCCTGTTTGCGTCTCAGACGGAAAGTAACGTGCCCTTTTTGAAAATAGCCTTTAGTTTGATAACCCTGCAGGATAAAAAGGTTTGAAGTTCGTTTGTATTTTTTAGGACAGAAGTGACTTGAGTTAGTTCATAACTCAACTTGAACCAAAGTCTATAACACGGGAGCGAATGCGTTGCATGGTCGCCCCCAATGGTACGTATGCTTAACACTCTAGAAGAGAGAAGGGGGACCCCTCAATCTTCATTTCCTATGTTTAAGGCTCGTGTGCAAGGCAAGTTGACCTTATTAAATATTTTAGAGATGTTATGAGATGAGGAGAGGGACTCAAAAGAAAAGAAAAAGACTACGGGGAAAAATCTATCCTAATGTTATCATGCAAAGATGGCCCTAAGGGGAGGTTTTACAACAACCTAAACCTAAAGAAAGAAAAGATGAGAGAGAGAAAGAGTGAGAGTGGACATGGATACTTATCCACACCCTCAAATAACTTACCTCAGCCCCTACATAAAAGGTTAGTACACAACAGACATGAGTAACGATAAAACAAATGAAACCCAAGCAATGACATATAATGGTGATCAAGTGACCTATGACAATTCAAACATGGTTTAAGAACTCAAAGAAGCAATCTCAAACAATGGCACAAGTGCCTTTTCAAACAAGTAATCAGACACGGTCAAAGATGTGCATACAAGAAGTTCCCAAACAAAAAATCAATCACATAATTAGAAAAACATCTTCTAAAATCACTAAATTAATTATTAGCATAGCTTAACTAGAAACAAACAACATGTCAAAAAATCATGCCAAAATTCACAAGATAGATCATCTAAACAATTATGCAATATTCAAACAAGAAACATGACTCAATGTGCAAAAGAAAAGGACTAAAATGCAATATGAAATGATTTTAAAAATGAGAGAAAAATATTTTAATGTAATACACTGTGTTAATGAATGAATGCAAAATGAATGAGTTCAAAAGGTTTTATGGATGGTGAGAAATAAAATAAACAATGCAATGTATGCAAAATGAGGCAAATTCAAAATGAAATTATTAAAATAATTAATTTAGATGATAAAAATAAAATAAAAATAAAAAATAAAATTTTGGAAAATTTTATAAATCTATAAATATGATTCATGAATTTTTTTGTAATTTTTTAATGCGAAAAACTATTTTTAATGATTAAAAATGAAATGCAATAATAAAATAAAAATGAAAATAATGAAATAAGCATGGGGGTGTGTTCAGCAGCCCAAATACGTTGGGAAATGGTAATGGGCTTAGGTGGGGGTGCGAATAGAGGGCCCAAACATTTAAATCCATCAGAAAAAAAAATAAAAAAGAACACGTGAACCCAGTCAACCCTAGGATGCACCATCAACCATGAGATCTATCCAACGTCACAAAACCAGTCAACGCAAAGTCCAAGTAAACATGATGAAGGGTTGTGATTAAAGATGCACCATAATTAACACGTACACGCGCACACACGATTATCAGAAATTAAAAAAGAAAACACGTGCATAGAATACTCCCTCATTAATGCGCTGGCATCATCATGGCCCTCAGATCATGTCAACGCTCCAGATCACAACATCAAGTCAAAAGTCAAAGGAAATGAAAGGCTCAGATTTATGGAACATGGTAATTATCATGGATGGACGCACACGCAAACCAATTAAATAAAACAAAAAGTTGAAACACATGGCAGCATGAGGGCCACACGATTAAGGCAATGAACGGTGGAGATTGTGTCCCTTACCTTGGAACCCTTATTCCGCCGGAACCCTTACCAGTCGCCGGAGCTAGGGCTCCGACCACCACTTCCGGCCACCTGCAACCAAAAGAAACCCAGAACGTGCAAAAGAACATACCTTCCTGACCAGAATTTCAACAGGATCTCAAATATCACATTAAAATTTGCAAACAATCAACACACAAAGAGATTCGCACGAAACAAGTTAGGGTTCAAAATTTTAAAACTCACGCAACAACCAAACTACACGTCCAAATTCAAAACAAAATATACCAGAATGATCAATGAATGTTACACAACATTATGCATGTCAAAAATATGAGTTTTAAGATCATGAAAAATACCACCAACCTGAGATCACGCCACATATTCCCTTGCTATTAGCTTCAAGTGATGATTGCTTTGTGCTCTATGGATCCTCAGGACTCAGATGGTGAAAGAAGTTTTGGAAAAGCTCTTCTGGATTGTGAGATTCGAATGATTCAAGTTTTAGGGTTCAAACATTTTTTCTCCTCAAAATCACGTGTGTTCTGCTCTAACCAATGCATGAGTAATCTTAAATACCTAGGGCTAATCCACTGATGATCACTTGGGTCTTAATCACTCCTTGGTTAATGAGTTTTGGCCCATTTGACAAATTTGCATAATGTGAAATACACCTTCCTCCATGCATGTATATCCAAACCTCTTATGATGGATCACTTATGTTTCAATTGCTAATCACACCTGTATGGAATTTGGGCCTTGAGATGTTTTGGTTCATGAGTTTTGAATGATCTTGCAATTTTGCATAATGAAAAATAAGTGATGAATAAACCATGGATCCACTTGATTTAAAGGCCAAAAATGACCCTTATGGATTGTTCTTTGATGTTAAAATGTGGCTTGAAACAAAGGAATCAATTATAGGTCACTATGTCCCAAAATGCAAAAGTTGTGAAAATGGAACCCTAAAAACCACCTTGCCTTCTTTTGGTCATAACTTGAGTTTCACAAATGATATGGAGACCATCTAGTACTTATTGGAAAAGGGAGAAAAAGATATTCAACTTTCATGTTGAGGAAAATTCATTTGAAGCTTCTTTGATGATGAAAACTCAAGTTGAATGTAATGTAAGAACTTGCCCAAAAAGGAAACTTTCAAATTATAGGTCATTTCCATATTTAGTAACTTTTGTACCAACCCTTGATTCTTGATAAATGGTATGAAACTTGACTCTTGAAGACGATATGAGGATGTGAGACCTTGAAACCCTTGAAGAGAACCTCAAAATTTCACAGTTGACTTCCCCTCTCACTGCTGACTTTTCCCCAATTCTCCTGATTCCCAATCCATTGGCCAATTGGACCTCTCATGAACCAAACTGATGGACAATCTTCCATTCCTAGATACTTAGGGACCCAAGGAATACCATGGAATCAAGTCTTGGCCAAAAAATCAGAAATAAACTGACTTTCTAGCAAACCCTAATCTTGGTACCCTCAGTCTAGGAGGAAATAACACAGTCTCCAAATCCAAATTCCTCTGAATGTGATGTGTTTCCTCTCCAAAAAAGATAAGATATGCCATTTTGTGATGATAAAAACCCAAGAAGCTTTCCCATTGGAGCAATAAACCCAAGAATCTCAAAACCCTAATTTCTGCACTGGTTAGGAGTGAGTGATCCACAATACAAGGACTCTTGCTTGACCTTTGATGAACATCTTCTCCTCTTGAGCTGCCTCAAGCACCTTGACCCCATGCTAAGAACTAATGATATGCACACATGATAATGCAAAAATGAGATGAAACATAAGCCAGTTAATACTAAAGTAAGGAGGGCAAATTTTGGGGTGCTACAGCTGCCCCTATTCAATCAACTTGGTCCTGAAGGTATGATAGCGACGGCTCTTAGACATTCCAGGATACACGGTGATTGAATACCAAAAGAGCCCCGGAAATTTGCTAATGGTGAGAATAACGAAATGGAGCGTGCTGAAAATAAGGAATATGACCTCAACCATACCCACAAAAATAAGACGAATACGACCTCAATCGTGCCCGCAAAGGAAGACTGACCTCAATCACTCTACCCACAAAGAAAACATGAATACGACCTCAATCACACCCACAAAACGAATACAACCTCAATTGCACCCGCAAAGGAAGACTGACCTCAATCACTCTACCCACAAAGAAAACATGAATACGACCTCAATCGCACCCACAAAACGAATACAACCTCAATTGCACCCGCAAAGGAAGACTGACCTCAATCACTCTACCCACAAAGAAAACATGAATACGACCTCAATCGCACCCACAAAACGAATACAACCTCAATTGCACCCGCAAAGGAAGACTGACCTCAATCACTCTACCCACAAAGAAAACATGAATACGACCTCAATCGTACCCACAAAACGAATACAACCTCAATTGCACCCACAAAATGAATACAACCTCAATTGTACCCGCAAAGGATGACCAACATAAAGTGGACTTTGTCGGGGATAACGTGAAACAAAACTTCTGGTTTAAACCACCCCTACTGAGAAAGGGCAACTGGCAAACAAAATATGTCAAGCGAGAACCGAATACCAGGCGAGAACTGGGTTTCACAAAAGAGAAAGGCCAAACAAAGGAAAACTTCTAACGGACTCACGATCCACAAATAAGATAACTCCGCGAGGGAAAGGAGAAGTCTAAATAAAAGACTCTGCCGGGGAGCACAAGTATGAGGAACGCATCCCTCCAAAATCTCCTGAGTTATGCCATCTCCGTTGGGAAAGAGAACTGGCAAGGAAAGCATCAAACTTGGCTTATGCTTCGAATGCGAATGTTTGAATTTTGCCGTAATGCTCCACGCGAAGTGGAAATGCCACGCTTTTGAGGATGCAATGCAAATGCTTATGATATACAAAAGGGGTCCCTCAAGCAAAATAAATGCTGGAGAGAAAAGACCAATTCAGCTGGGGATGACAAAAATAAATTGTCCTCTGAATCCAAGAACTCTGTTGAGAAGGATCACGCTGACCGACCCTTTGAATCAACAACTTCTACTGGGGGTGAAATCCCAACAGAACATCCACACTACTGGGGATTACACCTGTCCTTTACTGAAGGTCACATCCAAAACCTGAGATTTCTCCTCTGCCGGGGGAGTTGAGAATGAATGCCAATAACGGAATCGGCGATCTGTTACTGAAAATTGCTAATAACCAATTGGGCTCAGAACCTGCTGGGGGATGCCAGCCCATAATACCATCCTGCTTGGGGAAAACAGTCCATAAGACCATCTTGCTTGGGGGTACTGTTGATCCTAGCATGCTGATGGGGAGAATGACTTTACTCCCACCTTGCTGGGGATTAGAATATGACATCTTTGGTGAAAGCACACTTCCTGACTGATGGGGAAGGTGAACACCCTGATTCTATGGGGAAATAACGTCTTGATCCGGAGAAAATACTTCCCAAGTCTCCTGCTGGGGAAGGTCTGCTCTGCTGAGGAAAGGTGCAATCTCAATGCTGGGGAGAGCAACCCTACTGGGGAAGTGCAATGTTGTGGCCTTGCAAGTTAAATAACAACAAAAAGAATATGCCACAACATGACTATCACCAACAATGCCTAAGCAATTTCTACTGCTTTTTGTTATGCTCCGCAAAGCTCGAAGTTTTATATGCAATGTTTATCAAAAATATCGGACGTCTTTCCAAACAAAACAGTAAAAGTAAAACAAACAACGGAAAGCTCTCTGAGTGAAATGGATATTTTATTGAAAAAAGTGGCCTGTAAATAGGCATTTACAATAGGAAGCAATTCCTAAAAAGAGGTAATTGCGCAAAAGCAAAAAGAAAATACACATGTCGGCAATGTGGGAACAGATATCCACCATGATTCGACTCAGCTATGACCCATATGTCTTGCTTATCCACAACTATCTTGACCTTTGAATAGACTAACTGTATTGATTCCTTTCTTTCAGAATTTTTAGGTATTGAAAGTGTTCACAGATCGAACGTAGACCGTAGCATTTCGCTTATAAATCCCTAACTTTTACCTGGATCGCCCTTTTCGGGTTTACAATCCATCGAGATACCCATTTTTGACAAAGTCGCCTTTTCAGGTTTTCAACTTTGCGGGTTTACACGTTTCTTTTTTACATTTTATCCCTAATTTTTGCCCGAACCTTTTCCTTTTTATGGTTCGCCGGGATGCCCCTTTTTTGCCTGGACTTTCTTTTTATGTCCAGCGGGTCTCTTTTATGCGAAGTATTTTTTGACTACGTCTGCGTTCACAGGGGACGTGAAATCTTCGCCATCCATAATTGAAAGTAATAAGGCTCCACCAGAGAAAACCTTTCTTACTACATATGGCCCTTCGTAGTTTGGAGTCCATTTGCCCCTGTGATTTGTCTGAGGAGGAAGGATCCTTTTCAACACCAATTCACCTGTCTGAAAACTTTGAGGAGGCACTTTCTGGTCAAAGGCGTGCTTCATCCTACTCTGATACAACCGACCATGTGGGATGGCTGCTAATCTCTTTTCTTCAATAAGGTTCAACTGATCCAACCTGAAACGCACCCACTCAGCTTCATCAAGCTTCACATCCGCCAGAACTCTCAAAGACAGAATCTCGACCTCTAAGGGTAAAACTGCTTCCATACCATATGCCAATGAGAAAGGGGTTGCCCCAGTTGACATACGCACCGAAGTACGGTAACCATGTAGGGCATAAGGTAGCATTTCATGCCAGTTTTTATACGTTACAACCTTCTTCTGCACAATCTTCTTGATATTCTTATTCGCCGCCTCAACATCACCATTCATCTTTGGACGATATGGAGAAGAATTGTGATGCTCGATCTTGAAACTCTGACATAGTTCCTTTATCATCTTATTGTTTAAATTCGAGCCATTATCAGTAATGATTCTCTCCGGGACCCCATAACGACAGATGATATCCTTCTTTATAAACCGGGCTACCACTTGCTTGGTGACGTTGGCGTACGAGGCAGCTTCCACCCACTTTGTGAAATAGTCAATGGCAACCAAAATGAAACGATGCCCATTAGAAGCAGTGGGCTCAATCTTTCCAATCATATCTATGCCCCACATTGCAAAAGGCCAAGGAGATGATAACACGTTTAGAGGCGTAGGCGGTACATGCATCTTATCTGCATAAATCTGGCATTTATGGCACTTTCGGGCGTACTTGAAATAATCAGACTCTATAGTCATCCAATAATATCCTGCCCTCAACAAATTTCTGGCCATGGTGTGTCCACTGGAATGAGTACCGAAAGAACCCTCGTGAACTTCCTCCATCAACAAACCTGCCTCGTGTTCATCAACACAACGTAGCAAGACCATATCGAAGTTCCTCTTATATAACACATCATCCTTGTTCAGAAAGAAGTTTCCTGCCAACCTTCTTAGAGTCTTCTTATCCTTGGTGGAGGCACCTTGTGGATACTCCTGTCTCTTCAGAAAGACCTTAATATCATGATACCACGGTTTTCCATCTGACACATCTTCAATTGTAAACACAAAAGCTGGTCTATCCAGGCGCATGATTCTAATCGAAGGAGTTTCATTCCAATGGTTCACCTTATACATGGATGCCAATGTCGCTAACGCATCATCCATCTGATTCTCAGCTCGGGGCACATGATGAAAATCCACCCTGTCAAAGAAAGGTAACAACCTTCTGGCATAGTTGTTATAAGGCACCAAATTCGCCTGACGAGTCTCCCATTCTCCTGTAATCTGATTAACTACCAACGCAGAATCACCATAGACATCGAGATTCTTAATTCTCAAATCAATTGCTTCTTCTAACCCCATGATGCATGCTTTATACTCCGCCTCGTTGTTGGTACACACGAACGCTAACCGGGCAGTGAAAGGTATATGAGAACCCTTTGGAGTTGTAATGATTGCCCCAATTCCATTACCATATGAGTTGATAGCCCCATCAAAAATCATCTTCCACTGAGACCCAATCTCAGGTCCTTCGTCAGGCAGAGGCTCTTCACAATCTTTCATTTTCACAAACATAACATGCTCGTATGGAAACTCAAACTTCATTGGCTGATAATCCTCGACCGGCTGTTCAGTAAGATATTCTGACAGAACACTTCCCTTAATGGCCTTCTGGGAAACATACTAAATATCGTATTCTGTCAAAACCATCTGCCAACGGGCTATCCTTCCAGAAAGTGCTTGCTTCTCAAACACGTACTTAATCGGATCCATCTTCGAAATCAACAAGGTGGTGTGGTTTAACATATACTGCCTCAAGCGTTTGGCTGCCTAAGCGAGCGCACAACATGTCTTTTCCAACATAGATTATCTTGATTCGCAATCAGTGAACTTCTTACTCAGGTAGTAAATGGCGTGCTCTTTCCTACCTGTTTCGTCGTGTTGACCGAGCACACAACCCATTGAGTTCTCAAGAACCGTGAGGTACATAATCAACGGTCTCCCAGACACCGGTGGCATAAGGACTGGAGGTTCCTGCAAATACGTCTTTATCCTTTCAAACGCCTCTCGACAATTTTCATTCCACCTGACCTCTTGATCCTTTCTTAGCAACTTAAAAATTGGTTCACACGTGGCTGTCAGATGAGAGATGAACCTAGCAATGTAATTCAACCTTCCCAAGAACCCACGAACCTCTTTCTCTGTCCTTGGCGCAGCCATCTCTTGTATGGCTCTTATTTTTGCAGGATCAACCTCGATACCTCTTTCACTAACAATGAATCCCAACAATTTACCAGACCTCACGGCGAAAGTGCACTTGTTCGGATTCAACCTTAGTCTGAACTTCCTCAACCTTTCAAACAACTTCTGGAGGTTTACCAAGTGTTCTTCCTCTGTCTGTGACTTCGCAATCATGTCATCAACATAAACTTCAATCTCCTTGTGAATCATATCATGAAAGGGAGTCACCATTGCCCGCTGATAGGTTGCCCCAGCATTCTTCAATCCAAAGGGCAATACCTTGTAGCAAAATGTTCCCCACGGTGTTATGAACGTTGTTTTCTCCATGTCCTTTGGGGCCATTTTGATTTGGTTATACCCAGAGAAGCCATCCATGAAGGAAAACACAGAATATTGAGCAGTATTGTCTACTAACATGTCAATGTGGGGGAGCGGGAAATCATCCTTCGGGCTCGCCCTATTCAAATCTCGGTAATCAACACACATCCTGACCTTCCCATCCTTCTTAGGTACAGGTACAATATTAGCAACCCACGGAGGATAATTTATCACAGCAAGAAATCCGGCGTCCAACTGTTTTTGAACCTCTTCCTTGATCTTGACAGCCATATCTGGTTTTGTCCTTCTCAGTTTCTGCTTGACTGGAGTACAACCCTCTTTAAGAGGCAATTGGTGTGAAACAATGTCAGTGTCAAGCCCTGGCATGTCTTGGTAAGACCAGGCGAAGATATCCACATACTCTCGAAGCAACTCAACCAATATTCCTTTAACATTGTCTTCCAAGGCAGTCCCAATCCTTACTTCTCGTTTAACATCCTCGATTCCCAGATTAATAGTCTCAACTTCCTCCTGATAAGGTAGAATAACCCTTTCCTCTTGTTTTAGTAGCCTGGCCAATTCTTCTGGTAAGTCACAGTCTTCGTCAGTCTCTTCTTCAGCCTGATAGATGGGATTATCGAAGTCATATCGAGCCATAGCTAAGTCATGATGGGTGGAATCTGAACAAAGGAACCTGCATGATGGATGTTTTATGTTTATTATGGGTGCAACAAACAGGAAAACACATTGCCATTTTGATGTGGGTTAATGCAACAAGTAAAAAATAAAAAAATAGGGATCAAAATATTTGAATGAAAAACGTCCTTTATTGATGATAAAAGTAGCAAATAAAACATCCAATCCCTACAAATAAATATCACTACGTCTTGGGCGGAACGTAGGACTTAACATAACAAAAGTAAATTACTCCGGGAGCGTCACTTGGATGACTTTCTCGGAAGACCAGTTGCCTAAGCTCTAACCAGGGGTGCAGGGACGGATCCATTCATCCATGTCACAGTCACTATCTCCTTCATCCTCAATAGCATTAACCTGATTAAAGAAAACCCCAGCACTTGTGAACCGGATTGGACCAGCATACTTGGGAGGCTCTTGAGCTCGTCGGGGTGGCTTGTACCCTAGTCCATGGGTATCCTGCTTTCTTTGAACATCAATGACATTGCCCCACTTCTGAGAACCACCAGCTTCAACTATAGCACGCGCCTCTTTGAAAGAGGACATTGGAACCTCTGGTTGTCTGACAACTTTGGGTTGGGCAACCACCTCAGGATGACTGACTGCCTTTGGGGGTTCCTCGGGAATTTTCACAGCTTCAAAGGCTTGGCACAAAGTTTCCTGTATTTCACCATCTACCTCTACATACTTGAAGGTCGATAGGTGACTCACCATGATCTCCTCCTCACCACAAACAGTCATAACATGGCCATCCACCATATACTTCAACTTCTGGTGCAGCGTAGATGTTACTGCCCCAGCACCATGGATCCAAGGGCGACCCAACAAATAACTATAGGCAGGCTGAATATCCATTATGTAAAAGGTGGTGTTGAAAATCTCAGGACCCACCTTGATTGGCAGAACTAACTCTCCAAAAACCGACCTCTTGGAGCCATCAAAAGCACGTACCACCAAGTCACTTGGTGTACAAATCAACCCATGAGTATCCAATTTCATCAAAGCCTTCTTCGGTAACACATTCAAAGATGACCCAGTATCAACTAACACACGCGACATTAAGGAACCACGGCATTCCAATGAAATATGCAGAGCATTGTTGTGATTCCTCCCAGCCGGAGTCAGATCTAAATTGGTGAAACCCAAACCATTACCAGCATTCACATGAGCCACAACCCCTTCTAACTGATTGACAGATATTTCCTGCGGTACATAAGCCATGTTGAGAACCTTCAGTAATGCATTTCGGTGTGCCTCAGAGCACAACAGTAAAGATAGAATGGAAATCTTTGATGGAGTTTGGTGAAGTTGATCAACAATCTTGTAATCACTTTTCCTGATCAACCTCATAAACTCTTCTACGTCTTCTGAGAAAGTATCCCCAATCTGCTTCGTCATTGAATTATTTGCTTCCTGCCTCTGTACAGACTCATCCATCATCTGTTTACCTTTGTCTTGTTTTGAACTGCCAACTTGATCCTCGGACGGAATAAAGACTCTACCACTCCTAGTGATAGCCCCTGCTTCAACAAGATTTTTAACCCTTGTATTCACAGCTGGTGTCTCTACCAAATCCTGTTTCTTACCATCAACAAACACCTCGGCCCCATAGTTCCATGGGATGGCCTTGGTACTCTCATACGGGGCTGCTCCAGGAACAATGATAATGACCGACGCTGGTCTCGCCGGCGCTGATATAGTTATTGTCTTGAACGGGATTGTTATTGTGGCAACATCAATCTCTCTGTCAGTAACATTACTCTGCCTACAACCCCTGTCAAACTGTAATATCCCTTCACTGATCATTCTCTGAATACCTGCTTTCAATAAATCACAACCGCCTGGCTGCGACACACATCCTACACAACCTTCATCACATCCGGGAAACACCCCTCCCTTCAACAGTCTTTCCTTCACCACACCCAAGGGAGTTTGGACTTCGTTCACATCTGAAATCAAACTCAAGCCTTCACAGTCTTTAATAATAGCATTGATCCCTGGCCCACCGTGATTCGGCATCGGGTTCTGATTCACATTTGGAACATCATTGGAGAAATTGATGGCTTTGGAATCCACCAAATCTTGAACCTGATGCTTAAAAGCTTTACAGTTCTCAATATGATGTCCGGGTGCCCCAGAATGAAACTCACGGTGGGCGTTGGCGTTATAGCCGGGAGGTGGATTACCAATAGGTAGAGCCAATGTTCTCTTCTGAATTAACTGTAGCTTTAACAAGTGTTGAAATAACTGAGAGTAGGGAAGAGGTGGAGTGTCAAAATGCTTATCCCGCCTAGTCAGAGGCTGCGATCGGCGAAGAGCCTGATTTTGTTGTTGAGCCACTGCTGGTTGCTGAGGTGCTGCTGGGATGGTTACAGAAGCCACCTGCTGATTGAAGTTTTGAAGAGGTCCTTCTCTACCACGATATGATGACACAGAGTTTGTATCTCCCTCCCTCTTCTTATAACCACTGGCATAAGGCTTCTTACTTCCTCCAGATGAGGACCCATCACCGCCTGATATTTTTCCCGCCTTAATTCCGCTTTCCACCATCTCTCATACTAAGATCAAATCAGCAAACTTTCCAGTCATACACGGTACCAACTTTTCATAGTAATGACCCTGCAAGGTGGCCATAAACATAGTTATCATTTCAAGTTCCAACATGGGAGGTTGAACCCTCGCTGCCAGTTCACGTCACCTCTGGGCGTACTCCTTGAAAATCTCATTGTTCTTCTATGATAAGTTCTGCAGCTGTGTTCTGTTAGGAGCCATGTCAGTGTTATATTGATAGTGTCTAATAAATGCCCATGCCAGATCTCTCCAACTACGCACATCTTTCCTTTCTAGTTGCATATACCACTCCAGGGATGCCCCAGATAGGCTATCCTGAAAGTAATGCATCATCAGCTTCTCATTCTTCGCATGCGCAGCCATTTTACTCGCGTATGCCCTGACGTGCGTCCTTGGGCAAGACATACCATTATACTTCTCAAAAGTGGGAGCCTGAAATTTGTGCAGGATAACAATGCCTGGAACCAGCCCCAAATCCTCTAGATCCATACCCACAGAATCTTGATTCACAACACCCCTTAGTTGTTCCTCAATCAGCCTGAATCTCTGATCATTGTCAATCTGGGGACCAGCATCCCCCCTGGTACAAAAAATGCATCCTCTTGAACATCATCATACTGACGGCCCTGCATAGAACAGACATCAATACCTCCTTCCCCCAACATTTTTAGCCCCTCCCGGAGGGATCACAACTCCAGAAGCAGGAATACCTCCGCCTGGAGGACCATCCTGACCATTATTACCATTGACACCAGTATGAATTCCCCTATTAAGGACACCCTCTTCATCAATTCTCGCAATCAGTGGCTGAACAAGAGTCCTTAACTGTTCTTGGCCTTGAACAACCCCTTGCATTAAATCCATGAATTGGTTCATGCGAGTCTGCATCTCAGTCATCTCATTCTGTAGCTGATCCATGAGTCTCTTCTGATTTTGTCTGGTAGAACACCGGTGAATGTGCTGATCTGCAATCCTGTACTGCAGAGGAGAACAAAGTAAGAACACCAGAGAAAAACACCTGTCATGCAAAATGATTATGCAAAATGATTATGACAGGGCGATCCACCCCTTGATTCCAGTTTAACAACAAGATAGAATGGAACTTCTGCTCATGTATTAAGAAAACCAGAGGAAAACCAAATGTCAACAATCACAAATCCAAGATAACAAGTCTGAACACAATAATCATAGATCCCAACCAACAAGCCTGGCAGTGGTCCAAATAATGAAAGAAAATAGAAAAATACGGCATGTCATCAAAGTCCACAAGTGTCAATCCCCCCATCCATTATGCTTTTTGCTCCAGTCTTGAATTTCCTTGAACAGCTTTTTGGTGTCGGGATGCTTCGGTCTCTGAATTAGCTCTTGAATGAGAACGTCTCTCCTATGCATGATCCCTTCCAAGTATCGGCAATGCAACTCCCAAGCGTCTTCTCCAGAAACACCATCCATGCTAGGACCCTCATTTCTAGGTCTCTTCACTTCAGCTTGGATCTTCAGTTCCTCTATGGAGGCTATGGCTTCATTGAGTCAACCCTCGACTGCTTGTCTCTGGAATACCCCTGATAGGATCTCTGCATCTTTTTTCTTAAGCTTCAACTTCAATTGATCAATCTGGGCTAGATAATCGTCTTCCTTTCACTTAGTTTCAGCCATTGCAGTTTCTCGGTGAGCATTGAACCTGTGAATTTTTAACAAAGCCTTATCCAATTCCTCCTTCTTAGACTCGAGAACCTTACTGATACCGTCTAGAGCTTGCTTCATCCTTTATCTGGATGCGACCTTGTCAGCTAGCTCCTTTTCTGCCTTAGTGAGAAGCTCTGTCTTCAACTTGGCGATATGAACAGCTTCACCCCGCTCATGTTTCAACTGATAAATCTCTCTTAGTAGTTCACTGTTTTCTTCTCGCAGCTTTTCCTTTTCAGCTCACAACTTGTTAAACTTCTCTATCTCAACTGTGGTAGGAGGCTCAATCAGCAGGGGGTAAGATGGTGGTTCTTTGGAGAATGGCAAAAGCTCCTCCTCTACCCTTTTTTGAATCCAATCTTCATACGCAGGAAATGTTCTGTTGTTGCTCTTCCCAAAGGAAATCTTCCCCTTCTTATGACGATCTCCCCAAGTATTTGCAGCTTCTTTTAACAGTTCTGGATTGGTTTCCCCACTCGAATATAAAGATTCTTGGACCTCCTCGTCTCTTGGTGGCTCTTTCAAGGCATACCTGAATTTCCTAATAGAAAGAATATGGTTGTAGTTAATTCCCTCTTTCCTTCCTATTAGAGGCACATTTGGGAGACCTCCACAACTAATCATGATATCTTGGCCCAACAAGTCACGGTTAACCCAAATTAGATTATTTGCTCTCAAGCCCATCAATCTTTTGGACCACTCCAAAGTTCCTTGAGTATCTACAAATGCCCCAGATTCGGGAAGACGATCAGCAAACCATTTGTAGAAGATTGACGCACAAAAATAAAGGGGCCCTCCCCTCCTCTTCTCATTCTTATAATGCACTGAATAATACAGATCTCCAAGCAAAGTAGGTATCGGATTCTTCATGGTAAATATCCGGACAACGTGCATGTCCACAAAATCCTTCATGTTAGGAAATAACACCGTTCCATAGACACACATAGCCAAGATGGCGTTGAAAACTGTCCAACATCTAGCCTTAGCATACACAGCAGCCTGTTCTATAAAAAATTTCACATGAAAGCCTTTACAACCTCCCTTACTGACAATATCATTTTTCAACAAAGATGGATCCAAATGCAAAGCCTCGGAAACCTTTTCCAAATCAGGAAGTTCTTCAGAAGGATAGGAAGGAGCTTCTTCTTCCAATGTCGGAGCCAAAAGATAATCAGTGAATAGAAAACAATGCAGGTGAGGGTCATAGAGTTGCACCAAAGTGTGCAAAGCCCTATTATCGTATTCAGTGATGTTGCGAGCAAAATCCAGAATTCTTCCATACTCTCCTCTAAAGTCTGCCAATACCCCATGTTCTGCCATAGACACAATGTTGTGAACAATATCCAGAAAAAGTTACGGGAACTTGTACACTATGATGCTCTTTCTCTTCCCAGTACTCATCCTTAATAGTCTTCAAAAATCGGAATCAAAGTTAGGATGCAACCCTGCAAATGAACAAACATGTTAGGATGCAGAATGATGATGCAAATGCACACATGGGATCAAGGATGCCACACAGACTGAACAACTGCTGCACTGAACCACTGTATAATATCAAAGGTCTGCCCAAATACCCAGAATACCAAAATAACCATAGTACCACACTGATAAACCTGCTGATCAGAAAACCGGGTATGTTGAAGGTCAAGGTTACCTGCAAACCTATAAACACCCTGCCCTCTCACATGTGGGTACTAGAAAGCCGAGGATCCTCAATATCACGGGCTCTCGGGTCGAGAAATAATTATACGTTCACCATTTTTGGTTTGGCATCATCACCAATCGAGGAGGCCTCAACTGATTCCCCTCAAAAAGAAAACATCCTATGGCAAGTCCTCAGCTTCGGCACTGAGGTCGAGAAGCAATAGTACATTCATCCCTCGGTGTACAGTACTATCGCCAATCAAGGAGTGCTTCCACTGATTCTTTCCCAAAAGGAAACTCTATAGCAAGTTCCCAGCATTGGGTCCTCGGATCGACATGTGTAATGGGTTTGCCATTTCTGGTCTACCATTATCACGTCTCGGGAGGAGTGTTGTTACTGAGTCCTCGGGAAAGGCCACCAGAGTCGACAATTTTCCAAGTTACATTCAATCATCTGCACTAATGCGCAGGATAGAACATTACCAAAGAAAACCTCGTCTGGATGTGGAGTTTTCGTGTATACTATGTCTGGCCAAATGCCACACGAGTCACACTACTTGCCATGCTAATCCTACGTGTACGCTCAAGCCTAGGTATTGGGCTTATCTCTCAGAACTCCCAACCCTCCAAATAGAAAAACAGTGCAGCAGCTAATAATAATATGCAATGCAGAAAATGCGGTAGAAATAAAATACAACGAATAAAGCAAAACAAAAAACAAAAACATACAAAGAGAACAAAGACAAACAAGCGCTAGGATTGACTCGCTTAGGGATGAACCAACATAGGTCGACCATCATCCCCAGCAGAGTCGCCAGCTGTCGCTCCTAGGATTTTCATCCAGGTACAAACGCGAGAGTGGCGTGAAACACAGAGTCGTCAGCCGTGTAAATTTATCCCAAGAGAGGGAAAGGGAACACCGCACAAACCTGAGGAAGAGGGAAAGGAATGGTCGTCATGACCATAGCCTGGGTTCGGGAGTCGGTTACGCGAGGGGAAGGTGCTAGCACCCCACGCGTCCATCGTACTCGATGGGATCCACGCTTGTTGTCTATTCTAAGGGTGAGTTATCCTAACATCTAGGGCTGCACTAAAACGGGGGAAGGGAAAAACTAAGACAGACTCGGTAGGACGTCGACGTCCTAGGCCTACGTACCCCCTTTGTGCAATGGAGAATTCAGAGTCAACGTAGTTCGGACCAAGTTCTTTTTGTGTTTTTTATGAGCGACGTTAAGTTCGCGTCCGGCAGTTAGGGTCAATGCTTGTTTGTGTCTCAGATGGAAAGTAACGTGCCCTTTTTGAAAATAGCCTTTAGTTTGATAACCCCGCAGGATAAAAAGGTTTGAAGTTCGTTTGTATTTTTTAGGACAGAAGTGACTTGAGTTAGTTCATAACTCAACTTGAACCAAAGTCTATAACACGGGAGCGAATGCGTTGCATGGTCGCCCCCAATGGTACGTATGCTTAACACTCTAGAAGAGAGAAGGGGGACCCCTCAATCTTCATTTCCTATGTTTAAGGCTCGTGTGCAAGGCAAGTTGACCTTATTAAATATTTTAGAGATGCTATGAGATGAGGAGAGGGACTCAAAAGAAAAGAAAAAGACTACGGGGAAAAATCTATCCTAATGTTATCATGCAAAGATGGCCCTAAGGGGAGGTTTGAAAACAACCTAAACCTAAAGAAAAGAAAAGATGAGAGAGAGAAAGAATGAGAGTGGACATGGATACTTATCCACACCCTCAAATAACTTACCTCAGCCCCTGCATAAAAGGTTAGTACACAACAGACATGAGTAACGATAAAACAAATGAAACCCAAGCAATGACATATAATGGTGATCAAGTGACCTATGACAATTCAAACATGGTTTAAGAACTCAAAGAAGCAATCTCAAACAATGGCATAAGTGCCTTTTCAAACAAGTAATCAGACACGGTCAAAGATGTGCATACAAGAAGTTCCCAAACAAAAAAGCAATCACATAATTAGCAAAACATCTTCTAAAATCACCAAATTAATTATTAGCATAGCTTAACCAGAAACAAACAACATGTCTAAAAATCATGCCAAAATTCACAAGATAGGTCATCCAAACAATTATGCAATGTTCAAACAAAAAACATGACTCAATGTGCAAAAGAAAAGGACTAAAATGAAATATAAAATGATTTTAAAAATGAGAGAAAAATATTTTAATGTAATTCACTGTGTTCATGAATGAATGCAAAAAGAATGAGTTCAAAAGGTTTTATGGATGGTGAGAAATAAAATAAACAATGCAATGTATGCAAAATGAGGCAAATTCAAAAAGAAATTATTAAAATAATTAATTTAGATGATAAAAATAAAATAAAAATAAAAAATAAAATTTGGGAAAATTTTATAAATCTATAAATATGATTCATGAATTTTTTTTGTAATTTTTTAATGCGAAAAACTATTTTTAATGATTAAAAATGAAATGCAATAATAAAATAAAAATGAAAATAATGAAATAAGCACGGGGGTGTGTTCAGCAGCCCAAATACGTTGGGAAATGGTAATGGGCTTAGGTGGGGGTGCGAATAGAGGGCCCAAACATTTAAATCCATCAGAAAAAAAATAAAAAAGAACACGTGAACCCAGTCAACCCTAGGATGCACCATCAGCCATGAGATCTATCCAACGTCACAAAACCAGTCAACGCAAAGTCCAAGTAAACATGATGAAGGGCTGTGATTAAAGATGCACCATAATTAACATGTACACGCGCACACACGATTATCAGAAATTAAAAAAGAAAACACGTGCATAGCATACTCCCTCATTAATGCGCTGGCATTATCATGGCCCTCAGATCATGTCAATGCTCCAGATCACAACATCAAGTCAAAAGTCAAAGGAAACGAAAGGCTCAGATTTATGGAACATGGTAATTATCATGGACGAACGCACATGCAAACCAATTAAATAAAACAAAAAATTAAAACACATGGCAGCACGAGGGCCACACGATTAAGGCAATGGACGGTGGAGATTGTGTCCCTTACCTTGGAACCCTAATTCCACCGGAACCTTTACCAGTCGCCAGAGCTAGGGCTCCGGCCACCACTTCCGGCCACCTGCAACCAAAAGAAACCCTGAACGTGCAAAAGAACATACCTTCCTTACCAGAATTTCACCAGGATCTCAAATATCACATTAAAATTTGCAAACAATCAACACACAAAGAGATTCGCACGAAACAAGTTAGGGTTCAAAATTTTAAAACTCACGCAGCAACCAAACTACACGTCCAAATTCAAAACAAAATATACCAAAATGATCAATGAATGTCACACAACATTATGCATGTCAAAAATCTGAGTTTTAAGATCATGAAAAATACCACCAACCTGAGATCACGCCACTTATTCCCTTGCTATTAGCTTCAAGTGATTATTGCTTTGTGCTCTATGGATCCTCAGGACTCAGATGGTGAAAGAAGTTTTGGAAAAGCTCTTCTGGATTGTGAGATTTGAATGATTCAAGTTTTAGGGTTCAAACTTTTTTCTCCTCAAAATCACGTGTGTTCTGCTCTAACCAATGCATGAGTAATCTTAAATACCTAGGGTTAATCCACTGATGATCACTTGGGTCTTAATCACTCCTTGGTTAATGAGTTTTGGCCCATTTGAAAAATTTGCATAATGTGAAATACACCTCCCTCCATGCATGTATATCCAAACCTCTTATGATGGATCACTTATGTTTCAATTGCTAATCACACCTGTATGAAATTTGGGCCTTGAGATGTTTTGGTTCATGAGTTTTGAATGATCTTGCAATTTTGCATAATGAAAAATAAGTGATGAATAAACCATGGATCCACTTGATTCAAAGGCAAAAAATGACCCTTATGGATTGTTCTTTGATGTTAAAATGTGGCTTGAAACAAAGGAATCAATTATAGGTCACTATGTCCCAAAATGCAAAAGTTGTGAAAATGGAACCCTAAAAACCACCTTGCCTTCTTTTGGTCATAACTTGAGTTTCACAAATGATATGGAGACCATCTAGTACTTGTTGGAAAGGGGAGAAAAAGATATTCAACTTTCATGTTTGAGGAAAATTCATTTGAAGCTTCTTTGATGATGTAAAGTCAAGTTGAATGTAATGTAAGAACTTGCCCAAAAAGGAAACTTTCAAATTATAGGTCATTTCCATATTTAGTAACTTTTGTACCAACCCTTGATTCTTGATAAATGGTATGAAACTTGACTCTTGAAGACCATATGAGGATGTGAGACCTTTAAACCCTTGAAGAGAACCTCAAAATTTCACAGTTGACTTCCCCTCTCACTGCTGACTTTTCCCCAATTCTCCTGATTTCCAATTCATTGGCCAATTGGACCTCTCATGAACCAAACTGATGGATAATCTTCCATTCCTAGATACTTAGGGACCCAAGGAATACCATGGAATCAAGTCTTGCCCAAAAAATCATAAATAAACTGACTTTCTAGCAAACCCTAATCTTGGTACCCTCAGTCTAGGAGGAAATAACACAGTCTCCAAATCCAAATTCCTCTGAATGTGATGTGTATCCTCTCCAACAAAGATAAGATGTGCCATTTGGTGATGATAAAAACCCAAGAAGCTTGCCCATTGGAGAAATAAACCCAAGAATCTCAAAACCCTAATTTCTGCACTGGTTAGGAGTGAGTGATCCACAATATAAGGACTCTTGCTTGACCTTTGATGAACATCTTCTCCTCTTGAGCTGCCTCAAGCACCTTGACCCCATGCTAAGAACCAATGATATGCACACATGATAATGCAAAAATGAGATGAAACATAAGCCAGTTAATACTAAAGTAAGGAGGGAAAATTTTGGGGTGCTACACGCTTCATCCAAAATCCTCCTTTTTAACTCCGTGTTGTCCGGAATACAAATCCTTTGGTTAAATACAATAACTCCATCGGTATCCCGCACAAAACCCGGTTACAATAACATTTCTTGCAACTTCTCATCTAACCCTTGCTCTTGTTGGATTTCTTCCCTAAGAGTAGAATTGATATCCAAATTCCCCATAACCACACAATTAGGAGTCCAATTAAATTGAAGATTTAGATCTTGAAATTTCTCCAATAAAGTATACTCTAGCATCATCAAGTCAGCACTGTGCAACACTTTCCTACTTAAAGCGTCCGCCACTTTATTCGCTTTACCCGGATGGTATCTTAGTTCCAAGTCATAATCTTTCAAATATTCCATCCACCTCCGTTGACGCATGTTCAACTCCTTCTGATTAAAGAGGTACTGTAAGCTCTTGTGGTCACTAAACATCTCAAAACGCACACCATACAAATAGTGACACCACACCTTTAAGGTAAATACAACCGCAGCCAATTCTAAGTCATGTGTTGGATAATTCTCTTCATGTACTTTCAACTGTCTAGAAGCATAAGCCACTACATGTCCATCTTGCATTAACACCCCTCCTAATCCCATCTTAGACGCATCACAATATACCTCATACGACTTGCTAGGATCAGGAATAACCAAAATAGGAGCGGTCGTCAACCTTTCCTTCAAACACATAAAACTTTGCTCACAAGCCGAATCCCATTCATAAGAACAATCCTTCTGGGTAAGCCTCGTCATCGGTAAAGCCAGTTGGGAAAATCCTTTAATAAACCTTCTATAATAACCTGCTAGTCCCAAAAAGCTTCAAACTTCAGACACATTCTTCGGTCTCTCCCAATTTATCACTGCTTCAACTTTGGATGGATCAACCGCTGCTCCCCCTTGAGATATGACATGTCCCAGAAAATTCACCTCCGACATCCAAAATTCACACTTACTTAGCTTGGCAAAAAGTTGCCTCTCTTGTAAAATGGATAAAATGATTCTTAGGTGTTCTCCGTGCTCTTGAAGGTCACGAGAATAGATAAGAATATCATCAATGAAAATCACCACAAATTGGTCCAAGTAAGGTTGAAATATCCGATTCATGTAATCCATGAAAACTGCCGGAGCATTCGTCACACCGAAAGGCATCACCAAAAATTCATAATGACCATAACGGGTTCTAAAGGCAGTCTTTCGTACGTCTGAACTCTTCACCCGAATTTGATGATACCCCGACCGTAAATCAATCTTCGAGAACACACAGGCTCCTTTCAATTGATCTAACAAATCGTCTATCCTTGGCAATGGGTATTTGTTCTTGATGGTAACCTTATTCAATTGACGGTAATCAATACACAACCGCATTCCCCCATCCTTTTTCTTTACCAACAACACTCGAGCTCCCCAGGGCGAAACACTTGGTCGAACAAAATGCTTAGCCAACAACTCTTCCAATTGGTCCTTTAATTCTCTTAATTCGAGTGGTGCCATCCGATACGGAGAAACGGATATTGGAGCCGTTCCCGATATCAGGTCAATAGAGAATTCCACTTCCCATTCCGGAGGAAGAGAAGTGATATCCTCGGGGAAAACTTCAGGAAAGTCACAAACTACTGGAATACTCGAAACTTGAAGGTTACTACTCCCCTCCTTAGTAAGAATCATAAGAACAAACTTTTCCTCTTCAAACAAGAATTTAATCATTCCAACCATACATTCTAAAATAGTAGTTAACACATCCTTCGGAGTAGCTTCAGTAGATGGAATAATGATTAGTTTTTCTTCACACCCGATAAATACCGAATTAGCTAAAAGCCAATCCATTCCCAAAACAACATCCACTTTCTTAAGCGGCAGACAAATAAGATCAATCTGGAAGACTCTTTCATTCACCGACAAAACACAATTTTCACACATCAACGGTGTTTCAACAATTTCATCCATGGCAGTAGTAACCACCGTGGGTGGAGACAAAGGAAAAGCTTGCAACCCAAGTTGCTTCACGCATCGCGTGGACACAAACGAATGCGTTGTCCCACAATCAAATAAAACAAAACAAGGATTTCCATTCACAAAACACGTACCAGCAATCAAAGAGTTGTCACCCTTTGTTTTCCTTGCATCCAAGGTATACACTCGTCCGATAATATTTTCTTGTATCTGATTCCTCTTCTGAGGACAATCTCTCGATAAGTGACCCATCTTGTTACACTGATAACATCTTATTGCTTCCCAATTGCACCTCCCAAAATGATTCCTACCACAAGTACGGCATACTATAGGCACACTAGACTTAGAACTCTGAACTTGCTTCCCTTTAAAAGGTTGTTGTCTCAGTCTAAATTATTGATTCGATCGCCCACGATCACCTTGATTCACCCTACTTAGCTCTCCTTCTACTTGTACCTTCTTCAAACTATGCTCCACTACATAACACTGTCGTAACAATTCAGCATAGCTAGTAAATTCTCTCTGAGACACACTATGTGAAATTTCAGCCCTTAAACCAAATAGAAACTGATCAATCTTCCACCTTTCATTAGGAGCATACATGGCTTGTCTAGAATAAGCAGCCATAACCTCGAACTTTTCCGCATAAGAAGCCACCGTCAAGTTACCTTGCCTTAGCTGCTGAAATTCGAATTCTTTTTGAGACCTTAAGGAACTTGGAAAATACTTCTCCATAAAAGTTATCTTAAACTGTTCCCACACTTTTGGTACCTCTTGAATTGTCATTAGTGCTGAAGCATTTCCCACCATCTCATAGCAGGACCCTTTAACAAGTGAGAAGCGAAGACAACCTTATTTTCTTCACTACACTGAACGATCAAGAAAATCTGCTCCATACCGGATATCCATTCATGAGCCTTTACTGGATCTAACCCTCCCAGAAACTCTGGAGGGTTCATACGAATAAAATCCCTAAAGGTTCCCCCTGCAGCTTCAGGAACAACCACTGGAGGATGCACACCACCACCCATTTGTTGGACCATCTGTTGCACAAACTGATTCTGCTGCTGCTGCATCTGTTGCATGAATTGATACAAAGGGGCATTCCCTTCGTCCCCCGGTGGATTTGTCCCTGCTGGAGTAGTTCTTGGTCTACCACGGTTGTTTCTGCGTCGGTCGGCCATGTTCCTAAATGTCATACAGATAGGATTAAGTTGATCAGGCTCAATACCATAAATATAACACGTAAGACCAATGGCGGCACAACACATATGAAACGGAAGGAAACACTTATACTATTTCATGGCTAGGTCGAGGATACGACCTGCTCTGATACCAACTGTAAATCCCACATATACATACATACATCAAAGCATATATCATACATGAATAATACATTTGGTATTGAAATATATATGTACAAGTTCCTAGTTAACACATTGTATACATTAAGTGCCCTAAATACAAAGTTCTAAAGCCTACGGCATAACGTATACAAGATGTCCCAAAATGCACTAAGAACTAGATCAATACAATGATCTCAAAATAAAACGCCATAGCGGAAGCCATGCCATCTCAAAAGACCGCGATCCGTAAGGAAAAGTCAAACCACTTTGTCCTTACCCTTCGCCGAACCTGCAGTACCTGTGATGTAAACAACAACAGTGGGGTGAGATACATCCAATCTCAGTGAGTTCGCTATCTTATAGTCCTCTCGGCTTTACAAGGTTCTAATAAGCCTAACTCAAGTCAAGGGAAGGGAAGTGACTTTGAGTACACACACGATATAAATACATTCACACTCGTGAGCCTGTTAACTCACAATAGTACCAACGTAAGTTTTGAGCCTGTTACTCCAGAATATCACAAATCAATAACCGTACCAAGGTATCCGCTATTCCCATCCGCTTCTACGTCTAGAAGACGACCCGAGTCATGGATCCTTGTATTTACTTGGCATACGAATTGGATTCGGGATCATCGGCCCGTACACCGTGATCCGTCACTTCACACGGCCCGTACACCATCACAAGTCTCTTTACGCGTAGGCTCCAATCGTACTATACGCGGGAATCAAACCTGCCAAGTAATTGTGCATATGTTTCAGAGGAGGTGCTCGAGTCTCATGAAACTACACCGCAAGATCAATCGGTTATGATTACTAGACACACGCCTCGGCCTCTTTTGCACGAGCGTTGTCACCATGTCATTTACACACTTTAGATATCATTTACGGTAATGTTCCTCACTCTACCTATTCATATTTTAACATGCATACCTATTCCAACATGTTTTACAATAATAACATAGGCATGTAATCGTCAATCACATAATGGAACACCAAAACTCAACATACCACCATTTATATCAATTTACGGTTCCCTCCGATTCATTTAATCGGGCAATAAATAGATATTTCTCACTACCATCAGCTAGAATATGATCCTAGCTTCACAATGATATCAAGAATACGCAAAACGGATAACCGAGTCAAAAGTTATGCAAAAAACAAAATGGATGTTCTGCTATGTTCGCATTACGAATAAGCCAGCGAATGCTCACTACTTCATTCGCTGTGCGAAGCGTCCAGCGAACGCCTAGCCAACACTTGTTCGCTGCACCATTCGTAGTGCGAACTCTGGCGAACCAAGGTTGTAGCAAAAACAACGTAAGGTTCGCAGTGCGAACCACTGGCGAATGCTCGCCTTTGTATTCGCAGTGCGAGCTGCCAGCGAGTACACGATTTCCCCCTTCGCTGGGGGATTCCCAGTGCGAATCTGGGAAATGCAGAAAGTTCATCAGCGTAATAGCTGATCTCCCATGGTTCCAAAACCCCATCAAAACCTATCCAAACATCCCACAATCAAACATAAATGATTCTACACTCATATAACTCATACTACTCAGTTTATAACACATTTCAACCGTTAATTTTCAAGATTTGGCAATTAATCCAATTTCCTTACAATTCTAACCTAAGTCTTAGAATCCAAGGAAATCTAAAACAAAAGTATCTATCTAGAACCCACCTTGAATAGATGAAGATGGTGAAGATTTGAAGATGATTGGATGAAGATTTGATGATGTTCTTGATCTTGAGCTTTCCTCTTTTTCTCTTCCTTTCCTTCTCTTTTCTTTCTCTCCATTTCCTTCTATCTTTTTCTCCCTTTGCTTCTAAAGAGGAAAATGAGAGGAAAAGGAAATGATATAGTAAAACATCATCAAATATCAACACTACCAATTGTCCAAAAAGTCTCTAAAGTCCAAATATTTAAGGGTTAAATACACAAACCCCCCCTGCAATGTTAGCGAGTTCTCAATTTAGCGAGTCCAAATATTTAAATAACCCAGAGTCAGATAATATTAATTGGATTTACTCTAAATCTGACAGTTACCCTAATTATCTCTGCAGATAATTTATCAGAGTACACTGGGACTCAGTTGATCACAACTAGTATTGTCCGGAGTAAAATAATTTACGGGGTATTACAGATCTCATGCCTACGTATCATACATTCAAAAGAATGCAGAATCAGAGCTTCCGTAATTCGAGGAACTGAACGGAAAAAGAAAAGGGAAAGAAAGAAACAAAGAAATGAAAGAAGTGGTGTCAAAACCAAGGATGGAAGAAAAACTCTACTGGGGAAGATCTCGCAGCAAGAGCGTTTGCACAAAAGAATAGGAAAAGAGTAGTGTCAAAACCAAGAATGAAAGAAACTCCGTTGGGGATAGCAAAGAGAATTGGTGTCGAAACCAAGAAAGTAAGAGCAAAGGGAATAAGAAGGACTCCTCTGGGGATCCAAACAAAGGGATGGTGTCATTAACTGGTTGGCAGTGGTTAATCGAAGAAAGAGAGTAAGACTCTGGCGGGGAAAAAAAGTTGGTGTCAATAGATGGACTGTGATAAACCAAGAGAGAGAGTGCTGAACCGAGAGAAGGTGTTTGACTCTGAAGGGGCCTCGGTATGTTAACTGATAAACAGTGGTTAACCGAGGAAAGAAAGGACTGCAACTCTGTGGAGATAGAGAAGCATTGGTTTTAATAGAGAAAATTGTGATTAACCAAAGAACGGGTGTAGGATCGAGCGAAGGTCGTGACCCAAAGGATGGGTGTAGGACCGAGCAAAGGTCGTGACCCCAAAATAGTTCGGTAAACTGACTGAAAAAACAACACTCAATCGAAGAAAGGGTATTTGAACTAAAGAAAGGTTACTAACCCAAGGGTGCAAGTATTTGAACCAAGAGGAGGTTGCCAACTGCTGGGGATTCGGTGTTTACAGACGGACTGCGATTAACCGAAGGGAGCGAGTGATTAACCAAGAAAAGGTGATTAACTCGGAAGGGTTCAGTATTTTAACAGACGGGCTGTGGTTAACTGAAGAAACAGGTGATTAACCAAGAAGAGGTGATTAACCCAAGAGGTGCTCAGTGATTAACAGACGGACTGTGATTAACTGAAGGAGATAGCAAGCATTGGTGTTTTAACTGACAGGCAGTGGTTAACCAATCAAAGGGAGAGTAACCAAAGAAAAGGTTGCAAGACTGGGGAAGTGTCGGTTGTTTAACAGAAAGATTGTGTTTAACCGGAGAGAGGAATAGAAACTCTGCAGGGGAATCTAAATACAATGATGGATTTCAAGAGGAAAGGAGTGATGGAACAGAGAGAGATTGCTAGCGCAAGAATACTGATCTCAACCAAGAAGAATGGTGATTGATCAAAAGGAGAGATTGAAAAAGGTAGGAGTGATCAACGATCGAAAAGGATCGCAAAGAGCGAAGAGTGATCAAGGATCGACGCGACAGGAGAAGGGAAGCGCATCACCGCCTGGAGATAGAGACGACTAAGCCAAGCACAGGGTCATTCGTCCCCTACCGGAAATAGTTAGAATGAGAGTAGGAATTCTCCCTTCTCATTCCTTCCCTAATATACACAGGGTGTAATGCGGAAGTTGAACCGGACGACACAACCGCTCCAAGTTGTATAGTGCTCCTGCGTAGAGAAACGGACAGCATAACGGCTTTGATTTGTACAGTGCTCCGATGCAAGGCGCAACGCAAAACTCCAACTCCACGAGGGGATCGAGAAAAAAAGCTCTAAAGGAGGCCTAAAGAGAGGGAAAGGGAGGATCGATTAATCGAAACAAAGTTTCGATCAATTAATCAAGGGAGAAACATGCTAGTAACTTTCCAAAGAGAATGAAAAGTCATTAAAGCAAAAAGGAGTGAATTATTGATTAGACAAGATTAAGTTTATCCATGGAAAATAAACTTAATGCAAGCTGAAATGGAAAGTGCAAAATAGTGTCAAATGATCATCAAAGTGCCACACAAAATCATGTATTATGTGAACAAAGATAGTGCAAGAATTGCTATGTTCATACAATGCTAAGAACATGAAGCAATTGAATAATCGAAAATGCGCGTCAAAAGTTCATGAATATGCTTTAACCAGAAGTGAAATGACATTTAGAACATCCATAAAATCAAGCATGATATTCAATGGAAGTTAAAATGAGGAAAGCATGGCAAACACACTTGAAAATGCAAGAAAATGGCCATTTTGTTCAGTGTTAACCGGTTACTCACCATGCGTTAACCAGTTACTTGCTTGAAAATCAGCGTTTTTGGTGAAAATTGAACTGAGTAACCGGTTACTCACCATGTGTTAACCGGTTAACACTGATCAATTTTGAAAAAAAACAGAAAAAAACAGCTTTTCAAAAGCAACTTTCAACAGATAATCACTTATGCAAACTACCACATGCTTGGAATTGAGATTGCGCACGAAAATTGAACTTGAAAACAACAAATAAACAGAGATAGAATCAACTAATACAATTGAATCATGGATCAAACCAATGCAAAACCAAATCACACACAACAATTATCGACTACATCGCGAGCGATACGAAAATGTGCGAAGCGGTAAAATTAGTTAGATCTACCAACCTACAAGCCGGAGATTTGGCTTGGTGAATGTTGCAAAGGACTCTTGATGCAGAAAATCAAAGAAAACCAGAGGAATCTTCAACTTGTAGACGAACCGTATCGAAATCGAGCAAAATGCGATAAAACTCCAAAAGGCAAATTCGAACCGTTGAAAGTTGCAGCAACTACTCAAGATCAATCCAAAAGCTGAAATAACTCCAGAAATCCAAGTGTAATAGCAAGAATGATGAAGGTTGAGCTCAAGAAATAATCACTTTTGATGTAAAAGTGATTATCCTTCAAAGTAGAAATGAGCTTTGGTGAGGTTTTGGAAGAGAATTGAGATGAAGATGAAAATGTAATAGAGAAATTCAGAGAGAATGTGGGAGAATTGAGAGTGAAATGGAGCAAAATGGTTGAAGGTTCTTGAAAATGAATGAAGGTGAGTTTATATATAGATTTTAGGTTTGGAGTGTGAGATGGTTTGGAATTTGGTTTGGGATTAGCTTTGGGTTTGGAACTAGGCTAGGAGTTAGTTGGACTTGACTCACCGAGTCAAGGCGGTTAACTCGGTTAGTTAGAACCAACTCGGTACCAATCCCAATGTGAGTTTCAAAATCCAAAGGTTGACATGCTGGTGAATTAAGTAACATGGTGCACTTGAATTAAAGTGATGCATTGGAATAAATACACTTGGGTTGAAATGAATAGTGCTAAAATATCTAGAGAAGTCTAGAATGTTCCACACACTGCTAGAATCAAGTAGAACCAAAGACCAAAGAGAGTGCATGGATGCTGTCCCAAAACGCAGCAGAAATCACAAAATCTGTCTATGTTAACCAGTTAACAGAATTACAAAGAAATTGTGTTAACCGGTTACTCAGACCAAATTTAGCCCATTTTGCTTGAAAAATGATGTTGTGGTCCCGACTTCGATTTTCCACCTCTTGTCTTGATGAGTAAACATAGAAACCTTTATTTTGAGCCTGTTTTGATGAGGTGATGACCTTGTGAGGATATGATTAATCGGGCTTGCAAAACCTGAATATCCTGCAACAAGAAACACACGAAGAAAAGTACGAATGCGTATGCTAGCGATGGAATGCTTATGCTTATGCAAAAGGCAAAAGAGGGAGGTCAAATTTCGGGTTACGACAGCTGCCCCTATTTAATCCGCTTGGACCTGAATGTACGAATCACGCCAGCTTTTCGATGATTCGAGGTAGAAGGGGATTAAATAAAAGAGTAGCTTGAAAATTTGGCCGACGACGACAAAAGAAGAGCGGTGTAAGGTATAATAGGTAAGTGCAAGGTTTGCTAAAAATCTGCTGGGAGATAAGTCAGGCAAAAAAGAGAGGGAGTATGATCAATGCATATGCTATGTATGCGTTTCTACATGATGCTTGATATCATGCAATGTAAAGGCTCAAGACGAGGCACAGTGAGAAGTGATTAGGCAGAAACCGTAGCAAAACGACTTCAACATCCTCGGTTGGGGAGATAACCCGCAGGTAAGGATGATCTCTGCTGGAGATGATAATTCACAAAGGACGATGATCCTGCCGGGGAAAGAAACTGAGAACATCTCAGGCTTCTAGATCACCATGGCCGTCCCTGTTGGGGATGAAAGAACCAAGTTAATCCTTCCTACCGAGACTGGCTCTGCGTGGGGAAAAGAGATTCGTAAATCATGTTGACTCAGTTGAGGAGATCCCACTACTACTGGCGACAGATAGTTCCTGATCATTGGCGATGATACACAACCCTTGCTGGGGAAGAAAGAACAAAGCGTCTTTGCTGGGGAATATCTTGGCAACCTGCTGGGGAGAATGATGACTCTGCTAAGGAACTGCTGAGGAGACAACAACTTCTTCACTGAATCCAAACATTGTCGGCCAGGCGTTAGGCTTACCAGTGGATATTATCGCTCACCCTGCGGGAGTTACCAGTAACACATGCAATGCATATTGCTTTCTCAATTGATTTAGCTTTTTATTGTTCTCAACGTTTTTTAGTATTATGTGACCGCAAATAACTGTTTATTTTGCAAACAAAATATTGGAATGAAAACAAATTGAGATAACAAAGAATGCATTTTATTGAATGTGAAATTTTTGTACATAAGGTGTGTACAAGGATGCAAAATCCTTGATGAGGAAATTTGCAATAAAATTGAAAAACAAATGTAAACGGCAAAGGGAAATTATGCTCTGCATTGATTACAACATTGGCCACCATCCACTGTAAGTCTAGGTTCCAACGTCTTGCCCTAGTTGATGATGATTGGACTGCTCTGTTACCGTCTAAGGTCTAGCCATTAGGAAGAGAGGCTCAAGTGTTCACAGTCAATGCCTTTATCCCTAATTTTTGCCTGGACACATTTTCTCATTTTTTCTCGTCCACCGGGATGCCCATTTTTGCCTAAGTCGCCCTTTCGGGTTTTCAACTTAGCGGGCTATTATTGTTTTTATTTCATTGTCCCTAACTTTTGCATGGACATTTCTTTTTTTTTTTGGTCCATCGGGACGTCCATTTTTGCCTAGATTGTCCTTGCGGATGTGAATCTAGCGGACTCTTATCCATTTTTTTCAGGAATAATATTTTTTGACTGCATCGGAGTTCACAGGCGATGGCAACTCCTCCCCATCCATTGTGGTGAGGATCAGGGCTCCGCCTGAGAAGGCCTTCTTGACAACAAAGGGTCCTTCGTAATTGGGAGTCCACTTGCCTCGTGGATCCGAGTGAACAGGTGAATATTTCTTTAGCACGAGTTCGCCTTCGCAGAACGTTCGAGGGAGAACTTTCTTGTCAAAAACTCGCTTGAGGCGTCTCTGATACATTTGACCATGACAAACGGCTGGAAGGCGCTTCTCTTCGATGAGGTTTAGCTGGTCGTATCTGGATTAAACCCATTTGGCTTCATCAAGACCTGCTTCCATGATGACTCTGAGCGAAGGAATTTCGACTTCGATGGGTAGAACAACCTCCATACCATACACAAGTGAATACGGAGTTGCCCCAGTAGAAGTACGAACTGAAGTTCTATAGCCATGTAGTGCAAAGGGAAGCATTTCATGCCAATCCTTGTAAGTTTTGACCATTTTCTGGACAATCCTCTTGATGTTTTTGTTTGCTGCTTCAACGGCGCCATTCATCTTGGGCCGATATGGTGAAGAGTTGTGGTGCTCGATCTTAAATTCTTGACACAACTCCTTCATCATGTTGTTATTCAGGTTGCTTGCATTGTCCGTGATAATGCCGTTAGGATTGCCATAGCGACAGATTATCTCTTTCTTGATAAATCTGGCAACCACTTGTCGTGTAACGTTTGCATAGGAAGCAGCTTCAACCCACTTGGTGAAGTAGTCGATAGCAACTAGAATAAATCGATGACCGTTGGAAGTCTTCGGCTCGATCATTCCAATCATATTTATACCCCACATGGAAAATGGCCAAGGTGAAGTCAAAACATTCAATGGAGTTGGAGGCACATGGATCTTGTCTCCGTAGATTTGGTACTTGTGACATCTTTTGGCAAAGTTGTAACAATCTACCTCCATCGTTGTCCAATAATACCCAGCCCGAAGGATCTTCTTAGCCATAGCAGGACCTTTAGCATGTACACCCTCGCATCCCTCATATATGGACCTTATGATCGTGTTTGCTTCGTGTCTATCCACGCATTTGAGCAACACGGAATCATAATTCCTCTTATACAGTATACCACCACTTAAGAAAAAATTGGCGCAAAGCCGCCTAAGAGCTTTCTTGTCAGTGATAGTGATACCCTCGGGATATTCCTATTTTTCCAGATATCTTTTGATGTCGTAGAACCAAGGCTTGTCATCAGACTCATCCCTGATTGCTAAACAGTGTGCTGGTTCGTTCAAGTGATCAATGCGGATATGAGGAGCTTCATTCTTCCACTTGACCTTGAACATGGATGCTAGAGTGGCAAGAGCATCAGCTAGTTGATTTTCCTTTCTGGGAATATGATGAAAAGTGATCTCATCAAAGTAAGGAATCAACTTCGCTATGTGTTGTTGGTACGGAACCAGCTTGGAATCCCGAGTCACAAAGTTCCCTCTGACTTGACCGATGACCAAGGCAGAATCTCCATAGACCTCAAGAATCTTGATTCTCATGTCAATAGCCGCTTCCATGCCGTAGATACATGCTTCGTATTCAGCCATATTATTGGTGCATGCAAAGCATAATCTGGAAGTGAAGGGAAGGTGAAAACCCGTTGGAGAGATGAGGATAGCACCGATTCCACGACCCTTAGAATTTGAGGCACCGTCGAACACGAGCATCCATCGCGCCCCTGGTTCAGGTCCTATATCAGGATCTGGAGTCTCATAATCTCTGATAAACAGAACATCCTCATCGGGAAAGTCAAACTTCATCTGTTGATAACCCTCTATAGGTTGATGAGCAAGGTAGTCAGACAAGACGCTCCCTTTTATTGCTTTCTGGGTAACATGCTGGATATCGTACTCAGTTAACAGCATTTGCCACCGAGCAATCCTTCCAGAGACAGCAGGCTTTTCAAATATGTATTTTATTGGATCCATTTTGGATATCAACAAAGTAGTATGGCAAATCATGTATTGTCGCAGGCGTCGAGCAACCCAGACCAGAGCACAACAAGTTTTCTCCAAGAGTGAGTATCTGGTCTCACAATCAGTGAACTTCTTGCTCAGATAGTATATTGCATGTTCTTTTCTACCAGTGTTGTCATGTTGACCCAATATACATCCCATCGATTCATCGAGAACGGTGAGATACATGATTAAAGGCCTACCAGGAACCGGTGGTACTAAGATCGGTGGTTCTTGCAAGTATTGTTTTATTTTGTCTAATACTTCCTGACAATCATTATTCCATTCAACCGATTGATTTTTTCTTAGTAATTTGAACATTTATTCACAGGTAGCCGTCAAATGAGAAATGAAACTTGAAAAGTAATTGAGTCTGCCCAGAAAGCCACAGACTTCTTTTTCTGCTTTGGGAGGCGGCATGTTCTGAATTGCCCGAACCTTATCAGGATCAACTTCAATGCCCTTCTGACTCATAATAAAGCCCAACAGTTTACCAGATCGGACTCCGAAGGTGCACTTTGCAGGATTCAACCGCAGTCTAAACTTCAGGAGTCTGTCAAACAGTTTCTTCAGATGAACCAAGTGATCATCCTCAGTTCTGGACTTGGCAATCATATCGTCCACGTAAACCTCAATCTCTTTATGAATCATATCGTGAATGAGGGTTGTCATGGCACGCTGGTATGTTGCCCCTGCATTCTTTAGACCGAATGGCATGACTTTGTAGCAATATGTACCCTATGGTGTGATAAAAGTAGTCTTCTCCATATCATCTGGGGACATCTTGATCTGATTATATCCTGAAAAACCGTTCATGAAGGAAAAGACAGAGAACTGCGCAGTGTTGTCTACCAAGACATCAATGTGAGGCAAATGAAAATCATCCTTTGGGTTCGCCTTGTTGAGATCTCGATAATCCACACACATTCTGACTTTGCCGTCCTTCTTAGGAATCGGGACAATGTTGGCAATCCATTCAGGATATTCGGAAGCGACTAGGAACCCAGCGTCAAGCTGCTTCTTTACCTCTTCTCTGATTTTGAGTGCCATGTCGGGTCTAGTTCGTCTGAGCTTCTGCTTGACAGGAGGACATCCGGGCTTGAGTGGCAAGTGATGTTCAACGATGTTGGTATCCAGCCCAGGCATATCTTGATAGGACCAGGCGAAGATATCAACATACTCTTTCAATAACTTGACCAAATCAGAATGTACATGCTTTGCGAGGGATGCGTCAACCTTGACTTCTCTTCTGACCTCATCAGTACCAAGATTGACAACTTCCACTGGCTCTTTGTGTGGCTGAATCTCTCTACGCTCGTGCTTAAGGAGCCTTGCCAGTTCAGCCGGTAATTCACAATCTTCCTTACCATCTTCTTCGGCTTGGTTAATTGGAATTCCAGAATTACAATGGATGTTTGTCATGTTGTTATCAATGCTTTTATTATTTCTGCATGTTTATGAATATGTTTAGAATGAGCTATTAAAAAGTGAAACAGAAAAGAAACTTTTGCCATTTATTTTGTGAAAAAGTAAAAATAAAGAAAGAAAATAGAGCATGATTTTGAATGCAAAAAACTTTTATTTATTGATCACATAATATTGCAAAAGCGCGAGGCCCTTTACAAGCTATCCACTCGTCTCGGGCGAGGACGAGGGAATGAAAAAGCAAAATGCATTACATGTTATATGGGAAGACCACAGGAATCACAGTAGATGTCCAATTGTTGACCTTGAAACCCAGCGGACACTTGCGCACAAATCTTGAAGTTTGATTGCTAGGACCAGCATCATCAGCAGCTGCCACGATGTCACCTTGCTGGAAACCCGCGCCATGGAACCTGACAAAGTTGCATTGCTTCCGATCAGAGGAACCAGATTGACGACCAGGATGATAGCCCACTCCAAAAAGATTATGCTTCTCAACCACATCAATCACGTGCCCCCAGCCTGGCAAGGCACCTCTATCGATGGTCTCTTTAGCCCTCTTAACAGACGCTAAAGTCAATTGTGGTGATCTACTTTGACTAGTTGAAGCAGAGCTGACATCTTCAAACTCGAGACACTGCAACGGCACCTCAGATATTCCTTCTTCTGTCTCGACATATCAAAAAGATGATAACTCGCTCACAATCAAATCCTCTTCACCACAGACGATGACAAGCTGATCGTCAAACATGAATTTCAACTTCTGATGTAAAGTGGAGGTAACTGCCCCTGCAGCGTGGATCCATGGATGACCCAAAAGGAAACTATACGCTGGATTGATATCCATCACTTGGAAAGTAATGGTAAACAGATGTGGCCCAATGTTGATGGGTAAGTCGACTTCCCCAATGACCTGTCTTCGAGAACCGTCAAAGGCTCTGACAACTAAGGCACTTGGTCTCATCTCGATTCCTTCCACCGGTAATTAACTCAATGTGCCCTTAGGCATCACATTGAGAGAAGAACCAGTATCCACTAGAACACGAGATAACAGGATGTCTGTGCAGGTTATAGATATGTGCAGTGCTTTATTGTGGGCAGTTCCTTCAGGAGGTAATTCTGATTCATTGAAACCCAAATACCGACTTGCAGTTATATTGGCCACAACATCATCAAATTCGACGACGGATATATCTTGCATGACATGGGCACTGTTCAACACTTTCAACAAAGATGATTTGTGTGCAGGCGAGCTCATAAGTAAGGATAAAATTGAGATCCTCGAGGGAGTCTGACCCAGCTGATCCACAATCTTAAAGTCACTTTTCTTGATCAGCTTAAGGAACTCTTGATCATCAAGGGTCTCCTTGCTCTTTGAAACATTCTCAGACGGAATAATCGGTACTGGAACGGCAGTAGACGCCCCTTGTTGAACCACAGGGGTTGCAAATACAGGTGTCTCCTTGGGAGAAACAACAATTAGAATTTGCACGGGCTTTGTAGTGACCTTCAGAGCAAATACTCGCCCACTACGAGTCATGCCTCCACCAGTTGTAACATTCAAGATCTCTGATTCGGCGAACCTTATCTCTTGACCTCCAGAAAACATAGAAGACCCATACTTCAACGGTACCTCTTTAGAATTCTGATACGGAAACGGCTTCGGCAGACAAACCACGATGGGTTGCACCTTCTTATGTTTAGGGGATTCCACAGGAACCTTCCTATAGACGATGGTGAACGGCTTAATAGCAGCAACTTCCTCAACAGGTTTAGATCTGGCAAATTACACTTCGCCTCGGTTCATCAGAATCTGGACACAACCCTTCAGCCTTCGACACTGGTTGGGATTATCGTCACAAATCTGACACTTACCATGCAATCCTTTCAACATCCTGTGTTCTTTCAATTTCGTAAAAACCACATCCATCGGAGTTTTTACCTCATCGACATCCATAATCAGTCCAGCCCTTGAATTATCCCCAATCATGTTAACTGTAGGTCCACCGTGATCCGGCAACGGATTATTCTGAATGTTAGGTCCTTCCTCAGCGAAAGTCAGAACCTTCTTATCAATGAGTTCCTAAACTTTGGTTTTGAAAACAAAGCAATCCTCTGTTGCATGTCCTATGTATCCAGCATGATAAGCACAAGATGCATTTGGGTTATGCTTCGGGCCAAATGGAGGAATTGCAGGTGCAATCTGCTTGGGGACAATTGCCCCTTGGTGAACCAAGTTCCGTGTATGACACCGGAATTCTATCAAAATTCGGACGCTTACGGTTTCCTTGATTGTTGTTGTTCTGACGGTTTTGGTTCTGATGATTTTTGTTGTTTTGCTGATTCTGTGGCTGATTCTGAGTATTCTGAACTGGTTGTTGCGGATGATACTAATATGGAGGTTGTTAATACTGTGCAACAGCAATGTAGGGATATGGATAGTACGGTATAGGAGCCATGGGAGCTTGATACTGAGGAGAAACTTGAGCTGTCACAGCGTTGGCTTCACCTTCCTTTTTCTTGGAATGACTGTTCTGAGATTTCCTATTGGCCGGCTGCTGGGAAGCAGCTCCAGGAATCTTTCCAGTTTTCAAACCATTCTCAATTCATTCACCAATCGTCACCACATCAGCAAAATTCGATGAAGAACTATCCACCATTTTCTCATAGTAAGATCCTTGCAATGTACCCATAAAGATGTCAACCAACTCATTATTAGAGAGAGCAGGTCGTACACGAGATGCCATCTCACGCCATCTTTGTGCATACTCCTTGAATGTTTCAACTGAGCGCTGTGACTGATTCTGCAATTGCAATCTAGTTGGCGCCAGATCAAGGTTATACTTGTATTGTCTCACGAACGCTTCAGACAAATCTCTCCAAGTATGGATTTTGCTGCGCTCCAAGCCCATGTACCAATCCAACGTGGCTCCAGACAAACTATCTTGAAAACAATGAACTAGCAATTCATCATTATCAATATGGGATGCCATCTTCCTGCAGTACATAGTGATGTGACTATGCGGGCAGCTCAAACCTTTGTACTTTGGCAAATCAAGTATCTTGAATTCATGTGGCAGCACAACATTTGGAACCAAACACAAATCTTTGGCCTCCATCCCAAAAGCAGAAAACCCTCCGATAGCTTTGATACGGTCTTCTAACAACTTGTAGTCGAAGGATCTATTCTGATTAGTGGGCCTAACAAGAACCTGAGGATATGGCAGCTGAGAAGCGGCAGGAGCATTCACTTGCGGAGTAGCAAACTGAGAAGGATACACTAAACCCGGATTAACCATCTACCCAACATTCTGACCCATCGGAACACCATACAGATAGTTTGGAGGAGGTACCCCAGCAGCTGAGGAAGATGCCCCAGGATAAAACATCCCAGGATGAACATTCAGAACAGCAGTTTGAGCAACTTGAGACGAAACTGGAACATGAATAGGAGGACCCCTATACACATGCTCTTCATCATCAGGAGTTTCAGTGTCGACCAATCCGGCAGTTTGATGAGTTTGAGCCTGAAGATTCTCAGCATCATCATTCACCACTGGAGGCGAGACTGGAGTAGGCATGACCCATGGATAGGCGGCAGCATTCTCATTAGGCATGGGCGCAACAAAAGGCTGATATGGCATGAAGGCACTACCATTATTTGCAAGCTGTGGAGTGTAATTCGGAGGCATGCCCCAAGGGAAACCAGCGGGTATCTGATTCAAACTAGGCTGAACAGCAGGCTAATTCACGGGTTCAACTGGCACGTCAACTCTAGCAGGAGAAGGAACAATGACATCAGGAGTAGCCGTAACAACAAGAGGAACAATCACAATAGGAGTGACAACAGTTGCATCAGTAGTGGTTGCAACAATAGTGGCAGCAGTGGCAACATCCCTCTGAGCACGAAGGAGCTCTATAATGACATCCATGTTCGTCTGAAACTGATCCATCCGACCTTGGAATTGTGCCAGAGTTTCCTTGTATGCAGCGTTCTCAGCTTCAAAGTCAGCCATGATTCTGGATTTGCTTGAGCGAGTACAATACCGATGTCGAGTCGTCGTCTTTCTACAAGGAATGTGAATAAGGATGAGCAACGATTTTAGATGAAGGGGCGTGCATATGTGTGCAGATGAATGTATGATATGCATGCAAAAAATAAAGTTTTAAATTCCAGGAATTCTTAAACTTATCTTTGTTGACAATAATCATAAAGCATACAAGTAAAGGCATAAAAAATAGAGTGAACAAGCATCTTCATTCATCCATCCAATAGAGGAAAGAAGTACAAGTCAAATACAAGTCAAATATCTGCTCTTTGGGCTACAACAAGATCCGCACAGATCCTATCAAATACCACCCTACACACAGATAATAAATGAAAAACTGTCCTAGGGAGCCGGTGTGGCAATGCATCAGCATATGCATCCCTCAACAACCCTGGTAGGTCCTCCAATGCATGCTCAGCAAATCTAGCTAGACGACCATGCTTCTCACTCAAGTACTTCGCATCCTTCATGAGGTTGCACAGCAAAGAATGATTAGGTCCCTGAAGCATGTCCTGAAGAAAGGCCTCTTTCTGATCCAGGAGGTTCTGTAGATGACGGCTTTGATGCTCCCCATGAGTGCTCTCTGTGTTGAGCTGGCTAATCCGCTCTTAACTCTGATGTTCTTGATCTTGCAGCTTCTGTATCTCACCAAAGACTTTGTCGAGCTTAGCTTGGCATTGGGAAAAGTCCTTTGCTAACTGATTAGCACGGTCTTGTTCACTTTTCCACTTCGTCTTGAACTCGGATAACTTCCCTTGAAGCTCTTCAAGTTGCTTGTTGTAGCTCAGCTCCTCTTTGTAGGCCTGATAATGAGCATCGACGAGTTGTCTCTTATTTAAAGCAAGTCCCTCATAGGTGCTCTTCAAAGCATCACCCACTTCCTACGCTTGTTCTGTTCCACCTCCACTTCTTTGAGCATATGCTCACGCTTCTGACGGAGCTCAATCTGTAGGCTATCCTTCTCAGAAGTGATTCTATCAAGGTTGAGACGAAGATCAGCATTCTCCTTCTTCAACTTCTCAATAATCAGCTTGAGTTGATCGACCTAAGATGGAGAAACAATGGCAAGTTCAGGAAGCTTGGCATTCATGGAAGGCTCAGGAGAGAATGGTAACAAGATCTCTTTGACACGCTCCTTGACCCACAGTGTATAAGCTTCCTTGGCTACGCAATTCTTCTTACCCAAATCGGCTCTTCCTCCGAGATGAATCTGAGTCCAAGTGGCGCTAAACCTCTTCAGCAGACCCATGTCATCAACCCCTTCATGAAAGATGAACTCTTCCACTACCTCAGGATCAGGTTTGTCAACCATAGGGTATCCCAACTGTCGGAAAGCCATTCTCGGATTGTAGTTAATTCCACCCTTTGTACCCAAGAGAGGCACATTGGAGAATTTCCCACAATGAAGAATGATCGGAATGTGGTCGAAGACTCGAGAATACCAAGAAATATCATCAGTGGTGAGAGACATGATTCGTTGAGACCACTTGAGATTATCCTTATTCTCAACAAAGGGACCCTTCTGTGGAAGGTGAGACATGAACCATCGGTACAACAAAGGAGCACAACAGACAATGGTACCCTTCTTCTTTTCATTCCTGGAATGAATAGAATGGTAGGTATCAGCCAGAAGTGTCAAAACAGGATTCTTGGACAAGAAGATACTGATGGCAGCCTGATCTACGAAATCCTCCATGTTCGGGAATAGGACAATCCTATATACCAGCAAAGGGAGAACGGCACTGAAAGCCTTCCAATTTTCATCCTTAGCAAAAGTAGTAGGCCTGTCAACCAAGAACTTCGAAGCAAACCCTCGAATACCTTTCCCTTTGGTCTTGAGATTATCCTCCACATCCTTCTTACTAATGCAAAGTGCATCAGCAATAAGATGAAACTTCGGATAACCACTAGTGTAAACATAAGGAACCTGTTTCTTGATTTCAACCCCCAAAATATGAGCATACTCCTCAAGCGTAGGTGCTAGCTGATAATCCTGAAATGTGAAACACCTATAGGGCGGGTCGTAGAACTGAACCTGAGAATGAATAGCAGTGATGTTGACTTCAGTGTTGAGGATGGTCACCAAACTACCATACATACCTATGAAAACCCCTCTGTGATCTCCAACCAACAAAGATGCCAAACCTCTCAGAATACCCAGCTTAGGCTCCACAAACTTGTAACTGACGATGCCGCGACAACCAGTACTCATCTCTATGATAATGTCAACAAAAGATAAGCCTTCGAAAACCTGAAAATGCACATGCAAAAATTAATTTACATGATGAAATGATATGCAACACAACAACAAGAAGCTAGCACAGCCTGAATAATCACGTATGAATAATTCGAATATTTACATATAATCTATGTCAGTGCAACATAATCTGATGTGTCGGTGAGGAAATCTGGCGTGTGTGAGAACAAGGGTATGAAGTGGCTTGTTTTCCTGCAAAAACCCATCCCCCTCACAGGTGTGATCTAGACACAACAAGGTGGTCCCTAGAAAAGGTCGCCCAAACCATAGGACTCAGAATGAAAATCCCCGCCGTAGTGAATTCTCACAGGACAAAAGTATTTTCAAGCGAATCACGATCTAGGATGTGGCTCTTGTGATAACCCAACGCGCAAAATGCAGGCCTCACGACTATCCACGTTCTAGCCTATGTGTATACTAGGCCCGTGTTAGGACCTTTCTCTCCAATAATATCTACGCATCCCAACAACAGCAGAAAATAGCAGATATCCAGAATATGCAGCATATGAATATTCAAAGCAGTAAAGAAATGCAATAAATACACATAAAGCGAATAAAGCGTAAAGATAAAGCTAGTAGAACGTTAAAGATAAACACCCAAGCAAGCAAGAGAAAGCAAACAAAACTAGGCGAGACCCCTCAAGGGAAGGACCAGCAGTAGGTCAACCAGTCCCCAGCAGAGTCGCCAGCTGAAGATGGATGGAAATCTACCTGAGTGAATCGCACACTCAAAGATACAACAGAGTCGCCACCGAACTTTATTTAGTCCCAAAGGACAGGGAAAATATCGATAAAACCCGGGGGAAGAGAAATGGGAACGGGGGGTCAGTTATGCGAAAGGAAGGTATTAGCACCTGACGCATCCGTCATACTCGACGGGAACCATTTCGCTTGCTTCTAGGCTTGGATGGGTTATCTATCTAAAGGCTTCTAGCTAAAAGGAATAGAAAAGAGAGAGAAAGGGGAAAAAGAAAGGAAAGAAAGAAAGGGAGAAGGAAGGAAGGGTGGAAGTGTGCTCGCCGAGATCATTGCGATCTCATGCCTACGTATCATACATTCAAAAGAATGCAGAATCAGAGCTTCCGTAGTTGGGGGAACTGAACGGAAAAAGAAAAGGGAAAGAAAGAAATAAAGAAACGAAAGAAGTGGTGTCAAAACCAAGGATGGAAGAAAAACTATACTGGGGAAGATCTCGCAGCAAGAGCGTTTGCATAAAAGAATAGGAAAAGAGTAGTGTCAAAACCAAGAATGAAAGAAACTCCGCTGGGGATAGCAAAGAGAATTGGTGTCGAAACCAAGAAAGTAAGAGCAAAAGGAATAAGAAGGACTCCTCTGGGGATCCAAACAAAGGGATGGTGTCATTAACTGGCTGGCAGTGGTTAACCGAAGAAAGAGAGTAAGACCCTGGCGGGGAAAAGAAGTTGGTGTCAACAGACGGACTGTGATAAACTAAGAGAGAGAGAGTGTTGAACCGAGAGAAGGTGTTTGACTCTGAAGGGGCCTCGGTATGTTAACTGATAAACAGTGGTTAACCGAGGAAAGAAAGGACTGCAACTCTGTGGAGATAGAGAAGCATTGGTTTTAACAGAGAAAACTGTGATTAACCAAAGAACGGGTGTAGGATCGAGCGAAGGTCGTGACCCAAAGGATGGGTGTAGGACCGAGCAAAGGTCGTGACCCCAAAATAGTTCGGTAAACTGACTGAACAAACAGCACTCAATCGAAGAAAGGGTATTTGAACCAAAGAAAGGTTACTAACCTAAGGGTGCAAGTATTCGAACCAAGAGGAGGTTGCTAACTGCTGGGGATTCGGTGTTTACAGACGGACTGGGATTAACCGAAGGGAGCGAGTGATTAACCAAGAAAAGGTGATTAACTTGAAAGGGTTCAGTATTTTAATAGACGAACTGTGGTTAACTGAAGAAACGTGTGATTAACCAAGAAGAGGTGATTAACCCAAGAGGTGCTCAGTGATTAACAGACGGACTATGATTAACTGAAGGAGATTGCAAGCTTTGGTGTTTTAACTGACAGGTAGTGGTTAACCAATCAAAGGGAGAGGAACCAAAGAAAAGGTTGCAAGACTGGGGAAGTGTCGGTTGTTTAACAGAAAGATTGTGTTTAATCGGAGAGAGGAATAGAAACTCTACAGGGGAATCTAAATACAATGATGGATTTCAAGAGGAAAGGAGTGATGGAACAGAGAGAGATTGCTAGCGCAAGAATACTGATCTCAACCAAGAAGGATGGTGATTGATCAAAAGGAGAGATTGAAAAAGGTAGGAGTGATCAAGGATCGAAAAGGATCGCAAAGAGAGAAGAGTGATCAAGGATCGATGCGACAGGGGAAGGGAAGCGCATCACTGCCTGGAGATAGAGACGACTAAGCCAAGCACAGGGTCATTCGTCCCCTACCTGAAATAGTCAGAATGAGAGTAGGAATTCTCTATTCTCATTCCTTCCCTAATACACACAGGGTGTAATGCAGAAGTTGAATCGAACGACACAACCGCTCCAAGTTGTATAGTGCTTCTGCGTAGAGAAACGGACAGCATAACGGCTTTGATTTGTACAGTGCTCCGATGCAAGGCGCAGCGCAAAACTCCAACTCCACAAGGGGATCGAGAGAAAAAGCTCTAAAGGAGGCCTAAAGAGAGGGAAAGGGAGGATCGATTAATCGAAACAAAGTTTCGATCAATTAATCAAGGGAGAAACATGCTAATAACTTTCCAAAGAGAATGAAAAGTCATTAAAGCAAAAAGGAGTGAATTATTGATTATACAAGATTAAGTTTATCCATGGAAAATAAACTTAATGCAAGCTGAAATGGAAAGTGCAAAATAGTGCCAAATGATCATCAAAGTGCCACACAAAATTATGTATTATGTGAACAAAGATAGTGCAAGAATTGCTATGTTCATACAATGCTAAGAACATGAAGCAATTGAATAATCAAAAATGCGCGTCGAAAGTTCATGAATATGCTTCAACCAGAAGTGAAATGACATTTAGAACATCCATAAAATCAAGCATGATAATCAATGGAAGTTAAAATGAGGAAAGCATGGCAAACACACTTGAAAACGCAAGAAAATGGCCATTCTGTTCAGTGTTAACCGGTTACTTGCTTGAAAATCGACGTTTTTGGTGAAAATTGAACTGAGTAACCGGTTACTCACCATGTGTTAACCGGTTAACACTGATCAGTTTTGAAAAAACCAGAAAAAACAGCTTTTCAAAAGCAACTTTCAACACATAATCACTTATGCAAACTACCACATGCTAGGAATTGGGATTGCGCACGAAAATTGAACTTGAAAACAACAAATAAACAGAGATAGAATCAACTAATACAATTGAATCATGGATCAAACCAATGCAAAACCAAATCACACACAACAATTATCGACTACATCGTAAGCAATACGAAAATGTGCGAAACGGTAAAATTAGTTAGATCTACCAACCTACAAGCCGGAGATTTGGCTTGGTGAATGTTGCAAAGGACTCTTGATGCAGAAAATCAAAGAAAACCAGAGGAATCTTCAATTTGTAGACGAACCGTATCGAAATCGAGCAAAATGCGATAAAACTCCAAAAGGCGAATTCAAACCGTTGGAAGTTGCAGCAACTACTCAAGATCAATCCAAAAGCTGAAATAACTTCAGAAATCCAAGTGTAATATCAAGAATGATGAAGGTTGAGCTCAAGAAATAATCACTTTTGATGTAAAAGTGATTATCCTTCAAAGTAGAAATAAGCTTTGGTGAGGTTTTGGAAGAGAATTGAGATGAAGATGAAAATGTAATAGAGAAATTCAGAGAGAATGTGGGAGAATTGAGAGTGAAATGGAGCAAAATGGTTGAAGGTCCCTGAAAATGAGTGAAGGTGAGTTTATATAGATTTTAGGTTTGGAGTGTGAGATGGTTTGGAATTTGGTTTGGGATTAGCTTTGGGTTTGGAACTAGGCTAGGAGTTAGTTGGACTTGACTCACCGAGTTAAGGCGGTTAACTCGGTTAGTTAGAACCAACTCGGTACCAATCCCAATGTGAGTTTCAAAATCCAAAGGTTGACATGTTGGTGAATTAAGTAACATGGTGCACTTGAATTAAAGTGATGCATTGGAATAAATACACTTGGGTTGAAATGAATAGTACTGAAATATCAAGAGAAGTCTAGAATGCTCCTCACACTGCTAGAATCAAGTAGAACCAAAGACCAAAGAGAGTGCATGGATGCTGTCCCAAAATGCAGCAGAAATCACAAAATCTGCCTATGTTAACCGGTTAACAGAATTACAAAGAAATTGTGTTAACCAGTTACTCAGACCAAATTTAGCCCATTTTGCTTTAAAAATGATGTTGTGGTCCCGGCTTCGATTTTCCACCTCTTGTCTTGATGAGTAAACATGGAAACCTTTATTTTGAGCTTGTTTTGATGAGGTGATGACCTTGTGAGGATATGATTAATCGGGCTTGCAAAACCTGAATATCCTGCAACAAGAAACACACGAAGAAAAGTGCGAATGCTTATGCTTATGCAAAAGGCAAAAGAGGGAGGTCAAATTTTGGGTTACGACAACTACCGGGATCTGAACAAGGCTAGTCTAAAGGATGACTTTCCCTTACCACACATTGACATGCTGGTTGATAGTACAGCAAAGTTCAAAATTTTCTCCTTCATGGATGGGTTCTCGGGCTATAATCAAATCTAAATAGCGCCGAAAGACATGGAGAAAACTTTGTTCATTACCCCATGGGGTACCTTTTGTTACAAGGTAATGTCGTTCGGTTTGAAGAATGTTGGGGCAACCTATCAAAGGGCCATGACTACTCTGTTTCATGACATGATACACAAGGAAATTGAGGTATATGTCGATGACATGATTGCAAAATCTAAGACAGAAGAGGAGCATGTGACCCACCTGTCAAAACTATTCGAGCGGTTGAGAAAGTACAAACTCCACTTGAATCCCAACAAATGCACCTTCGGTGTCCGTTCAGGGAAACTCTTAGGGTTCATCGTCAGCCAGAAAAGAATTGAGGTTGATCCTGACAAGGTCAAGGCCATTCAAGAAATGCCTTCTCCGAAAATTGAAAAATAAGTCAGAGGATTCCTGGGACGTTTGAACTACATCTCCAGATTCATATTCCTCATGACCGCGACATGTGCGCCGATTTTCAAATTACTCAAAAAGAACCAGGACTGCGTTTGGACAGAAGATTGCCAAACCGCCTTCAACAGTATTAAGGAATACCTGTTGAATCCGCCGATTCTATCACCTCCAGTGGAAGGAAGACCATTGATCATATACTTAACAGTCTTGGAAGACTCCATGGGCTGTGTACTTGGCCAACAAGACGAAACCAAAAGGAAAGAGTCTGTCATCTACTATTTAAGCAAGAAATTCACCGACTGCGAGACTCGGTACACTATGCTTGAGAAAACTTGCTGCGCTTTGGCTTGGGCAGCCAAACATCTTCGCCAGTACATGATTTGTCACACCACTTGGTTAATCTCCGAAATAGATCCAATCAAGTATGTCTTTGAAAATCCTTCTCTCACGGGAAGGATTGCCCGTTGGCAGATGTTGTTATCAGAATACGACATCAAATACCACGCTCAAAAAGTCATTAAGGGAAGTATTTTAGCCGATCATTTGGCTCATCAACCGATTGACGATCAGGAATCAATCGGGTTTGACTTCCCAGACAAAAATGTCATGTATCTAAAAATGAAAGACTGCGATGAACCGCTACCCAGTGAAGGGCCAGAACCAGGTTCCCAATGGGGACTTATCTTTGACGGAGCTGTCAATCATTACGGAAACGGAATTGGGGCAATCATCATAACACCTCAGGGTACCCACATTCCTTTCGCTGCCAGACTTACGTTCAAGTGTGCAATAACAAGGCCGAATACGAAGCTTGTATTATGGGTCTCGAGGAAGCGATTGATTTGAGGATCAAGAACTTGGATGTATATGGCGACTCAACCCTGGTTATCAATCAGATCAAAGGAGATTGGAACACTTACCAATCAGGACTGATCCCTTACAAAGATTACGCAAGAAGGTTGTTACCCTTCTTCAACAGAATCGAGTTTCATCATATCCCTCGTGAAGAGAATCACATGGCTGATGCATTAGCCACCCTTTTTTCCATGATTAGTGTAGGTCAATGGAACGACCTACCTAAGATCGACATAATGCGCCTTGAAAGGCCCGCTTACATCTTCATGATTGAAGCAGTCATACACGACAAACCTTGGTATCACAATATCAAATGCTTCCTTCAGAAACAAGAGTACCCACCTGGGGCACTAAGGAAGGACAGAAAAACCCTCAGAAGACTGGCTAGCAGCTTTTTCCTGAGCGGTGATACACTTTATAAGAGAAACTTTGACATGGTATTGCTCCGATGCGTAGACAGACCAGAAGCAGACATGCTGATAAAAGAAATTCATGAAGGATCCTTTGGCACTCATGCCAACGGACACACAATGGCGAAAAAAATTCTGAGAGCAGGGTACTACTGGTTGACCATGGAATCCGACTGCTACAAGTACATGAGGAGGTGTCACAAGTGTCAGATATACTCCGACAAAATCCATGTAGCGCCAACGCATCTCAAAGTTCTCTCTTCCCCATGGCCTTTTTCTATATGGGGAATCGACATGATTGGCATGATTGAACCCAAGGCTTCAAACGGACATCGGTTCATCCTGGTAGCCATTGACTACTTCACCAAGTGGGTCGAAGGAGTGTCATACGTCAATGTAACCCGACAAGTGGTGGTCCAATTTATCAAAACCAATATCACCTGCCGTTATGGTGTTCTGAGCCAGATCAATACTGATAATGGATCTAACTTGAATAATAAGATGATAAAAGAGTTGTGCGCAGAGTTCAAGATCGAACACCATAACTCATCTCCCTACCGACCCAAGATGAACGGAGCGGTAGAAGCGGCTAATAAGAACATCAAGAAGATCGTTCAAAAGATGGTTATAACCTATAAAAACTGGCATGAAATGCTACCCTTTGCTCTTCACGGTTATCGCACATCTGTCCGCACTTCAACATGGGCAACCCCTTTCTCTCTAGTTTATGGCATGGAGGCAGTGCTCCCCATCGAAGTAGAGATCCCATCAATCCGGTTATTGATGGAAGCTAAGCTAACAGAAGCTGAATGGTGTCAAAGTCGACACGACGAACTTAATCTGATCGAAGAAAAGAGAATCACGACACTATACCATGGTCAGTTGTATCAGCAAAGAATGAAGAGGGCGTTCAACAAAAAGGTTCGACCTCGTGTCTTCAGAAAAGGATACCTTGTGCTCAAGAAGATACAATCATTTCTCACTGATTTCCGGGGTAAATGGACTCCGAATTATGACGGCCCCTACGTGGACAAGAAAGCTTTCTCAGGCAGCGCCTTGAGACTTGCAATCATGGATGGAGAGGAATTTTCCTACCCCACATATGTTAACTCAAGAAATACTTCGCCTAAAAAAAATGTCTCGGTGGATTGAAAACCCGAAAGGGCGGTCCAGGAAAAAATTAGAGACATGATAAAAAATCATCCCGGTGGGTTGGAAATCTCAAAGTACAATCCAGGCAAAAGTTAGGGATAATGGTAAGTAACTACATATGATCAGTTTAACTCCTCAGCAGTAATGCCATCCATCGAAAGAAAACTCCAGTCAAGGTCATCTTCGACAGAAGCTCAGGATGTCCCGAATTCAAAGTTGGTAGAAAGATAGTGGTCGTTATGTTTCGATGTAGCCCTTTTCCCTTAAATTACCATTTTTAAACTTTGTAAATACTCTACGGAATCACGCGCTTGGCTGATTTCCATTCTATCAATAAAATTTGAGCCCTTGTGCATTTGTTTGCAATTCTTATTTATTTTAGCTTTACAGAACGACATTTTAACATGATTAACGGTTCTTGAAATAAAACAAAAATTAATTTACTTGTAAAAATTTTCTGCTTTTAATAAAGATGGAAATTTCTTTTGACTGTTGAACATCGAAAGAACATCGATTGCGTCTCCAAAGGTGTTTGAACCTCGAAGTGCAGAATCAAAGTACTCCTTCTAAACCAGTACGCCTGAGTGAAGGATCAATTATATCAGATGTGAATACTCCACCTGACATCCCCGACAGAGTTCTTATCTCCTAAGCCCGACCAACGGTTGTCCCCGCAGGGACTATCTCTCCTAAGCAAGGCATAATTGCTATTGTGAACCATTGATACTTTTCATCCCCCGCAGTGGCCGAGTATCCAGTCTTGTTTATCTACTAGTCTGTATGTCGTGTTAGTTTTGTCAGCATAAACATACATACATCATGCATTATTGATTTGCATTCACATTCATATTGCATCACTATCACTCTAGTCGGCCTTATCCCCTAGTGATAACAGTCCTCTCAATCGAGTTGTCAGTTCTTTCCTCGTCAGGAAAAGTCGCGTCTGAACAATCTCTCTCCTCCAGTTTATTTCTGGATTAGAGTTGGTTCCTCGACCACTTTGATAACTTGAACCTCTGAAAGACCAAAGAAATTTCAACAAACATCACTCTTCGCCAGTGAAGATGATATCTCTGCTTTCCCAGATTAAGGAAAATCCCCAGAGAAAGCCTCTTAATCAGAGATTCGGCAGTACGGCAGTTTTCTCTGAAAAATCCGCCGACGAAAAGGTCATCAGCACCTCAAAATTGGATCACATCATATGGCATTTCTCCGAGAAGATCCCGAGAAAAGTATGATACAATATCCCCAAGCGAAAACAGTCTCTCAAGAGACTCATTTTCCCCAGATAGAGTTGAAAAATGGCATCTCCAACAGAGAAGTTTGTGCACCTCTACAACTCAGACGACTAGGTTCCCCAGCAAGTCAAACATCAGATCATTTTTTATCAAATGACATCTCCCCGGGAAAATTTGGCGATAAGTTTGAGGGAAATCATTACACATAGCGTCCCTTGTCAAGAAAGCTTATTGACAAAAGAAACTGAGACCAGTCATTGGTAGGAAACCAGGATCGGGGGGAAGTTTACATCACAAACTGAGACCAGTTCCTTGGTAGGAAACCAGGATCGAGGGGAAGTTTACATTAGAAACTGAGACCAGTTCCTTGGTAGGAAACCAAGATCGAGGGGACGTTTATTTCAGAAACTGAGATCAGTTCCTTGGCTAAAGACCAAGATCGAGGGGAAGTTTACCTTTTCTAAGCTTCATAGATTAGCAAAAGAAGAAGGACGTGTGAACTACCATTCTTAACCACCATCAAAATTTCGGGTATTCTGATATTTAATCCTCTTGCACCCCGAATGCCCAAATACCTTCTCCATTCACACCTTCGGGTCCAAGAAGATTAAATAGGGGCATCTGTCATACCCCAAATTTTGACCACTAATATTTCCCATCATTGTACAAATCATCACCACAATATGGGAAATCCATCATGCCTCATTAGTCTCCCCAAAGATGGATGAGCATCCACTACAATCAAGCTTAGGGTTTAAAGCCCTCTCAGAGCTCTTAGACAAAGGATAAATCAAGGAATGACATGATCTTCAACTTGTCTAACCTCTTAATCATCCACAAGGGATCAAGAGGACTCCCACATCAAGGATTAAGCACAAGGCTACAACCTTCTAGGTGGATCAAGCCTCAAGATCGCCAGTGTCACCAAATTAGGGTTTTGGTCGACCAGGGCCTCCAGATGGAAATCTTCCCCTGGGCATGAGCCAATGCTTCAAAGCATAACTTGAATTACTCCATGGGACCTCATAGACTCCATCATCAAGTCAATTTAGCCTCAGGGGATGCATTCACTAAAAATCAGGAATTAGGGTTTCTTGACCTAATTCACCCCTAAGTTGACTTTTGGGACAAATCATGAGCCAAGACCTCAAGATATGATTTAAGGGTCCCTAACACACCACATTTATCCATTTGCAACAATGGATTGGTCCAAGAAGTTTGAGCAACAAGTTTCAATTTCATCAGAACCACAATTAGGGTTTCGTGGGAAAAGTCAACTGTGCCTTTGACTTTTGACCAGGACATGCTCCTAAACCCTAGGACATGATTCAATACACCCTATAACACCTATGAAATCAATCTATCAAGTTTGATTTAGGTCAAGGACTAGATTTCATAGAGAATCACACAGTTTGGAATTCATCTGACAAAAAGTCAACTATGCACAAAAGTCAACTTTGACTTTTTGAGATTTTTCACAATTATGGTTCCTTAACCCTAAAATGATGTTAATGTGTGATTTGAATCAACATTCATCAAGAAAAATCAAGAAAAGTGGGATAACTTGTAAAAGGGGTAACCATAAAAACTTAGAAATTTTTCTAAGTTATGGAACAAAGTGGCTAGGGTACCAACTTTGGAGGATCATAACTCCTAAACCACAAGGCCATTTTTCCCCATCCAAAGCTGGATTTTTAGCTCTCATGTCCCTCTACAAAATCTTCAAACACGACTCATTCCAATTCCTCATGGATTTTAAGTTATGGAATTATCAAAATCACAAAAAGTGAAAATGTCACTTTTTTCCAACACTTAGTGAAATTTTCACTAAGTCAGAATCTGCCTTACTTTTTTCCAAATGTAGGGGCATTTTTCACTTGGATCCAAAAAGTATCAAAACCAATTATGATCAAACAGTTGTTGTATCATATGAGGGTTTTCCAAAATGGCCAAGAACTCCATCAAAGTCCACTTGAGCCATGAGATATGCCAATGCCAATATGCCTTGCTGCAAACTGTCATGGCAAGGCAGATTTGGGAGTTTTGCTCGATTTGCTCAAATTTTGCAAAGGGGAAGCAACTCTATCCATCTGAACACCTCAAGGGGGGACCAAGGAGGAACCAACTCTGATCCCAAGCCTCCCAAGTCTTTGGAACCAAAAATAGCATGCCAAACCTATAAATCCCTAAAAGAGGGACAAGACTCCAATTTTGGATTTGAGCATTTAATGGATGCACCAAGGTGGCATGGACTGAGCCATTTCCAACTGAATTCAGTCAATACTTATCCAAGACCAAGGGAACCAGCAGCCTGTGCCCTAACCTCTAGTCAATGGCTAGAGGAGACTTGGATTCTCATTGATCAACATTGGCCAAACATATGCAGCAGTTGCCATTCACTATTCCTTGCAAAACAAACTTTCTCTACTATAAATAGAGCTCATTTGTGACCAGTTTGAGTACACCAAAGCCATCAAACAGATGCTTTCCTCAAAATCTCTTCTTTCACTCCAAAATTGCCTTCCAAAGCAAGTCACTATCGGGTTTTGAGTTTGAGAGCTATTCCAACCAAACCAATCACACACACACCTCATAAACATCATATAGAAGTGATCCAAACACTTAAACAACATCTGGAACACTGATTTCTCAGAATCATCAGCCAGCTGCTCAAGGTTTTAACCAAGTTGCAGTTGGGATACCATATTTAGTTCCAGATCATTTCCATGCATTTTAAGCATCCAGACACACTCCGTAGCACCTAGGGAAGCTGTCCATATCCTTGGAACCAAGATGCAACACCTCTAACACAAAACACGATCACCAGCTGCAAGAGGTAAGCATGAGCTCTTCTAACTCTATGATCCATGCATTTTTGTTGCACAATAATTTGGCCATATGTTCATAATCATGCATAGAGGGTTTTCCCTCAATCAATTGGTTTGTTTGAATCATGTATGGAATTTCTGAGCCTTCATGCAAAGTTTAGGGTTCTTGAGGTTTCTCTTAGATTTCTTATTCCATGTTTAAAATAAATGAAATTAAAGACCATAGACATGATCGTGAGGTGAAAACGAGTAGATTGATATGTAGATTGCATGATATCATCAAGTATTCAGTGAGATTGGATAGAAAATGCAAATCTGCAGAAACAGAGGGTTGCGCGTGTTCTTGCCATGTTCTTGGCGCCATTTTTAAACATTTGAATATTTGAATTTTGTGATTTTATTTAATTGATTCAAAAATTAATTTCTCTCTGAGTTTTAATGATTTTGAATTGATTCTTTTTCTAATAATTCACAAAAATATTAAAATATTTGATTTTCCCAAAAAATCCCAAAAATATTATTTATTTCATATACTTGATATTTTTGTAAAGAATTAATATTTTAATTGTTTTTGACATTTAAAATATTTTCTCCCTCTTGATTTTTCAAATTTTAGTGATTTCCAAACATTTTGTTGATCAAAACCTAATTTTTGAAACATTAATCCAAGATCACAATTTGTTTTCCACATGTTTAACAATTTTGATCATTTTAATTGAATTTTTTATTCAATTAAAATACATTTTGAAAACAAATTAGGGTTTTTGATTAATTCAACCCTCATCAAACTTTTTCAAACCTTTTGGGCCTCTAATAGAGTGTAAGACCCAACCCCTTTTGTAAATACACCACCTTTTGGGCCTCAGTCATTGTATAAGACCCACTGTATTTCAAAAACAACGGCGTGATCATCGCCTTTTTAACAAAAAAAAATCAACTGGGCCTCTCCTCGAGCTATAAGTCCCAATTCTTTTTCCGAAAACCTTTTGGGCCCCTAATAGAGTGTAAGACCCAACCCATTTTTGAAACCAAAACCTTTTGGGCCTCAGTGTATTGTATAAGTCTGGATACCGTCAAAAAGTTCGGTGCGATCATCGCCTTTTAAAACAAAACCTTTTGGGCCTCTCCTTGAGCTGTAAGCCCCATCACTTGTACAAAAATAACTCTTTGGGCCTCTAATAGAGTGTAAGACCCAAACCCCTTTTAACCTAAACCTTTTGGGCCTCAGACATTGTACAAGTCCCTCTGCGTTAAAAGAAAAATCTCGGCGCGATCGCCAATTCAAAAACAAATCATCTGGGCCTACCCTCGTGTTATAAGCCCCATTCTTTTTCTCTAAACCTTTGGGCCTCTTGAGAGAGTGTAAGACCCACCCCTTTGTACAGAAAACCTTTTTGGGCCTCAGTCGCTTGTATAAGTCCCTCTGTAGAAATTCAAAACAACAGTGCAATCACTGATAAAACCTTGGGCCTCTCCTTGAGCTGTAAGCCCCAACAATCTTTTCAACGCACTTTCTCCTTTGATTTTAAATAGAATATTGTTATCAAAGCTTTCTTTGTTGAACGAACTAACCAAACAACATAGAAGCTCTACAACCGAGTAAGTGTTTACCCGCTTTCTTTATCTACTTTCATATATATATATATATATATATATATATATATATATATATATATATATATATATATATATATAACTGTATTGTGGGGCTGCTCACTGTAAGTCTTCTTTCACAAACTTTTATATACTTGTCAAATATCCACTGTATAATACTAGTATAGCTATTTAGAGTTTTCCCCGGCAACTACGTCTAGCACTAGGTAAAGCCCTGTTGGTCACTCTTAAATATAAAACAAAACTAGATCCTCATAGGATTACCAGACACAGTTTTCCCTCCTCTTGGGGTTAAACAATATGGAGACGTGAAAGGCAGGATTCTCTGTGAACCCTTTCTCAGACTGTCACCCTTAGAAATTGTCAAAGAGACTCTACTCCCCAGGGATGATCTTTTCTCCATGAATGGCATCTCTTGAGTTTCTTCCAAATTCTCGGACTTTCCTGGCTTGATCTATTCTCGGTGAATGGCATGTCTTGAACTTCTCGGGGTTTGGGGACCCACAGGCTTCTTAAAAGCATCCCCGCCTCCTCTTGGGCATTGTACAAGGACCCTTCGGCTTCTTAAAAGCTCTCATGCCTCCTCTTGGGCTTAGTACAAGGACCCAGAGACCTCTACAGGTATAGGAACAGAGCCTAGTCATCAATTCGCTAGAGCTGTCTTTCTGAGTCAAGTGTCAGACCTATTAATGGGTTGACCTTCAGCCTTCTCTTGGGCATCGTACAAAGATCATTCACTATCTGAGAATCGATTTCTCAAAACACCCATAGACTTGGACAGTCTCAATACCCTTTGGATTTCCCATTTCCTTACAACAAGAAATAAACTCGATCCTTTGATCAGTGCCAAAGCACAACAATACCTTTAAATCAGTCCCTTTATAAGAACTGATTTTCTCTTTTATCCAACATACTGGACCTGTCACTAAACTGAAATAGTCACCAGCACACTAGCCTCCTCTTGGGCTTTGTACAATGATTCTCCCCAGCGGAGCTAACCTATTCACACTCTCTTATTGAGTATAAAAGACTCTCTTATTGAGTCAACCACTTTTAGCCTCCATCTCGGGCTTCGTACGAGATACAAAAGCACTCTCTTATTGAGTATAAAAGACTCTCTTGTTGAGTCAAACCCCTTTTAGCCTCCATCTCGGGCTTCGTACGAGATAAAAATCACTCTCTTGTTGAGTATAAAAGACTCTCTTGTTGAGTCAAACATTTTTAGCCTCCATCTCAGGCTACGTACGAGGTACAAAGACTTTCTTGTTGAGTCAAACACCTTTAGTCTCCGTCTTGGGCTTCGTATAAGACACATACAAAAGCACTCTCTTGTTTAGTCAACCCTTTTAGCCTCTCTCTCGGGCTTCGTACGAGACACATAAAAACACCCTCTTGTTGGGTCAATAGCCTCCTCTTAGGCTTTGTATAAGGAAACCCCGGTTAAGTCAATTAACCTTTTAGCATCAAAAGATGTGCCTCGTTCACAGTATACAAACATTAATAACTCCTTTTCCCCCATCTAATTGCTGTAAGCGGCAAGCCTCTGGATTATTTACATTCACGCCACTGTCCCTCTTTTAGCATGAGAAATTCCTAAGGAAAGATAGCATTTCTCTACACTGAGTTAAAGTCTTCTCCTTCAGGTTTAAAATCCCCTATAAAGGAAAATTTTGGCATTGCTGGATTCACATATCCCAGTTAAAGTAATTCTCCTTTATAATCAGTCACCCAACAGTTGTGACAAACAGACCAAATACCCCCCTTTAGAGATGACAAATTCTCTCTAAAGTCAAAATCGTTTAGCTTCACATCTTGGTCTTCGAACAAGATACAAATAGACCCTTCAGCTTCACGTCTTGGGCTTTGAACAAGATACAAAACACATTTAGCTTCACGTCTTGGGCTTTGAACAAGACACCAAAATAACCCTTTTTCCTCCCATAGAATAGGAGGAACTACGATCGCTCTGATTTCCCTGTTTTGTTAAACGGGAATACGTAGGCATAAGATTTAAAAAAATCTTAGCGAGCACACTAATAAAATAAACCCAAAATCCCGTACCTTCATACATCAATCGAAAAGCATCAGTCTTAAACCTCCTACCAATCGCCCGGGCACTATTTTAACAAAATAACCTAAGAGAAACCCACAATCTTTGTAGCATCTATAAACCAACAGTCATATGTTCAAACTCAGTTTGCAAGCAGGGTTAATTGGAGACATCTATTTCCCTTCCTTCATCAGCTTCAATAGGATAAAAAATGAATCGAGTTGTAGTACCCCAAAGCGATAGTGCTTCGTAACCACGCAAAAACTCGCGCTACACAAACCAAGGCTTATTCCAGTTTTCTTAGTAGTAGGCCTCGACCACAAAGGTGCAGGGCACAGACACTTTAGGAGAATGTTATGGATAACCTCTGCCTCTTCGCTAGCAGGGTTGGGAAATGGTGTGCGAAACTAGGTTGGACCACATCTCTGAGCAGCAAAGGGCGCCATTGACAGATCAAAAGTATTACATCTGTAAAAAATGTAAAAGTATTTCTCAAAGGCTGTTTGGAATTTTGGATAATCCCTTGCTGTCGTTAGGAGTAAGTCAAGTGAGCCTTGTACACTTAGCACCTGACTCAATACTAGGGGGAATTTGGATGTTGAAGTCATGAGCAAAAGTGGCATTGAGCCACAACTGTAACAACCAAATAGGCCCCCCAGTTTGAAAACTGTCGACCCCTCACATAAGGTCTTCAGATGCGTGCCCTAGCATTTTTTAAAGACTTTCTAGGATTAGTTTGCTGAGGCAGATATTCACCCCTCGTGGAGGCGGGTAGCCAGAAATACGTACATCTTAGTGATATGAATCCCGCGAGGGCAGAAGACGTATCGACACATCTAGTAGTTCAAAAAGGCTATCTGTTTGTGAGCGCCGACAACGTCACTAGAGCCCTGGTGTTCTCCTATGAAGGTACTTAAGCATGGTTGGAAAACATGAAATCAGTTTCAGCCTCGTCCCCACTGAACCAAAGGCCAACAATAGCAGCAAGATTGAAAACGGTGGGAGTGACCATCCCACAAGGCAGCTAGAAAGTGTTGGTAGAAATTTCCCAGAAGCACATCACTGCAAGCAACACAGCAGGGTTATATCTAGGACATACCCTAAAGAGCTGGATAAGGTTGTAGATTCCTTGTTTTTCCCTAGCGGGTCTTTTCTGTGACTCCACCTGGTCTAACCAAGTGATGTAAGCAGAGTCAGCGGTTTCGAAGGGAGGCAAAGAGTGAAAGATTCATCTTTGCAGAAACCTAAGGTCAAAATAAGAGGTTTTGAAGACCACAGGGCCTTAGTTTTCCTTGGGACAACTGGGAAAGAAGTTCTCAAAACACTCAGGTAGCTTGGAGGCTTCGGGGATAAGACCCATGAAAGAGAAAGTGGTACCTGCTACTGAAAATAAGACCAACAAATTTGTGTACAATGGACGTCTCTGAGCATTTGCCATATGTGGTTCCCGAACGTATGTCTGATAATTAGCTAGAATCAACTCGTCAAGAACAACAACAAATAGAGGTTGGTCATGAATGAGACATTTTGGGGCCATTTGTAAGGTCGAGTGAGATGACATGTTTGTAATGGAAGAATAGTGGATGACACTATTTAGGGTTCCACTTCAGTAAGCTTCAGATACGGGAATGAGGAAAGAAAGTGGATATTGGAAGGAAAAAGGCTTAAAAAGACAAATAAAAGATGGCGAAAAGTTTCTCCCAAGAACATGGAAAAATTACGTGCTCGGAGCCAATAATCAGTTTTGATGAGAAGAAATCCATGATTAATAAAATAAAATAAAATCTCGAATCCCGGTTTAGTGGCTAGTTAATGACCTTGAAATTCGGGGTAATGATGGACTGACATTGACACATTTTAAAGATGTAATGTTTGGTAAGAAAGTTAGTCATAATAACTTACAACAAGTATTATTGAAGTGACTTGGCACAAAATATGAACACTGTTAAAATAGCTACAAAAAATGCCACTTTTCTCCTCTCAGATATGGGTCGACAATGACATTTTTTTGGGGGCATCTGTTACACTTAGATTTTAAACTACTAGAAATTCAACAAAGAATGTCAATGAAAAGAAGTTTACTATGAACATTAATGAAGTATATTTAAAGAAGCATTAAGGACAAGGCGTCGACAGACCAACGACGACGGGTCGATTGAGTCGTTGACGCAGCGAGACATGATTTGGAGGACTCTCAGAGATGAATCCCCATGACCCAGCTATCTGGTAAATGTCCAAAATATTGAAAAGTGCAGTCGACGTAAACATGTCTAGAATCTCGAGAAGAACATTCGATAGAAGCCCTCATTCCAAAAAGGACTGGTCGATCGAATGACTTGGTATAAAGGACTTAAGTAAATTTACAAGTCTTGGGGATCTTGGTAGGCATCGTCAACAACATGTTTGGAGCAGTTGTCGTCGAGAGATCAAGAAGAAGTGGAAAAGCAGTTACCACTCGACGTGGGTTGCAAGCAAATAACGTCTTGAAAACACGTAAGCGCACTAGTGGAAGGGTGAAGGATCGAACGTCGAGCAAATGCAACTATTCCTCTACTGGTCATAACCGCCGTCGACGATTATCTTATAAATAGAATAAATAAATGACTCATACATGAGATCAAGGGTCACAAAATTTCATACATACTCTCCATACCACTGGAATACTCGACTCAAAGAGCGAAACAGTTGAGCAAGAAACATGTATGCGTTCGTGTCCACACTTTTTTCTTCGTCTTTTTGCTTGTTTAAAGGAAACATTGTACTTTTCTTTTGATTTGTTTAATGTTATTTATTGCATTCTACTTTACAACTTGACTTCATTTAAAGTATTTTACTATGCTAGATTCAATTCACACGCACATGTGTTCACTCAAACTATTTGCATAGATTTCTTTGGAGATTTTTTGAGTTAATCTCATAGACCCTCAAACTCGTGATTGTTTACCAATAACATCGGTAAACAATGGCATCCTTAGTTATAGGAAAAACATTCAGGATAAGTGATAGAGATCTTGTTAAGTATACAAATACAAAATACTACGGAAAAGTCATCGGCAAATGTTATAAAGAAACCATGAATATTTGTGAATGAATCCTTACTTCGTTCACCTCAAATAGAGATGCTCATAAAGTTGAAACTCTGAAAGATCACTTAAAAATAGTATTTCAAATCATTCTCAAAAGCATTAAGTAAAATGCATCTTCTGGTAAAATCATGAGTAAAAATTATTGTAGCATTCTTTGGTGTACATACTGAAAATTTCAGTTTATATGAGTGAACTCATCTACAGAGTTATAAAAATGAGCATTTTTTGAATCAAGCACTATGTAAAAGAAGAATTTTATTATAGAAGGCTAATATTAATCATCATTCAAATGAGTGGCTTCATCAATTATCTATAAGCTCTAAAATGCAAATAGCTTATGACAACATATTATAAAAAGTTCTTTAATGGTGAGAACTTGATGACCATGGTGTAACGGTTTTTTTATTTATTTTTATGATAATAATTATTAATAATTAAAAACCAATTTTAATGTGGTCCATAGTTTTGAGATTTTGGTTCTGAAAAGGGTATGATTTATTTTGGTTTTAATGTAAATTGATATGACCATTAATTGGGTGGTAATGAGTTTTAATGGCTTTAAATTCTTGATGGTAGAATCAAGCCTATAAATAGTCTTTGGTCCCCAAAGCTTTCTCTCATCACAAGAGAAATATACCATCTATATCGAGAGAGCAAGAGCTTGGAAGAATCAAAAGCAGTGCACTCACAACACTGCAACAATGGCTGGAGGTAAAACCTTTAATTTTATTTCCGCGTTTTGTTTATTGATCTTGTTGTTCTTTTGTTATCAGGAACATAGGATCAATATATATATTTTGGTCTAACATTTGGTATCAGAGCATCTACTGCCTCTGCCTTATTTTCGAATGGTTCTTCCATATTCGGTGATTTAATTTTGAGTTTTGAATTTTAGAATATTATGTTTCAAAACATATCAAAAGACTAAATAATTTACTTTCTAAAAATTTTGAAATCTGGAAATTTACGGCATGAACAGTAACCGAAATGTACAGTAGCTGATTGAACAATAATCGCGTGAACAGTAATAAAAATTATTTTTTCAGTTTTTACTATGCCTGGGTATTGAACCCGGGTCCTGATCCATGGCATTCATGAATATTACCACTAGGCTTCTTTGTTAAACTGTATTTTGATTCTGTTCATATACATATGGCTTTATTTTATTGATTATTATGCCTTATTATTTATTTAATCTTTAAATTAAATTTGTGCATAAATTGAAATTGATTTATAATATTATTATTTTGTTAAGCAATTGTATGAGAGATCTTATTTATTTATTTTTGTTCTCTCATATAATTGAGTTATTATGTCTAGTGACCATTATAATTAATTTGGATTAGCCACAGCATCCTTAAATTAATTGAGATTATTTTTTAAAGTTTTGAGATCACATAAATTATTAGACATAAAACTGTAATTAATTATACGTGGTATAATGAATTTTATCCTACAGGATTTTTTATTATATTTGTATAATTAATTAGGATAAAATGTCAAATTATTTTCATAACTTGCCCACAGAAATTATGAATTGGTACACAATTTGATAGTTTTATCATAAAGTATTAATTTTGGATAGAAAAACAAAATTTCATGCACGTAAAATGTGGGGTTGTGTATGTAGTTTGAAAAATTTATCGCAAAATTTTTTAAATCTTATTACATTAAAATTTAGCCCACAGGTAATTTTTATGTTGCAAGATTTATTTTATGGTATGTTTATATTGATAATACATACAATTTGGATAATATTTATGCCTCAAATTTTGACATCAATTTTGTTTATCTTTTTAGCTTCTCAGCCTGCTAATTTTTCTGATATCCGATGTGATATTCCAGAGCTCAAAGGAGATAACTATAAGGTGTGGAAGGAAAAAATTCTCCTCCATCTAGGATGGATGGACATAGATTATGCTATTAGGAAAGATGAACCACCTGCAATTAAAGATGAAAGTACTCCAGCTGCAATCGCACTATATGAGCGGTGGGAGAGATCCAATCGCACTATATTAAGACTAAGGTCACAGGTGGAGTATGTGGTTCTGTCGATCAGCATGAGAATGTCCGTGATTTGCTGAAAGCCATTGACGATCAGTTCGTCACTTGTGAAAAGGCTTTGGCAAGCACATTAATTATGAAATTTTCCTCCTACCGACTCACCAGTGTGAAAGGTGTGCGTGAGCACATAATGAAAATGCGTGACATTTCAGCTCAACTTAAGAAACTTAAGGTTGATATGTCTGAGTCATTCCTGGTGCACTATATTCTGAACTCTCTTCCGTCTGAGTATGGGCCTTTCAAGATCTCCTACAATACACATAAGGACAAATGGTCAACCAATGAATTAATGACCATGTGTGTTCAAGAAAAAGAAAGGCTTGTAATGGAACAGAGTGAGAGTGCAAGCACTCGCGGGAAGAACAAAGCTTTCAAAACTGACAAGTCTCAAGCCAATCAGAAAGGGAACTTCAAAATACCACCGCAAGGTGATATCAAGAAAGAAGCAAAGTGTTACTTCTGTGAAAAGGGAGGACACATGAAGAAGGAATGCCCTGGATTCAAAGAATGGCTTGAGAAGAAAGGTAATTTATTCTCATTTGTTTGTTATGAATCTAATATGACCGATGTTAATATTAACACCTGGTGGATTGATTCTGGATCAACAATCCATATAACAAATTCCTTACAGGGTATGCAAAACCTAAGGAAGCCAGTGGGAAGTGAGCGGATTGTCCTATTAGGAAGCAGGATGAGCTCACATGTGGAAGCTATTGGAACTTGCAATTTAATTTTGAATAATGGTTTTGTTTTGAAATTAGAAAGGACCTTGTATGTACCAAGTTTCTCACGAAACTTGATTTCAGTTTCTAGACTTGTACCTTTTGGATATTCCTTTAATTTTAAAGACACCTTGTTTGAATTCAGAATATGTTGGGAATGGTATATTGTCGGATGGTCTTTATCGTATTAATTTACAAATCGAATCCATTTATAGTTCAATGCATGTTTGAACTGACACTAAGCGGTGTAATATTAATGAGAATTCTTCTACGTTATGGCATATGAGATTAGGACATATCTCCATAGAGAGAATTAAAAGGTTAGTAAAAGATGGGGTACTTAATACTCTAGATTTTGCTGACTTTAAAACTTGTGTTGACTGCATTAAGGGAGAACAGACCAACATGTCTAAGAAAGGCGCCAATAGGAGTTCAAGTATATTAGAAATAATTCATACAGACATATGCTGTCCTGATATGGATGCACATGGTCAGAAATATTTCATCACTTTCATAGATGATTACTCACGATATATGAATATTTATTTGCTTAATAATAAATATGAAGCATTGGATGCCTTCAAAGTCTTTAAGGATGAAGTTGAGAACCAATGTGGAAAGCAAATAAAGATAGTGAGATCAGACCGGGGTGGTGAATACTATAGTAGATACACTAAGAGTGGACAAGCACCTGGTCCATTTGCTAAGTTTCTTCAAGAACATGGGATTGTTGCCCAATACACTATGCCCGGTTCTCCGAACCAAAATGGTGTTGCAGAAAGAAGAAATCGAACATTATTGAACATGGTGCGGAGTATGCTTAGCAACTCTAAACTTCCTAAATCATTGTGGAATGAACCACTAAAGACGGTTGTGTATATTCTAAACCGGGTTCCATCCAAGGCTGTCCCAAAGACACCATTTGAGTTATTTAAAGGATGGAAACCGAGTTTACGACATATGCGCGTTTGGGGATGTCCGTCTGAGGTGAGGGTTTATAACCCACAAGAAAAGAAACTAGATCTGAGGACCATTAGTGGGTATTTCATTGGATATGCCGAAAGGTCTAAATGATATACATTTTATTGTCCATCTCACATAACTAGGATTATGGAGTCAAGAAATGCAAAGTTTCTTGAAAATCATTTGACTAGTGGGAGCGATCAAATCAAAAATTTAATTTCTGTGCATGATCATATCGAGTATGAACCTTCCACTTCAAGTGATAGATTGGTTACTATTCACAATATCCCTCAAGTTCAAATGGATGTTGATCAACCAATCATCGAGACTCCACAAGTTGCTAATGATCCAGTAGATCAAGTTGGTCATCAAGATGATGAATAATTAGTTGAACAACAAGATCCACAAGAAAATGTTGATCAAACATTAAGAAGATCTACTAGGACAAGAAAATTAGCTATTCCTAATTATTACATTGTGTATCTACAAGAATTTGACTATAATGTAGGAGCTGAGAATGATCCTGAGAGCTTTAGACAAGCCATGAGTTGCAAAGAGTCAAATTTGTGGTATGATGCCATGAATGATGAAATGAATTCCATGAAAAACAACGACGTATAGGATCTTGTAGAGTAACCTAATGGGGCAAAGGCCATTGGTTGTAAATGGGCCTTTAAAACCAAGAAAGATTCATTAGGTAACATTGAGATATACAAGGCCAGGCTCGTTGCTAAGGGATTTACTCAAAAGGAGGGAATCGATTACACTGATACTTTTTCTCCTGTATCTAAGAAAGATTCTCTTCGTGTCATCTTGGCATTAGTTGAACATTTTGACCTTGTGTTGCACCAAATGGATGTGAAAACAAGCTTTCTTAATGGTGATTTAGAGGAGGAGGTTTATATGAAACAACCTGAAGGGTTCTCCTCTAATAATGGTGAGTATTTGGTTTGCAAGCTTAAGAAATCCATATATGGTTTAAAACAAGCCTCTCGTCAATGGTATCTTAAATTCCATGGAACAATATCTTCATTTGGGTTGATTGAAAATCCCATGGATCAATGTATATACCGGAAGGTCAGTGGGAGTAAAATTTGTTTTCTCATTTTGTATGTGGATGACATACTACTTGCAACCAATGATAAACGTTTTCTACATAAGATGAAACAATTCCTCTCTAAAAACTTTGATATGAAGGATATGGGTGAGGAATCTTATATCATTGGTATTAAGATCCACAGAGATAGACTTCGAGGAATTTTGGGTCTATCACAAGAAACCTACATCAATAAAGTTTTAGAGAGATTTAGAATGAAAGATTGTTCACCAAGTGTTGCACCCATTGTCAAGGGCGATAGATTTAATTTGAATCAATGCCCTAAGAATAATTTTGAGCGGGAACAAATAAAGAACATTCCATATGCTTCTGTTGTTGGAAGTCTTATGTATGCTCAAGTATGCACAAGGCCCGACATTGCATTTGCTGTTGGAATCTTAGGAAGATATCAGAGTAATCCAGGTATGGATCATTGGAAAGCTGCAAAGAAGGTGTTGAGATATCTTAAAGGAACAAAAGATTATATGCTAATGTATAAGCAGACGTACAATCTAAATATGATCGGCTATTCAGACTCCGACTTTGCTGGTTGTGTTGATTCTCGCAAATCGACATCAGGATATATTTTTATGATGGCTGATGGAGCTATTTCATGGAGAAGTACTAAACAAACCTTGGTTGCTACTTCTATTATGGAAGCCGAGTTTGTCTCCTGTTTTGAGGCTACTTCTCATGGTGTATGGCTTAAGAGTTTTATTTCTTAGAATCATGGATTCTATTTCTAGACCTCTAAAGACTTTTTGCGATAATTCAGTTGTTGTCTTTATAGCTAAGAACAATAAAAGTGGAAGTCGAAGCAAACACATCGACATAAAGTATTTAGCCACTAGAGAAAGAGTTAAAGATAAAATAGTAGCTATTAATCACATTAGTACTGATTTAATGATCGCTGATCCTTTGACTAAGGGCATGCCACCAATAAAATTTACGGATCATGTAGAGAACATGGGACTTGGGTCCTCCTTATGATTGTATACATACAGTTTATTAATAAAAACTCTTATATTGTGATGTTTTCTCATTTTCATGCGCACATCAGTTTGAGAAAATATGTTACATCTGGACCAAGAGTAAACATTGGTTTATTCATCAAGTTAGTTACCACATTACAAATATTTACTTAAAAATAGACATGTTGTAATACATAGATGATACTACTCGCTTTAAGAGGAACTATCTCGATGATTCACATATTTATTTCTTGAGTAAGTTTTCCATGACTCATTTATGCCAATAATCAGTTCTATGGACCAAGTGGGAGAATGTAACAGTTTTTTATTTTATTTTTATGATAATAATTATTAATAATAAAAAACCAATTTTAATGTGGTCCATAGTTTTGGGATTTTGGTTCTGAAAAAGGTATGACTTATTTTGGTTTTAATGTAAATTGATATGACCATTAATTGGGTGGTAATGAGTTTTAATGGCTTTAAATTCTTGATGGTAGAATCAAGCCTATAAATAGTCTTTGGTCCCCAAAGCTTTCTCTCTTCACAAGAGAAATACACCATCTATATCGAGAGAGCAAGAGCTTGGAAGAATCAAAGACAGTGCACTCACAACACTGCAACAATGGCTAGAGGTAAAACCTTTAATTTTACTTTCACGTTTTGTTTATTGATCTTGTTGTTCTTTTGTTATTAGGAACATATGATCAATATATATATATATATATATTTTGGTCTAACACATGGGTCTAATTCAAGAGATCCAGGGTATGGAAACAAAGTTATCAAAGTAGTCTTTGTTGACATTCCTCAAGAAGTTATTCCTGCTAGAACCCAAATCTCTATGGCTTCACCTCTAAGATCTAAAAGATTCAGATTTATTGAAGACCTTCTTAAACTGTTAAAGATGAAGTCAAAGAAGTACTCTAAGATATCCAAATCAACATTTTTTGCTTTTGTTAAAGCTACTAGTTCTCTTCTCGTATTGATCAACTCATTTTTAACCATCAACTCATATTAAATGAATTAACCGAGATAAAATTGTCCCTCAACCTCATGGTAAGACACCAAAAAGAGCGTATAGCTTATAGCTTTTCAGCTCACATTAATGAAAAAGCTCTGTTTGGTAACTGTCTTTTAGCTTTTAGCTTATAGCTTTTTTACTGAGGCTCTGTTTGGGAAGATACTTTTTGAGCTTATAGCTTATGTCTTATAGCTTATAAGCTCATATGACAATAAAAGACCTGTTTGGTAACGGTCTTTTCATCACGAGCTTATAGCTTATTTTATTAGCTTATAGCTTATTTTCCAGACGCTATTTTAAATAGCGTTTTAGCTTTATAGCTTATAGCGTATCATTTTTTCTTCCACTTTTACCCTTATTATTTTAACTAAAATCCACCACTATCCTTTATAATTTATTATAATTTAAAATAAAATAATAATTATTAAATATCTTTTATGTTATTTTATTTTATCACCTAATTAAACCGCTAATTTTACCAAACACTTTAATTAGCTTATCAGTTATAAGTCATCAGCCATCAGCTATAAGTTATAAGCTATCAGTTATCAACTATTAGTCATAAGCTATAAGGTATCAACTAACTTATCAGTCAACCGCTATTTTTACCAAACAGAGCCTAACTTTTAATTTTTTTTTCAAAAGCTATTTGAAGTAGCTTTTAAGCTTATAACTTTTAGCTTATGATTTTTTCTTCCATTTGTACCCTTACTATTTTATTAAAAACTCATGTTTACCCTTTATATTATTATTATTTAAATTAAAATAATTATGTTTTAGTTAAGGAAATTAGAAAGATTTTTCATTATTTTTACCAAACAAATTCACGCTGCAATCAATCTTTTATTTTGTTATTAATGAAATATTTTAACTCATTACATTGAATTTTTGTTATTACTTTTAAGTTATTATTTTAATTATTTATTACTTGAGTTTTTATTATTAATATATTATTTTTGTAACTATGATAATAAATGATTCAATATATTTATTTATTAATAGGCATATCATGGATTTTGAGAAAGAAAAAAGAGAAGGAAGTATGTACTTTATAAGATTAAATTATAATATTATTATTTTATATTTTTTAAATTTCATTACAAAATTTATATATAAGTGTTTAATATATTTTTGTTTTCTATTTAATTTTATATTTATATTTAAAATATTTTGCATTTAATTTTTAATACGTTTATTTTTATTGAATAAAAATTAATTTAATAAATAGGACTACTAATTTTTTTAATTAAGAATGTCCTTTTATATTATTTTGCATTTATTAGTTAGTGTAACCGCTAATTTACCAAACACTCAAATTAGCTTATCAGCTTAAAGTCATCAGCTATAAATTACAAACCATCAACTATAAACTATCAGCTATTAGTTATTTAGCTACAAAACCAACTAAATTATCAGTTATAGGTTAATTTTATCAAATAGAGCCTATATACATTGTTTTTCTATGTTATCACATCACTAGGTTTTGTACCTATTTTGTCAGAAGATGACTTTTGATCTTTATCAATGAAAAATATTTTCTTTATGCTATGTTAAATTTCTCATCTAATCTTTATACACGTTACCTTGAATTTTTTACCTATATAACCATGTTTCCAAGTCTATAATTCCATTATACCCATGTTTCCACCATTAATACCAATATACCCATGTTTCAAAAAAAAAAGGCATTGCAGGGGGCGCCATTAGAAATGGCTACCTTATTGAAATTGAAAGGGAGGCGCCATTGGTAATGGCTACCCCCTTGGATTTTAAAGGGAGGCGCCATATCCCCTTGAGCCCCCTTTGTCAATGATTTTTTTTTAACATTTTTCAAATAAATTAACATTAAACATTAATGCATAAATAATAATAATTCATAAATAATATTTAATATTTTTAATAATTATTACTCATACTAAATATTTCTTTTTAATAATGAAATATTACATAGACGAAAGACGAAACACAGTACATTAATTTTGACGACGAGGTCTAGGAAAATGTCCGCCCGTACCACATCCTCGTGTACATACGTTTCTTCGTTCTCTTCGCGGTGGCGGCGGCGTTGGGTCCACAGGGGCGGATGTTGTTGATGGGTTTTCATCCGTCATCTGAAGAAATAGTGACCATGTAGACGAGTCGATATTAGGCAAGTCGTCCAGATCCAGATTAAAGGTGTTTCCCATGCCTGCATTATTATGTTGGGGTGGTTGGCTGGATGATATGTCAGGACGGTAGCCTGCTTGGTCGTAAGCGATGAAGGGTGTAAATGTCTGGGTGGGTAAGGTTTGGTTAGGTGTTTGATACTCCGTGTTAATCTGGGTTGTAGTGTCATAGGAGTATGATTGATATTGTGGTGGGTTTTGGTGGTATGGGGACTGAGTATAACCATGTTGAAATGGGGTGGATTGGTAAGGGGTATTTTCATGGAATTGTGGTTGTGTGAGTGGGGGTTGGGTTGGCTGTTGGCTTGGTTGATTGGTCTGTTGTTGAGTTCGTGATGATGTGGCTTGCTGGCGTGGGTCAACAAGATATCTAGGATGGGAAAAGAAACCAATGGAAACCGACCTATACCAAGTCATGTACTGGATAGACGGTTTGCTCTCATATGGCAAAACATTGTCGTTCAAAACAAAATGTATGCGAAGCTTCCATTCACGACACTCATGTTTTGCATATGTTTTCCATGGCTTATAGTGCCACAAGTCAGAGAGGATACTTGTGTGCCATCTCTCGTCGAGGAATTTTGGGGGACCGGGAATATCTTGTAGCATTCCAAACTGAAGCTTGATACGATCACTGTTGTGCATTTCAACTGTTGTGAAGTGGATAATCGGTACCTTTGCAGTCCACACAACAGAGTGGTGTTCGTTAGCTTCATGGATGACCTCTAGACCAAGATATGGCCGCCAAATAAACTGTAGGAGGAAAAAAATATTTAGTATATTTTAAATAATATATTAATATTAAATGTGACTATAACCATTAATAGATAGGTTAGTGATAATACATCATGTTCACCCAAATGATCTAGAAGATTTCGGTACTGGGTGATGTTGTAATGGGGACATTTGTCGTAATTCATCCCTAGTCTAGACCACCTATATTTTGAAAAGGCAGCATTTTTTAGTAATAGGTTAAATTAAAAAACAGAAAACTAGATATTTAAAGAATTGGTTTAGAACATTACCTTGTAGCGTATGGAAAACCGAAATTATTGGTGCTGACAGGCGCTAAGTAGGTCATTCTTGACCAACCCCAAGCTTGCAGAAGAACAACACATCCGGTAAAATTACCCGAACCTGAATATGCGTTGTTACATAGAGACTTATATAGGTGGGCGAGTGTGGCAGACCCCCAACTATAAGTTTTTATTTTGTCTATATCTCGTAATAACGGTAAGTACATAGGATGCACAGCGTTACCACTTGCATCCGGAAATAAAAATAAACCGAATAATAGCATTAAATAAATTCTTGTTTTTCTTTCTTTGAATATTTATGGAGAGTCATTTGTTAACGTTATTGCTCTATAACTGCTCTTGAGCCATGACATCAATAATTTTTGGCCCCTCACCTGTTTGTCGTCAGGGGCAACCCCTAAAAGTTCTTCGACCACATTACCAACAATATTGGTGTCACCCCTTACTGCCTTACCATCAATAGTTCTTCCTCAAAAATCTCAGAACACATGTAGCCCCACAACCCAACTTATGTCTGATTTCCGACAGACACGCCTCTATTGTAAGTGCTTACAATAATCCTGCAAATGGTTGGCATAATCCTCCTTCTGTCCATGTTTATTGTATAAGACACATGTCGCAGAATTTTATGCGGGAATTTAAAGACAAAAACCTCAAGATGAAATTTGTGAACGCAGGGTATGCGTTAAACCAACCTTCATTCAGGTATTACCGCGAAGAAATAAGATTGTCAAACACAGAAGCATTAAGCTGGGTGGACAATATTCCAGTGGAGAAGTGGACAAGGGCATTTGATGGAGGATGTCGATGGGGTCACATGACCACCAGCCTTGTAGAATCCCTGAACAAAGTTTTCAAGGGAACTAGAAACCTACCCATCACTGCGTTAGTTAGAGCAACCTATTACAGGTTGGGGTCACTTTTTGCAACAAGAGGCAAAAAATGGAGCGATGTTTTGGAATCAGGGCAGTTATTCAGCGAAAGTTGCATGACATTTATGAAGGACGAAACTGATAAAATGACCTCACATCGAGTTACATCGTTTGACCGTCACGATTACAACTTCATTGTTGAAGAGACAAAGGATCACAATGAGGGTCAGCCAATGAGACAATATATTAGAAATAATAATTTATATTTTAATTTATATTCCCAAACTTAGTCATTAAGTTTGTTAGAGGGTACTTTACTATTTTATTTGTTGCTTTTGTAACCCTAGTTTTAGCTTATAAATAGACTAGTGGTAGTGAGTGATTTTGTAATCCTTTTGTAGCCGTCATTCTATTATAATATATTCTTCTATTTTCATCCATTATTCACCTTGTACACCAACAATTGGTATCTAGAGCTCCGGTTCGTATCCACGGGAAACACGGGAAACACGAGTGAAACACGAGGCTTTGTGTGATTGATTTTTGGTTCTTGGATTCGTGTTGAATCTTGAACAAAAATTTGATCAGAATCAGAATTTCTGATTCTATGGGTTGGGAAACACTGTGTGAGATCTGAGTGACTTTACAAGGTTGAAGATGATGAATGGAAACGGCGGCATGAACACCAAGCTTCCAGTATTTGATGGCAAAAACTGGACTCGTTGGATGACTCAGATGCGTGTACTGTTCGGTGCTCAAGATGTTCTGGATCTTGTCACTGAAGGTTACGTTCCAGTAGCAGCAGATGCAATGGAGGAATAGAAGAACGCGCAGAAGGATACAAGGAAGAAAGATTAGAAAGCATTGTTCTACATCCATCAGTGTGTGGATGCAAATGTGTTTAAGAAGATTGCAGATTCAACGACGGCAAAGGCTATGTGGGACACACTGGTCAGATGTTACGGTGGTGACGCATCAGTGAAGAAGGTGAAGCTTCAGTCTCTACGTAAGCAGTATGAGAATCTCAACATGAAGAACAATGAGAAAGTTTCTGAGTATATCTCCAGAGTGATTCTGATCACTAATGAGATGAAGGCATGTGGAGAAACTCTTTCTGAACAAGTAATCATTGAGAAGGTATTGAGATCCCTTACTCCTCAGTTTGATTACATTGTATTAGCAATAGAACATTCTAAGGATCTGAGCACCATGAGAATTGAAGAGATGCAAAGCAGTCTAGAAGCGCAAGAGTTGCGTCTGACTGAGAGAACTTCTGAAAGGGAAATAGAGCAGCAGGCTCTGAAAGAAGTTTCTGATAAGAAGCATCAGAAGCAGTCTTGGTCAGAAGCCAGGAGAAGATCTGATGGTGGTCAGAAGTCAGAAACCTCAACTTTTGATAGGCAAAAAAATGCTCAGAAGGGAAAAGAGAAGTATGACAAGAAGAAGATCCAATGTTACTGTTGCAAAAAGTTTGGTCACTTTGCTAGAGATTGTTGGTCAAACAAAGAAAGGAAGTTAGAAGAAGCAAATATAGCCAGAAGTTCTGATGATGAATCTATGCTACTGATGGCTTTTGAATCTGATGATACGAATTTGACAGACTGGTGGTATATGGACACTGGCTGCTCAAATCATCTTACTGGAAATAAGAAATGGCTGGTTGATTTTGACTCTGAGAAGAGGACTAAAATCAGATGTACTGATGACAAATATCTTAACGCTGAAGGTATGGGAAATGCCAGAGTTGTTCTGAACAATGGGAAAACAGCATTGATTCAGAAAGTGTGGTATGTACCTGGCATAAAAAGCAATCTGATGAGCGTGGGATAATTAATTGAGAAAGGTTTTTCAGTTACCATGAAGGACAATCTTCTGAAGCTGTATGATTGTAATCAGAAGCTGATTATAGAGTCAGAACAAGGAAGGAATAGAACATTCAAGGTGAATGTCAGAACTTCTGACTCTGGATGTCTTAGTGCAATAAGTGTTGTGAAAGAAAGTGAGTTGTGGCACAGAAGATTTGGTCATCTGAATTTCAAAAGCTTAGAACATCTGAATTCGAAGAAGCTGGTACATGGAATTCCTACAATTAAGAAGCCTGAGAAGTCATGCAAAGTGTGCATGGAAGGAAAGCAACCAAGATTGCCATTTGCGTCAGAAGTTGCTCCAAGAGCAAAACATGCCTTGGGAGTAGTGCATTATGATGTGTGTGGTCCATTTCCAGTAGCATCGATCGGAGGGAATAAATACTTCGTGTCATTTGTTGATGAATTCACGAGAATGACATGGGTATCCCTTATTAAGTTCAAACACGAGGTGTTTGCTGAATTCAAGAAGTTCCGAATGAAGGTTCAGAATCAGAGTGGTTAGAATCTGAAGATTCTCAGAACCGATGGTGGGGGTGAGTATAACTCCAAAGAGTTTCAGAAGTTCTGTGAGGAGAATGGAATTGAGCATGAGGTTACTTCTCCTTACACTCCTCAACACAATGGTCTTGCTGAAATAAGAAATCGTACTTTGCTTGATATGACGAGAAGCATGCTGAAGGAGAAGAAGCTTCCTCACAACTTGTGGGGAGAAGCTGTTGCCACCGCAACATATGTGCTCAACAGATGTCCAACGAAGAAGCTGAAGGAAATAGTTCCTATTCAGAAGTGGACGGGAGAAAACCAAAGTGTTAGTCATCTAAAGGTGTTTGGTTCTGTTTGTTACAAACATGTTCCAGAAGCCAGAAGACAGAAGTTGGATGATAGAAGCAAAGTAATGTTACTGGTGGGGTACCACAGTACAGGTGCGTACAAGCTTTATTGTCCAGAAACTAATAAAGTTGAATTCAGCAGAGACGTTATTGTGAAGGAATCAGAAGTTTGGAATTAGGACAAGTCTCAATCTAATTCTGATGTGAGAACTTCTGAAGGAAGGTCAGAACTAAGAGTTTCTGAAACTGATGGTGATTCTAACTCTGAAGGAGATTCAGAAGATGAAGGTGACTCTGATGATCCAGATTCTGATGATGATCTAGATTCTGGTGGTAATTCAGACTCTGGGAATATGGCAGACTCTGAAGATGGTCAAGGTTCTGGAGGAAGTCAACCTTCTGAAGCAAGAACTTCTGAAGGAGAAACTTCTGAAGGAGAAATTTTTGGGGTTCAAGCATCTGAAGAAGTTTCTGAACGAGGTCAGAGGCCACAGAGAATCAGAAACATTTCGAGAAGATTCGAAGAGTTTGATGTAACACCCCACTTTCCCAATGTAAAATAAAATACAAAATCTTAAAGATAAATCAAAGTTTTTCACCAAAAGTGGAATGTCACATTTGAAATCCGAAAAATAAACTCTTTTATTAAATGAAATAGTGGAAATAGTTTTATTCATTCAACTCACGGCCATCTGCCAACAACTTATAAAATTATTCCACATCAATTCGTGGTTCACCAAAAATACACCAAAATATGATACGTAACAAATGAAAGAAATAACAGATAACAAATGATTTAAAATCCCCAAATAGTTCCCGTGTTACGTATCAGAGCACTCCTATAGACTCGATCAGCAACACCAATATCCAAGCCACCTAAGTACCTGGATTATCTGTACTTCCGAAGAAGCATAGACACAACAACAACAAAGGGGTGAAAAATCACGTTCAATATTATAGGTGAATAAATACATGATAAACAGGTAGTCACCATACACAACCATCATCAATTATCAACCACCGCCTACAGATTGATATCATTAACAACATCAAATAATAATGCAATGCAACACAACACCATGCATGCGGTACCGACTCATTGGTTCATTCAATTGAACCTGGATAGATCACATACACCTCTACTTGGCAATGATCTATCCCCACCATTCTCCATATAGGAGTACGGATGAATCGCATACGCTCCTCCTGAGCAACGATCCATCCCACCAATCACCATGAAATACAATGACACAAAATGCATATAAAACACATGTATATTATCACATAGATACATGTTCACGATCCTCCTGATCATACCAAAATTAAACACCAAATACTCAACACCATACAATTACGTCACACCACATAAATCAACTATTAATTAATCAATTAATTAATTTAAAATTATTAAACTGATTATTTTCATCACCAAATTATTATCCCTCAGCAACTGACTTCTACCCTCAACCTCTCAAACCGTTAGAAATCGAACGGGTGCGAAAACGGGAAATAAATATCCAAACAGAAAAATCCTACACGCAGCCAGCCCATACGCGTACTGACCCAAGTCATACGCGTATGCCTCAATTCTCCGCTCATCCATACGCGTAAGGCTCCATCTGTTACGCGTATCTCTTCACAGTGCCCAAGGCCATACGCGTACTGCCTTATGCCGTACGCGTACGGACAGAGACGTTTCCTCACTGAATTTCCCAATTCCAATGCCATATGCGTACTACTCTCTATTACGCGTATTTCCTAGCTCCCTTACGCGTATGGCCCCTTTTCCTTCACTCCCATACGCGTATGGCCTAGCCCTATACGCGTATGGCCAGATCTATTACGCATTTCACCAGAGACCTCCCTATTCTGCATTCTGCTACGATTTTCACATGTTTCCACTCCTAATCAGTCCTATAATCGTTTCTACATTGATTTTAGGTTCAATTTTCCTTCTTTCACTTGCATCCTATGATTACTACATCAATTACAAGCCTAAAATCTTAAATTGTTTCCCCCAATCTGAATCAACCACAACAGATACGTTCATACAACAGCAACAACAGCAGAAAATCTCATAATCACAAATCGATTCAAACACAACTTCATTATCAGATCAGACATATGCAACAATTCATCAACACAACATTTTTCATACAAATTCCTACGGGGTTAAGGACTCCCCACTACCCGATCATGAGATAAACACCAATATTAAACTCGTTTCTCCCCCCTTACCTCGAATCTGATGAATTCCTGCGAAAATTGGTGAAGATTCTTGCCCTAGTGCTCCCTTGTTCTTCCTCTCCTTAGCTCTTTTCTCTATCTATCTCTAAAATTCTGATTATTCCAACTTTTACCAATTTTCCACTAATTAAGCTCCAATTACCAAACTACCCTCACTAATCTCATTAATCCAATATTCACTTATTATCTTAGGTCCTATTTACTAAATAATCTTAATAATAATAATAATAACCAAAACCATAACAATACTAATAGTAATAATAATAATAATGAAATATACTATTAAAATAATAATAATAATATTTCCATATTACTAATATCACCCCCTACGAGCTCGAACACGCACCCAACCAAAGCCAACAATTAAAATAATACAAGACATATAAATAATTAAAATGGGGTGTTACAACTCTCCCTCACTTAAATTATTTTCGTCCTCGAAAATTACCTGATGGAAATAATTCTGGATACGACTCCCGCATCCTGCTTTCCAATTCCCAGGTCACACTGCCTCCTGCAGCACCTCCCTAAGCTACTCTCACCAGAGGTATCTCCTTCCCTCTGAGTTGTTTCATCTTACGATCCTCGATCCTCAACGACATCGTCTATACGGTAAGATTCTCCCTGATTTGAACTTCGTCTCTCTGAAACACATGAGACGGATCCGAAACATACTTCTAAAGTTGCGACACATGAAACACGTCATGCAAGTTCGAAAGCTCCGGTGGCAATGCCACTCTATAAGCAACGACACCAACTCTCTGCAAGATTTGATATGGTCCAATAAACTTAGGATCCAACTTCTTGGATTTCAAGGCACGACCCACACCGGTCACTGAGTTAACCCTTAGGAATACGTGATCACCTTCACTGAATTCCAATTCCTTCCTCCGATTATCATGGTAACTTTTCTGTCTACTCTGAGATGCTTTCATCTTCTCACGGATCATCTGAATTGTCTCAGTAGTCTGTTGTACAATTTCTGGTCCAAGCACCACATTCTCACCCGTTTCATACCAACACAGAGGCGTTCTATACCTCCTACCATACAAAGCTTCAAAAGGTGCCATTCCGATGCTAGAATGGTGACTGTTATTATACGTGAACTCAATCAATGGCAAATGAGTATCCCACGCACCACCTTTTTCCAATACACAGGCTCTCAGCAAATCCTCCAAAGACTGAATGGTCCTTTCTGACTGACCATCGGTCTGTGGATGATAAGCCGAGCTCAACTTCAACTTAGAACCCAAGGCTTCCTGCAGACTCCTCCAAAATTCTGAAGTAAACCTCAGATCTCTATCCGACACTATTCTCGACGGAACACCATGCAACTTCACAATTATCCTGATATAAATTTCTGCCAGCTCCGACAACGGAAAACTGATGTTAATTGGTATAAAATGGGCGGACTTCGTAAGTCGATCCACCACTACCTAAATAGCATCAAAACCTCTCGCCGTACTCGGCAAACCAGTCACAAAATCCATAGCAATACTGTCCCATTTCCATTCCGGAATCTCTAACGGTTGCATCAATCCCGAAGGTCTCTGATGCTCCACTTTTGACTTCTGACATGTCAAACAAGCATTGACAATTTGAGCTATGTCCCTCTTTATACCGGACCACCAAAATAACTTCTTCAAATCATGGTACATCTTTGTAGCTCCCGGGTGAATACTCAAGCTACTCCGATGACTTTCCTCTAATATTGCCTTTTTCAATTCCACATTATCCGGTACGCAAATTCTGCCCCGGAATCTCAACACACCAACATTATCCACTTTAAAGTCACTATCGGGATCATCTCCTTCTGTAGGCATCAAGTCTACCAATTTCACATCCAGTTTCTAATTCTCCTTAATTACATCCAAAAAGTCATTATTCACTTTCAGCATACCCAATCTGACACATCCTGGCGTAGTCTCACAACCATGCTCAAATCTATGAACTGTTCAATCAATTCCATTTCCTTCACCATTAACGCATACATATGGATTGTCTTCCGACTCAGAGCATCTGCTACGGTAACTCAAATTAAAGTTATAGTCCTTCAAGAATTCTAACCATGTTCTCTGCCTCATATTCAATTCCTTCTGATCGAACAAATATTTCAAACTCTTGTGGTCACTAAACACTTCAAATCTCGATCCATACAAATAATGCCTCCAAATCTTTAACATGAACACCACTGCAGCTAATTCAAGATCATGAGTAGGATAGTTCCTTTCATGCACCCTTAATTGCCTTGAAGCATAAGCCACTACCTTGCCATCTTGCATCAATACACCGCCTAATCCCATCTTAGACGCATCACAATACACTACAAAAGAATCATTTGGACTTGGTAAAATCAACACTGGTGTTGTAGTCAACTTCTTCTTTAGTTCCTCAAAACTTTCCTCGCAGGCAGCATCCCAGACAAAAGTTTGATTCTTTCTGGTTAACTGGGTCAACGACAATGCCAATTTAGAAAACCCTTCAATGAACCTTCTATAGTAGCCTGCCAAACCCAAAAAGCTTCTAATCTCCGTTGCGGTCTTCGGAGTTTCCCACTGAAGCACTGCACTTACCTTAGAGGGATCCACCGCTATACCATCACCAGAAATAACATGACCCAAGAAACTCACAGTATTCAACCAAAATTCACACTTCGAGAACATTGCAAACAATTTATTATCCTTCAACACCTGCAATGCAATTCTCAAGTGACCTGCATGCTCCTCGTCAGACTTAGAATAAATCAGTATATCATCAATAAACACCACAATAAACTGATCCAAATAAGAATGGAAAATACGATTCATATATTCCATAAATACACCTGACGCATTAGACACTCCGAAAGGCATCACTGCATATTCGTAATGTCCGTAGCGAGTTCTGAAAGCAGTCTTCTGAATATCACCTTCCTTAACTCTAATCTGATGGTAACCCGACCTCAGATCGATTTTGCTGAACACACGAGCTCCTACCAAATGATCCATTAAGTCATCAATCCTAGGAAGTGGATACTTATTCTTAATGGTCACTTTATTCAACTAACGGTAATCAATGCACAAACGCATACTACCATCCTTCTTCTTCACCAACAACACTGGAGCTCCCCACGGTGACACACTTGGTCTGATAAACTTCTTATCGAGCGATTCCCCGACCTGAGATTTAAACTCTGCCAACTCTGATGCAGACATCCTGTACGGTTCCATAGAGATAGGTCTGGTACCCAGTACAAGATCAATAGCAAATTCAACTTCCCTTGTCGGAGGCAATTCTGTGATGTCATCTGGAAACACTTCAGGAAATTCATTGACCACCGGCAATTCACTAACTGAAGTCTTGCTTTCCACAGATAACGAGGCAAATCCTGCAAACAGCTTTGCTTCATCTTCCAACAACGCCCTCAACTCCTTGCTAGATAGCGAATCTACTAATACTTTCTCTTCAGGAGTAAGAAACAGTAACGTCTTCCTGAAGCAATCAATATATACCCGGGTGAACTCCAACCAGTTCATCCCCAAAATAACATCAAGATTACCGAGTGGCAAACAAATCAAGTCCACTCTGAAATCTCTACCAAACACGGTTAGTGGACACTTCAAACACACCAAAGAAGTAACCACGGAACCAATAGACGGAGTTTTAATCGTCATCCTCTGCTCTAGAGTAGACGGCACAATCCCTAATCTCTTCACACATTCAACAGAAATAAACGAGTGCGTTGCACCCGTGTCAATGATAGCAATCAAAGGAACACCATTAATAAAGCAAGTACCTTTGATGGAACGCTCCTCCTCAGTGGATTGGGCTCCCACCAAGGCAAACACCTTCCCACTAGTTTGAGACGCCTGAGCTTTCTTCGGCTTCTCACAGTGAGTACTGATGTGACCCTTCTCTCCACAATTATAACAGGTAGGCATAGTGGCTCGGCAATCAGCTATAACATGACCTGCCTTGCCACATTTGAAGCACTTCTTCACCTCTTTCTGACAGTCGTTAGCACGGTGAACCGCGCCACCACATCTGAAGCACTTGAGAGCATCAGCACCTGCTCCCTTCTCCTTTTGCTTCTTTCCCCCATCAGTTTTCTGTTTCCCCTTATCAGCTGGAGCACTGTAAGGAGTACCTCCAAATATCTGCTTATTTTTCTTCTCATTCATAGCTTTGTAATGAGCAATTATGGCCCTGTTGTCATTATCATAAATTCTGCTTCTGCTTACCAGCTCTGGATAGTTTCTTATCTTCTGACAAGCAATACCCAATTTGATCTCGGGACGCAGCCCGTTCTCAAACTTCAGACACTTCGATGTCATAGCTTCTTCAGTATTATAATGAGCACAATACTGAACCAGCTCTTCAAACTTAGCGACATACTCAGCCACAGTCTTATCACCCTGCTTCAGCTCCAGAAACTCAACCTCTTTCGCACTACGAATGTCTTTCGGAAAATACTTTTCCAGAAACTCAGCTTGAAACACAGCCAAAGTAATCTCAGTACCTGCAGCTTCCAATCTCTGACGACTGTTGTCCCACCAAGCCTCAGCTTCCCCTTCTAGAATATGAGTACCAAACCGTACCTTCTGAGCATCACTGCATCCCATGGTCCTGAAGATTTTCTCCACACCCTTCAGCCATTTCTGTGCAGCCTCTGGGTCCAAGATACCTCCCTCATATGTAGGCGGCTTGTTGCTCTGAAATTGTGCTAAGTCACGAAACTGAGCACCTCCACCCTGGTTGGCATTCTCTACAGCTTGCGCCATGGCTTGCATAGCAGCAGCAAGAGCAGCATCATTCCTTCCTGCCATACTGGACAACAATCATCACAAGGTCAGAACACCAAAATCAACTCCTATTCTAAGGACAGACTCGACTACTACACTGGCCGGACGGTCCGACCTGCTCTGATACCAATTGTAACACCCCACTTTCCCAATGTAAAATAAAATACAAAATCTTAAAGATAAATCAGAGTTTTTCACCAAAAGTGGAATGTCACATTTGAAATCCGACAAATAAACTCTTTTATTAAATGAAATAGCGGAAATAGTTTTATTCATTCAACTCACGGCCATCTGCCAACAACTTATAAAATTATTCCACATCAATTCGTGGTTCACCAAAAATACACCAAAATATGATACGTAACAAATGAAAGAAATAACAAATAACAAATGATTTAAAATCCCCAAATAGTTCTCGTGTTACGTATCAGAGCACTCCTATAGACTCGATCAGCAACACCAATATCCAAGCCACCTAAGTACCTGGATTATCTGTACTTCCGAAGAAGCACAGACACAACAACAACAACAAAGGGGTGAGAAATCACGTTCAAATATTATAGGTGAATAAATACATGATAAACAGGTAGTCACCATACACAACCATCATCAATTATCAACCACCGCCTATAGATTGATATCATCAACAACATCAAATAATAATGCAATGCAACACAACACCATGCATGCGGTACCGACTCATTGGTTCATTCAATCGAACCCGGATAGATCACATACACCTCTACTTGGCAATGATCTATCCCCACCATTCTCCATATAGGAGTACGGATGAATCGCATACGCTCCTCCTGAGCAACGATCCATCCCACCAATCACCATGAAATGCAATGACACCAAATGCATATAAAACACATGTATATTATCACATAGATACATGTTCACGATCCTCCTGATCACACCAAAATTAAACACCAAATACTCAACACCATACAATTACGTCACACCACATAAATCAACTATTAATTAATTTAAAATTATTAAACTGATTATTTTCATCACCAAATTATTATCCCTTAGCAACTGACTTCTACCCTCAACCTCTCAAACCGTTTATAATCGAACGGGTGCGAAAATGGGAAAGAAATCTCCAAACAGAAAAATCCTACACGCAGCCAGCCCATACGCGTACTGACCCAAGTCATACGCGTATGCCTCAATTCTCCGCTCATCCATACGCGTAAGGCTCCACCTGTTACGCGTATCTCTTCACAGTGCCCAAGGCCATACGCGTACTGCCTTATGTCGTACGCGTACGGACAGAGACGTTTCCTCACTGAATTTCCCAATTCCAATGCCATACGCGTACTACTCTCTATTACGCGTATTGCCTAGCTCCCTTACGCGTATGTCCCCTTTTCCTTCACTCTCATACGCGTATGGCCTAGCCCCATACGCGTATGGCCAGATCTATTACGCATTTCACCAGAGACCTCCCTATTCTGCATTCTGCTACGATTTTCACATGTTTCCACTCCTAATCAGTCCTATAATTGTTTCTACATTGATTTTAGGTTCAATTTTCCTTATTTCACTTGCATCCTATGATTACTACATCAATTACAAGCCTAAAATCTTAAACTGTTTTCCCCAATCTGAATCAACCACAACATATACGTTCATACAACAGCAACAACAGTAGAAAATCTCATAATCACAGATCGATTCAAACACAACTTCATTATCAGATCAGATATATGCAACAATTCATCAACACAACATTTTTCATACAAATTCCTACGGGGTTAAGGACTCCCCACTACCCGATCATGAGATAAACACCAATATTAAACTCGTTTCTCCCCCTTACCTCGAATCTGATGAATTCCTGCGAAAATTGGTGAAGATTCTTGCCCTAGTGCTCCCTTGTTCTTCCTCTCCTTAGCTCTTTTCTCTATCTATCTCTAAAATTCTGATTATTCCAACTTTTACCAATTTTCCACTAATTAAGCTCCAATTACCAAGCTACCCTCACTAATCTCATTAATCCAATATTCACTTATTATCTTAGGTCCTATTTACTAAATAATCTTAATAATAATAATAATAACCAAAACCATAACAATACTAATAGTAATAATAATAATAATAATGAAATATACTATTAAAATAATAATAATAATATTTCCATATTACTAATATCACCCCCTACGCGCTCGAACACGCACCCAACCAAAGCCAACAATTAAAATAATACAAGACATATAAATAATTAAAATGGGGTGTTACAATTGACATGTTACAAGACACTGAAGTAGATTCTGAAGGAGAAGTTATTCAGTGTGCCATGTTAGTAGACTCTGAACCCGTAAGTACGGAAGAGGCTCTCAAGCAGAAGTTCTGGCTAAAGGCCATGAAAGAAGAACTTGATGCCATAGAGAGAAATAAGACCTGGAAGCTGACAGAACTTCCAAAGGACAAGAAAGCCATCAGCGTCAGATGGGTTTTCAAGCAGAAGTTAAAGCCAGATGGATCAATTGGCAAACATAAAGCGAGGTTAGTAGCAAGAGGATTTCTGCAGAAACCTGTGCTGGATTATTCTGAAGCGTTTGCACCTATAGCAAGACATGAAACAATCAGACTGGTGATTGCAATAGCTGCTAACAGGAATTGGCCTCTGATGTATTTACTTTTGTCATTAGAAAAGTTGTAACCTTTGAATTTAATATTTATAACAACTACTGGTTACAGAAATTAAGAAACATCATAGACCTAAGAAATTACAACAATCAAAACAATATCATCAGTTCCAAACATCATAGACCTAACGTCGTTGTCATTTCTAATTCGTAGCCACTCACGTCGAATATTTCCATCTTCGATCGAGAAGTAAGAAACTTGTCTTTCAATACTTCCAATTCGTTCACCATCTGCAATGTCTCCTTCTAACCATCGATTCAAATTCCTTCGTAGTTGCTCTAAGCTTTGGATGTTCCAGAACAACATCCTTATCGGCGACTTCGTTCTTGAAAAAATAACATGACCGTATCTTCTGAGATACATGATTGAATCTGCTAAAATTTTAAGATACAAAGACAATTTTGTTGTGAATGAATGTACAAGAGTGCCATCTATTTATATAAGAGTTGTATCAAATAAATTAATATTTCATAAAAAATTAATATATAATATATTATTAAAAAAATAAATTAATTAAAAGGGGGACTCCAAGGGGTATGGCGCCCCCTTTATATTTAAAGGGTGACTCCAAAAGAAATGACGCCCCCTTTAAATATAAAGGGTGACTCCAAAAGGAATGACGTCCTCCTATAAACATATATCAAGACTCCCTTTGCAATGGCGACATGTGACAATTTTACATGGAGGAGCCAAACCTGATGGCGCCTGATAGAAGTTTTATTAAGCCCATTAGAGACAGAAAAAAATCAGTTTGGTTAAAGGATTTTATTTTGAATTAAATGATCTTTTATCTATTAGTTATTGGGTTGTTTATTTTATTTTCTTGTAAGTGGCCCATGGCCCATTTAGTTAAGTAAACCTAGCTATAAATATTGTATGTTGATGCTGAAAAAAAATTAAGAATGAATTGTTGTCTTATTTTATTATCTTTCTATGCAACTTTAGATCTAGGGTTCCTAACAATAGTCTAACATTGGTGCTCTCATTACCTTGAATTCATGGCTCCTCCTAAACCCCCAAACCCCTCTTCCATTGTTGAAGAAGCTGTTCAAGTAGCTCAACTCCATCTTGATAATGCAATGGCTCAAACCCAACAACAATTGGATGAAAGATTTGATAGAGTTAATGCAGATTTGGAGCATCATATTAGACAGCTCCAGCTCAGATTGGACAATGAGAAACAACTCGAAGATTCTCGATTTGAAACGGTTATGGTTGCTCTTAACAAAATTGCTGCTCAAAAGGAAAAGCAACCCCCTGTTACTGTTCATTCTGCAGTAACTACAGCAGGTACTACCTACACTCCCTCCCCTAGCTCACATATTTCTATCCCCACAACCCAGATTTTGGCATCACATAACACCCCTCTTAGATATTCTGCCATTCTCACCGCCACCCCCACACAACCCACAGTGATTACACCACCCCAGCTTACAAATACACAAACCCTTCCTTTTTTTCCGCCATATACTCCTTCCCCAACACCATTTCACACAGCCCAAAATTATACTACCCCCTTTTACAACCAAGCCCCATTACCCCCGTTTAGAACACCAAAACTTGAACTTGCTATGTTCGATGGTAGTAATCCATTAGAATGGTTATTTCAAGCTGATCAATTTTTTCTATTTTACAATTTACCACCTGAAAACAGATTGTCTTTAATCTCTTTTTACATGAAAGGTGAAGCCTTGAGTTGGTTTAAATGGATGCATCAGCATCATTTATTAACTACTTGGTTTGCATTCACTAGAGATTTAGAATTACGTTTTGGACCTTCCACTTATGAGAATCACCAAGCAGAATTATTTAAATTGAAGCAAGATGGTACTGTTGTGGAATATCAAGCTAGGTTTGAGAAATTGGGTAATCAAGTTTTTGGGTTACCTCCTGATGCAATTTTAAATTGTTTCATATCGGGGCTGACCATGGAAATTCGCAATGAACTAGCCATCCACAAACCTACTTCTATTTCCCAATCAATTGGCCTTGCTAAGCTTATTGAATCTAAACTCAAAGACTCTAAACAAAAATTTTCAAAACCTTACACCAGCCCTTACCAAAAAAACAGCACCTCTTACACTAATTCAGCCCATCCAAAAGCTCCCACTCCACCTACCCCACCGGTGCAAAACGTTTCAACACCCCAATCCTCCATTTTACCTAACAAGTTCCCCATCCGCCGCCTTTCTCAAGCCCAACTGCAAGAAAGAAGAGCTCAAGGGTTATGTTTTAATTGTGATGAAAAGTTTATACCAGGACACAAGTGTTCAACTACTAGATTTCTTCTTTTGCTGGCTGATGAAGAAGCCTTGGAAGAACATTGCCTAGCTCAAGTGGATAGTGACAAGGACGTTGTTCAAGAAGAGCCAAGTGACACTTATTTTCAGCTTTCAACACAGGCCATAACAGGACAGTTCTCTCCCCAAACACTCAAATTTAAAGGGTTGATAGCTGGATTATCAGTCATGGTTCTCGTTGACACAGGCAGCACTCACAATATTCTCCAACCCCGGATTGCTCACCATCTCAACCTCAAAGCTAGTTCTACGCCCCAATTTTCAGTTATGGTTGGAAATGGATCACATATACAATGTGAAGGCATCTGCAACAATGTTCAACTTGTTCTCTAAAACACACATTTTCAACTACCTTTTTACTTACTACCAATTGAAGGGGCTGATGTCGTTTTAGGAATGGCATGGTTACGCACTTTGGGTCCTATTCAAGCAGATTTTTCTATTCCCTCAATCACCTTTTCCCATGAAAACAAATCCATAACTTTAAAAGGGGATCCTACAACCCTTCCAACCCACACCTCCTTCCACCAACTACGCCATCTCATTCACACCAACTCTGTTGCTTCTTTACATCTCATGACTTTCATACCAATCCCTCCATCTCCAACCCTTCCTACATCCAGCTACTCCACTTCTGACTCCTTACCACAAGACCTCCACCCTAAAATACTTGCACTAATCCATCACTATTCTGATATTTTCAAGCAACACTCTGGACTACCTCCAAAACGCCCACATGACCATCATATTCCCTTTGAACCCAACACATCTCCTATAAACGTTAAACCTTATCGCTACCCCCACTCACAGAAAGAAGCCATGACCACAATCATTCAGGATATGTTAAAACAGGGAGTCATAATTCCTAGCCATAGCCCTTTCTCCTCACCTGTCTTGCTTGTAAAGAAAAAGGATGGCAGTTGGCGTTTTTGCGTAGACTATCGTGCCCTCAATGCTGTGACTATTAAAGACCGTTTCCCAATCCCCACCATTGATGAACTCTTTGATGAACTAGGTTCTGCTAAATTCTTCACTAAGTTAGACTTACGTTCAGGTTACCACCAGATCCGAGTTGCATCGGAAGATACACATAAGACAGCTTTTCGGACTTTTGATGGGCACTACGAATTTCTCGTTATGCCTTTCGGACTTACTAATGCTCCTTCCACTTTTCAGTCTGCTATGAACGATTTGCTACGGCCCTACTTACGCAAATTCGTTCTAGTTTTCTTTGATGATATTTTAATTTACAGTTCAAATTTCAATGATCATATTACTCATTTGCAGGTGGTGTTTAGCTTACTGAAGTCTCATTCTTATTTTGTGAAGTTAGCTAAATGTGTTTTTGCTGTTGCTCAAGTTGCTTATTTAGGTCATGTGATTTCCATGGGTGGTGTTGCACCCGATCCTGATAAAGTGCAAGCCATTTTGGATTGGCCTCCACCACGATCTCTCTCGATGCTGCGTGGATTTCTCGGTCTCACCGGATTTTATAGGCGCTTTGTGCGCAATTACGCCACTCTCGCCGCTCCTCTCACCGATCTTTTACGTTCTACTAAATTTACATGGGGTACAGAGGCTTCTTTAGCCTTTACAGAGTTAAAGAAAAAAATGACCGACATGCCGGTCCTAGTCCTACCAGATTTTACAAAAGAATTTCATGTGGAAACTGATGCTTCTGGCGTGGCGATCGACGCAGTCTTGTCACAAAATGGTCACCCCATAGCCTTCTTCAGCAAGAAAATGTGTCCCAGAATGCAAGCCGCTTCTGTTTATGTCCGGGAAATGTTTGCGATAACCGAGGCTGTCAAAAAATGGAGGCAGTACCTAATAGGCCAAAGATTTCACATTTTTACAGATCAGAAAAGTCTCAAAAATCTACTCATGCAGAAGATACAAACCCCAGAACAACAACATTGGGCCTCTAAGTTACAAGGGTTTAATTTTGACATTTCATACAAACCTGGAAGGTCCAATTTGGTCGCGGACGCGCTGAGTCGCAAATATGCTGCTGATGATTCTCAGTTGTTAGCATTATCCTCTCCAGTTCCTAGCCTCTTGACAACACTTCGACAGTTTTATGCAAATGATAGCGTTGGGCAAGGATTAGTAAATCAGATGGAACATCAAGCGCATACCAATAGTCTTTATCAGTTTGCAAACGGACTACTTTACTACAAGGACAGGATCTTCATACCTGACATTTCTCAACTCCGCGACTCCATTCTTCAAGAGTATCATGCTACTCCTTCTGCGGGCCATTCAGGTGTCAAGGCAACGTTAGCTCGTCTGAGATCTTCTTTTTGTTGGCCTGGAGTCACCCTAGCAGTAAAAAAGATGGTCAAACAATGCACCGTATGTCAGCATAACAAATACCAGACTCAAAAGAAAAAGGGACTGTTACAACCACTACCTATTCCTGAAAAAGTTTGGGATGAACTTACCATGGATTTCATTACTCATCTGCCTAACTCTTTTGGACACACTGTGATTTGGGTCGTTTGTGATCGATTGTCAAAATTCGTCCACTTTATAGCTTTACCGTCAAAGTTTTCAGCGAAGGATCTAGCCTCTCGTTTTGCTGTGGACATTTTCCGTCTTTATGGTGTTCCTAAATCAATAGTCTCAGACCGTGATCCGCTGTTTTTAAGCACCTTTTGGAAAGAGTTCTTCAAGCTCCAAGGTACTACATTGAAATACAGCACATCATATCATCCCGAAACCGATGGTCAAACAGAAGTAGTGAATAGATCTGTGGAAACATACCTGCGTTGTTTTGCTGGTGAACATCCTCGACAGTGGTTTAAATTTTTACATCTAGCAGAGTTTTGGTATAACTCCTCTTTCCACACCGCCATCAAAATGACTCCTTTCAAAGCTTTATATGGTCGTGATCCACCTTCTATTCCATCGTATGTTCCGGGCACAACCACTGAAGACTCATTGGACACCTCTCTGCAAATGCGCAACACTATTATCCATCAGTTGAAAGAAAACATCAGGAAAACGCAAATCAGCATGGAAAAACAGGCGAATAAAACACGCATGGATTTTACCTTCAATGAGGGCGATCTGGTTTTGTTGAAGCTCCAACCCTATCGACAGACCACAGTTGCTAAACGTTTTTCCCAAAAGCTCTCCAAGCGTTTTTTTGGACCTTTCAAGGTTATTAAACGTGTCGGCAAGGTTGCGTACATGTTGGATCTTCCATCGTCGTCACGTATACACCCAGTCGTCCACGTCTCTCTGTTGAAACCATACCATACTCGTGACTCTGCAGCGCCTAGCTCCCTCCTACCAGACTCCTTCGTTTTTGACAACTCACTATGTTCAGAGGCTACGATGGAAGAAGAAGAAGAACTGGGTTTGGAAAAAAATTTGAAGGATATGAGGAAAGAAAACACACGTTTGGAAAAGAGTACCACTGAGTTGAGAGAAAATAGGATGGAACAAGAAATGGGAAATCAGATTTCTCATAAACCAATTACTTTAAGTAAACTAGCATGTGGGAAAGCCACTTACACGTTCCCTTCACGTGCAGCGCTAGTATCCACACAGCCAGCTTGCAATTTCCCTTTGTCTGCCACCTGTCCCAACGGCTCTCCCATGCTCCCATCTACACCGTCCACCCGTATGCCACTAGCCTTGGATACCCCATCTACTTTTCCTTTTCAGCCTTTTGCCTCTTCCCAAGTTTCACACGTTTCCCCAAGGCTGTTTTTCCCACCTACTCCTACTGTACCTACTGACATAAAATCTACTTTCCAGGATTTCACTACACCCTTATCCTCTTATCCTACCCACTCAACACACCAACCGAAAACTCTCTCTTCAGCTGCCCCCACGGATTTAAATTCAACCAAGTTTTTTTCCACCGATAGACCACTTCCTCCTACATGGGCCGACCCAACAAATTCGTTCCCATCACACCCCACTTCTACAATGAACCTTGAGGACAAGGTTCCTATTGGGCATGGGAGTATTGATAGAAGTTTTATTAAGCCCATTAGAGACAGAAAAAAATCAGTTTGGTTAAAGGATTTTATTTTGAATTAAATGATCTTTTATCTATTAGTTATTGGGTTGTTTATTTTATTTTCTTGTAAGTGGCCCATGGCCCATTTAGTTAAGTAAACCTAGCTATAAATATTGTATGTTGATGCTGAAAAAAAATTAAGAATGAATTGTTGTCTTATTTTATTATCTTTCTATGCAACTTTAGATCTAGGGTTCCTAACAATAGTCTAACATTTTTTTTTTGAAACATGGGTAGATTGGAAAATTTGAGAAAAAGATGGGTATATTGAAATATGTTATAGTCAAACATGGTTATATGGGTAAAAAATTCCGTTACTTTAGCTAAAATGTCTAAACCTTTGTGTCAAATATCTTACACTTTTTTAGTTAATGACAAAAAGGGAAGAAAAAATAGTTGATGTAAATTGAAAGATGAATTACTCTCGTAGTTTTGTAAAAATTGTGTTAAAAAGTTTCTTATATTTATAAATATATTTTAAGTATTAATAAAAAAAATTATTTTCACATAATATTTTATTTTAAAATTATCGGTATATTCTCAAGGGAGCTCACTGCCAGATATTCTATAATCTATTAAAAAAAATTGTCTATCAAAATATTATTGTTTGTCATGTTGATGAGAAGATTTTTAAATAAAAAATGATTTGAAGAATACTGATCTATTGATCTATAATTTTATCGTTTAATATTTGTTACATATCTAAAAAAACTTTCATATAGATATAAGGTGATCTATTCTCTAAAAAGAGTGAATAATTTTTACAAATGATCCTCCAGTCTCGGTAAACTTAAAAGACTTCATCTAACGTGGTGATCATCAAAAATCTATTTTATTGAGACTTGTTGGTGTTCCCTCCTAGAATCTTCTGTTATCAGTTGCGGTATTTGTTTTTGCCTTTTTTATTAGTGGAGATTGTATTTTTACATTTTGCATGTAATTTGTGTTTTATTTTTTCAACTGTATTATTGGGATAAAATTTAGATATATACAACAGAATTGAAATCCTATTGGTCAGTTTTATAAAACGCAAGGTCGATAGCCAATGGCGCGGGAAAACTGATAAAAAAATAGAAAATAGTGCAGTACGAAAACTCACCGCCACATCCAACGCGTGGCTTTTCCCCATCAGAAATTTCTCGAACCACTTAGAGCACTCTGGAAGAAACCAAAAACATCTACCGTCCAAATAACAAATCCAACGGTTCAAAAACCACCATACCGAACATTCCAGACATCAAACAACTCCTATATTAACACACTTCCATCAACCCCAAATTCATATCAGTTTCAAAGAAATTTCAAAGTAAAAATAAAGCACTTCCATTTTAATAATTCATTTTCTTCATTACTTGTTCACACAACACAAACGCAATTTTGTGAGGGATTATGGCTGGAAAAGGTGAAGGTCCTGCAATTGGAATCGATTTAGGAACAACTTATTCTTGCGTTGGCGTTTGGCAACATGATCGCGTTGAGATCATAGCAAATGACCAGGGTAACAGAACTACTCCTTCTTACGTTGCTTTCACTGATACAGAACGCTTGATCGGTGATGCTGCCAAGAACCAAGTTGCTATGAACCCTACCAACACTGTTTTTGGTAAGTACTTCAAATTAATTCCTAAACTTGCATTTTCTGCTGCTTTGTTTTTTTTTATTATTTTTGTTGCTGATAACAGATTTTGCATGGTTATGATCCTAATTGTGGGTTGAATTTTTTATTTTTCAGATGCTAAGCGGTTAATTGGAAGACGATTTAGCGATGTTTCTGTACAGAGTGATATGAAATTGTGGCCATTCAAGGTGATTCCTGGCCCTGGTGACAAGCCAATGATTGTGGTGAACTATAAAGCCGAAGAGAAACAGTTTTCTGCTGAAGAGATATCTTCCATGGTTCTTATGAAGATGAAGGAGATCGCGGAGGCTTATCTCGGTACAACAATTAAGAATGCTGTTGTTACCGTGCCTGCGTACTTCAATGATTCGCAGCGTCAGGCTACAAAGGATGCCGGTGTGATTTCGGGGATGAATGTGATGAGGATCATTAACGAGCCTACTGCTGCTGCTATTGCTTATGGGCTTGATAAGAAAGCTACAAGCACTGGTGAGAAGAATGTTCTTATTTTTGATCTTGGTGGTGGAACTTTTGATGTTTCGCTTCTTACTATTGAGGAGGGTATTTTTGAGGTGAAAGCTACTGCTGGTGATACGCATTTGGGAGGTGAGGATTTTGATAACAGAATGGTGAACCATTTTGTTCAGGAGTTTAAGAGGAAGAATAAGAAGGATATTAGTGGAAACCCTAGGGCTCTTAGGAGATTGAGAACTGCTTGTGAGAGGGCTAAGAGGACACTTTCCTCTACAGCCCAAACCACAATTGAAATTGATTCGTTGTTTGAGGGTATTGACTTTTACACTACCATTACCCGTGCTCGATTTGAAGAGCTTAACATGGATCTGTTTAGGAAGTGTATGGAGCCTGTTGAGAAGTGTTTGAGGGATGCGAAGATGGACAAGAACAGTGTGCATGATGTTGTTCTTGTTGGAGGATCTACTAGGATTCCTAAAGTTCAACAGCTTTTGCAAGATTTCTTCAATGGGAAGGAGCTTTGCAAGAGCATCAACCCGGATGAGGCTGTGGCTTATGGTGCTGCTGTTCAGGCTGCTATTTTGAGCGGTGAAGGGAATGAGAAAGTGCAGGATCTGTTGTTGCTTGATGTTACCCCTCTTTCGCTTGGTTTGGAAACTGCAGGAGGGGTCATGACTGTGTTGATTCCGAGGAACACAACAATTCCTACCAAGAAAGAGCAAGTGTTTTCGACCTACTCTGATAATCAACCTGGTGTGTTGATTCAGGTGTATGAAGGAGAAAGAACGAGAACTCGTGATAATAATTTGTTGGGCAAGTTTGAGTTGTCTGGTATTCCACCTGCTCCAAGGGGCGTCCCTCAGATCACGGTCTGCTTTGACATTGATGCAAATGGTATTTTGAATGTCTCTGCGGAAGACAAAACTACAGGGCAGAAGAACAAGATAACAATCACCAATGACAAGGGCAGGTTGTCGAAGGAAGAGATTGAGAAGATGGTGCAGGAAGCTGAGAAGTATAAATCTGAAGATGAGGAGCACAAGAAGAAGGTGGAAGCCAAAAATGCACTTGAGAATTATGCATATAACATGAGGAACACACTCAGAGATGAAAAGATTGCTTCCAAGTTGTCGGCGGATGATAAGAAGAAAGTTGAAGATGCTATTGAGGAGGCTATTCAATGGCTGGATGGAAATCAACTTGCAGAGGCTGATGAATTTGAAGATAAGATGAAAGAGTTGGAAGGTATTTGCAATCCTATCATTGCTAGGATGTACCAGGGTGCTGGTGGCGAAGCTGGTGGAGCTATGGATGATGATAGGCCTACTGCTGGCAGTGGAAGTGGTGCTGGGCCTAAAATTGAGGAAGTCGATTAAACAAAACTAATTAGAACTTTGGTCAAGGGTTTGGTAGTTTATGTCATGTCAAGAGTCTTTTGACTTATTATCATAATATTATTTTGTATGTGGTTTCTATTAGGTAGTATATGGAACTATTATCTAGGTTTTCAATGTCCTTCTTTTACCGTTTTAATGTGAATTTTGGTTTCTATTCCTCATTTTTATTTATATGATTAATTTGCTTATAGTTATGTTTCTCAAGGTAAGTTTCAATTGTTCTTTGATCCAATGGTTACAACTGGATAGGTTTGCTGGAATTAAAATCGGTAAGAAATTTGCATTGAGGAGACATGGTTTTAGTTATATTTTTTAAGTTGTTGAAGGTTCAAAAGCTTGCTGGAAATAAAGGAACAATTCTGTTGTCTGGAATTAGAGTTTGGTTTGCCTATAGTTTGAAGGTGGTGTTTGATGCAACTGAGTTTAGGGGGACTTATGTTCGTTCCGGTTTCGAAGGGGTGTCCAATAGCACCCTCTGCATGGTTTTGCAGTGTTTTTTGTTTTGTTATCTCAATTTTGTTTTGGTGCTTGTTTTAATCTCCTGTTATGAAGTTATAATAAGGCATATGGCAATCTCATTTGAACAAACACTTACATGGGAAATCACTCCTCAGTTTATCTATATTGGACTTTGCCCCCCAAAAAAGTTGGGGCCTATTTTTAATTGATAAAGGCCCATTTTTATATATTATAAATTTGCAAACATTAATATAAAATAAAAGAGAAACCATGTGCTGAAATATGTATGATTGATTTATTCTTTGAAACAACACAAGGTTTTCGGGTATTGCAAGTTAACACTGTAACATACATACATGTAACCGTTGAATGTAGTCAACGAATTAAAAATTATGAAGTTTTTTTTGGCAAAGACTCCCACACATATATAACCAAAAACAGGTATTGCCATCTTGACACCATTTCCTACACTACACCGTATGTACTGTCCGTACATGAACAGTGTCTGTGAACAGTAAATCCGTACATGTACAGTGACCGAGAACAGTAAAACCGTACATGAATAGTGACGTGAACAGTATCTGTGAACAATGACTTTTAATAGTAAATCAAACTTGGTTAATGAAATGTAAAAACTTGATTAATATAGTGATGAAGTTGGTTAATAAAGGTCCAGATATTAAAAATAATTTTTACTAATAAAATAAAGTTGGTTAATACAATGTAAAAAGTTGGTTAATGAAGTTATGAACTTGCTTAATAAACGTCCAGATGTAAAAATAATTTTTAGTAGTAAAATAAAGTTGGTTAATACAATGTAAAAAGTTGGTTAATGGAGTGATGAACTTGGTTAATAAACGTTCAGATATAAAAAATAATTTTTAGTTGTGAATTTTTTTTTTAAAATTAAAAGAAAAAAATATTATTATAATATTTCACTGTTCACCGTATTGGTGAACAGTGAAATACGGTGTAGGTGTAGGGGAGTGGTGTAAGAATAACATTTCTCAATCAAAAATTATAAATTTTTTTTTGGTAAATATAGGGTATTGTAAGTTAACACTATAAACACATATATAACCATATAACCGTTGAATGTAATAGTTGAATGTAATCAACCAAAAATTATAAGGTTTTTCGGTAAACATAAGTTAACACTCCAACACATATTGAATGTAATCAACAATCGAGATAAAACCTTGGCATAAGTGTTTACCGTGAAAATTGGTAAACGACCGCTGATCTTCCAAATCTAACTTTGGTGACTCACAGGATCGATCAGATTAATCTTAGGACATGTGTTAACAACTGGTTTAAAGTAAGTTTTAAGGAACTAAACACTTCGACGGTGTTCATGGAGAAAGGTTTGTTAAAAATACAAATAAAATTTAAAAGACATTAAAAAATTTTAAGAGACTGAAAATGTAAAGGAAAGGGTCGAAGGAGTACGGTATAAGACAGGGTGCAGAAAAGTAACTTGCGTCAAATAAAAGACAAGTGTTTAACGATTAAAGTAAATTGCATTGAACAAATAAATGGTGTTTACATCACGTACATTCTCACAAGACTCTTTTCTCTACACGCGTATACTTTGAGTAAATTTGGAGTAACTTGTACAAAGTGAACACAACACACCAATTCTATTGCTATAACTCCTATTTATAATAATAAAACTAACTGTTGTTAACTCCCTAAAATAATCAACACATGACAAGTGTCGTGCTGCATGCTTTTGTCCCTTGGATGTGCGCTACTTGTCTCTTTCAGGAGCGGACCAGAATAACTACTCCCTCCTTTATTTGAATTTGAATCCCTTAGCGTCGAACATCATCAGTAGTCTCGGTCGAAGGTTATTTCCAGATTCTCGAAAATATTTCTAAGTCCCAAGCATATTCTTTATACAAGCATCTTCGACTTAGATTCCAACTCAAATTCCAGTCGAACACTCCTTTGGGCCTCCTCCAAGAATTTTAACATCAGTTAATTCTTCCAACTTAATACAGGCGTCGAATTTATGAGCCAACAAATTGCCCCCCCAAAATGTCCTTTTCGACAATACTGAAGGAAATGTCATTTTTTGATAGTGTCCATTCGACGCCATCTTTCGACCTTATATTGGTATTGATATCAACATAATTGACGAACCCACGTTTCAAGAAACTGTTCAATTTCTTTTCAATCACATTTATGACGTCATAGCTAATTATGATTATATCTAAAACATCTCCTCGGAAGTCGCATCAAATCCCAAACCATCATAGCCTTTTCTAGAGTCTAGGAGATCGTGAGCATGAGAAGTAACTGCCACTACCCCTACTTTTGCTCTTGGGGGGAACACGTGTCCCACTACCTTTTAGCCCCTAATGATGATTAGTGACCTTTTAGTGCTTCCAAGTGCTTTTATAAATAGTTTCTTCAGAAACTAATTTTATTTTTCCAACTCTAGAGTGCCCATTAAACACTTATTTCTCTTTCTTTTCAAAATCTTCAACTCTTCATCTTCAGTAAACCCATTTTCTTCAAGCTTTCAACAATGGCATCTTCAAACACTACCGCTCAAGACCCAAAGAAAAACCAGAAGTTCAAAGGGCCAAAGAACATGCCACTATTCCCTCCATTCGCTACATTGAATAAACCCAAAGTGGTGAAGAATCAGCAGTTCATCCCTGAGCCTCTCAAGGAAGAAAAAAGGCATATTTACGAATCTCAGGTACTGATTCTCGTTACCATTTCTGGAAAACCGCTAGCTTTATCTGGTTCTTTGTCTTCTTTAGATGTAGATTATACAGCTATTAGTGATTTCTTCCCTTCATACCGTAAAACCAAACCCTTAGGGCAGAAAGACAAAGCTAGGGTAACATCTGAACCCCATGACAATGTAGCCCTAACAAACATAAACTTAAAGTACTTGAATGATGGGTCTAGATTATTTAGGGCAACGCCATATTTCAAAGACTCTGATCTCTACTTAAACTGTTTAACCAAGGTAGAGAAAGTCAAAGCAGAAACCTGGAAAGAAATAGGGATTTATGACCTGATCATGATGTCGAAGACATGTCTAGCTTACTGCCAGACTTTATTAGCGTCGTCTTTATACTTCTGGACAACACCCACTATACTTTCCATCTCCCGTGCGGGATGATGACACCCACTCTCTTCGACATAGCCGCTATCACAGGGCTCAAACCACATGGACTAGTTTACGACCCGAAGGTGGATGCTCTAGACACCATAGGGTTTTCAACCACCAAACATACCTACACCCATTTCATGAACCATTACCACAACAAACTGACACAGTCGAAGATCAGGAGCACATAGCATTTCTGGCTATGTGGCTTTCTCGTTGTGTATTTTGCACCAAATCTTTGCAGGTGGCCAGGAAATACCTAACTCTGGACAATCAATTGCACCTTAATCGAGGCATTTGCCTAAGTGAAATGATATTAGCCAGTCTGTATGAGTCTTTAAGTGAAGGTGTTGTCGCCTAAAAGATCAAGAAAGCAATGGGAACCTCCTGCTATCAAGGACCCTTTTGGCTACTCAAGCTTTGGCTTAATGCCACTTTTGAAGCCAACCTCCCTAACAAAGGGACTGTGGACGAAGAGGCTGCAGAAATTAAGGAGAGACGAGTCGAATGGACTCGATTGGTGCATCTAACCCCAAACGAAGAAGGGCAGACACTTAGGACATCCTTCTCTGGCTTCGTCAAGATGTTTGCCAAGTGCTATGAATTCACACCAAGGATGGCACCATTCGCTGAAAGAAAATATGGTCCTGAATGGTTTACCAGGCCCTTTCCCCCTTCGTTCAAGAAGCATGAAGAAGAACTGAAGCGTGTCTGGGAGGCATTCCTGATCCCTCGACTCATCGTTCATCGACTCAACCTGCTAAGGGGCCAGGCATCTTTGATGGCCTACCAACCAAATCTTGTCTCTCGACAACTTGGTTTGGTCCAGACTCTACCCAAGTGCCTGTACGAGAAGAAGGTCCATGTGATCCTTCCCCCACAGCGTCTATGATACTATAGAGAATTCGACGCACCTCTCTCAACATGCTCACAGATCACTCCTCACTACTGTCTACTTTGAGCCCTCTCACCTCTGCACCCAAGAATTCCACGATTGGTGGTCGAAGCATTACGCTGCAGAGTTCCTTGATGTTTCTAGCTTCGCTTAGTTGATTGACCAAGCTTTTGTTGATGTGCAGGAGAAGGTCAAGAAAGGTAAATCCATTCATATCAAAGAGATTCAAGCCTTTCTGAAGTACTTTGAAACTGTTTATCGATTAAATGATATTAGTTGAACCGTCCGTGAAGCCGCAGTTACGCTGATGGAGAAATTTTTAAAGAAAATGGAGAGTTTGAAACTCCCTTTATACGTGCCTCCTGAGAAACACTATGAAGTGGCTTTCACACTGTTTCCTCCAAAGACTCCTCGGCTGCCATCTGCTGACTTTGGAGTGGCTCTTGCCCCTCCATTTCCAGATTGGTTCATCAGTGGAGATTCTATAAAGATCCTTCGTCAGCAGTCGAAACCCAAGGCTCAGCGGGCGGTTCCGACTAAACACACGCTAGACAGTTTCAAAGGACACCTTTATGTCGGTAACAAAGATGTTCGCATCGAATCCGAAATACATGAAGGTTTGGATCCTTCGATTTATGTTCTTTCATTTGAACTTTATCATTACTGACTTGTGGTAACTTTATTTGTTTTGCAGCTGTACCCAAAAAGAACATACCTCAGCAACCGGTCGAAGCAAAGGGTGAAGGAGGCAAGGTACGTACGTCACACACCTTTTCCTTTCGTTGATTAGTCTTTCTTTTCCTTAATACTTCTCATCATTTCAGGCTTCCCGCAAACCACCTCTGACACCTCAGAGGAAGTCAAAGAGGGGCACTGCCCAAATTATCTTCGACTCGGAGGATGATGGTCAATCTCCTCCTGAAGACCTAAAGATAAAGAAAAGGAAAAAACCCAGCCAAGAGAGAGATGCTGCTGGTGGCCAATCTGAGCTTAAAGCGACCAAAGTCTCCAAAAAGACACACACTACTAGAGTTGCAGAAGCCTCTTCCGGAGCTGCCTCTAAACCAGCCGCAGATAATGCTGAAAGCAATAACTCTAGCCCTGATGCTGAAGGTGTCAAGGTAGCTTATCAAGTCACTCTTCAAAGTGCCAATTTATTTACCTTGTTTCCTTTTGTTCTAATTTGCTTCGATTTGATTCAGGTTGATGCAAGTGGTTCAAAGCCACCGGTGGATAATCCTCCTTCTCCAGCCACTCTTCTGAATAGTCAAGGTGAGCCTACATACCATCCCACTTCTGACTTGGGCTCTGGAATGAGTTCACTAGATGAAATTAACAAACCTGGATTTGACACAGCTCCCCCTTCGCCACCAAAGACTACCACCCAGCAATCTCAAACAGATGGCTCCGACCACGAGGAAGACGATGGTCAGCAGGATCCTGAAACAGAACATCCAAGAGTTGCTGCCATGGATGAAGATACAACCTTGTTCAAAGAAGAGGGATCCCCAATAAACGAACCTGTTGGGGCTGACAATGCTGACCCAGAAGGAGATGAGGAGATGGAAGAAGATGATAATGAGACAATGCACCAGTCTGAACTTGATGGCCACAGTGATTAAAATGCTGATGACAAAATGGACAAAGATGAAGAAGAGGAGGACAAAGGTAAGAAGGAGAAAGCTGACAAAGGACTTAACAATGAGCCAGTCCCTGTCGAAGCTACTACTACCCCAGTAACTACTGCTGCTGCTGGAGGCAAGGAAACCTCAACTGTGTATGGAGCAGGCCTTTCTGAAAAGGAACTTGATGCCTTGAAGGCCAGCAACCCTCGACAATACATAAAGATCCTTCTTGGTCGTCGAGGAAGTTTATCTGAAAAAACTCCTAGTACTTTGACTGCCTCTGGGGATCAACCCTCAAGCAAACTCGAGGATAATATCCTTCTGAAGATCAAAGATAAGATCTTTAAGGATGACCTTTTCACACTCTTACAGATGGATATTGTCACTCACATCTCTCTGAAGAATCTCCTCCAACAAGTTGACATCCATGCTATTTCTCCAGAATCTGCCAACATCATTTTAGAGCTTGGCACTATGATTGACCAAGTCTATGGCGACCTCAAGCGCCTGCCCCAAATCGAAAAGGCAATTTCAACCAAAGCTGGAAGTGAGGCTGCCGCTTGGGCTTCTGCCACGGACTCTGAGAATAAGGTAGCAGAATTGGAGGAAACCAAGGAAAAGAACAAGCAGGAAATCACCTCCAATGAACAAAACATTGCTTCCTGGGAGTGAAAGATCAAGAAGCTTCGAGCCAAGATCTTAAAGGCCAAAAAGTGCAATGTTGAGCTGTCTGCCTTTGATGACTCTGTCGTGTCGAAAGAGCTTGACAATGCAATCACCTTCGTTGAGGAAGCTCGACAACTGGAGAAAGAAGTTGAACGTTTAAAATCTGACAAGGCCTTGTGTGAAAGGCGTCTTGAACTCCAAAAGTCGAAGTACTTGAAGATGAAAGAGAATCTCCCTTTTTAGCTTGTTAATTTCTTTGTAATAATTTTTCTTTTTAGTATAATGCTCCACAGCCATTTGAGGCTTTTATATGTAATGATCTTTAAGCATTTTGGCATTCATGAATACCATTGTTGGCTTTGCCTTTTTTACATCGAATTACTCTTTAGCAATTTTAATTTCTTGAAGTACTGGTTTATATTTTTTCAAATACTTTCCATTTACTTTCAAGATTCGTCTATCCTCACTTAATTCTTCAACCTCATAGGCTCCATTAGAAAATACTTGCGTAATTTGAAACGGGCCTTCCCATTTTGGGGACCATTTGCCCAAGGCTCTAACCTTTCGATCCACAGGCAGGATTACCTTCCAAACTAAATCTTCAGGCAAAAAGGTCTTAATCTTAACCTTTTTATTGTAAGACCTCTCCACTCTTTTCTTTTGTCTCTTCAAAAGTTCTAAAGCTTTAAGTATTTCTTCGTCCAAATCTACCAACTCATTTAACATCATATCCCAATAAAACTCAGAAGGAATTTCATGATGTCTCTGAATCCTTGTCGACTGAAGGCAGATCTCCACAGGCAAAACTGCATCATGACCATAAGTCAATCGAAATGGAGTGGTGTTAGTTGCCTCTTTGGGAGAAGTTCGACATGCCCAAAGAATCTGGTCCAATGTCTTATGCCAATTTCTAGGCTTCTTTCCCACATGTTTTTTAATCAAACCAATCACCACTTTATTGGCTGCTTCGACCTGACCATTAGCCTGAGCATAATAAGGTGTAGAGGTTAAGAGTTTGAAACCCATTTCTCTAGGAAACTCCTGCATCTTTCGACCAGTAAAGACTGATCCCTTATCTGTTGTGATCGTTTCTGGAATTCCAAACCTATAAATGATATATTTTTGAATGAATTCGATTACATCCTCTTGATCCACCTTTGGTAAAGGTACCACTTCGATCCACTTCGTGAAATAGTCAATACCCACCAAAATGTATCTCTGATTTTTTGAGGATACTGGTTGAATCTCTCCAATCAAATCCAAAGCCCAACCTCTGAAAGGCCATGGTTTGACTATAGAATGCAGCTCATTTGCAGGGATATGATGTATGCCAGTATGAACCTGGCATTCCTGGCAGCCCTTAGCAAACTCAATGCAATCTTTTAGCATAGTAGGCCAATACATGCCTTGTCGAAACAATAGCCACTTTATCTTATGGCCTACTTGATGTGCCCCACACGCCCCACTATGGGCAGTTGAAAGGGCAAGATACGCCTCTGATTCACTAAGGCATTTAAGTAAGACCCCCTTAGGGTTTTTTTTAAATAATTCATTACCTAGAAGGACATAACTTAAAGCTTGATACCTGACTTTTCGCTCTGTGGACGCTGTTTGATTTTGCAAGTATTCGACTATAGGCTTCCTCCAATCTTTGTCCGACAAGCTGTCTATTGCAAAAATATCAAAATTTTCCTCATCAGCGTATCCAAGCTCCGTCACTTCTAGATCTGATGGGCATAATCCAACAGACACGACTTTACCTCTGGCTTCGATTGCCTCTTGTAAATTTTCCTTCGAAGCCTTATACCCAGAAGCAATCTGAGCCAACTCATTGGCCACTTGATTCTCTAGTCGAGGTATGTGTCGAATGCTTACTACTTCAAACTTCTTTAGTAGTCTGTTGGCTATTACAAAGTACATGATACGATTTTCCTTAACACATTTGTACTCCTTTATAATTTGCTTTATGACCAACTCCGAGTCTCCCATTATTTCGACTCGAGTTGCCCCCAATTCTAACAAAATTTCAAGTCCCGCTATTAAGGCTTCATACTCAGCCTCGTTGTTGGAACAAAGTCCTTCGACCTTGTACTTGAATTTTGTTGGAATTTTATCAGGAGAAATAATGAGCACGCCTACACCTGTTTCATATTTGTGGCTAGAGCCATCAAAGTATAACTTCCAAGGTTCCAGTTCGACGTAATTTAAAGCGCTTTCACTTATAGAGTGGTCGACTATAAAGTCTGCTACCACTTGTCCTTTTACTACTTTTAAAGGCTTATATGTTAAAAAATACCCAGTCAATGCTAGCGCTCATTTACCGATTCGACTATGCAAAATAGGTTTAGACAACATGTGTTTAATAACATCAAAATGGAACAAAACGTAAACATCAACTGGTTTTATATATTGCTTCAATTTTGTACAAGAGAAATACAAGCATAAGCATAATTTTTCTATCATGCTATAGCTAGTTTCTGCATCATTCAAAACTCTACTGAGGTAGTAGATGGCCCTTTCGACACCATCCTCATCCTCTTGAGCCAACATGCTCCCTAAGGTTCTGACTGACGCAGCTATGTAGAATCTCATACTCCTATCCCTACAAGGTGGTACAAGAATTGGAGGATGACTCAGGTATTCCTTGATCTTGTCGAAGGCTTCCTGCTGCTCTTGCCCCCATTCGAACCCATCTTTATTGAATCGAAGCAATGGTGAACCTTCTCAAGAAATTAATCTTGCTCAGCAGTGATTGCAACTCCTTTTTGGTTGATGGCGCTTTCGCTTCCATGATGGCTTTGGTCTTATTCTGGTTGATCTCGATCCCCTTTTTATGAACCAAAAAGCCTAGAAAATCCCCTGCCTGCACACAAAACGCACATTTAAGAGGATTCATTTTGAGACCATGTCTTCTCATCCTTTCAAAGGACTGTCGAAGATGGTCTAAGTGACTCTTCCCTGAAACAGACTTAACCACAATATCATCAATATATATTTGCATGAAAGTCTCTATATAATCATGGAAGATTGAGTTCATTTCTCGTTGATATATTTCCCCAGCATTTTTGAGGCCAAAAGGCATTACTACCCACTCGTAGGTGCCTAAGGCTCCAGGACAACGAAAAGCTATTTTGGGGACATCATCTTCTGCAATGAATATTTGGTTATAACCAGAGTATCCATCTAACATACTAAGATACTCATGTCCTGCGGCGGAATAGACTAGCATTTCTGCCACAGGCATAGAATATTCATCCTTTGGAGTTGCAGAATTTAGATCTCTAAAGTCTATGCAAACTCTTAAGGAACCATTCTTTTTAATAACAGGTACAATGTTAGCCAACTATTCGACATACTTGGCAGTGCGGATGAATTTGCATCGAAGGAGTCTTTCGACTTCCTCCTTTATCTTTGAGAGAATTTCTGGGGTGAACCGTCTTGGATTCTGTTTGACTGGCTTCTTCCCAGGTTTGATTGGCAACTTATGTTCGACCAACTCTCTACTCAAACCAGGCATCTCATCATAATCCCAGGCGAAACAGTCTTTAAACTCCTGCAACAACTGGGTAACTTCGACCTTAAGTTGTGGGTCAAGGTTGGCGCTGACATATGTTGGCCTTCTGATTGTCCCTTCTCCTAGGTCGATTTCTTCTAATGGATCCTGCGCTAGCATCTTAATATTATTTTCCAGCGGATCCTTTTCAAACCCCAAAGGCTCATCATCATAGATGGCATCAAGCCTCTGGCCTTGCTCTACACCCTGAACCTTATCAGGTGGCTCCGGGTCGAAATCCTTACCAGGACCTTCTTGGTGTAATGCAGAATTGGCTTCGCCAGCCATGTATTCATTGGCAGCTTCCAAAGCCGCTTGTAGTTTGGTTCTGCCACATAGGCCGAAATTCTTTTCAAAGCTTCGAACTCAGTCATTGTCACTGAATTCACTTCCCCACCCTGTGGGGTCTACTGCAGGCTCACCAAGGTATGCGAGCCTTTCCCCTGGCACCTACTTATCCCAACGGAAACCATCGATGGGATGTAAGTACAATGAGCAAAATGTTTCATCATCTAGGACAAACTCAAAATCTGCTGGGCCACAAGGGGCAATGTGAGTCAAGTGTTTGTCGAACTGTCTCCCGTCGACATGATTTATTGGTGCCTTAAAATACCCCTGATCAGCTTCAATGTTCTCGACTATGCCATCTGGCCTCCAGATGGTAATTCGTTGATGCATCGAGGATGACACTGCACCAATGCCATGTATCCACTCACGTCCTAAGAGCATATTATAGTTGGCTTTCGTTTCCACTACCATGAAGACAGTAGGCCTAGTAATTGTCCCAACTGTTAAGTCAACCTGTATCACACCTAGTGTAGAGCCAACTTTTCCTTCGTAATTCAAAAGAACCATATTATGTGGCTTAGTATCAGTATCATACTTGCCAATCTTGTTCAATAAGAAACGTGGCATCAGATTTAATGTTGCGCCACATATATCTTGTTTACTGGTACATTCTCCACCTTTCCAGTGATGTAGAGATGCTTCAGGTGCTCTTTCATCGCCTCTGTAGGTCGCTCGAAGAAGGCGTTCTGCTCTTCAACGCACCCATTATTCATGATATAGTAGCACGCAGGCTTGTGTGCTGCCATCTCTGCTCCAGTGCAAGCATCCAAATCTTTGACCTCTGTAATTTGGTCGAACTCCCTAGGCATTACAGACACCACATTGACTAGGATGTTCAAAGAAGCATCATACTCAGAGTCCAAGTTGTCTGTCATTTCTTCATCATCTTCAACAGTCTTTTCATGTTTGTCCTCTTGAAAGGAAAACAACTTCCGCCCCACAGGCACTTTTTCAGCAATCTTTAATTGATTCCCTCCATTGTTATCAGTAGGGACATTAGTACTGGACTCTCCTTGGTCCCTCGTCTGAGCCTCCCTGAGAGCCTTCCTTCTACGTTGTTCTCTCCTCCATTGAGATCGCGACATTGGGTTCTTCCCTTTGTAGTTTTCAGAGAAATACGCCGACTTGTTGGAAGTCTGAAACTCCTTTCGATATTCTATGGAAGAGCCTCTGTTCACATCAAACTTCTGCCACTTTTTCTGACCTTTTTCCTTTCCTTCGAGAGGTTTCATCCAACTTCCCACTGGCGCATTACTTGTTGGTTTGAAGGTATTGGGTCTGGCCCCTGGGAACTGTGTCTTTCCCCCCACTTGTTTTGAAGAGGACCTTCTAGGATCGAAACTCCTTTGACCCTGAGATGTTCTTTGCTCTCTTCTCTCCTTTACCTTCCTAACCCCCTCAAGATTATGGGCAGCTTTCTGGTCAAAGATCGCGCTGCACCTGGGGCACAACATGACTCTTGATCCCTTTTTTTGGCAGCGGTGAAGGAATTCAATTATAGTCTCTTCTTGTTTTGGATACGCCACTTTGTTACGCTCCTCTTGGCAGTTTGCTTCATCAACATCCATAGTCTTAGGTTGTGTATTCTCGACCATATTCACATCCATGTCGACATCAACACTAAGATTCAGATTTTAGAAGTCTACACCAAGTCCTTTAGCAGCCTTATCCTTCTTAACGAAACTCTCAACAGTTTCTTTGGTAACTAGCATCATGTTGGCATCTTCAGTGATCCCATCATCTAATCCATCAGTAGCTTTGTCAAAGCCAACAGCAGCCTTGCTCATGAGTTTCTCCACTGTATTGATGTCAATGCCTTCAGTAACCTTAGCCAAAACAACATCATTAGTGAAATCTTCAGTGATTTCCACCATGTTGATTGAACAGTCGAAGTCATCAGCAACCTCCACCGTATGTACTTCTGGCTCAGTATAATGGGCATCCACTATTTGCAATGGATCAGAGTCAATTTTCATTTGACCCTTGCTCTTCTCTCCGAACTTCAGCCTGCCCTCCTGGATAGCGTTTTGCACCAAGTCCCTGAAAAGAAAACACTGAGAAGTTTTGTGACCCAGAAAATTATGGTACTTACAAAACCCTCTCTTTTTTCTTTATTCTAAAGGTGGCATTTTAGCGTAAGCAGACACTGTCATTTGTCCATCTTTAACTAACAAATAAATTTTTTTGTCACATTTAGTGATGTCGAAAGTATATGTTTTCTTTGTAAACTTATCATTCTTTTCAGATTCGACAAAATTTTTTCCATTTGAAGGAGCTAACATTTTACAAGCATAGGGAGGACCTTGCTTTAATTCAGCAACATCTATCTCATTTTCGTCGAAATACAATGGTTCATCATGTAGACCTTCAACATCCTCATTATATTCAACATAGGCTACCTTTTTGCTCTTGTTAAACTTAGCCTTTTCGTCTTTCAGGCGTTCTAACTGTCGAACCCTATCAGCTAGTTGGGCCATATCTCTTAGATACTGGGTATCCAACTTCTTTCTAATAGAGTAATCAAGGCCACCAGCGACCATTTCGACCAATTCATGTTTTGGCACTTGTGTAAAGCACCTAGCTTTAAGTAACCGAAACCTATTCAGGTAATCATCTATTGGCTCTGTAAACTTTCATTTTATGCTAGCCAATTCTTTCAAACTAATCTTAGTTTGTCCCATGTAGAATTGTTCATGGAATAAACGTTCTAACTGGGTCCAATTACAGATTAAGTTAGGAGGCAGGGTTGTAAACCAAGTAAAAGCATTTTCGGTGAGAGAACTTGGGAAATATTTTACCCTAAGACTTTCGTCATTTACAATCTCTCCAGCCTCAATCATATACCGGGCTATGTGTTCGACAGTAGATTCAGTGGTATCTCCTGAGAATTTGGTAAACTTTGGGACCTTCGTCCTAGGAGGTAATTCTGATTGGAGAATATAATCTATTATTGGTGATGTATAATTTGGCCTAGTAAAACCAAAATTTACCCCATTTAGAGCAATTATCCTTTCGACCATGGCTGCTAGGTTGTTATCTGCTGCTACATTGTTATGTCGAACCTATTGTACAACATGGTCAGCATCTTGGTTTCTATTTACTATAACTACCTCTTGTTCCCTCTCTAGAGGAATTGGCACTTGGTTCCTAGGTGGTTCGACTCCAGGAGGTTCGAGTCTAAGGGGTTCGACTATCCCCTGGTTTTCTAGATTTGCCTCAGGTACGTTCCCTAGGTTTCGCCGTGGAATGTTCTCCACAATAGTTGCGCCTCGAATAGGGGCTGGTACACCCATGAATTCTGCCAAGCGTGCCAATTGCATTGCTAATTGTTGGTTAATTTGAGTAGTGTTCTGGATCAAGGGATGAAAAATTTCCCCCATAGTTTGGGACAAAGTTTGTACCATTTGTAGGTTACTCTAATCCATTTGCTGTCTCAAACATGCTATAGAAGTATTCTTCAGACTAGGACCTTGAGTGGAATATCCCACACCTACACTCTGACTGTTTTGACCCACATTTATCCCAGATCCTGACCCTTGTAATGGAGAAGATTGGGGGGGCATTTTGGAGGCTTTGCATTACTGACGTTGGCATTCCATAAGGTGGATTCCTTGGCAATGGTTGTGAAAACCCTAGAGGAGGAAAATGCCTAAACGTCGAAGTTCCTCCTGGTGGAGTTTGGGGATTCGATGCTTGTGGCCCAATGTATTCGAAAACAGGTTGAGTGTAAGCCCTTATATATGTCGACCCTGAACCTGCCATTGATGGCATTGGTTCGGACATAACAGGAGGCGGTATTGGCTCTCCTGTCGAAGGAACTGAGGGTGGCACTATATCATCCCTAGACCCATTTTGAGGGTTAGTGTTACCAGGCTGGGTATTTGAATTACTTGATTGAGGATTAGAACCACTCCCTCGAGGGTTTGGATTGTTTGGCTGACTAGTGTTCGTCGCCATTTTCCTAGTGTATCTTCTCCTTGGTCTCTCTTCGTTTGTAGTGGCTACTTTTCCACTTCTCAATAACATGCAACAAAGTTTTCTCAAAGAAAAGACTAATAAATGTAGATTTTCTAAACTTGGAAAAAAATCTTTATAGAAGTTAGCACTATCCCACTGGGCGTGCCAATTTGTTTATCGTGAAAATTGGTAAACAACCGTTGATCTTCCAAATCTAACTTTGGTGACTCACAGGATCGATCAGATTGATCCTAGGACATGTGCTAACAACTGGTTTAAAGTAAGTTCTAAGGAACTAAACACTTCGACGGTGTTCATGGAGAAAGGTTTGTTAAAAATATAATTTAAAAGACATTAAAAAATGTTAAGTTAAGAGACTGAAAATGTAAAGGAAAGGGTCGAAGGGGTACGGTAAAGGTCAAAAGTAAATAAGACAGGGTGCAGAAAAGTAACTTGCGTCAAATAAAAGACAAGTGTTTAACGAAAGATTAAAGTAAATTACATTGAACAAATAAATGGTGTTTACATCACGTACATTCTCACAAGACTCTTTTCTCTACACGCGGATACTTTGAGTAAATTTGGAGTAACTTGTACAAAGTGAACACAACACACCAATTCTATTGCTAGAACTCCTATTTATAATAATAAAACTAACTGCTGTTAACTCCCTAAAATAATTAACACATGACAAGTGTCGCGCTGCATGCTTTTGTCCCTTGGATGTGTGCCACTTGTCTCTTTCAGGAGCGGACCAGAATAACTACTCCCTCCTTTATTTGAATTTGAATCCCTTAGCGTCGAACATCATCAGTAGTCTCGGTCGAAGGTTATTTCCAGATTCTTGAAAATATTTCTAAGTCCCAAGCATATTCTTTATACAAGCATCTTCGACTTAGATTCCAACTCAAATTCCAGTCGAACACTCCTTTGGGCCTCCTCCAAGAATTTTAACTTCAGTTAATTCTTCCAACTTAATACAGGCGTCGAATTTATGAGCCAATAATAAGATATGCCAGCAAAGAGTACAAACATTTCAGTAAGACAATAAGATATGCCAGCAAAGAGTACAAACATTTCAGTAAGACAATTACAGAACCGCAAACTTGTATCGTCTAACTCACAAACACTGATACCACCTAAGCCAACAACCAACACCTAAAAAAGGAGACCTGTCCAAACGAAAAGGGCTAAAAAAACTCCAATAAATGCAGGCCTTCAAAACTAACTCCAAATACTGGGATGACAGCAACCACCTGACCAATACTAGCTCTGCAAAAACCTGCCAAACCAGCATCAAACCAAGACAGTATTTGAGCTTAAAAATCACCCACCAAAACCAGACTATTAGGATCAAATAACAGGCTGCACCTTCAAAACTATACACCTACTGCCAAAGTTAATCTGATGAACAATACTCGGAACAACATCCAACACTAACTAGCATCCAACATCAACTATAAGACTGAATTATTACGACCGAGAACCAACTACCAAATCACTGGCGAGCCACAAAACGCAAAGCCTATAATGCTCCTGCCAACCGAGGGACTCTCTCATAGACACCAAGGCCGACCCAATACATCTTGAGGCCTGAGGCAAAATTTAAAATTAAATATTTTTAATATATTAAAAATATATATTTTTAAATTAATATATTTGAGATGTTTTAAGATGTAAATTAATAAATTATTATAATCAATTTCATTTAATATTTTATTTTAACTAATAATAAAATTAATTCATCTAAATACTCTACTCATTATTAAAAAACTATAATTAAAAACAATGTCAAAATTATAAAAAAAACTTAAATATCAAATCTTTTTTTAAAAAACTCAAAAATTTATTATTTACACCAGTAAATTTTAAATTAAGAAATCAAACAATACATTTTGTAAATAGTTGATATTTTCTATATTTTAAATAAATGTTATTATTTAATTAATATATAAATAATTTAAAAGGCCTTTTTTTTTGAATTAATTAATTAAACTATTAAATATAAATTAAAAAAATGTGAGGCCCTAGGCGGTAGCCTTGATGGCCTACCCCTAGGGCCGGTCCTGATAGACACTCCAGAACCGGATTCACACCACACCAGAACCTACTAGCCAGCCTCTGCCTAAGAATTGCAATGTAGTTGCTCTCATGCTGCCAACGCCTTGTGCTACTGTATCCTTCAATAGCTGTTTCTCCCAAGTCAGGCCATGCCTATATGTTCCAAACATATTATAGGATTCATGTACCATTGGTTTACACAACAACTGCGATTCTTGAATTTGTTTTTCAACCAAATCCACGATAACAGTTGCGTTGCTTCAATCATTTGCTTCATCTTCACTTCCTTGCCTTTGAATATGCAACCATTTCTCGCCTTCCATATGTTCCAAATGCTAGCAAATCATATAACTATTACTTTTTTTGCTATTGAACTTCTGCTATTACTAAAAGCTTAAGCAAACTGCTCCAAATGAGTCATGCTATCATTTTGGAACACGTTCGCTATACCAACCCACTTGCTGATCCTGTACCATATACCTGCAAACAAAGGACACTCAAAAAACAGATGTGAGACTGACTCTATGTCACCACACCCCCTGATACACAGACTCGACTCTTGGTTTATGGCGCCTCTCCTCAGAAGATTGTCTTTAGTAGGCAGTCTGTTGTGTAACATCCTCCACACCAAACATGATACTTTCAAAGGTATCATTTTATGCCAGATCTTAACCCATTGACTATTTGGATTAGTCCTATCCTCTATCATCAGAGCCTTATAGGACTCTCTGACAGAAAACTCACTAGTCCCCTCTGCATTGTCTGTATTCATTTTACAAATAGCTTTCCACCACGCCGAACTCACACCGTTATCAACGCTCAAATCTCCCACTCTCCCCCTGTACCTATCCGCTAGAGCTTTGTACCATAACCCTGTCTTCTCATTTTTGAACTTCCAAGTCCATTTTCCCAACAGGGCTTTATTGAACACTCCCAGGTTTTTTATACCTAAACCTCCCTCCTCAATTGGCCTACAGATTTTCTCCCACTTAGCCCAAGGTTTTAATTTATAAAATCTTTTGCCTTTTCCAAAAAAAAAAAATCAACAATCGATATAAGGAACAAGATCATGCTTCTATGCGGTTAATAGTGAAAAATGTATGGTTATAAGCGTAATGTGGATTGAGACAATTGAGAATTAAAGAGAAGTAGACTAGCAAGAGAATGAATACATAATATTTAATTGAAAAAACCGCTATAATGAGAGATAAAAAATCACGGGTGTTTACGAGTAAAGTGTTAGAATGTTAAACAAAATATTGCAGTAATGTATTTAACATGTAAATGTAAAAATAATTGGCTAATAGAATAATTCACTAGGAGTTGGTTATAAGGTAGTTAGTTATGAGTGTGATTCCTTGCTATATAAGCAATTGATCATTCATGTACACATAGAGTTTGAAGCTACATTAGTTAGAAACAACATTATTTCACATTTTAACAAATGGTATCTAGAGCAGTGTTGATAATCTAAGTGTGCCTCTTTCATTTAAGAAACACAATTTTGATATCGTGGTGAGAGAAAGTCGTTATTTCCATTATCCTCTGGTACCCATCCTTCATTTGAATCATCTCTATGGTTGATTCATCAAATTTTTTGACATCAGTAATTCTCAAATTCGATGGATTCTACGTTTATTAGGCTATGCTTATGAAGATCTTCTTAGATTCAAGGTGTATTGAGAATCAGTAGAGAAAGGTCTTACAGTTGCACCATCAAATGCAACGCCGAAACAAAGAAACTTGCAGAAGAAAGCAAGCTCAAAGACCTTAAAGCCAAAAATTATTTGTTTCAAGCAATTGATCGAACAATTCTTGAAATAATATGAATTATGAAACAACCAAATATATATGGGATTCCATGCGCAGGAAGTATCAAGGATCCACGAAAATGAAGATACTTGTTTAGATTGCTTGATAGGAAAGCAACATAAAAAAGGCATACCAAAGAAAGCCACATGGAGAGCCAAAGAAAAGTTTGAGTTAATCCACTCAGATGTGTGTTGACCTATTAGACCTGCATTAAATGGTGGGAGCAGGTATTTCATTACATTCACAGATGACTTTAGTAGAAAGATATAAATTTACTTTTTGCATGAAAAAGCTGGTGCTTTTAATGTTTTCAAACAATTTAAAGCCTTAGTAGAAAAAGAGTCAGACCTCTACATCAAATGTATTAGAACAGATAGAGGAGGAAATTTTACATCAAATGCTTTTTATGACTTCTATAATCTTCATGGCATAAAGAGGCAATTGACAACTGCATATACTCCACTGCAAAATGTAGTGTCAGAGAGAAAGAATATGACTCTGATGAATGTGATTAGAAGCAAGATGACAAGTAGAAATGTTCCTAAGAGCTGTTGACCTAGAGCATCTGTAATCAATAAAATTCTAACATTATCTATGAAGAACATGACTCCAAAAGAGACGTGAAGTGGTGTAAAGCCCTGAGTGCATCACTTCAAGGTGTTTGGGTGCATAGATTTTGTACACACACAGAAAAAAACTAGATGTCAAGATTACAAAGTGTATTCTTCTGGGAGTTAATGAAGAATCAAAGGCTTTCAAGCTCAGCTTTATGGTCATGTAAATAACAAGATCCTGATCAACAAGGATGTGGTTTTTGAAGAATAAAAAAGTAGGGAATGGAACAAGTATGACAAAGAAGATAAGACTCAATCAACTAGCAATGTTGATAGAGAAGAATTAGACATGGAGAGTGATGAAGTCACTACTACAAATAATATATTTCATGACAAAGCTTTCATCTCACCCAACAAAAAACTGAGGTATAACCCAACCATGTTACTTGCTTCGATCTTTTTCTAGGAAGGTTCGACCAATACCTTTCAATTTCCTTGTGGCATGTTAACACCAACATTATTCGATGTGGCAGCCATCACATGGCTAAACCCTCTAGGCAATACTTTTACTCCAACCATAGAAACAACCAACAAATTTACTATTGAGCAATTTAGTTTCAAGAACTTTATCATTGACAACCATGATAAGAAAATTGCAGAAGTCTCCGACCAGGAGCATATCACCTTTTTAACACTTTGGCTTTCTTATTATATTTTCTGTTCTAGCTCTTTACAAGTAACTAAGAAATTCATACCTTTAGCTATCCAACTCCATGAAGGTCAAAAAATCTCATTAAGAAAAATCCTTCTAGCCAATCTCTACCAGTCACTTGGAGAAGTTTCCTACAAATTAAAAAATCTCCTTGAGACCAATAAATCATACATGCTTTCTGGTCCCTTATGGCTTCTACAACTCTGGATAAACGCCATATTTGAGCCAAAACTTCACATAACTGACTCCCTAGCTTTGATAGCACAAACTAACTCTAGAGCCATCGAAGGCACCAGGTTTGCCTTAACTACTCCTTATGGTACCCCCTCACAAATCAAATTCATAAAATACATTAAACTGTTCCTTGAGTCGACCACCTTTGTTTCGACCATGACCTCATTCGTGGACCGAGGTGTCGGTCCATCTTGGTTCGGAAACAAATTTACTGGTGTATCACCCTCAATAGCTGCCTTGTCGAACTCTATCTGAGCAACCTTTTTGACTCCTTTACTCCTATCCACCATAATTGAGATGAGGACTCCTGGTTAAGGCTTTGTTGGCTATCAAGCAAACTTAGTAGTCAAACAATTCTGGTTTAGTTAGCTACTTCCACGCTCACTCTATACTTGGGAAGATGACATTTGCTAGTCAGAAAGGAAGTTTAGCATCGGAACCGCAAAGCCGACACAACATTTGCTCGCAACCAAGTCCTCAAACTCCCTACCTTCCATTTCTAACCGCCCTTCTATATGATGATCGAGTATCACAACTGGCGGACACAATATTTTGAAGGTCACTTTTCAGAAGAATATTTCCAAAAAAGATTACCAGTTGCTTTCTGTGACGTACCAGAAAATACATAATAAAAAGGTATATACTTACCATTAACTTTGGATTATTTTATATACATTTTGTTTTTTTTTGTTTTTTGTTTTTATATTCCAATTGCAGGTGAACCTGAAACACAAGCTGACAACAATGTCGAAGGACCTTCTGACGCTGGTGAAGTCAAGAAAACCGAAAAACCCAAGAAAAATGTATGTTTTTTCTCTTCTGATTACTCTAACATCAATAGAATTCTGACAGTTTATCTTTTAGAATCGAAAGCGTGATCCCAATTTTCCAACTACCAAACCAAAAAAGAAGAAGAAGTCCACAACCACTTCAACCCAGGTATGTAACTGATTTCGAACTCTTTCATGGTATTTGATAACCCGTCCATCTAAACCCACTTAAACTTTTCCGGGCTACTCCAAAACCAACATAAATTTTGGCTAAAATCGAAAGCTTAGAAGATACTGAGGAAACTATCATCTTCTCAAGGAAAACACCTAAGGCCTCTCCTAAGCCAAGCATAAGCCATAAAAAGAAAGGAACTCTTCAAAAATCAAAATCCAAGAAATAAACTGTTACTTTGACCGCTGGTTCTTCCCACAAAAACAAAGGAAAAGAGGCAGAGGCAAAAAAAGAAGAAGAAAGAAAAGAAGAAAGACAAGAAAGAAATCAAGACCTACCTTCTTCTAAAGATCAGGAACCAAACAAACCTCAGGACAATCTGGTCGAAGAACCAAACGAACCTTAGGACAATCACGAGTTTTCTTAAATAATTAATTACCTATAATTACGTAACTTAGATATCTATATTTGACCTTTTAATCGGCCGATCCAGTTGGATTCTCTAAGTATTCGACTACTGGCCTTCTCCAGTCGGTGTCAACCAGATTTTCAATAGCAAATACTTCAAAGTTTTCTGGATCTTATGACCCTAACTTAGTCATTACTAGATCTGATGGGGACAACCTTGTCGACTTAACCCTTCCTCGAACTTCAATCAAATCCACTAGTTTTTTTCGACACTTTGTACCCTGAGGTAATTAGAGCCAACTCGTTCGCCTCTTAATTCTCAAAACGAGGGACATGCTGAATGTCTATAAAGTTGAAACACTTGACCAGTCTGTTAACTATAACAAAGTACATGATTAAGTTCTCCTTGATACACCTATACTCCTTTATTACTTACTTCAGCACCAACTCAGAGTCTACTCTTATTTCAACTCGTTTTCCCCCCAAATCTAACAAGATCTCAAGACCAGCTATTAAAGCCTAGTACTCGGCCTCATTATTTGAGCAAGAGCCATTAATTTTATATTTGAACTTGGTCGGAATCTTGTTTGGAGAAATGATTAAGATTCCAATGCCAGTCCCATTCTTATGACTAGAACCATCGAAGTATAACTTCCAATGTTCTGGATCCAAGTAGTTTAAAGGCATCTCGACTATCAAATTATCCATGATAAAGTCGGTGACCAACTGCCCCTTCATGGCCTTTAAAGGAACATATGTGAGGGAGTATTCTATTAAGGTGAGAGTCCACTTTCCAATTCGACTATGTAAGATTGATTTAGACAACATATGCTTGAAAATATCAAAATGAGAAGATACATACACATCAATCGGTTTTATGTAATGCTTCAATTTTATACACAAAAAATACAAACAAAGGTACATCTTTTCTATAAGACTATACCTAGTTTATGCATCGTTCAAGACTCGACTGATATATGGGCCTTTCGACGCAATTATCATCCTCCTGTGCTAACATACTTCCTATAGTCAAGTTTGAGGCATAAATTTACAACCTCATGCATCTATTTCTAACTGGAGGGGAAAAATCGGAGGATTCATTAAATGCTCCTTTATTTCATCGAAAACCCTTTGATGCTCTGGCTACCATATGGACTCTTGCTTCTTCAGGTGGAGTAACAGCGAAAACGTTCGAATCTTGCCACTAAGGTTTGAATAGAACCTCCTCAAAAAATTAATCTTCCCTAAAATAGATTGAAGCTCTTTCTTGGTCGAAGGAGGCTTGGTTTCCCTAATAGCTTTTATTTTATTCTGGTTAATCTCAATGTCCTTCTTATGGACAATGAAACCAAGAAAGTCCCTAGTCTGCACACAGAAAGCACACTTAACAGGGTTCATTTTTAGTCCATATTTCCTCATTCTTTTAAATGAGTATCGAAGGTTGTCGAGATAATCATTTCCAGACGCAGACTTAATGACTATATCAGTTATATATATTTGCATAAACATTTTGATATAATTATGAAAGATAGAATTCATAACTCTATGGTAAGTTGCCACAACATTATTCAAGCCAAATGGCATCACTACCCATTCGTAAGAGCCTAAAGCTCTTGGGCATCGTACTGCCATCTTTCGTACGTTCTCGTCTGCAATGAAAATTTGGTTATAACCAAAATAACCATCAAGCATACTAAGATGTTCGAAACCTGCTGCTGAGTCGACCAACATCTCGGCGACAGACATTGGGTATTCGTCCTTTGGGGTTGCAGCGTTCAGATCTCTCAAGTCGATGCATACCCTTAACGTTCTATTTTCTTAATTACTAGAATGATATTCGTAAGCCACTCGACACACCTTGTCATTATGATGAACTTGCTTTTCAGGAGTCTTTCAATCTCTTCCTTTATCTTGAACATAACCTCCGATGCAAACCGTCTAAGCATCTGTTTGATGGGCTTCTTCCCCGACTTTATTGGCAGTTTTAATTCCACCAATTCTCTGCTCAAACTTGGCATTTCATTATAATCCCAAGCAAAGCAAGCTTTAAATTCTTGAAGTAAATTAATTACCTCTAACCTTAAATTCAGATCAATGTTGTCACTAAAGTAGGTCGGCCTTTTGGTAATTTCGTCACCCAAGTCAATTTCTTCAAGTGGATCTTGAGGTTGCATCTTTGAAGCAAACACGACAAGATTCTTTTCGAAGCCAAAAGGCTCATCATCATAGATGTATTCGAGCCTCTGGCCTCTTAGACCATCGTTTTCTAAGACCGCTAATCGTGACTCTTTGAATGGTATCGGTCCAACGCTTATCCTTTGACTTACATCAAACACTTCTAAATCATTGGCTTCAACAGTCATGTGTGGTATTTCGTCCTCTAAGGCCGCTCTTAATCTGTTATCGGCTACATAAGTCGAAATTCACTTCAGCGCGTCAAATTCAGACATCGTCATCAAATTCGTCGCCTCAGCCAGTTGGCCGGATTATGTCGTAAGTACTCTCACCCATGATGCCTCTGTCCCACATGAATCCATGGACTAGGTGGAGTTTAAGAGAGTAAAATGCCTCTTCTAAAGGCATGTGAGCAAAACCTGCTGGTGTGCAAGGCGCTATCTTGGCTAGATTCTTATCAAAAATTCTTTTATCTACATGGCTCACCTTCGTCATGTAGTATCCTTGATCCGCTTCGACATTCTCAACTATCCCATCATTTCTTCAGATCTCTATCCTTTTATGAAGTGGCGAAGGCACTGCTCCCACTCCATGTATCCATTCTCAACCCAAGAGTAAATTGTAGCTAGCCTTCAACGCAATAACCATAAAAACTATGGGTCGAGTTATAGATCCCACTTTTACATTGACTTGGATAATGCCCATAGTCTATCCCGTCTTTCCATCATAATTTAAGAGAACTATGTTATGGGGCCTCAAGTCTGTATCGAACTTCCCTATTTTTCCCAACAAGAAATAAGGCATAAAATTCACAGCTGCCCCTCTATCTACCAAAATTCTGTTCACTATAGTATTCTTTACTTTTGTTCTTATAAAATGGGCTTCAAATGAATCTTCATTCCCTCATGAGGCCTCTCAAAAATGCATTTTATTCCTCGATACTACAGTTGTCCATCACGAAATAACACATAGGTTTGTGCTTTGCCATATCTTTTTCCCCACAATCTTCAGGTTCAACAACTTTCGTAACACAATAGTACTCCCTAGGAAGTACAAACACCACATCGCACAACACGTCAAAACCAACCTTCAACCCAGAGTCGAAATTGTCAGTCACTAACTCATCCTCCTTCGTATAGCGAGCGATTTTTGTCAGTGACACGACCACCTTATCGCTGAGTTTTCCTCACCGCAATGGTAGGAGGGGGTGCTACTTTCTGATTTCTTATTTATCCCATGAAGCTGGAAGGGAAAGGGAAGCTATCTAAAACTAACCTTGCACGCGGATGTTTAACTAAACAAACGCTTAAAAGAGATTGGGGGGTCCGGGGTCAGGTTATACAATGGGGAGCTGTCAATTACCCATCCTATATATGGTTATCCACAGGATATTAGCTTTAGGTTTCGCTTTGTACTTGATAGTGTTTATCTGTTAATGGGTTGGGGAAGTTTCTTGGGAAATATGAGTGAGTGAGTGAGTTTTTGTTGATGTTCGGGTTTTCCCGATGTTTTTGGTAAGGTACTGGACCTAAGTTTTAATTGATATGAAGGTATAGGACCTAGAGTTTTGATTGGTATGAAGGTACTGGACCTAGAGTTTTGATTGGTATGAAGGTACTGGACTTAGAGTTTTGATTGGTATGCTCGCTAAGATTTCGCAATCTTATGCCTACGTATTCCCGTTTAAATGAAACAGGGAAATCATAGCAATCGTAGTTCCTCCTATTCTAAGGGAGGAAAAAGATGTTTGGTGTCTTGTTCAAAGCCCAAGATTGAAGCTAAACGATTTTGACTGAGAGAGAACTTGTCATCTCTAAAGAGGGATTGTTGATTTTTGTGTGCCTTGATCAAAGCCCAAGGTTGAAGCTAAGAGGTTGATTGATTCCACTAAGGAAGTCCTTATACAAAGCCTAAGAGGTGGCTAAAAGAGATTTGGCTCTTTGGGGGATATCCTTATACAAAGCCTAAGAGGAGGCTGGAAGTTTGACTTTTTCGGGGAAAGGTTCTATCTGTCTTGTATAAAGCTCAAGATTGAGGCTAAAAGGGTTTTGACTCTGCCGAGGAGGTTTGTATGTGTCTTGTACAAAGCCCAAGATTGAGGCTGAAATAAGTTTGACTCTGCTTAGGAAATCATTTCTCAAAGCCTAAAAGAAGGCTGAGAGGAATTGACTCTGCCGGGAAAGATATTTGTCCCCAAGCTTAAGAGAAGGTTATGAAGATTTATGTCTTGTACAAAGCCCAAGATTGAGGCTGAAAGGGTTTGACTCAATAAGAGAGTGCTTTTATCTGTCCTGTACAAAGCCCAGGATTGTGGCTGAACAAGCTGGAGAAATTATTCTACACAACTTGAGATGAGGCTAACTCCCGCTAGGGGAAATCATTATACAAAGCCTAAGAGGAGGATGAAAAAGATTGACTCAACAAGAGAGTGTTTTTATCTGTCTTGTACAAAGCCCAAGATTGAGCCTAAAAAGGTTGACTCAACAAGAGAGTCTGAAAAGGTGATTGACTCAACGAGAGAGTCTGAAAGTTGATTGACTCAACAAGAGAGTCTGAAAAGTGATTGACTCAACAAGAGAGTCTAAAAAGGTGATTGACTCAACAAGAGAGTCTGAAAGGTTAACTCCGCCGGGGAGAATCATTGTACAAAGCCCAAGAGGAGGCTAGCTTTCTGCTGAGGAAAGGTCCTTATACAAAGCCTAAGAGGAGGCTATCTTTTGCCGGGGATTGTTGAGATCCTGAGGCAGGTCCAAATGGGGAATCCACTCTTGCTGAGGATTACAGAAGAGTTGAGGTATCAGATTCCTTGAGGTTCTGATACTAGTGATAAACTGTCCCTAGTTGGGAATCTTTTAGGAGAGAGACTGGGTTTTAGAAGCCATGGGCTTAATTCTACTAAAGATCGATCCAGAATGACCGGGGTTTCTTCCTATGTTTATAGGGAACTTGAGAATGTCTTTGAGACTCAAGGGGATTAGACTATCCAAGTCTACTGGTGTGGAAGAGTTTTATCTTTTGTATGATGCCCAAGAGGAGGCGGGTGTTTTAAAGGATGAGAATCAACCCTAAAATTGGTCAGAGGTTTGACAGTGGAAATACTGCTCTAGCAAAGGATGACTAAGTTCTGTCTTATACCTTTAAGAGGTCTTCAAGGTCCTTGTATTAAGCCCAAGAGAAGGCATGAGAACTTCTAAGAAGCCGGAGGGTCCTTGTACAGAGTCCAAGAGGAGGCGGGGATGCTTTTAGGAAGCCCGTGGGTCTCAAAACAAGAAAAGTTCAGGAAATGCTATTCACCGAGAATAGATCATTTAGTAAAAGTTCTGAGGTTTGAAGAAACTCAAGAGATGCTATTCACCGAGAATAGATCAACTCTGGGGAGTAGAATTTCTTTGATAATTTCTAATAGTGACAACCTGAGAAAAGGTTCACGAAGAATACTGCCTTTCTCTTTGTTCCATATTGTTTAAGCCCAAGAGCAGGCAAGACTGTATCTGGAAATCCTATGGGGATCTAGTTTTGTCTGTATTTAAGAGTAACCAACTGGCTTTACCTAGTTCTAGACCTAGTTGCCGGAGAAAACTCTAAATAACTATACTAGTGTAAGCTACTAATTTCGACGCCTGAATGTTTGTTCAGAAAATAAATTTAAGAATTTAACAGGATAGTTCGACGGAGGTTTGATTCTGAAAATAGAAGATCAGTCGAAAAATGAGTGGTAAATTGGAGGAATATATATTTGGAGATTTTTTCTAAGTATTGGAAAAGGTTTAGACAATTTGGTATAAAGGCCTTATTCGAAAGATATTTTGAGATTCAAATTTAGGAGGGAGATTCGCTTTGAAAACTAGACGCGTGGAGCACATCCAGGACGTAAAGGCATGCTGGACACCATTTGTCATCATTAGGAGAAATAGCTGTTGTTGATAGTTATTTCGATTGTATATAAATAGGGAGTCTTAGTGTTAGATTTCTATGTGTGTTCAAAATTTGTACAAGTTACTCAAGAATACTCAAAGTAACAGTGTGAGAGAAAAGAGTAGTTACTGAGAAAATGTACGTTTGAAAAACACCAGTTTTATTCCTTGCATTTTAATGAAATTCTAAGTTATTCATTTACAATTTCCTTTACATTTCTGCAATTTCATTCTTGCAATTTACTTACGTTTTCGCCATTTCTTTCAAAAGCAAAAGTCTTTATTACTTTTCAGTCAAAATACATTAGTTTGTGAAAACAGTGATAAATTCAATGAACAAAAAGTTTTATTTTCATACAAATTGTCAAAGTCATTAAAGCACATTGTCCTAGGATTTGTTTGATCGGTCCTGCAAGTAAACTAATTTTTTTCGTAAATTAGGAGATCAACGGTTGTTTGCTAATTTTCCAGGCAAACAAATTGGCACGCCCAGTGGGACCTTGTGCTATTGACATTTTAAAACCTGTATTTTACACTTTACTCGTACGAAACTTTCTTCGCTTTGTTGTATGAGACTAAGGAGTGGTAAGATAGCCATAAATAACGAAGAAAGACATAGAAGAAGACGAGTACACAGAATGGCGAATCCAATTCCGCCAAACAATCAGAATTCTACAAATAATGAAGTGCCACCCCCTAATCCTTTGACTGGGGACAATACGGCCTCAATATCAGTACCAGAGGCTATACCATCAATAGTGGGTTCGACACCTGCGCATTCAATTCCCCAGAGTGCGCCTAGTTTTTCAACTATGGGTCCCCAAATGTCTCAAATGACTCCTCCCCCTTCAGGGAATATGTACAGACCCTTTATATCTGGTTTTTCGATGCCTCTAAATCGAGAATAACCGTATGGAATGCCAACATCAGTAATGGAAAGTTTACATAATGCGCCATTAGCATTTACAGATCCAACGATGAATGTAACTTCACCTTTGCAAGGGTCCGGTTCTAGTGTAAACCATATGGGTAGAATTAGCCAGCCTTTAGGAACGGGATATCAAACTTATATGTCAAATATTACCAATAATTCTGCTCAAGTAATTAGGCAACAAATGGATGACAGCAATCACGATATGGTCCAGATGCTAGCCCAACAGATGGGGGTTATATTTAACCCTTTGATCCAAAACACAACACAAACGAATCAACAATTGGCAGCACAGATGACGCGCATTGCCAATTTCTTTGGTGTCCCCCAACCTCCTCCAAGGGAACAGGTAGTTCAAAACCCAAGGGTAGGCGTCGAAGAAGAACCTACCATAAATCAAAGACAACCAAATATCTCTCAGGCGGAAGTTTAGAACCAAGGAGGGGCAGTCGAACCACCAGGAGTCAAAATCCCTGTTCAATAAGAACCAAGGGTGTTGTTAGTAAACCGAAACCAAAATGCCGATAATATTATACAACAAATGTGTTGTAATGATATGCCAGCAGAGAATAATTTGGCAGCCATGGTCGAAAGGATTATGGCGCGAAATGGGATGAATGTAGGATTACAAGGGCCCAGTTATACTTCCCCCTTATCAGAATATATTTTGCAGCAAGAGTTACCACATAGATGGAAAGTTCCCAAGTTTACAAAATTTTCAAGGGATACTAGTGAATCGACGGCCGAACATGTGGCGCGGTACTTAATTGAAGCAGGCGAAATAACGCACAATGAGAATTTGAAAATAAAATATTTCCCTAGTTCCCTAATGAAAAATGCTTTTACTTGGTTTACCATATTGCCTGCGAATTCGATACATACGTGGACCCAGTTGGAGATATTATTGCATGAACAATTCTACATGGGACAGACAGAGATAAGTTTGAAAGAATTGGCTAGCGTCAAGAGAAAGTTCTCAGAGCCAATTGATGATTACGTGAATAGGTTTCGGTTGCTCAAGGAAAGGTGTTTCACACAAGTGCCTGAACATGAGTTAGTCGAAATGGCCGCTGGTGGCCTCGACTATTCAATCAGAAAGAAATTAAATACCCAACACTTAAGAGACATGGCCCAATTGGCTGATAGGGTTAGACAGGTCGAATGACTAAAAGCCGAAAAAGCTAGGGCTAATTAAAATAAGAAAGAAAGGGTAGCATATGTCGGAGTTTACGAGGATGATGACGAAGATGGACCATCAAATTTCGATGAGCAAGAAGTCGATTTGGCAGAATTAAAACAGGGTCCGCCTTATGCTTGCAAAGTCTTGGCTCCGTCGAATGGAAAAAACCAAATCGAATCGGAAAAGAACGACAAGTTCCCCAAAAGAACTTATACGTTCGACGTTACAAAATGTGACGAAATATTTGATTTGTTAGTCAAGGATGGCCAAATGATAGTGCCACCTGGTACTAAAGTGCCTCCTTTAGAACAGCAAAAAAAGAGAGGTTTTTGCAAATATCATAATTTTTTGGGTCATAAAACGTCTCAATGTTTCCTTTTCAGGGATCTAGTGCCGAATGCAATCAGAGATGGAAGGCTCAAATTCGGCGACAAGTCAAAATCCCAGGTGAAGGTGGATTCAAACTCTTTGCAAGTGGTCGAGGCGCACAATGTTGAGCCATCCATGGTGAATATGGTCGAGGTTGCTGAAGGCTTTGACGACAACATGGATATGATCAAGGCTGCTGATGGCTTCGACAACAGTGTAAATATGGTGGAGGTTGCTGAAGATCCCGCCAACAAATGTGACATGGTTGAAGTTACAACCGACTTCGTGAACCATGCTGTTAAGGTTACTAAAGACCTTGACGAAAAGATCATTGAGAACTACATTGTTGAGGCCACTGATGGGGTCAACAACGAAACTACTAATAGTTTCGTCCAAACCAACAAGGAAACTACTGAAGGTTTAGCCAGAGTTAACAACGATACTACTGACAGTTTCGTCCAAATCAACAATGAGACCACTGATGGTTTCACCCAAATTAACAAAGGAACTACTAAGGGTTCTTACAAACAGGCTGCTGTTGGTATTCTCCGAAGGACCATGGAGGATCCAAAGAACAAAGCTGTCGGATTTGTCAGCCAACAGGTTTCCAAGAGTCTGCTCCCAAAGGTGCTAACGAAGAAAATCACTGAAGACTTCAACTGTATGAAGAAGGAACACGAGGTCAATGAAGGCCTCAGTCTGAAGATGAATAAACTAAGCATTGCAATTGAGTCAACTGCCAACTTGAATATGATAGAAGTATCTCAGGATGTTTTAGAGGAGGTTGACGAAGAACGTCGAAGGGAGGAGTACTATAAACTAACGTATCCCAAGGAGGAAGAAAATCTGGAAGATTTCATACATAGAGGCCAGAGGAAAAGATCTGAGGTAATGCTTTGCCCTCGTTGTAGTGTCGTCTTCAACAAAAAGGCAGCACAAAACTTAGATGGAGTGGAGAGAACAAAAAGAAGGGGAAATTGGAGGTCTTCTGGAGAAAGATTCGACCCCAGAAGAGGGGACCAAAGCAGGGAGAGGTTAGGAGGAAGATACCCTAACACATTCAAATCTAAAAATAAAGCTCCAGACGACAGGTGGGTCAATCCAATCCGACAAGCCCAAGGACAAGGGAAATGGAAGGACTTCGAAGTACAGCGGGGATCTTCCATATCATATAGGAAAGAATTCCAAAAGTCTAAGAAGGTGACTTACCCTTTTGAAAATTATAAGGGCAAGAACCCTATGACGAAGTCACAATGGAGGAGGTACCAATGTCGAAAGAAGGCTGAGAAGGAGGCTGCAGGAAAATCCAAGCCAGAAACCAGCAGCAATGTTCAAACTTCGACTCAGAAGGAAGAATTGAAAGTCGAAAAGCCACCCGTTGCTCCAGTACAAGTGTCGTCAAAGGAGGAAGTAACTAGGGATGATGAAATGACAGACGATTTTAATTCAGAGTCAGAGGCATCCTTCGACGTGATGTGTAACGTGGTCTCAGTGCTCCCCATGGAGTATGACCAGGTAATGGAAGTCGAAGATGAAGAAGAGGTTATGGAGGTCGAAACGGCCAGACACAGGCCCGTTTGCTATTATATCATAAACAATGGATGCGTTGAAGAACAAAACGTATTTTTCGAAAGACCAGATGACTCAATGAGGAGCCACCTCAAACCCCTGTTTATAAAAGGAAAAGTGGGTGACATAGGGGTGAATAAGATTTTGGTTGGTGGAGGAGCGACTGTCAATTTGATGCCGTATTATATGCTTAAGAAAATTAGAAACGATGATTTCGACACCAAACCTCATAACATGGTGTTGTCGAATTATGAGGGAAAAGTGGGAACCACTATGGGTGTAATACAAGTAGATCTAACTGTCGGAACCATCACAAGGCCGTCAATGTTTATGGTAATTGCGTCAAAAGCAAATTATAACCTTCTCTTAGGCAGGGAATGGATACACGGCATAGGTGCCGTCCCTTCGTCAATGCATCAACGGATAACAATTTGGCACACAGATGGGATTGTTGAAAATATAGAGGCTGACCAGAGTTACTTTCTGGCTGAAGTAAACTAGGTTGATAGGATAAGCTTCGACAGGAATCTGCCTCACATAGCTCCTTGTAGTCCAGCAACCTTCGACATGGCGTCAACTAACAACACTTTCTGCTCACTATACCTTCATCCCACTCATGGGTTTCAGTGTGATAGAGAGGTAGTTGGCGAAGAAGATTACATTTTTGGAACCTCACACTGTCATACCCCAAATTTTGACCACTAAGATTTCCCATCATTGTGCAAATCATCATCACAACATGGATGTACCTTTATGCCTCATCAATCTCCTCAAGGAATTGTTGAGCATTCACCACAATCAAAATTAGGGTTTCAAGCCCTCTCTGGGTGCTTAGACAAAGGATCAATCAAGAAATGACATGATATTTAACTTGTCTAACCTCTCAAACGTCCACAATGGATCAAGAGGACTCCCACTTCAAGGATTAAGCACAAGGTTGCTCCCTTTTAGGTGGATCAAGCTTCAAGATCGCCAGTGCCACCAAATTAGGGTTTGGTCGACCAGGGCCTCCAGATGGAAATTTTCCTCTGGGCATGAGCCAATGCTTCAAAGCATATCCTAATATACTCCATGGAACCTCATGGACCCAATCATCAAGTCAATTTGGCCTCAAGGGATGCAAACATCAAAAATCAGGAATTAGGGTTTCTTGACCTAATTCACCCCTAAGTTGACTTTTGGGACAAACCATGAACCAAGACCTCAAGACATGATTTGAGGGTCTCTAATATACCATATTGATCCATTTGGAACAATGGATTGATCCAAGAAGCTTGAGCAACAAGTTTCAATTTCATCTGAACCACAATTAGGGTTTTGCGAGAAAAGTCAACTATAGCTTTGACTTTTGACCAGGACATGCTCCCAAGCCCTAATACATGATTCAATATACCCTATAACACCCATGAAACATGTCCATCAAGTTTGATTTAGGTCAAGGACATGATTTCCCAAAGGATCGCACAGTTTGGAATTCATCTGACAAAAAGTCAACTGTGGACAAAAGTAAACTTTGACTTTTTTGAGATTTTTCACAAAAATAGATTTTTAACCCTAAAATGATGTTAATGTATGATTTGAATCATCATTCATCAAGAAAAATCAAAGAAAGTGGGATAACTTGTAAAAGGGGTAACCATAAAAACTTAGAAAATTTTCTAAGTTATGAAATAAAGTGACAAAGGTACCAACTTTGGAGGATCATAACTCCTAAACCACAAAGCCATTTTTCCCCATCCAAAGCTTGATTTGTATATCTCATTTCCCTCTACAAAAGCTTCATACTGATCTATGTCCAAATTCCTCATGGATTTTGAGCTATGGAGTGATCAAAATCAAGAAAAGTCACGTTGTTCCAACACTTAGTGAAAATTTCACTAAGTCAGAATCTGCCTTACTTTTTTCCAAATGTAGGGGAATTTTTCACTTGGATCCAAAAGGTATCAAAACCAAATATGATCAGACAGTTGTTGTATCATATAAGGGCTTTCCAAAATGGCCAAGAACATCACCAAATTCAATTTGAGCTTTGAGATATGGTAGTGGCAAGATGCCTTGCTGAAATCTGCCAAGGCAAGGCAGATTTTTGCACTTTTGGTCGATTTGCCAAAATCAGCGAATTCCAAGCCTTGTCATCACTTTGAACACATCTGAGGATTGAATCTAAAGGGGACAATCACTGAGCCAAGCCTCCAAAGTCCTTGGAACAAGAAATAGCATGCCAAACCTAGAATTGCCCAAGATAGGGACAAGACTCCAATTTTGGATTGAAGCATTCAATGGAAGCACCAAGGTGGCATGGACTGAGCTATTAGCAACTGAATTCAGTCAAGACTTATCCAAGACCAAGGGGACCAGCAGCCTGTGCCCTAACCTCTAGTCAATGGCTAGAGGAGACTTGGATTTTCATTTGCCAACATTGGCCAACCTTACTCAGCAGTTGCCATTCACTATTCCTTGCAAAACAAACTTGCTCTACTATAAAAGAGCTCAATTATGATCATTTTAAGTACACCAAAGGCCTACAACACTTGCCTTTCTCAAAATCCACTTCTCACTCTCAAAAATGCCTTTCTTAGCAAGTCACTATCAAGTTTTTCAGTAGAGAGTAATTCCACTCAAACCAATCACACACACACACACACACACACACACACACACACACACACACACCTCACATACATCATATGTGAGCTGATCAAACACTTAAACAACATCTGGAACACTGATTTCTCAGAATCACCAGTCAATTGCTCAAGGTTTTAACCAAGTTGCAGTTTAGATGCCATGAAGTGATCCAACCAATTTCCATCAAGTCCAAGCATTCAAACACACTCCATAGGGTGTAGGGGAGCTGTTCAGATCATCACAACTCATCTGTAACACCTCCAACTCAGAAATCACTTTGAACTTGCTGCCACGACCTAGAGGGAAAAACTTGATTTATGAAGCATTAATCCAAGATCACAATTTGTTTTCCATATGTTAAACAATTTTGATCATTTTAATTGAATATTTTATTCAATTAAAACACATTTTGGAAAAAAAATTAGGGTTTTTGATTAATTCAACCCTCATAAATCATTTTCAAAACTCTTTGGGCCTCTTGAGAGAGTGTAAGACCCAAACCCCCTTGTACAAACAATTTTGGGCCTCACTTATTGTATAAGTCCCTCTGTACAAGTAAACGGGCGATCGTCGCCTTTTAAAAAATCAATTGGGCCTCTCCTAGAGCTATAAGACCCATTCAAAACTCTTTGGGCCTCTAATAGAGTGTAAGACCCAATCCCCTTTTAACCAAAACAACTTTGGGCCTCAGATATTGTATAACCCCCTTTGTGTTAAAAGAAAATCTCGGCGCGATCGCCATTTCAAACGAAAAATCATCTAGGCCTACCCTCGTGTTATAATCCCCACTCTTTTTCTTTAAACCTTTTGGGCCTCTTGAGAGAGTGTAAGACCCATCCCTTTGTACAGAAAAACTTTTTGGGCCTCAGTCACTTGTATAAGTCCCTGTACAATTTCAAATTCAACAGTGCGATCACTGATAAAACCCTAGGCCTCTCCTTGAGCTGTAAGCCCCAAATCTTTCTTTTTCAAAGCACTTTCTCCTTTGATTTTGAAATATACTGTTGTTTTCAATATTTCTTTGTTGAACAACTAACCAAACAACATGGAAGCTCTACAACCGAGTAAGTGTTTATCCGCTTTCATTTACCGCTTTCATATACATATAACTGTATTGTGGGGCTGTTTCGCTGTAAGTCTTCTTTCATAAACTCATATCGACTGTGTAATAATAGTATAGATATTTAGAGTTTCCCTGGCAACTACGTCTAGCACTAGGTTAAGCCCGTTGATCACTCTTAAATAGTCAAAACTAGATCCCCATAGGATTACCAGACACAGTCTTCCCTCCTCTTGGGGTTAAACAATATGGAGATGTGAAAGGCAGATTCTTTTTGAACCCTTTCTCAGACTGTCACTCGTAGAAGTTGTCAAGAAACTCTACTCCCCAGAGATGATCTCTTCTCCGTGAATTGCATCCCTTGAGTTTCTTCCAAATTCTCGAACTTTCCTTCCTTGATCTATTCTTTGTGAATAGCTTGTCTTGAACTTCTCGGGGTTTGGGGACCCACATGCTTCTTAAAAGCACCCTTAGGAATTGTCAAGAAACTCTACTCCCCAGAGATGATCTCTTCTCCGTGAATTGCATCCCTTGAGTTTCTTCCAAATTCTCGAACTTTCCTGGCTTGATATATTCTTTGTGAATAGCCTGTCTTGAACTTCTCGGGGTTTGGGGACCCACAGGCTTCCTAAAAGCATCCCCGCCTCCTCTTGGGCGTTGTACAAGGACCCGTCGGCTTCTTAGAAGTATTCACAACCTCCTCTTAGGCTTTGTATAAATGATTTCTTCCTCCAGGAATGATAGCCTCCTCTTGGGCTTCGTACAAATTGTCCCTCGGCTTCTTAAAAGTTTCCAGCCTCCTCTTGGGCTTCATACAAATTGTCCCGACAACCTCCTAGAGGTATAGGAACAGAAATTAATCATCTTAATAGAACAGTCTTTCCAAGAGTCTACTACTATTTCTCAAAGCATAGTACAAAAGATGAAACTCTAGACTTGGACAGTCTAATTTCATTGAGTCTCAAAGACATTCTCAAGCACCCTTCAAGAATAGGAAGGAACCCCGTAGACTCGGACAGTCTCAATACCCTTTGGATTTCCCATTTCCTCAAAGAAAAGGAAATATCCCTGATCCTCGAATCAAAATCCCTGAGTACAATGTTACTCATATAAGAACTGGTTTTCTCTTTGAACCCATGTACCGGTCACTCAACTAAAACAGTACCCTCTTTCGCCTCCATCTCGGGCTTTGTACGAGATACAAAAAGGTTCTTATTGAATCAACACTTTAGCCTCCATCTCAAGCTTCGTACGAGATACTAAAGCACTCTCTCGTTGAGGATAAAAGACTCTCTTGTTGAGTCAAACACCTTTTAGCCTCCGTCTTGGGCTTGTACAAGACACAAATCACTCCCTTGTTGAGTATAAAACAACCCTTTTAGCCTCTTTCTCGGGCTTCATACGAGACACATAAAAAACACCCTCTTGTTGGGCCAATAGCCTCCTCTTAGGCTTTGTATAAGAAAACCACTGGTTGATCCAATCAACCTTTTAGGATCAAAGTTGTGCCTCGTTCACAGTACACAAACATCAACAACTCCTTCCCCTTCATCTAATTGCTGTAAGCGGCAAGCCTCTGGATCATCTACATCCATGCCACTATCCCTCATTTAGCATGAGAAATTCCTAAGGAAAATGGCATTGCTCTACATTGAGTTAAAGTCTTCTCCTTTAGGTTAGAAATCCCCTATAAAGGAAATTATGGCATTGCCGGATTCACACATCCCGGTTAAAGTAATCCTCCTTTATAAACAGTTGTGACAGACAAACCCCTCTTTAGAGATGACAAATTCTCTCTAAAGTCAAACCCTTTTAGCTTCACGTCTTGGGCTTTGAACAAGACACCAAAACACCATTTCCTCCAGTAGAATAGGAGGAACTACGATCGCTTTAATTTCCCTGTTTCGAAAAAACGGGAATACGTAGGCATAAGATTGAAAGAAAAATCTTAGCGAGCACACTAAACAAAAACCCAAAATCCCGTATATCAGTCAAAACATCCTAGTCCGTATTCCCCGCTAAAAGTTTGAATTCCCTGAAAATAACCTAAGAGAGGCCCCCCCCACATTGATAACATCCGTAACCTAACAGACCGCTGTTTAAACTCAGTATGCAAGCAGGGTTAATTGGAGACATCTATTTCCCTTCTTTAGTCAGCTCACAATAGGATAAAAAATGAATCGACCTGTAGTAACCCCCAAGGAGCGACAATGCTTAAGAAACACGTCCAGTTTCGCTCGCTACACACACATCCAGCCAACTGGCTGGGGCAGCAAATTTAGTGACAATGAGTGAGTCACTAGTTCTCGAAAAAATCGCGGCTTATATAGCCGAGAATAAACTCAAAGCGGCCTTAGAGGCCGAAGTAAAATACATGGTTGTCAAAGCCAACCAGATCGAAGCAGATCAACAAGGTCTTGGAAAGGATTTTGATATGGATCCACCTGATAAAGATCTAGGAGATTTGCAAAACTAGAGGCTCGACGCGATTTATAACGATGACCCATTTGAATTTGAGAAGGATCCATTAGCAGCAAACATCAAGATGATGGCACAGGATCCACTCGAAGAGATCGACTTGGGGTCGGGGATAGAAAAAAGACCAACCTATATCAGTGCAAACATGAGCCCCCAACTCAAGGTCGAAATAGTCCAGTTGCTGAAGGAATTCAAGGATTGTTTCGCATGGGACTATGACTAAATGCCCGGGCTGGATAGGAATCTGGTCGAATTAAGGCTACCAGTAAAACCTGGGAGGAAACCTATTAAGCAAACTCCAAGGAGATTCGCACCAGAAATCTTCTCAAAGATTAAAGAAGAAGTCGAAAGACTCCTCAGATGCAAGTTCATCCGCCCGACCAGGTATGTCGAATGGATTGCTAATATAGTTCCTGTAATAAAGAAAAATGGCAAACCGAGGATATGTATTAATTTTCGAGATTTGAATTCTCCTACCCCAAAGGATGAATATCCTATGCCAGTGGTAGAAATGCTTGTCGATTCTGCCGCAGGCCATGAGTACCTTAGTATGCTCGATGGATACTCTGGTTATAACCAATTTTTTATTGCTGAGGAGGATGTTCCTAATACGGCATTTCGATGCCCTGGAGCTTTAGGCACCTACAAATGGGTGGTAATGCCTTTTGGCTTAAAGAATGCTGGGGCAACATACCAGCGAGCTATGAATTCGATTTTTCATGATTTCATTGAGGCTTTTATGCAGATTTATATTGATGATATTGTTATTAAGTCTGTTTTAGGAAAAAGTCATATAGACCATCTTCGACAGTCCTTTGAACAGATGAGGAAGTTTGGTTTGAAGATGAATCCTCTCAAATGTGAGTTTTGTGTGCAGGAGGGAGACTTCCTAGGCTTTGTGGTCCACAAGAAAGGGATCAAAATTAATCAGAACAAGGCCAAGGCAATAATGGAGGCGAAAGCGCCATCTACAAAGAAGGAATTGCAGTCTCTACTTGGCAAGATCAACTTTCTCAGAAGGTTCATCTCCAACCTTAGTGGGAAGACGCAAGCCTTTTCTCCTTTACTCCGACTGAAGAAGGAAGACTTCGAATGGAGGCAAGAGCAGCAGGATGCCTTCAACAAAATCAAGGAATACCTGACGTATCCTCCAATTTTAATGTCACCTTATAGAAGTAGGAGTATGAGGTTGTACATATCCGCCTCGGACAAGACATTAGGGAGCATGTTGGCTCAAGAGGATGAGAATGGTGTCGAAAAAGCCATTTACTACCTCAGTAGGGTCTTGAACGATGCGGAAACTAGATATAGTGTAATTGAAAAGATGTGTTTATGTTTATACTTTTCATGTATGAAATTGAAGCACTATATAAAACCAGTTGATGTTTACGTTTCTTCTCATTTCGATGTTATAAAATACATGTTATCTAAACCAATCTTGCACAGTCGAATTGGAAAGTGGGTATTAGCATTAACTAAGTATTCTTTGACATATTTACCTTTAAAGGCTGTCAAAGGACAAGTAGTGACTGATTTCATAGTCGACCACGCTATAAACGAAAAGTCTTTGGACTACATTGAAATAGAACCATGGAAGTTGTACTTCGACGGTTCTAGTCATAAAAATGGAACTGGAATAGGAGTTCTTATTATTTCTCCTAACAGAATTCCAACAAAATTTAAGTACAAATTCAAAGGCCTTTGTCCAAATAATCAGGCAGAATACGAGGCTTTGATAGCAGGACTTGAAATTTTGTTGGAATTGGGGGCAACTCGGGTCGAAATAATGGGCGACTCTAAGTTAGTCATAAAGCAAATAACAAAGGAGTACAAGTGTGTTAAAGAGAATTTAATCATGTACTTTGTAATAGCTAATCGACTCTTGAAAAGATTTGATATGGTTATGATTCGACATATCCCTTGAATAGAAAATCAGGAGGCAAATGATTTAGCACATATTGCTTCTGGATACAAAGTATCGAAGGAGAAGTTATAAAAAGCCATTGAAGTTAGAGGAAGAGTCGTGTCAGCCAGATTATCCCCATCAGATTTGGAGACGATAAAGCTAGGATACGCTGACGAAGAAAATTTTGAAATTTTCAACATAGATAATTCAATGATTAGAGATTGGAGGAAGCCCATAATGGAATATCTACAAAATCCAACAGGATCAGTCGAACGAAAAATCAGGTATCGAGCTTTGAGTTATGTGATTTTGGGGAATGAATTATTTAAGAAAACTCCGGAAGGGATATTACTTAAGTGTCTAAGCGAATCTGAGGCATACATAGCCTTGTCGAATGTACACAGTGGGGCATGAAGTGCGCATCAAACAGGCCATAAGATGAAGTGGTTATTATTCCGACAAGGAATGTATTGGCCAACTATGTTAAAAGAATGCGTCGAATTCGCGAAAGGATGCCAAGAGTGCCAGGTACACCCAGGGATACCACATATTCCTGTAAGTGAGTTACATTCTATAATAAATCCTTGGTCCTTTAGAGGTTGGGCTTTGGATTTGATTGGAGAAATTCGACCGGCCTCTTCAAAAAGCCAGAGGTTTATTTTGGTTAGTATCGATTATTTTAAAAAGTGGATCGAAGCCATACCTTTAGTGAATGTGGATCAAGAAGCAATAATCGAATTTATTCAAAAACACATCATTTATAGGTTTGGGATCCCAGAGACAATAACAACGGATCAAGGATTTGTTTTCACTGGTAAAAATATGCAAGCATTTGCGAAGGAAATGGGGTTCAAACTCCTCACATCAACGCCTTACTACGCTCAAGCCAACGGACAGGTCGAAGCAGCAAACAAAGTTATAATTGGTTTGATAAAGAAGCATGTGGGAAAAAAGCCAAAGAATTGGCACAAAACTTTGGACCAAATTCTATGGGCTTGTCGAACCTCTCCTAAGGAAGCTACAAATGCTACACCCTTTCGACTAACGTATGGCCATGATGCAGTCTTACCGGTCGAGATATACTTATAGTTAGCAAGAGTTCAAAAACATCATGAAATTCCATCAGATGCATATTGGAATATGATGATAGACGAGTTGGTCGATTTAGACGAAGAAAGGTTAAATGCGTTGGAGTTATTAAAAAGGCAAAAAGAAAGGGTGGAGAAATCCTACAATAAAAGAGTAAAAGGTAAAGCCTTTTCGATTGGTGACCTTGTGTGGAAAGTGATTCTTCCCATGGATCGAAAAGATAGACTTATGGGAAAATGGTCCCCTAAGTGGGAAGGACGTTTTCAAATCACAAAAGTGTTTTCCAATGACGCGTATGAAGTCGAAGAATTAGATAAAGATAAGAGAGTACTGAAAATAAATGGGAAATATTTGAAAAAAAATATAAACCCATATTGTAGGAAGTTAAAATAGAAATCGAATAATCTTGTAAAAGAAATAACTAAATTGGTGAAATTCGCCAAACAAATGGCTTAAATGTCATTACAAAAAGAAATAGGCCTCAAAGGACCAAGCAACATTACAAATTTAAACAAGGAAATATTTCTTCAACTTTTCAAACTTGGACCGTTGAATCTGAAGACGACGTTCACAGAGGGCCTTGCTGGTCAAAATCTCTTCAATCTCTTTACCTAGCTTTTGAGCCCTTTCAACATGATGCACTCCAACTTCAATCTCTTTAGCTATCTCATCTTGACTGACTTGTTGTAGTTCCTCTTTGCGTTTCTGAGCTTGAGAAATTTTGTTTTGGAGGGCACAATTTGTTTCTCCCATTTAAGGATGTTTTCGTCACAGCTAGCTACCTCTTTCTTATATTGTTCAGAGGCCTGCTCCAATTCAGTGACTTTATTAGTGGAACTTGAAGCGGCATCCCACTCATCAAGTTGTGTTTCCGACTTGTTCTCAAGTTTTTCCGAATAGTCTCGAAGCTGGTTGAAATCTGCCACCACAAGGTTAATTAGAGTGGTCAGATCCACAACAACATCAGTCACTTCAGGAGGAGCCTCCAGGACATTGACTTGTTTCAAGATCTTTTTCAGGTCAAATTGAGCAGACAAATATTTCTCTAGAAGTTGAAACAAATCAATTTTGAGGATTTTCTGTCGAATCTGGGTCATCACTTCGTCCATGGATTTTGCGCCAGAAATGGTCCCTGAAGTAGTTGAACTGCTGGTGGTGGTGTCAGCAAAGTTATAACGTGTACTGAGCATGGCCTTCAGATATTCCAATGGTCTTTGCACTTTCAAATTCTCAAGTTCCTCATGAGAGAGATGGGTCGAAGTAGTGGTGGTTGAAGCAGTTTTAAGATGATCATCAAGGTTTCCTTCTTCGTTTTGTCCTTCTTCGTCCGCAGCAGCCTTGAGAGTTGTTGGTTTTTCGCCTTCTTTCTCTTCTTCCTCTTCGTCATCAGTTTCAACCTCCCCATCTTTCTCTTCGTCAGCATCCTTTAAATTGATGGGGGAGTTGTCTTTAGGATCGCTTTCTGTTGTGAGTGCTACGTTGGGCATCACAGTGTCCCCACCAACGTCGACTAAGATATCATCCTCAGGACCAGTTTCTTCTTCAACTACATCTTGATGTTTGTTAGAAACAGCGGTAGGCTGATTCACTTCAGTGGCTGATTCTTTGGTCGAATCCTTAGGAGAAGGATTTGAGGCGGTTGTTGGCTTGTAAGTGGGATCGCTGCTAGTTTTTGGAAGGACTTGGGCAATAGGATGTCCATGAGTGTCGACAAGAACCTGGAGGATGAATAAGTCGACAAATTTATCACAAGGAAAAACACCTTTAACTGTCGAATTACAAAAAAAAACCATACCTTGGGAATTTCGGTCTTGAGACTAGAACTCTCACTTTCGGCTGGAGCTGGGGTGACTTGATCGACAAGATTTTTTTGAGGAGTCTTCTCCAATATTTTGGAGGCAGGAGGTTTGGACTGTTGAGGCTTTGACAATTTCTTCTTCCTTTTTGAAGGCTTGGTCTGGCCGGGTGATTCGTCACCATCATCAGATTCAATAACTTGAGCATCAGGTTCTTTTTCCTTTCTTTTCTTTGGCGTCCAAGGAGGTCTCCGACTTCCCTGTAAAACAAAAAGAGATTTCATTAGTATGTCTCAGGAAAATAATAGTGTATAAGGATTATGATCAATGAAAATGCGAAACCATACCCTCGTCACGGGCTTCTTGGTAATATCTTTTGGGTCTTCCACGCCCTCTGCAGTCGACGCTTCGACGGTAGCTGATTTCTTGACAGAAATTTTTGTGGCTAAAAAAAAAGGGAAAAGTTAAACACAAGTCAAAAGATACATATATGTGTAAATGAAAAGAAGTGGTGTTGAGTATCTCCCCATTCCACACCTTCATATATTGGAGTTTCCACGCGAACGTGTTTTATGTCAATATGAAGGTGGCCTTTGAAATTGTCCAAGGTGTACTTAGTCGAAACCACTCGCTTAGCACGTTTTTGATATTCTTGGTGAAGAAGTTTCATGGAATCCCCACAAGTGAACCAATCGGGAAATGGAGGGCTAAAAGCCACACCAAATTCAGCAGATGGTAGAGGAGGAAATTTTTGTGGATAGAGGTTAAAAGCTATCTCATAATGTTGATCTGGTCGAACGTATGAAGGTAGTTTTAACTCATCTAGTTTTCTTGTAAATTTTTCTTTCAAAGTAACAGCTGCTTCGCTTATGGTTCGACTAAGTTCGTTGGGCCTGTAGGCAGTTTCAAAGTACTTTTGGAATGTTTGGATTTCTTTTATGTGTCTTGAAGTACCTTTCTTTGTTTTATCCTGCACAAGGGCGAAAGCTCTGGTCAGTTGGATAGTGAAAGAAGGAACGTCGAAAAATTGAGAATTATAATAATCCCTCCACCATTCGTCAAACTCTTGAGTGCAGAGGAAGTTCGGTTTAAAGGGCACTGGTTGAATTTCGACCAAGTTGGAGTACTTCTTCAGCAGCTCAGAACACTCATCTTCAGTGTGGGTCATGTTGTAGTGAATCAAAGAACCTTTCCTCAAGAAAAGGGGTTTTGGTTTTATTTGGATTAACCTAAACTGTCGAGAGATAAGATTGGGTTGGTAATTGACAAGGGAGATCTTCAGCTTTGAGGGATTGAGCCTGGAAGCTAAGAGTATAGGTGTGAGAAAAGATTCCCAGACATTAAGGAATTCATCTTCTTGAGCTTTCGACTCTAATGGGAGTTTCCCGGTGAACCACTCTGGTCCAATTTTTCTATCGGCGAAAGGAGCCATATTGGAAGTAAAGTTATGACGTTTTGCAAACATCATAACATAGCCAATAAAAGTTTGTTGAAGGACCTTCATCATTTGGTGTTAGCTGCGCCAGTCTGGTTCCTTCGACTCTTCTGTCCTTCATAGCAGCTTCGTCCACAGTTTTTTGGTTGGATAGGGAAGCTTCAAATGTGGCATTGAGCCACAGTTGTAAGAGCCAAAATGGTCCTGACAACATAAGACTTCCTTTGTCCTTAATATTCTTCAGAAAAGTAACCCCTTCGCCAAGAGATTCGTAGAGATTTGCCAGGATGATCTCACTGAGACACAGTTGATGTTCAACACGAAGCTGATTCGCCATGGTAATATAACATTTCGCCACTTGAAGAGATCTAGAGCAGAAAACACATCTCGATAGCCAGAGGGCTAAGAAGGCTACATGCTCTTGATTAGAGACTTCTTTAGTTTCCTTGTCGTGGTAATTGGGAATATAGGCTGTAAAGGTAGCCTTATTTGTGTCGAAGCCTTTGGAGTCGTCAGATAGTAGGTTGGGGTCATAATCCACTCCAAGTGGGCTAAGGCCAGTTATGGTAGCTACATCGAAAATAATGGGGGTGATTATTCCACAAGGAAGGTGGAAATTGTTATAGGTATTATACCAAAAGTAAAGGGAAGCTAAAAGCATAGAGGGGAAATATCTGGGTCTTACTTTTGACAGCTGGATAAGGTCGAAAATGCCCATAGTTTTCCAAGTATCAGCTTTGACTGCCTCTATTTTCTTTAGCCAAGCTAAGTAATTAGATGGGTCTTTCGACATAGGACAAGACCTAAAGATTCTAAAGTTATTCATGTACCCTAGATTTATGGCTTCCTCAGAGGGGGATCCTTGGCCATCTACTTTGGATTTCTCATCTATGACTTTCTCCTTATCAGTTCTAGGCATAACTCCATTAGCTATGGGTTTGTAACAGTGGTAAGGCGGAAAGAATTCTTTCACTTTTATAGGATCTAGATATAAATCAGGTAAGGGTCCTAACATCGCATGAGATTTACCAGAAATTAAAATGGGAATCAGTACCTGAGACTGGTAAATTCGTCTTTTCTCCTCTTCATTTAGAGGCTCTGGTATATATTGTTGGTTCCCCACCACCTTTGGACCAAGAATCTTGTGAACAGGTGACAAGTTTTTAGATTTCTTGGAATCTTTGCTCGTGACTTGAGGAGCTGCGGAAGATGCCATGATTGATTGTAGAAGAAAATGCAGAGAAAGATGAAGAAGATGAAGTTGCGTTGAAGAAAGTCTGTGCTTAAGAAAAGGAGCGTGAAAAAGTAAAAAAGAAGACATTTTTTTTCAACTTATTTATAGGTGGAAACGGGACTGAAGCGGTTGAAATTCAGAATTTTTTTCCATTTAATGGAGAAATCGTGGGACGCGTGGCAGTTATGAGTTGATGGTTCAGACGGTGGCAGTTAATTTTTGACCCATGACCTGCTAGGAACTAGGGTAGTGACTCTGGGTTACTAAAGGGGAAAAACCGTGCCTTCTTGTACAGTTGATGGCGCAACCGTCATTGATGGTATGACCGCCGTGCTAGCAATAGAAGGGATTGGCTCAGTCGAAGTCGCAGTGACCGTGCCTGCCCCGGTGCTATTAGAGGATTGTTCTCCATTATTGTTTATGGGAATAGCCATTGTCTAGACGTATTTCCTCATAGGGTTCCTAACTTCTCTCTTAGTTATCTTACCACTCCTCAGTGTCATGCACACTCACACAATGAGAAGTTAACGAAATGAAGAACTTTGAAATGATATTTTTTTAAATGAAAAAAAATAGAAATTCACATAAAAGGGTCCCACCAGGTGTGCTAATTTATTTACTAGGAAAAGTTTCTATTAATACTTAAGGGATAAAACTCGAAAAGATCCCGAAACATATTTGTGTGAATTATGACCTTTAAACAAAATTGTTGTGGAAATTGAAATGTAAGGTTTTAAAGACAATAAATTAAACTTGACTAAAATCTAAGTGTAAATGATTCGAAAGTAAACTGATTGAAAGTAACTTAAACATAGAAATGAATTTAATGTAAAAGACTTGAAATTTATAAATGTGGAACGCATACGTACATTTCTTCGCTCGTTTCTCAATCACACATATACTTTGAGTTTGTAGAAATTTAAGTACAATTGCGGACCTCTACAACATAAGCAAGCGTCTACTTATATAGTAGTCTAAAATAACTGCCTACAACGGTCGACTAAATACATCACGACACATTTTTGCTTCTATGCAACGTTGTCTTTGACAAGCTTCCACATGTCTCTGGATAACTACCTTATCTTATCCAATTCCTACTCATTCGAAAAAGTAGAATAACCAACACAAATATTTGGGAACTTCACTAAGTCCAAAGACTCCACAAATACCCCTTCATCTCTGACTACAAAATTTGACTAAAAACTGCCAAATCATCTTTTAATAGATCACATTCATCAAATCAACCTATGGCCTCGATCGACCATGTTCAACCTCACACCTCACCATGGCATGTCCGTGTATCTTACTTGTTATTAATATTTATGTCAAAAATCCAAGGTAACAGATGGATTGTAAGAGCAGAAAATTATTTTGGTTCAAGGTTTGTGTTCTTAAATAATCATATAACTGAATATTTATTTTATTTATCTAACCTTTTTTTATTTATTTTATATCATAAAAAAAATGATTGCAAACGACACAGAGAATATTATGCATCCAACATATGATCTTCCTCAAGATCAATGAAACGAGGATCCCTGACATTTGTTCTTCCCCAAGATATCCAACATTTGTTCTTCACCGACAGCAACGACGATGAATCAAATTCATAATTTATTATATATTTTTACTTTAATATTCGGTGTAAACAATGTAATATCCTGTGTAAACAATGTAGTTTGTAAACAAACTAATTTATTAATATTCTGTGTAAACAATGTGATGAGTATTTAAAAAAGATATATCATTCCCCTCGGTTATAGCCATAAACCGAGAGGTATGTGGAGCTTGTTTTAAAAATATAAAAAAGCTATTGCTGGGGATCAAACCAATGACTATTTCAAATATCCCCTCGGTTATTCTAAAACCGAGGGGTAAAGTGGCAGTTTTTCATGACGCCCTTTGTTACCTCTCCTCTATAAGTGAGGTTAAATCAACTTTGCGTCTGAGGTTAAATGTGTTTTTTTGTAGTAGTGTGTTGAAGTGATTAATAATGAAGTGCGTGTTGAAAATGTTGGCTCCCAGCACGAGGGAAGCAATGTAGAAAGTGCTAGTGAGGATAATGCTATTGAAGAAGAAAACAATGCTAATGGCAAGAGCATGCAGAGCCATCCGTGAGCCAAAGAAGAAGACCAGGGTACCTAAATGGATATGTTAAAAACTCAGAAGGGGACGAAGAAGAGCAGTTACACAACTTAACTGTGTTTTGTAGCAGCAATGATCCTTTCATTTATGACGAACCAATGAAGCACGAGAAGTTGAGGAAAGCTATGGACTTGGAAATTAAAAGCATTGAGAAAAAGGATACTTGGAGTCTTGTCAATCTACCACCAAGAGGCAAGAAAGTTGGTGTCAAATGGATATACAAAAAAAAAATCTATGAAAAAGGGGAAGTAGATAAACACAAAGCAAGAGTTGTGGCTAAAGGGCACTCACAAGAACATGGCATAGATTACAATAAAGTTTTTGCTCCTATGGCAAGATGAGATACTATCTGGACTGTCTTAGCACTTGCAGCATGCAAAAAGTGGTAGGTGTAACACCCCATTTTTTCGTTTATTTTATTTTAACTAAGTTTAAAATGATTTATATTAGATCATACAATAACAAAAGTAGCGTAAAACTATGTCGAGCAATCTGCATGGAAGTTGTACTTCGACAGTTCTAGTCACACTAAAGGAACTAATGTTGGAATTCTGATTGTTTCCCACAGGGAATACCAACCAAGTATAAATTCAAAATTAATGGTTATTACTCTAATAACGAGGCGAAATATGAAGCCTTAATAACAGCCCTTACAATCTTGTTAGACCTGGGGGCAACAAGAGTCGAGATTAAAGAAGACTCATAATTAGCATTAAAACAGTTGACAAAGAATACAATTGCATTAACGGTGATTTAGTAATATATTTTGTCTAAGCGAATTCATTGCTCAGAAGATTCGACATAGTCGATATTAAACATGTGCCTCAAATTGAGAATCAAGAGGCCAACGATCTAGCCCAGATAACTTAAGGGTACATAGTTTCAAAATAAAAATTAGAAGAGTTAATTGAAGTCAAAGATAAATTGATTTTGACCAGTGTACTTTCCCCAAAACTGTCAAAGTCGAAACTGGTGGGAGTAGAAAGTTAGGAGAATTAAATCCTAAATTTTTTGAAACTTTTGCCATTGACAATTTTCAAATGATGATTGACGAAGACCAATCATAGAGTTCCTGAAGAATCCGACGAGAACAACAAATTGAAAGATCAAATATAAGACGTTAAGTTATGTCATCTTTGAAAACAAGTTATTTAAAAATAAGCCTAATGGTGTATTGCTTAAGTGCCTTAGCGAAATCAAAGCTTATTCAATGCTCATAGTGGATCATGTGGTGCCCATAAAGCAGGCCACAAGATGAAATGGTTGTTGTTTCGACAAGGGGTATATTGGCCACAATGTTGAAGGACTGCATAGAATTTGCCAAAGGGTGCCAAGAATGCCAGAAGCATGCATGGATCCAGCATGTCCTAACCAGTGAACTAGACCCAATCATTAAACCTTGGCCATTTAGAGGATGAGAATTAGACTTGATAGATGAGGCTAGGCCTACATCATCTAAAAGTCATAAGTATATTTTAGTAGGCATCAACTATTTTACCAAATGTGTCGAAGCTATGCCTTTGGTGAATGTCAACCAAGATGATGTGATTAGTTTTTATACAAAGTCATATCAAATGTAGATTTGGAATTCCCGAGACCCTAACCACATACCAAGGTTCAGTTTTTACTGGCTAAAAGATGATTGAGTTTGACTCAAAATCGGGAATCAAATTTCTGACTTCTACCCCATATATGCCCAAGAAAACAGCCAGGTCAAAGCTGAAAACAAAATCATAATTGGCTTGATAAAAAAACATGTAGGCCAGAATCCAAAGAATTGGCATAAGACGTTAGATCAAGCACTTTGGGCTTGTCGAACGCCCCCTAAAGAGGAAACTAACTCTACACCTTTTCGCCTAACAATTGGGCATGATGTAGTGTTTCCTGCTGAGATAGACTTATGGTCAGTAAGGATTCAAAGGCAAAGAGAGATCCCTTCCAACCACTATTAGAACATAATTATGGATGAACTGGTTGATTTGGATAAAGAAAGGTTAGTTGCCCTAGACGTTCTTATCAGACAAAAGGAGCGAGTAGCTAAAACCTATGATAAAAAGGTTAATTCGAAGGTCTTTTCGATCGGCGATTACTCTGGAAGGTAATATTACCTATGGATCAAATGGATAGAGCCTTAGGGTAGTGGTCAACAAACTGGGAGGGACCATTTAAAATTAATCAAGTGTTTTCAAATAACGCTTATGAGATTTAGGAATTAAGTCCTGATAGTAAAATAATATGAGTAAATGGTAAATACTTAAAGAAGTATAACCCTATGTTGCAGGAAGTCAAAATATTAAGATAATGTGCAAAAGAGTTTCCAAAGTGGTGTATATTAAATATGCCAAAAAATGGAAGCCTTTACAATAATTAAAGTACATTAAAAAAACATCATCTCGAAGACTTCAGCTTGCTCCTCAGTTCTTCAAAGCATAATCTTATACACTCAAGCTTTTTTTGACCATGTGGTTAACAATTTTAAATTTACTCAATTCTGCCTCTAGTATAAGAGCAATCCTTGCACGCTCTATACCAGTGTTGGCCGCTTCGACCAACTTCTCGTCGACAAAAGCCAACCCATAAACATCTATTTCTGCCTTTTCATTCTTCATTGCCTCAATTTTTAGCTGCAACTAGTTTATCTATTGAGTCTAGGACAAGATGTCAATCTCTAGGGTTGACAGTCTGTGTTTCACCTTGGCCTTTGGCTCTAATTCAGCAACTTGATGTTGAGATTCAAAAACTAGGCTTTGGTGCTCGTGCATAACCTCAGCTATCCTCTTGAGTTGACTAAAAAACTCTTGTTTATGCCTAGCAACTTGAACAAATTACTCAAGAAGAGGCTCAAAGTCCAAAACAAAGTCACTAATAGGACTTGACACCTCGTACTTTTTTAGCTTCACAGCCAACCCCTGGTTCTCAAAGGGGGAAATGAGGTCATCTTTAATCATTTGAATGAGGTCCAAAGCGACAATTCTGGACTCAAACTGCTGGAATAACTCGTCAAATTTTTTGGTATGAGCACCAAGCAAAGTAGGAGTTATGTTAGAAAAGTAGGAGTTATGTTAGAAAAGTCCTCTTGGCTATCCTCTGAGGGATGTAGAGTCGAATCATAGACGTCACTAAGGCTCTCTAGAGATTAGGACCGAGACCCTAGAGTTGGAGGAGAGTGAGTATGCTCCTGAATACCCTCATGAGCATGAGACCTAACAAGATCTTAAACTTTGCTGGGCATACCAACAAATAGAGTTTTCTCGACACAAGCGCCTCAATCGATTTCTTGTACAAGACTAGTTTCCATAAGAACAATTGGCGTTGGAGCCTCGACCCTATGGGCATGAAGAGTGGCTTCATATAGAGCCATACCTTGTTTTTTAGGTGGAAACTCATTAGCCGGACTTTCAGCAGTTTATGCAATTGGCTGTAAAGTCCCTCCAACGGGTTTTCTTGTTTGATCAACGACTACCCCGCCATCAATAACATCACTCTGTAGATGGACAGATGGTGAAATGGTTGTTGAAGGTGTCATGTATTTGATGGTGGAAAGGTCAACATGGTTGCAGGATGCATCTGGTTGTACTTGGGGGTTGGCAGGCTCGTCATCGACAAGCTTCCCAACAAAAGAGTCTTAATCAACATTTGATAACAAAATATAGAATTATAAAAAGGAAAAAGGTAATGGGTTACCTTATCAGCAACTGGACTCGAATGAGTACTCCCAAGACTCTGAGTAGGCTATCGAAGAGTGGTGATATCATTCTTCTTTTTTCCAGAGGAATTTCATTTTCATCAGCCTGCACATCATCAAAGACTATGACATGCTCTTGCCTTACACCAGAAGATTCATAGGGGGTTATCCCTTCCATCCGTTCTGCAAAGTCGACATTAATAACTCTGATAGCCGCATATTGTTGTTGTTTAGGGGGAATAGACTGAGGAGTGTGCAGGCTTTCATCACTGATGTCAAGTTCAATTTCTTTATGAGGAAACTATCATGGTTTGACAATGTTAATATGTTAATAGATGAAGTCAAATAGGAGTAGGAGAGAGAAGGTATAAACCATAATTTCTTCGTTTAGTTGGTTTGTCCTTGAAGGCCCTATAGTAGAAGAGGTCTTCTCTTTCTTTCGACCTTGAAAGAAAATAATAGATTAGGACTTTGATAAGAAAAGATTAAAGAAAAAGAAGGTTAGACACCCTTTTTACCTGTGGAATTCTTGTAGTGCAGGTGCCTTGAGAGCCAACATGCGACGACTTTGGAGTGGAGGGAACGCCTGTCAAAGGTAGACAAATATACTTTAAAATCCAAGAGGAAATTAAATAAATATAAGATGAATGTAAATTTAGAGCTAGTCGACCAAAGATTACCTTTGTTGTTCTTTTCTAAGTCCCGCAGAAAGGAGAAAGCATTGACCAGACGTTGAGCCATGATGTTGGAATCTAGTATGTTCGCGTAATATGTGGCCCACCAGTCCTCAAACTCTTGGGTGAAATGGTAAGACAACAAGAATTCAAAGGATCCGAGAACAACCTCTTTCATTTTACAAAATATGTGGCAACTTTCAAGCCACCTATCGTTGGGTGTGTGTTTACTGTGAATTTTGGTAAACAACCTCTGGTCTATCAATTTTAAATAAAACTGACTAACTTGCAGGATCGACCACACAAATCCTAGGACATGTGCTAAATTTTAAGAGAGAGTGAATATAACTTGAAATAAAGGAAATGTAAACTGGACTCCACGTTTGACAATGCTGAAAAAAGAAACCTAAGTGAACTCCATGTTCGACTACTTGCAGTAAAGTAAAAGCTTGGAAGTTAAAAGGCTGTAAATAAAGAATTCAGAATTTAAAGGCGTCGAAAGTAACACATAAGAAGTAAAAAGCTTTGAAAATAAGGCTTGAAGATAAAGACTTGAATTGATAAAAATGCAGGAAGATAAATTACTGTTGAAGATAAATGACAAAAATGTAAAAGTTCTTGAACTCTACGTTCTTGAATGTAAAAGATGCAGAAAAATAAATGACTGTCGAAAGTAAATGACGAGGAAATAAATGACTTTAAAAGTAAATGTAATGATGTAAAAGCTTTTGAAGATAAAATGCAATGAACTCCACGTTCTTGAAAATAAAGACTGGAATTGATAAAAGTGCAGTCGAAAGTAAATGCGGAAAGATAAATGACTTTAAAAATAAATGACTTGAAGATAAAAGACTTTGAAAGTAAATGCTTGAAGATAAAAGACTTTGAAAGTAAATGCTTGAAGATAAAAGACTTTGAAAGTAAATGCTTGAATGTAAAGATGCAAGAAGATAAATGTCGAAAGCTTTTAAATGAAAGTAAAAACAAGGTTTAAAATAAACTTGACTGAAAATAAAGATTCAAGGAAAAGTTAAGACATGAAAGGTAAAGTTCAGGAAAATGTAAAGTGCTGAAACATAAACATGATGAAGATAAATTGCATTGATGAAAGAAAGTGGTGTTACATTGCGTACATTCTCACGAACTCGTTTCTCTACACGCGGATACTTTAAGTTTCTTTGAGTAACTTGTACAAAAATATGAACACACCTATTCTATAGAAATAACTCCCATTTATAGTGCTAAGAAATAACTACTAAGTGGTGGTTATGCTTCCAAACGTGTCCTCTTGGCGCCTTTCTCCATTTCAACTGCTCCCACGTTCAGCAACTGATCCTTTTGAAATTCAAACATTTGATATTTTCCCTCCAGCCTTAATGTGATAACTGTAACGTGCGTTTCAACATTCTCACGGTCGAAGCATCTCCCAACACTTAGCCATTTTTGAGGCTTCCAAAACCCCTATTCGACTCAGGCTTCACCAAAACTGGGTCGAAGCCTTCTTTATGTTAAAAATAATTTTTTAACTTAAAATAGCTTTGATTCCTTCTAGTGTCGAAAGTGAGGGTTAACAAATTGCCCCCCAAGAAATGTCCTTTCTCCAGAATTGGTGAGAAGGTCATTTTTTGATTCAACACCCACTTCGACTCTTGTTTGCATGGCTTCAACTGAATAATCCACTAATCACTCAGTGGCTCAACTGTTCAGTTTCTCTAATCCACGCTTATGACATCATGCCATCATGACAAATCCTTAAACGTCTCTTCAGCCGCACTCATCATAACTCCTTTCTTGAAAATATATGTTTGCAGTCTGAACATAACTGCTACTACTCATCACGTTTCCAAGAGAAAGACACGCGTCCCACTACCTTCTCAACTTCAACGGTGGATCCAAGGCTCTTGGGATTTTCAAATGTCTATAAATATCCGTTTTCACCATTTGGTGAACTTTCCACACTTTCTTACTCTCAAGCAACCTTCTCTTCTTTTTCAGTTTTCTTCACACAAAACCCAGAAAAGCACCACTTCTTTTCATTTTCTCTAACAATGGCATCCTCCCAAGTGAATCCTCAACCAAAGAAAATCGAAAGAGGTAAGGCTACTTAATTCAAACAAGCCATTCCTCCATTTGCAAATATCCCAGCCCCCCAAATAGTGGATAATCGTCGTTGCCTGCCGGAACCCACCACCAAAGAGGCACGAGCCATATATAAGTCTCAGGTAATGATTCCTTTAGTCGTTTCTGACAAAACTTATGCACTGTCTGGTCCTCTAGCTAATGTTGACATTTCTAATGAGAAACTAAGTGAGTTTCTCCCCTCTTACTGGAAAACAAGGCCATTAAGGCAAAAAAGCTTTTCCAAGATCAACGTTTCTGATGAAACCTCTCCTGAAGAAATTCCACTGCCCAAGATCAATGTTAGCTATCTCACTAATGGCACAAGGCTAGTAAGAGCTGTTACTCCTTTGAAGGATTTTGACCAATGGATGGCAAAGATGAAAAAGGTCAAGTCTGAACATTGGAAAAACATAGGGATTTATGACCTTCTTATGTTGTCAAAGACCAGCGTACCATACTGCTTGAACATGCTGGCAGCGTCCTTATATTTTTGGGACAACACCCACTACACCTTCCATCTGCCATGTGGAATGGTTACCCCTACACTGTTCGACTTGGCTGCCATCACAGGGCTTCGCCCAGATGGCCTTATTTACAACCCTGAAGAAGATGCTGAGGATATCATAGGCATTTCAAGTTCCAAACTCACCTACACCCACTTCATCAAACACTACTTCGACGCAGGTCATGATGAAGTATCTGATAGAGAACACATTGCATTTCTCACAGTATGGCTGTCGAGATATGTTTTCTGTACAAAGTCCTTGCAAGTGGCTAAGAAGTACTTGCCCCTTGCTAACCAGCTTCACAACAACAGAGGGGTCTGCTTAAGTGAACTCATCCTGGCGAACCTTTATGAGTCCATCAGTGAAGGGGCTTCTCGACTGAGGCACATGGAAGCTCAAGGTTCTGTCCACTTGAGTGGACCTCTTTGGCTGCTTCAACTGTGGCTCAATGCAACATTTGAAGCTAGCCTTCCTAGAAAAGGGCTAGTTGACGAAGCCTCCGCTGAGATAAGGGAGAGGAGCGTCGAATGGCCCCGTTTGGTCAAACTTACGCCCAATGATGATGGTGAAACCCTTCAAGGGGCCTTCACCAGCTATATCATGATGTTTGCCAAGCGCTATGAGTTTACTCACAGCATGGCACCCTTTGCCCCAAGAAGATATGGCCCTGTGTGGTTTACAAGGCCATTTCCAAATCCTCACAAGACTCTTGACAGTGAATCTGTTGCTATTTGGGAAGCCTTTTTAATTCCCAGATTCATTGTCCAAAGGTTGAACTTGGGGAGAGGCCTATCAGCACTGATTGCTTACCAACCAAATCTTGTCTCTCGACAATTTGGGCTGGCCCAGAGCTTTCCTCAATGTTTATATGAGAGGAAAGGCTAAGTAATCCTTTATACTGTAAGCTTTGGTGAAGAAGATGTCACCAGTACACTCGTCAGCTGGAATGAGAGAGGAGGAGTTCTGTCTCCCGTGTTTTTTGAGCCTTCTTTCTTATGCACTTCATCATTCCACCACTGGTGGTCGAAGCACTACCATGAGCATTTTCTTGATGTGGCTAAATTTTCTTCATTGCTTGACCAAGCTTTTATTGATGTGCAGGACAAGACGAAGAAGAGTAAGTTCACTCACCTCCAAGAAATACAGGCTTTCCAAAAATACTTTGAAACTGTCTATCGACCAGATGATCTTGGTCGAACCATTCACGAGGCTGCTATTACTTTAAAGAGAAAATTTCTACAACAGTTGGATCAACTAAAAATCCCTTCAGACGTCCCTCGTGAGAAACGTTATGAGGTAGCTTTTGAACTTTTCCCTCCAAAGTTCCCTCAACTGCCTAATGCTGATTTTGGAGTGGCACTTGCCCCTCCATTTCTAGATTGGTTTGTCTGTGGTGACCATTTAAAACTTCTTTGACAGCAGTCTCAGCTAAAAGCTCAACGAGTGGTTCCGACTAAGCATACGCTAGACAGTTTCAAAGGACACCTTCATATAGGAATTCAGGATGTTCGTGTCGAATCTGAAATATATGAAGGTTTGAAGCCCTTATTCCATGGCTTTATAACAAACCATTTAATCATTAACTTGTAACAATTTTCACTATCTTTCAGCTGTGCCTAGGAAAGCTCCTTCAGCCAGGGCTGCTGCTGCACAAAGTAGCAAAGAACCAGAAGGCAAACAGGTACGTTTCACATCCCTTGCCTATGTTCTTATTATGTGAATCACTTCTCATATTTGCATCACCTTTTTAGACTGGTCGAAAACCTCCTACACCTTCAAAGAAAGGTAAAAAGGATGCCCCAGCTGTTGTTATATCTTCAGATGAATCTCCTGAGGAGGTTCTTACAAAGAAAAGAATAAAACCAATCAAAGCATCTTGACCTGCTGGCCCACCTCCTTCGAAGGTGGCCAAAATACTTGAAAAGGCACCCACAACAAGTGGTGTCGAAAAACAACCTTCCATGGTAGCTACCCAAACACCTCCCGGCGACCATGAAAGTGGTAACTCAAGTCCTGCTGCTGTACAAGCTCAGGTATGTGCACCATTTTTTCATTATACTGACGTCTTTCGCCCAAATTCTTTCAATCTCATTTTCTTCACTTGTGTTCTTTAGGCAAACATAATCAATAATCCTGACCCTCAACCAACTTCAGGCGATTTCGCTACCCACATAATCAACAATCCCACCCCTCAACAAGCTGCAGGAAGTTTCACCACTACACTCCTTAACAGCAAAGGTGAACCAACTTACCATCCATCATCTGATCTTGGCTCTGGTTTAAGTGAAATTAATCAACCTAATCCTCTAGCTGCAGAACCCACCAATCCTCCTGCCCAAACTACTACACAGGATGCACAGGCTGAGGGCTCTAACTCTGATGATGATGATGCTTCAAGTCCACCACTTTTCGACCTAGCTAACTTTATGGATACTAATCAACTAGTTGTCGAAGAAGAAGGTGGTCCTGAGGCTCAACCCCAAAACGACAATCCTGGACAAGTTGCCCCTGAAGAAACACATGAACCACATCCTGAACCAGCTAATGACCAGGCCAACCTCCAACCAACTGCTGAAGAAAATGATGGAGGAGTGGCAGTCGAAACTGAAGACGAAAAAGATGAAGGAGAAGAATCAGAAGAAGAAGAAGAAGAAGACCAACCAGATCCTACCCCTCACCATACTTCTTTGCCCGTGGTCCAGCAACCTTTGGCTAACATTCCAAATCCTGGAGACTCACTGACAGCACTCAAGTGGTCGAACCCACGTGAGTATTCCAAATTAATACTCGGGCAGAAGTATGGTTCTTCTTCTTCTGGCTCTTCGACTCCAGCATCAGATGATTTCGCCAAAACCATCCTCCAACCCATAAAGGAAAAATTCTTCAAGGGGGACATTCACAGAGTTTTGGCCTCAGACCCCACTGCAACCACTTATCTGAAGGACACCCTTGAAAAGCTTGAGCTCACCACCCTTAATCCAGACGTTTCTGGATTTCCGATAGAGTTAACCGCTGTGGTGAACCAAATAGCTGCAGAAATAAAACTGCTTCCATCTATCAGGAATACCATAGAAGAAACATCTGGTCATGAGAGTTCAGCCTGGTGTGGTGCAAAAGAGTCGTATGAAAAGGTCGAACGTATGGAGGCTGATCAAAAGAAAAAACTAGATGAGATAGCCTCCAACCAGAAGGATATTGAAGCCTGGAAGAAACAAATCACGGAGCTACAAGCCAAAATTGAAAATGCTGAAAAACGCAACCGTGAATTGCAACATTTCGACGACACTAAGATGGCTGAAGAAATGAAGAATGCTATTGATCATATTGAGGCAGCCCAAAGATATGAAAAAGAGCTCGCAGCAGCCAAACTTGATGAATCTTTGTGCAATGCTCGCCTCAAACATCACATAGAAGCCTTTTCTCAGTTGGCGTTGAGGCTTCCCTTCTGATACTTTCGAAACCTTTGTTTGTTTAACCATCATTTGTTTCTTGGCCTTTTCAGGCATTTATGTAATGATAGTTTTTATGCCTTTGGCACTAATTAAGTAATCATTAGTATTTCGCCATTAACTGCTTTCGACTCGTATTAAATTATGATGCATTTTATTTATTGCCTCACATCTAAGTCAAATTTGCAATTAAGGCATTCTATCTTTTTCTTGGAAAGCCAAACTTTTTAGCTTTAAAACTCCAAGGCATAAGCCTCTAGCTTTAAACTGACATTTATAGCATAGCCCTCAGGCATACTTCCAAGAATAATTCACATGGTTTCACCGTTTGACTGGTCAATCCAATCAATACTTTGCCTCTATAAATTCTCTTCCATCTGAACCATGTTCATTCATCAAAGTAACTATGAACAATTCAGAGAAGTCATCAGCTAAGAAGACAACTGATAAGGCAAAAGAAACTGAAGAAACCAAGAAAATGGAGGCAACAAAGAAACCTGAAGCCTCTACTGGAGCAACTTCCAGAGCAAAAAAGCGAGAAACCAACATGAGGATCTCTAAGAAAGGGCGTTCCAACACCCAGGACTTTGATGATAATGATCCAGATGCAGACTACATGGACTTCCTCAAATCCATTGACTGGAGAGATTATGAATAATCTTTCCTATCTTTGAAAGATGTTATGTTGATTCTCCTTTGCTTTGTATGCCATATTAGCCTGAGTTGGCCTATTTTGGCTTTCCTTTCTTAAAATAAAACTTACGTTTTAATATGAATCTCTTGCAACATAGGCTTATATTTTTTCAAATACTTGCCATTTACTTTCAAGATTCTTTTATCTTTGTCTAACTCTTTCACTTCATAAGCTCCATTAAAGAAAACTTGTATGACTTGGAATGGACCTTACCACTTAGGAGACCATTTGCCTAATGTTCTATCCTTTCAATCCATAGGCAAAATCACTTTCCAAACTAAATCCCCACATGCAAAAGATTTAGACTTAACCTTTTTGTTGTAGGATTATTCGACCCTTTTTTTTTGTCTTCTTAACAACTCCAAGGCTCTAAGCCTTTCTTCATCCAAATCCACTAATTCATTCATCATCATTTCCCAATAATCCTCAGAGGGAATCTCATGATGTCTTTGAACTCTTATAGATTGTAAATAAATCTCAACAGGCAATACTGCATCATGACCAATAGTAAGTCGAAATGGGGTAGTATTAGTAGCCTCTTTAGGGGATGTTCGACATGCCCAAAGAACTTGGTCTAATGTCTTGTGCCAATTTCTAGGCCTCTTTCCCACATGCTTCTTAATTAGTCCAATCACTACTGTTAGTTCTTGGATTGGCTGGAATTTTGGTAAAACAAAGTATGTTCAATGTTGATGTCAAGGTGCTGATGTTGCAACATTGAGTCTTAACACTGGGCTGTGTTAAGTATTTAAATTGCTGAAGTTGGATGTCTGATGTCACATAGGCGATGTTGTGACATTAGATCTGCAGAATTAATAACATCAGGTTGTGATGTTGTTAGGGTTTGCGTATTAGCTGGAATTGTGGAGAGCAAGCTGTCTCATTGGATGTGAATATCTTGGGATAGATATTTTCTGCTGCATAGGAGATCTGGTGCAGATTTGTAGGAGATTTAAAAGGTTGAAGATTTGAAAATATTTTAGGAGAAAATCTGTTTTAAATATTCAGTTTTAAATAACAAATCAAGTTAGATATTGTAGCAAGTCCAAGCCCAATTCAAGGAGCTATATAAAGCGCACCAGTACTAGAGAAAAGCGACGAAGAAGAGAGTGCTAAAGACTGATTATCGTGTGTGTCTTCGTTTATGATTTGTAAACCATTCTAGTGTGAATCGGTATTAGTGTTTTGAGTTGTTCTTGATCAAAGCTGTGAAGCAGAATCAAGTAGTGATATTCAAAGGGTGTTATCTCATTGAAGTGTTTTAGGGATTGAGTAGTGTTCTCATATCTAAGTGGTTTCTTAGGTAGAAAGTCACGAGTAGGAATTAAGTTTAGGAGATTGTCATCTGGGTTGTCGAGTCTGTAAATTAATTCTACAAGTAGTGAATTTCATCCCTGGCTTGGTAACCCCCAGACGTAGGTAGTTAGACCGAACTGGGTGAACAATTCCTTGTGTTATTGTGTTACTGTTATTGCTGTCCATTTGCAGAGTGTGTTGTTGTGACATCGCACCTTAACATCACACGTCTGATACCAGAATTTTAATTGGTATCAAAGCAGGCATCCTGTCTGTCTCTGGGTGAGATCTAGGGAAGTTACTTTCTGGTGTAAAGATGGACAAAGAAGTTGGAGGATTCGTCAACAGACCCCCTATGTTGGATGGATCCAATTATGACTATTGGAAGCCAAGGATGACCACTTTCTTAAAATCCTTGGACAGCAGGGCTTGGAAGGCTATTGTTAAAGAGTGGAAAGCACCTGTTGTGTGTGAGAAAGATGATACTGGCAAAGATAAAGAAGGCACCTCAAAGCCAAAGCCTAAAGAAGAATGGACCAAGGAAGAAGATGAACTTGCCCTTGGAAATTCCAAAGCTCTAAATGCAATTTTCAATGGAGTGGATAAGAATATCTTCAGGTTAATCAATTCCTGTGAAGTTTCTAAGGAAGCATGGGATATTTTGCAGGCTACTCATGAAGGAACGTCTAGAGTGAAGATGTCTAGACTTCAGCTTCTAACATCAAAGTTTGAAAGTCTGAAGATGAAGGAAGATGAGACTATTCATGACTTCCACATGAGTGTTCTTGAGCTGGCCAATGCATCTAGTGCTCTTTGAGAGAAAATGTCAGAAGAAAAGCTTGTAAGGAAGATTCTTAGGTCCCTTCCTAAGAGGTATAAGATGAAGGTGACTGCTATTGAAGAAGCCCAAGACATCAGCAAGATAAGAGTTGATGAACTCATTGGATCTCTTCAAACTTTTGAGCTTGGTTTGAATGAAGAAGAACCTGAAAAGAAGCCCAAGGGTATTGCTCTGGTCTCCACTCCTGCAGAAGCTAAGGAAGTCAAAGATGATGATTCTCAGGAAGATTTTTCTCAAGCCATTGCTATGTTGGGAAGGCAGTTCAACAAAGTGTTAAAAAGGTGGAACAATAACTACAAGCCTAGTGTCAAGAACATCTCTTCTGACATCAGCAAGCCAAAAGAGAAAGATGAAGAGAAGACTTCCCAGGATAGAGGTGTTCAGTGCTTTGAATGTGAAAGGTATGGACATGTCAAGAAAGAATGTCCCACATTCTTGAAGAAGCAGAAGAAGGGCAGGTTAGTTTCCTGGTCTGAATCTGATAGTGAAAGTGAAGGTGAGTCAGCAAGGCATGTTAGAGCCCTAACAGGAACTGTTGTGTCTGATGATGATAGTGATGGAGAAATAACTTATGAGGAGTTAGCATCTACTTATCGAGAGCTGTGTTTAAAAAGTGCTGAGATTTGTCAAGAAAACAAGTGTCACAAGCAACAGATTGCTCAGCTTGAAAATGAAAAAGCTGATCGGGAAAATGAAGTTGTACTAGTTAAGTCTCAACTGGATCAGATGACAAAATTTGTTAGGATGATGAACAGTGGTACAGATACTCTTGATAAGATTCTTCAGTCAGAGAAAGCTGATGGAGATAAATCAGGCATAGGATATGTGGCAAGCACTTCAGGAACAAAGAAGGAGATGTTTCATCCATTATCTCAACATCAACCTAAGAGACAGAATCCTACCCCTAAGAAGGTTGTTCAACCCCAGAATGTTGAGAAAAAGAATGGTCCCCATCAGAGAAAGATGCAGCCTCAAGGAGCTAGTCAGTATATGCCTCCCCAATATCACAAGAGCATGCAAGCTGCAAGGTTCAAACAGGACATGTCTCATCAGGTGTCTCAACATCAGGAAATCTGGTATGGAAATGAATACAACCATGCTGTGCCTTATTACTATGGAAGAAGAAAGCCTCATCACCATAGAAGACAGCCTAAGAGACATCATCCTTAGTACAGAAGAAGGCAATCCAACTATGGAATAAGGAGACAACATTATGGGTGGCAGTCATAGCATTATCATCAAAGTGGAAGAAGATCTAACCACTTTAGAAATGACAGAGTCAGATGCTTCTATTGTGGTAAGTTTGGACATATGCAGTCCTCGTGCTTCAAGCTTCACGGTTATCCAAATTCTGCTTCTCAACCCAGATAGAAAGAGGTCAGGCCTAAGGTGGTGAAGCAATGGGTTCCTAAAGTTACCAGCTTGATAGCTCACACCTCCTTAAGGGTTTCTACCAAAGATGACTGGTATTTTGACAGTGGGTGTTCAAGACACATGACTGGTGTAAAGAATCTGCTTGTAGATGTGAAACCTCAGTCTTCTGGCTATGTTACATTTGGTGATGGGATCAAAGGAGAGATAAAGGGGATTGGTAAACTAAACTGTGGTGTGCTTCCAGATTGGAGAATGTTCTTCTTGTTAAAGGACTAACAGCAAATTTGATTAGTATTAGTCAACTTTGTGATCAAGGATTCAAAGTAGACTTCACAAAGTCCGAATGTATGGTCAAAAATGACAAAGGAGAAGTCATTATGAAGGGAGCCAGGTCTAAGGACAATTGTTATCTTTGGGTGCCCCAAAACTCAAATTCTTCCACGTGTGTGCTTGCTAAAGAAGATGATGTCAAAATCTGGCATCAGAAGTTGGGACACCTTCACCTAAAGGGAATTAAGAGAATTATCTCCTCAGAAGCAGTCAGAGGGATTCCCAAACTTAGTATTGAGGAAGGAAAGGTGTGTGGAGACTGTCAAAAAGGAAAGCAGACAAAGATGTCTCATCCGAAGCTTCAACATGACACCACCTCCAAGGTATTGGAACTTCTTCATATGGACTTGATGGGACCTATGCAAGTTGAAAGTCTGGGTGGGAAGAAATATGCTTATGTAGTTGTGGATGACTATTCAAGATACACCTGGGTGAACTTCATCAAAGACAAATCAGAGGTGCTTGATGTCTTTAAAGAGCTCTGTCAAAGACTCCAAAGAGAAAAGGAGAGTAAGGTTATCAGAATAAGAAGTGATCATGGAAGAGAGTTTGAGAATAGCAAGTTTGAAGAATTTTGCTCGGCTGAAGGTATAAGTCATGAATTCTCATCGCCTATCACCCCTCAGCAAAATGGAGTTGTTGAGAGGAAGAACAGAACTATACAATAGTCGGCTAGAGCAATGATTCATGCCAAGAAACTTCCTTATCATTTCTGGGCTGAAGCCATGAACACTGCCTGCTACATTCACAACAGGGTTACCCTAAGAAGAGGCACTTCATCCACTCTGTAAGAATTATGGAAGGGAAGAAAACCTAATGTTAAGTACTTCCATGTTTTTGGAAGTAGATGCTATATTCTGGCTGATAGAGAGAAGAGAAGAAAATTGGATTCCAAAAGTGATGAAGGAATATTCTTGGGATACTCTACTAACAGCAGAGCATATAGGGTGTTCAACTCTCGAACCAAGGTAATGATGGAGTCAATCAATGTGGTGATTGATGATAGTGACAAGCAGGAAGATGATGATGTTCCAGATACTGTTGAGACATCAGTTGGTGAAGTTGCACCAGAAGCTGAAGACAGAAGCCAAACTCCTAGTGTTGCTGCTGCTGAGCCTGAAGCTGAGCAACCCCATAAGGATCCCTCCATCAGAGTGCAGAAGGACCACCCAAAGGAGCTCATTACAGGTGATCCAAACTCTGGAGTAAGGACTAGGTCTAGAGATGTTATAGCAAGCTCATGCTTTGTCTCCAAAATTGAGCCAAAAAATGTCAAGGAAGCATTGGCTGATGAGTTCTGGATAAATGCAATGCATGAAGAGCTGGAGCAGTTCAAGAGGAATGAAGTATGGGAGCTTGTCCCTAGGCCTGATGGAGTTAATGTTATTGGAACAAAGTGGATCTACAAAAACAAGTCTGACGAGCTTGGAGTGGTCACAAGAAACAAAGCTAGACTTGTTGCACAAGGCTATACTCAAGTTGAGGGAGTTGACTTTGATGAGACGCTTGCTCCAGTGGCGAGATTAGAATCCATCAGACTACTCTTGGGTGTGGCTTATAACCTAAGATTCAAGCTGTTCCAAATGGACGTGAAGAGTGCTTTTCTGAATGGCTATCTGAATGAAGAAGTCTATGTAGACCAACCTAAAGGATTCATTGATCCAAACTTCCCCAATCATGTGTTCAAACAGAGGAAAGCTCTGTATGGCTTGAAACAAGCTCCAAGGGCCTGGTATGAGAGGCTGACAGAATTCTTAGCAGCAAATGGATATAGAAAAGGAGGGATTGACAAAACTTTGTTTGTCAAGGAAGAAGGCGGAAAGTTAATGGTAGCCCAAATCTATGTGGATGACATTGTATTTGGGGGAATGTCAGATGCTATGGTGAAGTAATTTGTTCAATAAATGCAATCTGAATTTGAAATGAGTTTGGTTGGAGAACTCAGCTACTTTCTTGGGCTACAAGTCAGACAAATGGAGGATTCCATCTTTATTTCTCAAAGCAAATATGCTAAGAGCATAGTAAATAAATTTGGCCTGGATAATGCCAATCACAAAAGGACACCTGCTCCTACCCATTTGAAGCTATCCAAGGATGAAAATGGAGTGAGTGTGGACCAAAGCTTATATAGAAGTATGATTGGGAGTCTACTATATCTCACAGAAAGCAGACCTGACATTTCCTTTGCTGTTGGAGTGTGTACCAGATATCAATCTGATCCTAAGGTGAGTCACTTAAATCAAGTGAAGAGAATTTTGAAATACTTGAATGGCACAAGTGACTATGGGATGCTATATAGTCATGATTCTGGGACTGAGTTAAGAGGATACTGTGATGCTGATTGGGCTGGAAGTGCAGATGATAGGAAAAGTACTTCAGGAGGCTGTTTCTTTCTAGGGAACAATCTGATTTCCTGGTTCAGCAAGAAGCAGAATTGTGTATCTCTCTCAACTGCTGAAGTTGAGTATATAGCAGCAGGAAGTAGTTGCTCTCAGCTGGTTTGGATGAAGAAGATGTTGAGTGAATACAATGTCAAACAAGATGTTATGACACCATACTGTGATAATCTGAGTGCCATTAATATATCTAAAAATCCTATACAGCATAGTAGGACAAAGCACATAGACATAAGGCATCACTTCATAAGGGAAATGGTTGAAGACAAAATTATTACCTTGGAGCATGTAGCCACAGATAAACAGCTGGCTGACATATTCACTAAAGCCTTAGACGCAAACCAATTTGAAAGGTTAAGAAGCAAATTGGGAATCTGCATTTATGAAGACTAAATGTGCTAGAAAGGGTTGTGAGCAGTTGGTTATTTTTAATTGTTTAGTCAACTGCCAGGTGAAGGTTGTCAAATTGTGGCTAAAAAGGGGGAGAAGTAGCCAAAGAAAGAAAGAAAGCCAAAAGTTCAAGTGTCATATGCTGTCATTGGAGATTGTTGTGATACAGTACAATAGTGCATAAATTAAGGGGGAGTAATGAGTAATTACTGAACTGCGTGATCAGCTGGCTTTGCTGATTCATGATTGAGGGGGAGCAACATTGTTGAAAGTTGTTGCAGTTGAAATGTGTGCAGCAGAGTTTTGTGAAGAAAAGATGTTACTGCTGATGATGCTGCTTGGAGTTTCAAAATCATTGATTGAAGTTTTTTCCGCTGCTGAAGTCTCTGAAGGTGCAGAGTGCAGAGATTGTTTTAGCCAAAATTAGCCAAAGGGGGAGATTGTTAGTTCTTGGATTGGCTGGAATTTTGGTAAAACAAAGTAGGTTCAATGTTGATGTCAAGGTGCTGATGTTGCAACATTGAGTCTTAACACTGGGCTATGTTAAGTATTTAAATTGCTGAAGTTGGGTGTCTGATGTCACATAGGCGATGTTGTGACATTAGATCTGCAGAATTAATAACATCAGGTTGTGATGTTGTTAGGGTTTGCGTGTTAGCTGGAATTGTGGAGAGCAAGCTGTCTCATTGGATGCGAATATCTTGGGATAGATATTTTCTGCTGCATAGGAGATCTGGTGCAGATTTATAGGAGATTTAAAAGGTTGAAGATTTGAAAAGATTTTAGGAGAAAATCTGTTTTAAATATTCAGTTTTAAATAACAAATCAAGTCAGATATTGTAGCAAGTCCAAGCCCAATTCAAGGAGCTATATAAAGCGCACCAGTACTAGAGAAAAGTGACGAAGAAGAGAGAGCTAAAGACTGATTGTCGTGTGTGTCTTTGTTTATGATTTGTAAACCATTCTAGTGTGAATCGATATTAGTGTTTTAAGTTGTTCTTGATCAAAGCTGTGAAGCAGAATCAAGTAGTGATATTCAAAGGGTGTTATCTCATTGAAGTGTTTTAGGGATTGAGTAGTGTTCTCATATCTAAGTGGTTTCTTAGGTAGAAAGTCACGAGTAGGAATTAAGTTTAGGAGATTGTCAACTGGGTTGTTGAGTCTGTAAATTAATTCTACAAGTAGTGAATTTCATCCCTGGCTTGGTAGCCCCTAGACGTAGGTAGTTAGACCGAACTGGGTGAACAATTCCTTGTGTTATTGTGTTACTGTTATTACTGTCCATTTGCAGAGTGTGTTGTTGTGACATCGCACCTTAACATCACACGTATGATACCAGAATTTCAACTACCTTATTGGCAGCTTCGACTTGCCCATTGGCCTGAGCATAATAAGGTGTAGAAGTCAATAACTTAAAACCTATTTCTTTGGCAAACTCCTGCATCTTTCGACCAGTAAACACTGATCCTTGATCCGTAGTGATTGTTTCAGGAATACCAAATCTATAAATAATGTGATTTTGAATGAATTCAATAACATCTTCTTGACCCATATTCGCCAGTGGTATTGCTTCAATCCACTTGGTGAAATAATCAATTCCCACCAAAATATATCTTTGGTTCTTTGAAGATGCTGGTCGAATCTCTCCCACTATATCCAAAGCCCATCCTATGAAAGGCCATGGTTTCACTATGGAATGTAATTCACTTGCAGGGATATGTTGTATGCCAGTATGAATTTGACATTCTTGGCAACCCTTAGCAAATTCTATGCAATCTTTCAGCATAGTAGGCCAATACATGCCTTGTCGAAACAACAACCATTTCATCTTTTGGCCAACTTGGTGTGCTCCACATGCCCCACTATGTACTGTCGAAAGAGCCAAATATGCCTCTACTTCACTAAGGCATTTCAATAAGACTCCATCAGGGGTCTTTTTAAATAATTCATTACCCAAAAGTACATAGCTTAAAGCTTGATACCTGATTTTTCGCTCTATCGAAGCCGTTGGATTTTTCAAATATTCAACTATAGGCTTCCTCCAGTCTTCATCTGTCAAATTATCTATAGCAAAAATTTCAAAATTTTCGCCATCTATGCATCCAAGCTTAGTTGTTTCTAAGTCTGATGGGCACAATCCAACAGCCACCACTTTACCTCTTGCTTCAATTACTTCTTGAAGATTTTCCTTTGACACTTTGTATCCAGAGGCAATTTGAGCCAAGTCATTAGCAACTTGATTCTCTATTCTAGGTATGTGTTGGATGGCCACTACCTCAAATTTCTTTAATAATCTATTGGCTATCACAAAGTACATAATGAGATTTTCTTTAACACATTTATATTCCTTTGTGATTTGTTTTATAACCAATTCTGAGTCTCCCATTATTTCGACTCTAGTTGCCCCCAATTCTAACAAAATTTCAAGGACATCAATTAATGCTTCATATTCAGCCTCATTGTTAGAGCAAGGTCCTTCGACCTTGTACTTGAATTTTGTTGGAATTTTTTCAGGAGAAATAATGTATATTCCCACTCCTGTTCCATTTTTATGACTTGATCCATCAAAGTATAACTTCCAGGATTTTAATTCAACATAATTCAAATCATTTTCATTTATGGAGTGGTCAACTATAAAGTCTGCAACTATTTGCCCTTTCACAGCTTTTAAAGGTTGATATGTTAGAGAAAATTATGTTAATGTTAATGCCCATTTGCCAATTCGACTATGCAAAATAGGCTTAGATAACATATGTTTTACAACATCAAAGTGAGAAGAAACATACACATCAACTGGCTTTATATATTGCTTCAATTTAGTACAAGAAAAATACAAGCATAAACATAACTTTTCAATCATGCTATACCTAGTTTCTGCATCATTTAAAACTCGACTAAGGTAATAAATGGCTCTTTCGACTCCATTTTCATCCTCCTGAGCTAACATGCTCCCTAGAGTTTTATCTGATGCAGCTATATACAATCTCATACTCTTGTTTCTACAAGGTGGTGAAAGAATTGGAGGGTGGCTTAGATACTCCTTGATTTTGTCGAAGGCTTCCTGCTGTAATTGCCCCCACTCAAAACCATCTTTGTTGAAACGAAGCAATGGCGAAAAGGCTTGTGTTTTTCCACTCAGGTTGGATATAAACCTTCTTAAGAAGTTGATCTTGCCCAGCAACGACTGCAACTCCTTTTTAGTTGATGGCGCTTTCGCCTCCATTATGGCTTTGGTTTTATTCTGATTTATTTTGATCCCTTTCTTGTGGACCACAAAGCCTAGGAAATCCCCTGCCTGCACACAAAAAGCACATTTGAGAGGATTCATTTTAAGACCATATTTTCTCATCCTTTCAAAGGACTATCGAAGATGGTCAATGTGACTCTTCCCAGAAATAGATTTTATCACAATATCATCAATGTAAATTTGCATGAATGTGTCTATAAAATCATGGAAGATTGAATTCATCGCCCTTTGATAAGTGGCACCAGCATTTTTGAGACCAAAAGGCATCACTACCCATTCATAGGTGCCTGAGGCTCCAGGGCATCTAAAAGCAGTTTTATGAACATCTTTCTCAGCAATGAATATTTGGTTGTAGCCAGAATATCCATCCAGCATACTAAGATATTCATGTCCTGCTGCAGAATCTATTAACATTTCTGCTACTAGAATTGAATATTCATCTTTAGGAGTTGCAGAGTTTAAATCTCTAAAATCAATGCAAACTCTCAAAGATCCATTCTTTTTAATGACAGGTACTATATTAGCCAACCATTCGACATACCTTGCCGTGTGAATGAATTTGCAACGAAGCAGTCTTTTGACTTCCTCTTTGATCTTTGACAATATCTCTGGTGCAAACCGTATTGGATTTTGCTTGACTGGTTTTTTTCCAGGTGTCATAGGTAACCTGTGTTCGACCAACTCCCTGCTCAAACTAGGCATCTCATCATAATCCCAGGCGAAGTAGTCCTCGAACTCTTTCAACAACTGAACCACTTCAACCTTCAACTGGGGATCAAGGTTGGCACTGATGTAGGTAGGCCTTTTGGTTGTCCCCTCACTGAGGTCAACTTTTTCTAAAGGATCTTGTGCTAGCATTTTGATATTATTCGTCAACGGATCCTTCTCAAATCCCAAAGGCTCATCTTCATAGATGGCGTCGAGCCTCTGGCTTTGGTCTCCAGTTTCAGCCTTATCTGGAGGTTTTGGGTCGAAGTCCTTACCAGGACCTTCTTGATAAAATTCAGAAATGGCTTCGCCAGCCATATAATCATTGGCAGCTTCCAAAGCCGCTTGTAGTTTTGTTTCAGCCACATAGGCCGAAATTCTTTTTAAAGCTTCGAACTCAGTCATGATCACTGAATTCATTTCCCCATCCTGTGGGCTCTATTGGAGGTGAGCCTAAGCATGGCAACCTTCCTCCTGGTACTTCCCTGTCCCATCTGAAACCTTCGACAGGGTGTAAATACAATGTTTCGCCAAATGTTTCTCAAACTGTCTACTATCCACATGATTAATAGGCACCTTAAAGTACCCTTGATCAGCTTCAATATTTTCAACTATCCCATCTGGTCTCCAAATGGTGATTCTTTGATGCATAGATGAAGGTACAACTCCTATTCCATGAATCCACTCCCTACCCAAGAGTAGATTGTAGTTAGCTTTCGTCTCAACGACCATAAACACTGTTGGTCTGGTAATGGTTCCCACAGTAAGATCCACTTGAATCACTCCTAGAGTGGAACCAACTTTTCCTTCATAGTTTGATAGAACCATGTTGTGGGGTTTGGTATCAGTCTCAAACTTCCCAATCTTGCTCAGCAAAAATCTTGGCATTAAATTAACTGTTGCACCACAATCCACCAAGATTTTGTTAACAGGAACATTTTCTACTTTGCCAGTAATATAGAGAGGCTTCAGATGACCCTTCAATGCCTCTGTGGGGCGTTCAAAAAAAGCATTCTGTTCTTCGACGCACCCATTGTTCATGATGTAATAACACACAGGCTTGTGTGCCAACATTTCTAATTCAGCCGTTTGATCCAAGTCTTCGACCTCTGAAACTTGACCAAATTCTTTTGGCATCACTGATACCACATTCACAATAATATCTAGAGAAGCTGCTGACTCACTGTCGAAATTGTCAGTCATATTCTCATCATCTTCAACTTTCTTCTCTGGCTGAACATTGAACAGCTTTCGCCTTATGGGCATCCTCTCAATTGTCCCAGCTTGATTATCAATATTGGTGCTTGACTCTCCTTGTACCTGAGCCTCCCTGATAGCCTTTCGCCTACGTTGCTCTCTTCGCCATTGTGATCTAGACATGGGATTTTTACCCTTGTAATTTTGAGAAATGTATGCTGACTTGTTGGTGGTATGGTTCTCTTTTCTATACTCAAATGAAGAACCTCTTTCCACATCAAATTTCTCCCACTTCTTCTTCTGTCCTCTTCCTTCGATAGGCTTGATCCAACTACCTGTTGGCACATTTGTAGCTGGTTTGAATGTACCTGGCCTAACTCCTGATACTTGGTTTTTCAACCCTGTCGAAAGTCGTCTATGGTCAAAACTTCTGGGACCTTTATTTACCTTCTGCCCCCTGCTTCCACCAGCTTTTTTGACACCTTCTAACTTATGGGCAGCTTTCTCATCAAAAATGGCGCTGCATCTAGGACATAGCATTACTCCAGAACCTTTCTTCTGGCAACGGTGCAGAAAATCCACAATTGTCTCCTCTTGCTTAGGATAAGCTATTTTGTTGCGCTCTTCTTGTTCATCTGCCTTACTCACTTGTTCAACTTTTTGATCTGTAATTTCGACCATATTGACATCAATTTTATCCTTTAAGCGCATCTTGGAGAAATGAGCTTCAAGACTTTCAGTGGTCTTCGCCAGACAACCGCCACTTGCTGCTGCTCTTGCAGCTTTTTGGGAAGCCTTCGGCCAAGCAGTTTTTTCAGCTTCGACCATTTCCTCAGCATTGACTCTTTCAACATCAGGAGATGTCTTGAAGAATTGTTCAGCAGCCATACATATCCAGTTTTCTACCAAACAACCATCCATGTCTATCATCTCTCCTACCAATAACATGTCATCTTCCAACTCTTTAACAACTTGGACTTTGGGGGTGTTCCTGCCCATAGCCTCATTGGTACTGATACTGCCTGAGCTAGCATCAGATTCTTCAACCAATTCGACCATGTTAATGCTCTCAGTGGCATTTATCTTCAATTCGCTTACTGCCATATCCAATATCTTGGCAGCATTATCCATCTCAACAAATTTGTCAGCAGCTTTTTTGGTCACCAACATTAAACTGGCCCCATCAACATTCAAGCCATTCGCAACCTTATTAAAACCTTCTGTTACCACAGGATTGGTGGCGAAGTCCTCAGTGACTTCCACCATGTTGACTGACTGATCAAATCCTTCTGTGGCTTCGACCATCTGAACCTCGTGAGGCTCTGTATAGTTAGCCTCTGCAACTTGCAATGGGTCAGAGTCAATTTTCATCTGAGCTTTGCCTTTGTCACCAAACTTCAGCCTCCCTTCTTGAATAGCATTTTGCACCAAATCCCTGAAAAGAAAACATTGAGAAGTTTTATGACCCAAAAAATTATGGTACTTACAAAAACCTCTTTTCTTTCTTTGTTCTAAAGGTGGCATCTTAGCACCAGTAGGCACTATCATTTGCCCATCTTTAACTAACAAATCGAAAATTTCGTCACATTTAGTGACGTCGAAAGTGTATGTTTTCTTAGGAAATTTGTCGTTAGATTCGACAGGATTTTTTCCATTTGAAGGAGCTAATAATTTGCAGGCATAAGGTGGACCTTGCTTTAAGTCAGCAACGTCAACCTCATTTCCGTCGAAATAAGATGTTACATCATACAAATTCTCCACATCTTCATTACATTCGACAAAGGCTACTTTTCTACCCTTGCTGAATTTAACCTTTTCCTCTTTTAGCCTTTCTAGTTGTCGGACTCTATCAGCTAACTGGGCCATATCTCTAAGATATTGGGTATCTAATTTCTTCCTAATGGAATAATCAAGACCCCCAGCGGCCATTTCAACCAACTCATGTTCTGGTACTTGTGTAAAGCACCTGGCTTTAAGAAGTCAAAACCTATTCAGGTAATCATCAATTGGCTCAGTAACTTTGCATTTGATGCTAGCCAATTCTTTCAAACTAATCTTAGTTTGCCCCATGTAGAACTATTCATGAAATAAACGCTCTAACTGGGTCCAATTGTATATGGAATTTGGAGGCAAAGTAGTGAACCATGTGAAGGCATTCTTGGTAAGGGGACTTGGGAAGTATTTGATCCTAAGGCTTTCGTCAGCTGCAATTTTTCCTGCTTCAATCAAATACCTAGCCACATGTTCGACAGTAGATTCAGTAGTATCTCCTGAAAACTTGCTGAACTTTGGAACCTTCGTCCTAGGGGGTAATTATGCTTGGAGAATATAATCCACTATAGGCAAAGTATAATTTGGCCTTGTGAAGCCAAGATTCACACCATTTCTGGTCATTATCCTTTCAACCATGGTTGCGAGATTATTTTCTTTTGCTTGATTTTGATGTCAAACCTGTCTAAGGAACTGATCAGCATTTTGGTTCCTGTTCACCATCACTACTGGCTCTTCCTCCATCTGGATTGGCATCTGATTTCTTGGTGGTTCGACTCTAAAATGATCAATCATCTCTTGATCCTCCAAGTTCACCTCAGGTAGATGACGTCTTGGGATATCTTTGACAACAGTTGCTCTTCGATCCACCGCTGGTACTCCCATGAAATCAGCCATGCGTGCCAATTGTGTAGCCAATTGTTGGTTAGTTTGAGTTGTATTCTGAATCAAGGGTTGAAAAACTTCTCCCATTGTCTGAGACAACGTATGCACCATTTGCATGTTACTTTCATCCATCTGCTGTCTCAAACAACTTATGGATGTATTTGTAAGACTAGGCGCTTGAACGGAATAACCAACACCTATACTCTGATTGTTTCGACCCCCTGATCCTGATCCTTGTAATGGCGAGGACACTACATTCTCTGAAAATACAGGTGGAGCATTCTGCAGATTTTGCATCATTGATGTAGGCATACCATAGGGTTGACTCCTTGACCCTGGATGTGGAAAACCTGGAGGAGGGAAATGCCGGTACATTGAATTTCCTCCTGGGGGTGTTGGTGAATTAGGACTTTGTGGTCCTAGGTATTCTATCACAGGTTGAGTATATGATTTTGTGCATGTTGATCCTGGTTCAGACACTACTAATGAAGGTGACGTCTGTCCTCCTGTCGAAGACACTGGTGATGGTGTGCTTTGAGACCCCATACTGCTACTTGACTGAGTGTTTGAAATACTCCCTTGAGGATTAACTTGTTGGTTAGCATTAGTTGCCATTCTCTTAGTGTATCATCTTTTTGGTATTCCTTCGTTTGTTGTGGCTAACTTCCCACTTCTCCATAACATACAACGAAAGTATTTCTTCACCAAGAAAGATAAGGTTAACAAAAAGTATAAACTTAGCACTAGGTCCCACTGGGCGTGCCAATTTGTTTACTGTGAATTTTGGTAAACAACCTCTGGTCTATCAATTTTAAATAAAACTGACTAACTTGCAGGATCGACCACACAAATCCTAGGACATGTGCTAAATTTTAAGAGAGAGTGAATATAACTTGAAATAAAGGAAATGTAAACTGGACTCCACGTTCGACAATGCTGAAAAAAGAAACCGAAGTGAACTCCACGTTCGACTACTTGCAGTAAAGTAAAAGCTTGGAAGTTAAAAGGCTGTAAATAAAGAATGCAGAATTTAAAGGCGTCGAAAGTAACAGATAAGAAGTAAAAAGCTTTGAAAATAAGGCTTGAAGATAAATACTTGAATTGATAAAAATGCAGGAAGATAAATTACTGTTGAAGATAAATGACAAAAATGTAAAAGTGCTTGAACTCCACGTTCTTGAATGTAAAAGATGCAGAAAAATAAATGACTGTCGAAAGTAAATGACGAGGAAATAAATGACTTTAAAAGTAAATGCAATGATGTAAAAGCTTTTGAAGATAAAATGCAATGAACTCCACGTTCTTGAAAATAAAGACTGGAATTGATAAAAGTGCAGTGAAAGTAAATGTGGAAAGATAAATGACTTTAAAAATAAATGACTTGAAGATAAAAGACTTTGAAAGTAAATGCTTGAAGATAAAAGACTTTGAAAGTAAATACTTGAAGATAAAAGACTTTGAAAGTAAATGCTTGAAGATTAAATGCTTGAATGTAAAGATGCAAGAAGATAAATGTCGAAAGCTTTTAAATGAAAGTAAAAACAAGGTTTAAAATAAACTTGACTGAAAATAAAGATTCAAGGAAAAGTTAAGACATGAAAGGTAAAGTTCAGGTAAATGTAAAGTGCTGAAACATAAACATGATGAAGATAAATTGCATTGATGGAAGAAAGTGGTGTTACATTGCGTACATTCTCACGAACTCGTTTCTCTACACGCGGGTACTTTGAGTTTCTTTGAGTAACTTGTACAAAAATACGAACACACCTATTCTATAGAAATAACTCCCATTTATAGTGCTAAGAAATAACTACTAAGTGGTGGTTATGCTTCCAAACGTGTCCTCTTGGCGCCTTTCTCCATTTCAACTGCTCCCACGTTCAGCAACCGATCCTTTTGAAATTCAAACATTTGAGATTTTCCCTCCAGCCTTAATGTGATAATTGCAACGCGCATTTCAACATTCTCACGGTCGAAGCATCTCCCAACACTTAGCCATTTTTGAGGCTTCCAAAACCCCTATTCGACTCAGGCTTCACCAAAACTGGGTCGAAGCCTTCTTTATGTTAAAAATAATTTTTTAACTTAAAATAGCTTTGATTCCTTCTAGCGTCGAAAGTGAGGGTTAACAGTGTGTTGGTAGAAAAGAAAAAAAAAACCACTGCTTGAGGAACTAACCTTTTACGCAGCAGTTGGCGCAAACTAAACTGCTTGAGGAACCAAGTTGGTAGGCACCTGCCCTTATCCTTGATTTGGAGGAGGTAAGACTTATCCACAAAGTAGTTGGCTGAAAGTATGCCAACAAAGTATCATGTATTTCCCTTTCATCTTGGCGTGAGAGATTAATAAATGGTTTCCTGAACCATTCTGGTCCACACTGTGGCAAACGGTACCATAGTCAAAATAAATGTCTTGCATTTGTAGAACATGTTAAAGTAAGTCTCGAAGTCCTCCCTAGACACAACTTTGCCATCGTTGGGACTAAGTTAGGTGAGCCTCACACCTTTGACCCCTAATTGTGAGTTAGGAGAAATCCTGGTTTATAGGGAAGGTTCGAAAGTGGAATTGTGCCACAACTACAAAAGCCATATAGGGTCACTTACCCGAAGGCTTTCATAATTTGTTCTTTCCTTTAGGCCGTGAGAGGCTAACCCCGAAGATTCGTACAAGCCATGCAGAATAAGTCTATTGAGGTAGATTTTTCTTCCTTCATGGAGTTGGGTGGCAAAGAGGACAAACTTTTTAGCTACCTGAGCAGATCGAGAGCAGAAAACATACTGGGAAATCTAGTAGGTTAGAAAAGCAATGTGTTCTTGGTCATTCATGCAATCTGTCGAAGCCTGATGATCTTCAATGAAGGAGCTATAAGAAATTATGGTGAAAGTAAACCCATGATTTGTTTTTGTTTTGGTTGAAATATCAAAAGCCTCTCCAGTTGGTCGAAGGCCAACAATAGCCGTAATGTCGAAAAGTGTGGGGGTTATCATCCCAAAAGGAAGGTGAAAAGTATTGGTCGAGGTATCCTAGAAACACATGGCTGCAATGAGCATGTGAGAGTTGTATTTAGGGCAAACTCCAGAGAGTTAGATTAGGTCAAAAATGCCTAAATCCTTCCAAAAGTGTTTATTCTTTTCTTGAACCATATCTAACCATTAGATGCATGAAGCATCCTCGGTCAGAGGAGAAGAACGGAAGACCCTATTCTTGAAGAAGCTAAAATTAAAAGGAGTGTCCACAAACACCTAAGGTTCATAACCAGGGAAACAGGGAAAGAAATATCTCAACACTTGGGGTTTTTTAATACATCTAGGGAGAGAACCAATGAAAGAATAAATGGCTCCTACAATGGAGTAGGGAAATAAAGCATTGTTGTACCAGACATTTCTTCTTCCATCCTCCATGGGAGGTATAGGAACGTAGGTGAGATCGTTGACATAAAATTTTTCTTCAATATCAGTAGAAAAAGCAAAACGTGATTGAATTTTTGGAGCCATTATTGATCTCAAAAGTTTTTTTTTGAAGAAATGGTATGAGGTGATGAAGAAGAAGAAAAATGAAGAAAGCTCTCTAGTTTTTTTTCCTATTCGTGTTTAAGAAGAAGGAAGTGGTAAAAGAGAAGAGGGTTGAGTGAGAACATGCTAAATAACCAAAGGAATAAAACGTTTCAGTTTTTCCCTCCAAATAATTTTGGACACATGGCACACTCAGGTCGACAGTTGGGACTAAAAGGTCATTGGAAAGGATGAAAAATGAAATTAAAAGGTTTGTCTTAATTTCAATTTTAGTTAAATCTCCTAGGAAATAAGGGATGATGATGATTAGCCGCACACACGTCTGTGATGTGACGTTTTGGTAGAAAGTGGTCATGGTGACCAATGAAATAATAAATAATAAAATGTCTAATGGATGTGACGTGTACAGACTAGGCAAACAATGTCTAATGGATGCCACATTTCTTCCATCTGATCATATGATCAAAAGTGACATTTTTGGGGTGCATCTGTTAACCTGGAATTTCTATTTTTGCAAAGAGACAATTGAATGCTGCATTGGGAAAATATTAAGTGTTAGCATCGATTGACACAAGTTAACATGAAGGAATACATCGTCTGGAACGTTTTGACTAGCATCTTGAGACATGATTTGGAAGAATCTCAAGAGCAGATAGTGAAACTTGGTTTAGAAGAATCTCAAGAGCATATCATGAAACATGGTTTGGCGGTGTCTCAGGAACAGATCTAATTGATGACTTGACACCATGTCGAAATCAAAGCGTTTGACGAACTTCAAAGACTTAGAAGATTTTGGAAACCAAACACTTGAGAAGGGTCTCAGCGCTGTCATTAATCACCTTCGATGAGCAGGAAATTATCAGTCACTAAGAGAAGTTACGAACATGGGATAATGGTTTTCAGCAGTTTTCAAGTATTGACAATGTGGCAATGCATTAGAAGATTAAGTTGCATGTTCTTGAAGACATGTCTATTTTATGGGAATACGTTGTCGAAGACGGCTATCTTTAGTTTATTATATATAGAACATTCAAATGTTATAATCAAGGTCGTAAATTTCATATACTTTCTCTATAAAACTGGAGTATCCAAGTCAAAGTGCGAAACAATTTGTGAGTAACATGTGAGTCTACACCCTTTTTTTTATTGTCTTTGTATTTCCTTAATTGAAACACTTCACTATTTATTCCATTTACTATGTTTATATAATGCCATTTATTGCATTTGTTTTTTTACTTTAATTCAAGCTTTTTCTTCATTAGAGCTTGTCTTTATTCTGTAGGCATAGACACATTCATTGTCACTTCACAAACATACTTTTTTGTACATGTGTTTGCACAAAATTGTTCCAAAGTTTTTTCGAGTTAATCTCACAGACTATTTAAACTCGTGATTGTTTGATAAAAACACATGCGAACATCTACACAATGATAAATGTAGAGAAAAATGAGATTATCAACTTTATACTACATTATATCATATAAGCGTTAAATTCCTGAGATGATCACGACTCATCGAGGCACAATGTTCATTTACGATCAGATAGTTTTTTCACCCTAAAAGTTTGGGATAATTCTTGTGCATTTTACAATCTACAACACTCATGCTAATGGACAATCCTAGGCAACTAACTAATTCATTACCGATTTAATCAAGAAGAACATTAGGGGAAAGCAGGGGAGGTGGCACAAAGCCATGCAAAAATTCCATTGATATATAAAGAATTCCAAAATACATGCAATTGGTTTCCATCCCTAGCTCAACTTTGGTGAGGGCACAATATTACACCTAGATATTACGGTAAATTCATTGAGATTTACAAGAAAATCCATCTCTCAATCGATGAATATCATGAAGTTATGCTAATGGACTTAAAATCCATATATGAAGACCAATTAATGGAATTGGATAAAATAAAAACACTAAGCAAAATAAGGCTAGAGCTTACAAAAGCGAGTCAAATTCAAGTCTTTTGTTGAAGGTGAATTAGTTTATGTTAAAACTAATGTGTTGTAACTACCACTATCTTTAGTAAGAATTATGAGAGAATTGTAATCACCACATTATAATTACTGTATTTATTTAGATTTATGGTAGAGTTGTATCATTAAGATTGAGAGAACCAAAGAGTCCTCATCTTGATTACCAACTTATTGTATTCTCTATCAGTTTCCTTCAAGCCTATATAAAGATTTTGTAATGCTAAGTTGTGAGTTAGCAAGAAAAAGAGAAAAAAAGAGTGTGTGGTGAATTCAATAAAATCAGAGTATTTTAAAGTATAACTTACACCAGTGGAAGTTCAGTTAAAAATGTGACCAAAAATATTTTCTTACTCTAAATTCTACAACAATATATTTTATCACATACCACCTCTAGAATACCACTAACAATGTGGTATCAAAGCTGCAGATCCTTGCATCTGTAGCAAAAACAACAAAAAAATCTGCCTTCCACAAGCAACTATTCCACAACTTATAGCAATGTTAAAGTTCCTTTGTTCGAAGGAGAAAATTATGATTTTTGGGCTGTTAAAATGTAGAATCTATTCACCTTGTTGAATGTCTTTGAGTTCGTCCAAAACGGGTATGAAGAACAAGCACCAACAGAGGCTGGAGAATCAAAAGAAAAGGGTGAAGAATTAAGCCAACGACTTGAAGAATTGAAGAAGAAGATCACAGATGCTGGAGTTCTCGGGGTGATTCAAAGAGGAGTCCCTATCCATTTTCCCAAGGATTATGAAAGCAAAAACATCAAAGAAAGCATGAAATATTCTACAATAAGAGTTTGAAGGAGACTCAAAGGTGAGAACTGTGAAACTTCAATCTCTTAAGAGAGAATATGAAAATGAAAGAATGAAAGAGAATGAAGTTTGAATGAATACTTTAATAGACTCTCTGAATTGGTGAATCAAATGAAGTCACATGGAGATACAATAGATGATCGCATAATTGTTGATAAAATTATGATTAGTTTGACAGAAAAATTTGATCCTATGGTGGCTGTTATAGAAGAGACTAAGGACCTATCAACTATGTATGTTCAAGGATTGATGGGGTCTTTAAGATCCTACGAGCAAAGCTTGTTACGACACTATGAAAAATCAGTTGAGAGTGCCTTTCAATAAAAACTCAACATTCAGCCAACCAATGGTGAAAATAAGCCCCCAATACAAAATAGAGGTGAGTCTTCTAGAGGTGGAAGATTTGGAAGAGGCAGAAGCAGAGGAAGAAACTCACAAGGAAGAGGAAGAGGCGCGAATGACGGAAGATGGCATGAAGAAGCATCAAATATATGGTGCAAAATTTGTAAGAGTAACACTCATGACGAGAATGATTGCTGGAACAAAGGTAAACCACAATGTCACAATTGCAAGAGATTCAGGCACATTCAAAAGGATTGTTGTTTTGCCAAACAACAACATGCTTCATTTGCAGAAGGAGAAAATGATGAAGGTAATTTGTTTTTTGCTTGTCAAAAATCATTTCAAGAAGATAAAAATGTGTTGTATTTGGATAGCGGTTGTAGCAATCATATGACCGGAAAGAAAGAAGATTTTATCAACATTGATTCTTCATTTGTCTCAAAAGTTAAATTGAACAATGGAGAACATGTTGAAGTAAAAGGCAAAGGCAGCATTGGAGTTACAACAAATCAAGGAAGCAAAGTCATTCATGACACTCTTTATGTACCAGAGTTATATGAGAACTTGCTAATCATTGGACAACTTTTGGAACATGTCTATTCTCTAAATTTTGAGAATCGAGAGTGCACAATTTTTGATTCAAAGAGAAAAAATTATGTTGTTGTAAAAATGACCAGCAATAGAAGCTTTCCACTTTCTCTTAATTATGAGCAAAATTTCAGCATGATGGCTAGAGAAAATAATGACTCTTGTTTGTGGCACAAGAGACTTGGGCACTTGAACTACAATAGTCTCAAGTTGCTTTTATCAAAAGAAGATGGTGTATGGGCTGCCAATAATTGAAGATAAATCTGGTGTGTGTGAAGGATGTATGCTTGGCAAACACCACCGCTAACCATTTCCAAAGGAAGGAGCATGGAGAGCCAAACAAGTGTTGGAACTTGTACACACAAATGTGTGTGGCCCTATGAATACTTTGTCTCATGGTAAAAATAGATAATTTATCTTGTTTATTGATGCTTTTACCCGCATGACATGGGTATATTTTATGCGACAAAAATCTGAAGGTTTTGTAATTTTTAAGAAGTTTAAAGCTTTTGTTGAGAAACAAAGTGGTAGGTTTATAAAAATGTTGAGAAGTGACAGGGGGAAGGAGTACACCTCAAATGAATTTCAAAAATTTTGTGAAGATGAAGGTGTTGAAAGACAGCTCACTGTTGTCTATACACCTCAGCAAAATGGTGTATCTGAAAGAAAGATCCAAATCGTGATAGAGATGGCGAAGTCTATGCCACTTGAGACAGGTTTGCCTAAAACCTTTTGGTCCGAGGCTGTTAATATTGCTGTGTATTTGCTGAATAGATGTTCGACAAAGGCTATATGGAATAAGACTCCATTTGAAGCTTGGAGTGGAAGAACTCCTTCATTTAACCACCTTAAAGTTTTTGGGTGTGTTTGCTATGCTCAAATTCCTAAATAAAAGAGGACAAAGCTGGAAACAAATGAAAGATGTGTCTTTATTGGCTATAGTTCCATGTCAAAGGGCTATAGACTTTACAACTTGAAGACAAAAAAGGTGATCATTAGTCGGGATGTTGTATTTGATAAGAAGGCTTCTTGGAATTAGGAAGAAGACAAAATGAAGGAGAAAACAGTCCCTGCAATTTTATTGCAACAAAATTCAGCAGCTGAAAATGAGCAACCAACCCCATGTACACCAAGTTCTTCACCCTCTCCAAGTTCACCAATTTCAAGTTCATCTTCTCCCAGCTCAACTCCAATAAAATTGAAGGATTTGAGTGATATTTATGCAAGGTGCAACTATTGTGTTGTGGAACCAGAAAATCTTGATGAAGCAATCAAAGAAGTTGTTTGGAGGAATACGATGCAAGAAGAAATAAATGCAATTAAGAAGAGCAACACATGGCAGCAAGTTGAAAAGCCAAATGACAAAGAAGCTATTGGAGTAAAGTGGGTGTACAAATTGAAACATAATCCAGATGGTTCAATCCAAAGAGCCAAAACTAGATTAGTAGTCAAAGGCTATGCACAACAGCCTGGAATTGACTATAGTGAGAATTTTGATCCGGTTGCAATTTGGACACCGTGAGAATACTCATTGCGTTAGGAGCTCAAAAAGGTTGGAATTTGTACCAACTTGATGTGAAATCAGGAACTTAGAGAAGCAATGGGAGTTAAAGAACAACACATTAAGGGGGAGTGTTAAAATTAATGTGTTGTAACCACCACTATCTTTAGTAAGAATTATGAGAGAATTGTAATCACCACATTATAATTACCGTCTTTATTTAGATTTATGGTAGAGTTGTATCATTAAGATTGAGAGAACCAAAGAGTTCTAATCTTGATTACCAACTTATTGTATTCTCTATCAGTTTCCTTCAAGCCTATATAAAGGCTTTGTAATGCTAAGTTGTATCCAAGCAAGAAAAAAAGTGTGTGGTGAATTCAATAAAATCGGAGTATTTTAAAGTATAACTTACACCAGTGGAAGTTTAGTGAAAACGTGACCAAAAATATTTTCTTACTCTAAAATTCTGCAACAATATATTTTATCACATACCACCTCTAAAATACCACCAACAGTTTCGATAAATATTTTACTAGTTGGGATCAAAGATCGAAAGTTTGAAAAACGATTGCCAAATTGGGAAGTTTCTTCATGATTAATAAGGCCTATGACCGAGGTCCATATCAACTAGTAACTCTAGAAGGAACCAAGGATTTTCCTAAAAGAAACCTCGTCCCATTGTTATTTGTAGGCTACATGATTCAACCCCCTTTCATTTCTATAAAGAACTTTCGGAAATTGATTATGATTCCCCAATCATTAGTGTATTGTCATTGACTCTCCATTATTTAGTAAGGGCGATAAGGGAATGTATGCAAGGAGGTTAACATCGAGTGAATGCAACATTAATTCCCCACCAAGAATAAGTGAGGTTCTTGAAGACGATGACATAACCTGACTATTTGCCTCCTTAGTTGCACTGTCAAACCTCTCTATACAATAAAAATACATGACTCTTCATGACTTAAAAAAGGAAGGAAGATAGTTGATTAGCACAAAATAGAAGACCTATCTATGTATGAATAATAAAGAGATGAGTTAAATTAGTTACAAACATTTTGTGTCTCTTAGACAGAAAAACCTTTGGGAATTTTCTTGGATCCATAGAGCAAGGTCGAGGCTGCTTACTCCATTAGGCACCTGATCCGCAGGAATATGAAGATTTATTTTCATGACATAATTGGAAGCTCGAGTGCTTAAAAAGATATCACCCTTGTAAATAACATGTTTGTTTTGTTTTTCGACGTACTATTTGAAGGGTGATAGAGGTTCCATTGTGATTTATACAAATTGATGTGAATGAGGGATAAATAACAATTACGTCGCCAGATCCATAAATATTTATATGAGAGATTACGAATTAACCAAACAAAATAAGACAGGGGAACTAAGGAGTCATTAACGCCTAGGTGAGGTAAATTGACAAGAATCATAGATATACATAGCAAATAGTTGGCCGAGATAAGTTTTAGTAACAATTAGTCTTCTACTTTACTACATAGTGACGACATTGTTCATGCACTACGCATTAATGGTTACACCAAATCATCTCACGCCTCGAGGTTGATCGATTACTCAACATAAGAGGCATTTGTTTAAACCTAAAAATAATTAAACCGTCAATCCTCCAACCTAGACAAGATTAAGAGAGTACTAACACTTCACAACACATACAAATAAGTGGTGATCACCAAGACTCTACATTTAGTCAAAATTACAACATGACTGAATAATAAGGCTTTATGGTCATATTTGATAGTTGTGGAAGTAAAATTTAGAAAGGCCAAACCCAAAGAGAGAGAGTCAACAAAACATTTAATTACTCAACTATTTTAATATTTTTTCTCGCTTTTTTTACTATAATTAATAAAAATATTTTAATAAATAATAATACTAATTTTAATATTAAAATTAATATATTTAATTATTTTCTTAAAAATTACTTACAAATCAAATATGAGATTTTTTTTCATGAGAATGAAAGATAATAAAAACAATATGTAAACACTTAAAACGTGCCAAGCATAACTTGATCATATAACATACATAATTTATAGGGTGTTGGTGGGGGAGGTGTTTGATTTTGTGTTTGTATATGCTCTGTCCCAAAATCGTCGTATTCTTGATACAAGCAGCATGCGCTGGAGTTGGACCAATTGGTGTGAAGGACTTAAGACTATGGTATCTAAAATCTGAACAACTTTTGGTCTACATATTGTCCATTAATCACAATTCACAGGCGAGGATAAGCATGCATGGATTTAGATTTAGCAATCTGCATCGAAATCCGTAGCTGAACTTAGCGAAGGGATTGGTGCTTTTGTTGGTCCAAAATTCAAACCAATATTCACTCCATCCCTCACTCTCTCACGCCCCCTCTCTGGCCCCCCCTCTTACTTTGCTCTCTGCATGTGTTGTGTTATTCACGAGGCCGCGCTGAAAAGGGTAGCAGGTGGCGGCATTTCTATAGTCATCCCGTGCTTTCTGTACACTACGATCACGACGTAGTAGTGCAACAAACAACAACTTCTTCAGGGCCGGTTCAAGTCTTCTAGGATAAGAAGTAATCCAACAAAAGACAATAAACTTAAACATAAATTTTTATTTAAGTTCTGCTGGTGTGTGTATATATATATATATATATATATATATATATATATATAGTGAGCATATCAAGTGAGAGTGATTTTAAAATGAGAGATGAGAGGATTAAAGAACAACCATTAGATCAATCAAACAATAATGATTAAAATTATTCATTAATGTGACTATTAATTTCTCTCTCTCTTGATAATCTGATCTAATGGCTGTTGTTTATTCCTCTCATCTCTCATTTTAAAATCACTCTCACTTGATATGCCCTATATATATATATATATATATATATATATATATATATATATATATATATAATGGGACGACCAAAAGCCTAAATGAATAAGCTCATATCAATGTAAATTCATTTTACTTGATCCAAGGTATTAAAATCATCTCATACAAAATATAATGGACACTTTTCAAATATTCATTTTTCACAACAATCATTTTGGGTCTTGAATTAACTTGAGCAATAGAGTGCTAACGTTGCAGGTTCACCCCTGCGTTACCGTATTTGAAATAAGCACTATCGATTCAGAATTCTTCATCACCTACTTAAATTGTTTCTAGTTCTAGGAAGGAACAATAACGTTGTCTGTGTGAAACAACTTCTGATTCCTACAAAATTTTTACGAGCGGATCATCTTCGATCAAAAATCAGATCTCTATCTAAAGTAGAAAGAGCAAAAGAGGTACTGTCGTCAGTCATGTATGGGAGATCCGTTCCATCCTCCGATCCCTCGCCGCCAATTGTCGCCGATCGAGGAAATACACGGTGCAATGACATCCAATACTTATTCGTCATCAGAAAGCGTCTTACTAATGACAAATACTAGGTTGAACAAAGTAGACATCGATTGGTGTTAGGATTTCTATAATGCGAAACACCAGAGGAATTTAAATTTTTATCTTCCTATGATTCTAGTGGTCGCCATCGGTGATCGAAACCTGATAGACTTCCTCGTGGATGACAGAAGCTTTTGCAACGTCCTTTACGCTGATACATTAGAACAATTAAACATTCAGCAGAAAAATCTGAATCCGTATTGCGGCAGAGATATGTTGGCCAACTCATCCTAGTGGAATAACAAATCTGATGTTAGTGATTGGAGAAGGAGTGCATGAGAGAAAGGCCATTCTCAATTTCCTTGTAGTTTCGTGTATGAGTGCCTTCAGAGGTATCTTGGTGGAGATTCTTCATAGCAAAGCTAGATGCGACAGCATCTCTGGTCCATTTGAAGTTTTCCTATCATGATAGAGAGGGAAAACCGACTACCGCTAGCGCCGACCTGGAAGAATCAAAGCAGATAAAAGAGTTAATCCCTAAGAATATTCTCACGTCACTGACGACAAAAGCATGCGAAAGTATAGGGGATACTAATATATTTGATATGGATGCGTAAAAGGATGAAGTAAGGCCCATTCTAGATGGTAAATTTGAGTCTATCCAGCTCGGCGATAACCCGACATGAATGATAAAGATAGGATTCGAGCTTCACTTGAAGTAAGCTCCACCCTAAATGAATGTCTCCAGGACAAGACAAAACTTTTCGTTATCACTCCACATGAGATTCCCGACATCAACCCTAGTGTGGCATGCCACAAGCTGAACATGGACTCCAACGTCTGCTACGTCTCCCGACGACCAAGGAAGCAGTCCTCAGAGAAAGTTAAGGCTACTGCGAGCACGATCAAGAGCATGTTGGACGCCATACTCTTTTTCCAAGGCAAAGTATACAAAATGGCTATCCAATGGCGTTCCGGTGAAAAAAGCCTCAGGAAAATGGAGGATGTGTGTTGATTACACAGATCTTAATAAGGTCTACCCGAAAGATTCTTATCCGCTCCCGAATATTGATATCAGTTACTATCATTCATGGACGCTTACTCTGGATATAATCAGATGCCTATGTTTAAGCCCTATAAACAACATTCATGATCGAGCATGTCAACTACTAATACAACGTCATGCCTTTCGTGCTGGTGCGACAGTTCAGAGGATGATGCACATGATCTTTCAAGAAGAAACATGGGAGACATTAAAGGTGTAATTGGATGACATGATTGTAAAATATAGCCAGGGGAGCTCCACGCTCAGCACCTCTAGCAGGTGTTCAAGAGAAACCGATAATATAACTTGAGACTCAATACAGAGAAGTGCACCTTTAGGATAAAGTCGACAAGTCTTAGGCTTCTATCTAACTTAGCAAAAAATTGAAGCAAACCCCAACAAGTGTGAGTCACTGATCTAAATGTACGCTCCAATTTCGAAGAAGGAGGTCCAAAAATTGAATGGTATGTTAACTGAATTGAACCTTTTCATTTTAAAATCCACCCAGTACGCTTTGCCTTTCCGTAAGCTATTGAGGAAGAAGGAAAACTTTGAGTGGACACAACAATGCGAGGACGTATTTGAGTCCCTCAAGAAATCCCTGGATACACCCCTGATACTTACCTGAGCAATTTCGGAGGAAATGTTGTACCTGTATCTAGCAGTCATAGAGGAAGCAGGGAGTATCGTCCTGATCAGAGAGTCGGACTTCAGCTAGAGCCCTGTGTCCTTCGTATTGAAGGCCCTAGTGGGGGCAGAGATGCGATATCAAAAGATTGCAAAAGCATTCTTGGCGTTAGTGATTACTCCTCTTAAGCATAGAAGGTACTTTCTTATATATTCAATAATTGTCCGAATGAATTTACCCCTAAAGTTGGTGCTTTACCGGCCAGACTTGACTAGGCATCTGAAAAAGTAGGTCATAGAGTTATGTTAGTTTGAAATATCTTTTGAAGAAAGGAAACCGATGAAAGCTCGGTTGTTCATTGACTTCTTATCTGAAATGACCCTAGTAAATCCAGAGCCTGATCGCACATGGGTGATATTTACGGACATACCGTCTAATAGCCGAGGAAGTGGTGCTTGTGTAATTATGGAAACAAATTATGGACTTGTAGTGGAATTTTCCTTGAGGTTCAAGTTCTTGACCAAGAATAACCAAGATGAGTATGAAGCACTAATTGAAGGGATAACATTTGTGAGTGCAACTTTCCGTTCGATGTGTTTTGAATGATGTCAAAACTAGGATAGTTTAGTGTTAATGTATATTGGAGGTATCTTTTGATTCTAGATGTGCATCTTAGCATTAGGAAGCATAAAATCATTTTGGAAATAATTTAGAAAAGGTTTCATGCATTAAAAATGATTTAGAAAAGTTTTCATGTGAAAAACAGGTCTATAGGTTGGCCTATACGAGTTTCAGGTTGACCTATGTAACTCATTTTTAAAGCCTGTTTTATGCGCTGACCGCATATGTTGACACATAAATTTTATTGGTAGGCCTATAGAATAATGTCTACAGTATAGGTCGACACATACAGTCTATAGGTCGACACATACAACGCAGTATTAAAGTCTGTAGGTTCTATTTCATGTGCTGATTGATTCAGGTCGACCTAAGACCTTTATTGGTCGACCTATTGACATGAAAACTTGAATTTTTGTGTTCTTTTCATTTCAGTTTGCATTCCTTTTGCTTACAGACTTGCATACTTATAAATACTTTATACATGCATCATTTCTTAGTGGGGGTTCTAGTAAGGTACTAGTGTAACACCTAAATAAAACTAGAATTACAAAGTTAACCCATCATCTTCGACCTCTCTTCTATGCATACACACAATCAAACTACACATAATCATTTTTTGATTGGGTGACCATCTAGATTAGGGTTGATAACATCCAATTAGGTTGGTGTAACGAAGAATATTGGGTTGGGTTCTTTGTGTGCTTCAAATAAGAAAACCAAGCTGGAGTTTTCCTTCAAGATCAGTGGGATTTGATGGTTTTTGACAAGATCACGCAAAACGATTTCGATCAAGTGAAGAGGTCTTGGTACTTGGTGGGGACAACCTTGCAAGAGAGTAACGTGAAACGGTGGATCGTGTTCGTGAATCTTGAGTTCAACAAGTACATGATAGGGATTAATCCGATCGGGCGAAAACCTTGAAGACGAGGAGGTCTTACAAGCTAGTAACAAGAAACGGTGGATTGTAGCATAATTGTTGGTTACTTGATCAATATTTGATCAAGGGTTTCAGAGGTGGTAGAATCAACAACAAACCATAGGGTTTGTGGAGTTAGAGTTCTTCATCTCTTGTATACACATTGTTTTTGGAAAGTAAGGTTATAATTGCAACTATCTCAATTCGATTTCGAATTGAGGGCAAACGTACCCATAGTGAGGCCGAATGGGGAACTACCTAAACAAATCCTTCTCTCTCTCTCTCTCTCTCTCTCTCTCTCTCTCTCTCTCTCTCTCTCTTTCTCTCTCTCTTTCTATCTATCTATCTATCTATCTATCTATCTATCTATCTATCTATCTATCTATCTATCTATCTATCTCTTTAATTGTTGTACTTGTAAATTATCAAATCTTTGTTATTCGAATCATTTCATTTGGAAATCAAATTTTTGATTACGTTTTGAATTATGATTTGTTGATATAACTTTGATTGTGATTGGTTTCAACATCAACAAATCACATTAAGTTTTCAAGTGTTATCGATTGCACTTAAAGTGTTGGATAAATTGCTTCAGTAGTTTTAAATTGAATTTTGATAATTAGAAATAAGCTAAACGTATAAAATTGAATTTAATTGGCTAGTGATTGATAGTTGTTGAGAAATTTATACTAATTATCTTCCAATTGGTTTACGTTACATATATCTGAGATTTTCGTAGTAGGTTCAGTTAAACGATTTGATTCGGGTTGTTTCCGCTGTGTCATAAAACTTTTGAAAAACCATTTTTGCCAAAATTTAAAATTTTTATTTGTGATCTATTCACCCCCTCCCCTCTAGATTAAAGCCTATCATCTAACAATACTAGGCAAAGAAATAGGGGTCGGGCACATCAAGCTGTGAACGGACTCCCAATTGGTTGTCTCTCATATAAGAGAGCCTAAGCTAAAGGCCCGTTATTGCAAAGTTACCTCTAACTGGCTACCGAAAAATTGGCAAGGTTCAAGGATTTCAAAATTGCTCATGTTCTGCAGGAAGAATATACTTGCATTGACGTATTATCCCGGTTGCATAGAACAACTTCGTCTAAGAAACCAGAAAAGCACCAATCATGGAGCCCCTAGGGAAGACAGTGGTATTCATGGATATTATTGCCCCACCTTCCTGGATGACCCTGATTCAAAAGTATATTGAGATAGGAAGCCTTCCATCAGATCCATCTGAGGCAACCCTGGCAAAAAGAAGGGCTAGTGAATACATAGTGGTTGGAGGGGATTTGTATAAAAGAGGCATGTTTATTCCCTTTCTAAAATTCTTAGGGAAGAAGGAAGCTGCTTACGTTGTTTTGGAAGTACATGAAGGGATAGCTGGGAAACATCTGGGGCTAGGGCATTGGCTATGAAGATTATGAGAGAAAGGTATTTCTGGATGACCATGGTTCGAGACACCCAAGAAAACGTGAAAAAGTGTGACCAATGCTAGAGACATGGGGATGTTTTCAACACTCTCTTTATAGAGTTGCATGCATGTTGTGACATCACCATTGCCATTTCTGCAATGCGGGCTGGACATCCTCGGTCCATTGGCCCCTATGTCAGTATAACGCAAGTACTTGATCGTAGATGCTGACTATTTTACCAAATGGATCGAGGTGGAGGTGCTAGTGAATATCATAACAATGAATGCTCTGAAGTTCTTCAAAAGAAACATACTATCCAGGTTTGGGTTCCCTCAAGCCATTGTAATGGATAATAGAACGTAGTTGGAGGAGTAGAAAATCAAGCAATAGTTCGTGTGGAACACCCTCAAACAAATGAGCAAGCCAAAGTAGCCAATCTGGTGTGGTTAGAGGTCTAAAACTAAGACTGGAGGAATCCAATAGTATCTGGGCCGACAAATTGTTGCACGTCTTGTAGGCTTATTGCACCACCCCTCAGTTGACTATAGGAGAAGCGCTTCCCAACTCATGTACGATATAGAAGCGATCATTCTAGTGGGAATTGAAGAGTTGGGTTAGAGGAGAACTAACCTTTTACTAATAGAGGGAAATAACAAAGCCATTAGATAGGAGATTGACCTTTTAGAATTTAAAAGGATGTTAGGCGCCTTCACTAGCATCGTCTATCACACCCCAATTTCCCCCTCATTTAATAAATTGATGCATTCTCATGACATTCGCATCATCTGCGTAGCATAACATGCATTTCATCATGCATAATGCTTAAAATGTCAACCGGAATAAATTTTCGGATCCATAGACAGACCGGTTGAACTGATTCTCAAATGTACGTAAAATTAGCAGGCGAAAATTATCGAGCTTGCAAATGTCAATTTTATTAATCTACGGTTCGCGTAGTTTAACATGGCGTGCTTGTTTTATTTTTTCGACTCCTTTTTCACCCACATTTTGATCATCCTAAGCTTTTTTAACCGATCATTTATTACTTCAAAATTAGATAAAAATATGTCTATTTTCCATAGGTTTATTCCACGCTGATCATTATGGTGCATTTGTTTTAATTTTTTGAGCATTTTTGCGCCCGGTTTTTATTTTCAGTCCTTTTATTTTATTTTTTTTTGTCAAAATGTTCATAATAATTAATTAGAGTTTTCTATGTTTTCATTTCGATTTAATTTTGATTATTTAAATTAGTGTAATTTTATTTGATTTAAATTGCTTGTAACTATTTTTATACTAGTAACACTCCAAGGGGGTATTTTTGGAATTGTTTGAATTTTAATAGCCATAAGTTAATCCACATATACTGTTGTTGAAAAAGAGATAGGGGAAAACCAATCCTAATACACTCCACGCGGCCTCCAATCCTTTTTCTAAAATTTTGAACAAAAAGTACATAGATAGCTAATGACAGTTGTGAGGTAGCAATTGGTATTTTTTCTCTTTTGGCATCTAACAGTCGAGAGAGAGAGAGAGAGAGAGAGAGAGAGAGAGAGAGAGAGAGGATTGACACAAGAGAAAAAAAACTCTTTCATTTTTACTTCCTTCTTATTTATTCAGCCAAAAAGGGACTCATGGTCACCACCCCCATAAAATCCATCATCCCAACGCGCGCTCCTTCCTTTAACATCCATATCTGCTCTTCATTGTTTTAAAAATCATAATACCATAACCACAAAAAAACCTTCAACCAGATTCATCATCTTATACTAACTCCCACCAACATAATCCTTTTAGACTCTTCACTTAAATACATAACATACACATTTTCTCCTCATTTTTTACTCACTAAATCAAACATCTAATCAACAATTCCACATTTTTTTTCTTACCACAAGCATAAACACAATATACAATCAAACACCACAACTTATAAATAACAACAACAACATCTCTCACACAAGTCATCATGGTTGTTGTTGAAGAATACTTTTTTCAGTGAGTTTCCTTTTTTTTTTAATGTGTCTTGAGTTCTTCTTCAACCCAAAGCAAAGCTATTGAAATTTTCTCCATTATCACTTTACCTCCAACAACAACAACATAATAGTGAGCACACAACAACCCCATATCTACCGTCTCTGATCCACTGTGCACCACCAGAATTTCCAAACTCTGTTTGTTCTTCAACTCGACAATTATCACCGATAATCACACTTGTCGCCTATGAAGCCAAATCCTCCACTTGCTGCTAAACCAATTGAGTCGGCCAGAAAAATGAAGCACGATTCGTAGAGTGAGGTAAAGTAGAAATAACATTTTTATGGTAAGATAAACACCTACTGTCTTTTTTTTTCTTTGTCAATCACTTATGGACATTAGGCATTTGGATTTCTATTTCTTTTCCATTTCTTTTTTTCTTTCTTCATTTGTTCCCTTTTATTTTATTTTATTATTTTTTTCTAAATATTGAACTATGTGTCACTCAAGCATTTGGTTGACCGATTCTTATTTAGAAACAACCAGCAACACTTCCCCATTTTTGTTTAATATTGCTTTCATTTCTTTTCTTTATATGATTATTATTACTAGTAGAATGTGAAAAAATGATGGATAATTTTGGGATGGGTTTAGTAGAGTATTTATGTCCATCTTTTTTATTTACACTCCGGTTTTACACACCTCTCATATTCCTATATGTACTCTTTTTTTTTTATTTTTTTTTTACTATTATCCATTTAATTTCTTTTATATTTTAGTTTAAATGATTAATTAATTAATTATTTGTTTAATTGATTAGTTAATTAGATTTTGAAAGTTTAAATAAATAATTTTTGCATCAATTTAATTTCTTTTAATTGTTAAATAAATAATTTATTTAATTGTTGCATCAATTTTATTGCATTGGGATTTCGAAAGTTTAAATCCAATTTAGCTTTCGAAAATCGTTTGGATGCATAGATTTGGTTGCTCGGCTTTTTATAGAGTGATTCCTACATGAATCCACCTTAAGTTAGCTTATAGCTAAATTCGATATTTTAAGTTTTGATTTATTTTTTTGTTGTAAATACTATAAATAGTTTATCGAGTTACTGGATTTCTCATTGCATTGCAAATTTGACTTTGTAATATCTTTTTTGCTCGACTTCTTATAGAGTGATTCCTATATGAATCCAATTTTAGTTAGCTTAGAGTTAAATTTAGTATTCTAGACTTTAGTTTGTTTCCAATTCCTTGAATTTCTCTTGGACCTTCTTACAATTAGCTCTTTGTTGTTTACATTTACTTATTTAATGTGCTTGTATTTTAACCGCTGTATTATATCCCCGTCGATAAAATGTACCCCTATTCTCATGACGTGTATTAATTTTACCGCTTTCTTTTATTTTGTTCTTATTGCATTAGTTAACCGATAATTCAAGATTATCATAAAATCAATCCTTTTCAAAAAAAATAAGAAAAAATAAGTGCTCAATCCAACGTCGAGCCATTTTTCTCAAGTCAAACCATCAACCATTTCCACTCGATTTCACTTCGCCTTCAAATCTTTTTTCAAACCCTTAAACCATTTCAAACCATTTTTTTGTAACCATAAATCAAAAGCTTAATCCAACATCAAGTTTCTTTTTCAAACAAATAAAAAATTACTAACCATTATCAACTTTGACATGTTTCATAAATGGAAGGAAAGAACTACCTTTGTGTAAACTCTAGTCATAATTCCAAGTGTTAGACCCAAGTTGTAAAAGCTTGCAAATCATAAATACTCTACTTCCACCTAAAAATAATCCAACCAATCAACTATTTTTCTTGCCGTCATGCAATCTTTCAAATCCTTTTTCACAAATGAAAGGTATTTTGTCTGGAGACGATGCAAGACAATACTTCATCCACTTGTATGTGTGAGTAAGCTAGCAGTGTTTTGCCGTGAATGTGTATAGGTCTACCCATTCGGTCAGATGCAAACGTTCCCTTCTCCACTTGTTTTAGGTAGCAAGTAAAGTTTTCTCATCGATTGAGACAAGATACATTTCGCTAAACTCAACCAATAAACAAACATTTTCTACCCAGAACTACGTAGCCTCGAGTTCTCTATCGCACTCAGAGATACGTAGGAGCGAGATCCAAAGTTGCATTAGGTACCCTAATAAAAATAAACCTTTTAGTCCTATTCTTTTCCCTTTTAATCACTCTAGAAGCCTAACATTTCTAAACTAACACTAATACACACAACTAACCAAACGGTTCCAGTGAGGGGTGCTAATACCCTCCTCTTGCATAATTAACTCTCTAACCCTGATTTTGTTGCGAAGACCATATCATTGTTATTCTTTTTAGGGGTTTCATCGATATTTTCTCTTTCCCTATTTTTGGGAATAAATAAAGTTAGATGGCAACTTTATTTAGTCCATCCCGCAAGCAAGCGATTACGCTTCCTGAGCGTCATGTTCTCTTTTTCCAAGGTGCGGCAGATGGAGACTCTGTTGGGCAATTCGGTTCCCTAAGTGATTCAAGCCTAGTTAAGTTAGTTGTGTGTGCTTAAGTTTTTTTACTTGTGTGGTTTTTCTTTATATTGTTGTTGTTATTATCTCTATTGTTACATTGTTATATAATCTGTTGTATGGTTCCATTATGTTGTGGCATTGGATTGATACTCTGATTGCAAACCTTAGGGGAAAGACTCTCTACCCGAGTCTAGAGTGCAAACATAAGGTAGGACGGGGTTGAGTAGTGCAGATTACCAAGGTGAATACCTCGTAAGGGTCGACACGAGAACCACACTTAGAGTAAATCCTTTTGAAAGTGTTGTCGCCCGACAAGTATTTGTCGTAAGCTTTGATGTTTCAAAGGGGTCCGTGACTCTAAGGACCTTTTAGAACATGAACCCTTTTGCTAACTAGGAATGATGGTTACGTAGTATGGATCCCCAAGGTGAATACCTCACAAGGGTCGATACGAAAACCTCACTCAGAATAGATTCTCTTGAAGGAGTTGATGTCCGATAAGTATTTTCTATAAGCGGAAAACATTCTTGCAAATCCATGACTTTGGGAATAATGTATATAACCAAATTCGATGGTTGCGTAGTGAGGATTCCCGAGGTGAATACCTCATAAGGGTTAGTACAAAAACCTCACCCAAAATAGATTCCCTTGAAGGAGTTGACGACCGGAAAGTATTTTCCGTAAGCGGCAAATATTCTTGTGGATCTATGACATTGGGGTCCTTTGCAAATCTTAGATCATACCTAGTGAGAACCGTTTTGTGCAAAGTAATCGGATTCATCCGTACCTCGAACCTATGAACCCATATTCCTAAAAAAATGCATGGCATTTACATTTCACCCATTCATATACCAGTGCATTTGCATTCATCAACATGCATTACATATCAATTTTTTCACCAAAGAAAAAATCTCATTCATCCCTTGTCCATAACCCGCAGCTGATTCCCTAACACCTATATTAGACTCGAAGCATTTCTTGAAGGATCATGGACCTTGGGGAGAAAAACCAGAAAATGATAAGAGAAGACGTTGATTTGATGAAAAACCAGCTACCAACTCATGAAGGCTATGATAGCTTTGACAAAGAGAGAGGATAAATTTCAATGAACTGTAGTCACTGAGGATGTCACTCCACCTCAAGTAAACGATCATGTTCAACCTCAGCCTGTGCGGACTCTAATTGAGAACCCTGCTATTCAATAACATTCCATTGTCCGAGATGGGCCTTCTTCGCCTCTTGATGCTATTGAGTATCATAGTTTTGCGTTCTCCGCGCCAAATTCCCCAAAGGCAAACCTAGTAAGGAAAACTAAGGACCCACGAGTTGTTGAGGTTCTTAAAAAATATTGTGTGCTGGATGAACGACTTAAAGCCTTAAAGGGGCATGATGCTTTTGACCTGATGCTTTAGACACGTGCTTAGCGCCAGATGTGATAATACCTCAAAAGTTTAAGACACCGGACATCGAAAAGTACAAAGGGGTTAGCTGTCCAAAGATTCATTTGACAATGTATTATTGGAAGACTGTCGGGTACTCTCGAGATGACAAGTTACTCATCCATTATTTTCAAGACAGACTCAATGGAGCGTTATTGGAATGGTATATGCAACTAAAGCAAAGTCACATCCACACCTGGAAAGAATTGGCTATAACATTCTTGAAGCATTACCAATACAATTTGGACATGGGTTCCAGCCACATACATTTGCAAGGGTTTTCTCAAGAGAGCAACGAATCCTTCAAAGGACATGTTGAAAGATGGAGAAAGTTAGCTACTCACATTCAACAACCAATCTTAGAGAAAGATTTGGTTGACTTGTTTATGGATACTCTGCAAAGCCCATACTTCGAAATGACGATATGCAGTGAATTATTAGGTTTTTCTGTCTTGGTAAAAGTTGGAGAACAAATCAAGAACAACCTTAAGAGTGGAAGAATCCAAAAAGATTTGAGTAGCTAGAGCATTGAGATTGAATCCCTTATCAATTCCCAAAACGATGAAATCAATTCATTCGAGAAAACTCCACAAGCTCCACGAACTCCACCTCTAGTGTTGATAAGGAAAACTTATGGGTCTCCATATCAGATGACATTTCCTCTATATGGTCAATATCCTCATGTAAATCGAGGCCCCTGTCAGCATCGACCACATATTTCATAACAGTAGCCATACCAATGGCAATACACTCAACAACAGCGACACCGGTACACTCAAATGCCAAAAGGAAGTTTGATTCTTTTCGTGTACCATATAGTCATATACTGCTATATTTGATAAATAATGGATTGGTAGAGCCAAAGGAACTGAATCCACTGCCTCTTCCATACCAACCAGGCTTTGACCCCAACACCCGATGTGGCTTCCACGTCGGTGCACCAAGCATTCAGCCAAGGACTGCAAAGCACTCAAGAGTATAGTACATGATCTGATTGATTCCAAATTGATTTAATTTATGCCTCAAGGCCTTCAAACCAATATCAATCGTTTACCTGGTCATACGGGTCCATCAATCCATGTTATGGAAGAAATTGTCGAGAATCGGTGTGAAGATGATTATCATACTAGTCTCAATGAGCATCACGACCTCTATCTCTAAAGAAGGCTATCCCAATAGTCAATCGAGACAAGGAAGCTCATCCTCTGCGCCGACAGTCATCTAGCTATTTCTAGAATTTTATTTGTAATTTCTTAGCATGTTAAACACTATTTACTTTTAACCATTTTTTTTTCTTTTAATGGTAATATTAATGAAGTGATCGTGCATTTTCTGAATCACTCATGTCGTATTCACTCATTTTCCATTTATATAAAAAAACAAAAAAAAATTCCTATTCATTTTCTTTATCAAATTGTTGTTTTAGAAAAGGTTAGAGGGAGGATGATGAGAACAAATACCAAAAATTGCTACGATATGCTTTTCGAATATAACTTTGATGATGATGTAAGGCATTGTTTCAAATCCACAAACACTGAAGAGATAAGGAGTTAGTCGCTAGTCAACCACTTCGAGCCTAGAAGTTGGAGTTTCTTTTGGAACTAAAACCCTTAATCTTAACCAGGGGGCAGGGCAGTTTTGTTCAGATAGTTTGACTATGCATTCAATCTTCGGGAGAATCTGTTCATCTGTACACCTTTCAATAAGAGGTCCAACCATATGCTATCCTTTGCACACATCTTGAAATGTCGAAGAAGTCGTGAAAAATACAAAAAGTTTGTAGTGGTTGTTCCTCAATAACCAATAACATGGCAGTCACAATCTTTCAAAAAAATGAAGAAAAAATCCCGCAAAGTCAAATGCCACGAAGGACGATTTAGGAAAAAACCATGGCATCCCGGTGGACCAAAAGCTGCAAAGTAGCGATCCAGGGAAAATCAATGATAAAAAAAAATCAAAAGAGGCCATCAAACCCTCAATAAAACAAAGCAAAATAAGGTGACTTCCATTTCAATAAAATTTCATCTTGAATCTTCATCTTCACCCTTACACCTTTAAATCCTCTTGGAAGTTGAATGAATAAGCCAAATTAGGTGAACATAGGACTGGAGGTCGTCAAGAAGAAATGGGTGGGTTAAAGTCAATTTTGAGCCTTAGATCCTTTGCTTCAAAATCCTTAAACCAGACCACACTACAACCCTTAAAAGTCCTAATTGAGGCAAAGTTTGTTTTGAAAGCATACTAAAGCAAAGTTGCGTTAACCTGACTCCAAAAGATATTTGTTAATAATTTGTATTGATCACATCATCTTTCACCATGTGAATGGCCATATATGCATTGTGTTTTAATCATTGACTCGTTCACTATATATCACCATTAATTTAATAATGATTAATTTCAAAACCAGCATGAACAATGCATTAAAATTACCATTTTTTAAAAAACAATTTTATTTGTAAAATAAGCACATAGCATCAAGGGAATTTTAACAATGTGAAGTCAGTTGAGAAATTTGATCAAGTGAAAGAAGCCCAGTCAGGGGAAAATCACTTTGAGTATCGGTTAATCCGAGCTAATCATTCCAAGAGCCGATTAGTCAAGATAAAATCTTCAAGACTCATACTAGGGCAAGCTATAATAAAGATGTCAATGAGTCCAACTCTCCAAAGGCCGATAAATAAAAAGAAAACCATTCTAAGAATTGGTTAATCAAGGGCAGACAGCTTCAAAGATTCAAACATTGGGGCATGCCGTCTCGAGTTCATCTCACAACATGTTGTTTCCAAACTCCTTTGAAGGTGAACGTCTTAAAAGTCCCAGCAAACTGGGGAAAGATGAGTCGATAGGGGAAATGCCTCTCCATGCCTTCTGGTTGCTCAAGCAAACTCTGCCACATGTCTACAACTTTTAAGTTTGAAATGAGTGTCGGGAAGTCATGCTAGCACGACCCATCAATCCTCCGAAAATACCTTTGGCTAGTTGAATCTGTCAAGCTTGATAAAGATTACTTTGCATTACATCTATCACATAATACTTGGTTGAGTCCTTGGCGTTGAGGAGTCAAATTTCCATAAAAATCCTATGTAAACTCCCAGTCTACATAGCGCTAGCATTTGGATATCATGATCAATCATATATCATGCATATAAGCAAATTCAAATCACACATAGACTAAGTGTACTTCGTACTCATTTTGCATTGACCTAGGTCTTATTGTTGATTTTATATCCCTTGACCCCAAAGTCCATTTTTGTTGGTATTTTCGAAGTCCAGCTTTTGTATGGCACATTCAGAGACTATGTTATACTTGTTCTGACATCTCATAGAAAGTCATCATTTTGACTCTTTCATTGAAAAGAATTCCCTGGAAGATTGAATGATTTTCTTGTAAGAAAACTCCAATGTTTTTGTTTGGACGAATTCATTTAGAAGAATCTGAAATTTTTTTGTATGGATGATCTTCTTGTAAGAAGACTCCTGGTAGTTTTTGTCTTGAAAGAATTCCTAGTTAGGAATCTCTAAAATCTTTGATTGGATGAATTTCTTGTTAGAAATCTCCAGGATCCGCTTTGATTATTTCCTAGTGGATCGTTTCCATCGACCTTCTGATGTTGATATTCCCTAACATGTTAGTTGATTTCACTCTCCAAGCAGAGGTTACCCTAAAAATTCTTGTTTAGAACTTTTCCTTTGCAGAGCTTTCCCTAGTAAATCTTCTCATGAAGGAGTCCTTTCTGGGATGTTTTCACAAGTGAATATCAATGTCTCTCAACCCCTGAGTTGATGTTTTCTTGATTTATTCCCGACCCTCGAGTCAATGTTGTTTTGATGTTTCCTCAACCCCCGAGTTGATTTGTTTTCGACCCCCGAGTAGATGTTATTGTCTTTATTTTATCAACACCCGAGTTGATGTTGTTGAATTTATATTTTCTAAACCCTCGAGTTGATTAGTTATCTTGATTTTTCTCGACCCCCAAGTCGATTTCATTATCTTTATTTCTTTAACCCACCTGAGTTGACATCTTGTCATAATTTTTGACCCCTGATTAGATGCTCTCTTTATTTTTGACCCCCGAGTTAATGTCGTTGCCTTTATCATTTCCAACCCCAGAGTCGAAGTCGTTGTCTTTAAATATCTTCCAACCTCCGAGTTGATGTCATTTTATCTTGATGTTTCTTCGACCCCTAAGTCGATATTGTATTTATTTCCTTAACCCCTAAGTTGATATGTTGTTACCCCCAATGAGTTTTTCACCGTTTTGTTGTCCTTTTCATTTCTTGTGCATCACCATTACCACATATGTCCATTATTCTCCATAGATCCACCTGTATTTCTTTATCTATCATAAAATCTCATGACATGAGGATTAAGATTCTTGAGGTCTATGGAGACTCTGCTATGGTAATTGGCCAAGTCAGAGAAAATTTTGAGACTCAGGATACCAAGCTGGTTCCATATCAAAGGCACATTGCAAAATTAATTCCCTATTTTGATGAAATCACTTTTCATCATATTCCTAGGGAAGAAAATCAACTAGCTGACGCTCTTGCCACCCTGGCATCCATGTTCAAAGTCAAGTGGAGAAACGAGGCACCCGCCATCTGCATTGATCATTTGAATGAACCAGCACATTGTCTAGCAATTAAGGACGATTCTGATGATAAGCCTTAGTTCTATGACATCAAAAGGTATATGAAAAAATAGGAATATCCTGCGGGTATAACCATCACTGATAAGAAGGCTCTCAGACGAATTTGCGCCAAATTCTTCTTGAATGGGGACGCATTATACAAAAGGAATTATGAATCCATGTTGCTCAGATGCATGGATAAACACAAAGCAAACACAATCATAAGGTCCATACATGAGGGTTGTGAAGGTGTACATGCCAAAGGGCCCGCCATGGCTAAGAAGATCCTTCGAGCTAGCTATTACTGGACAATAATGGAGGTTGATTGTTACAACTTTACCAAAAGATGTCACAAGTGCCAAATCTATGGTGACAAGATCCATGTGCCACCAACTCCATGGAATGTTTTGACTTCTCCTTGGCACTTCTCTATGTGGGGTATTAATATGATTAGGATGATTGAGCCGAAAGCTTCCAACAGTCATCGCTTCATTATGGTTGCTATCGACTACTTCACTAATTGGGTTGAAGTTGCTTCATATACAAATGTTACATGACAAATGGTTGCAAGGTTTATTAAGATAGAGATAATGTGTCGCTATGGTATTCCTAGTAGCATTATCATTGACAATGCCAGTAACCTGAACAACAAGATGATGAAGGAGTTGTGTCAAGAATTTAAGATCGAGCAACACAACTCTTCACTATACCGGCCCAAGATGAATGGCACCGTTGAAGCAGCAAACAAAAATATCAAGAGGATTGTCCAGAAAATGGTCAGAACTTACAAAGATTGGCATGAGATGCTTCCCTTTGCATTGCATGGCTACAAAACTTCAGTTTGCACTTCTACTGGAACAACTATGTATTACTTGTGTATGGTATAGAGGTCGTCCTACCCATTGAAGTTGAAATCCCTTCACTCAGAGTCATCATGGAAGCCGATCTTGATGAAGCTGAATAGGTCCAATCCAGGTATGATCAACTGAATCTCATCGAAGAGAAGCGCCTAAGAGCCGTCTGTTATAGTCAGTTGTACCAAAGACGCCTCAAGAGGGATTTTGACAAGAAGGTTCTCCCTCGAAAGTTCCAAGAAGGCGAACTCGTGCTCAAGAGGTACTCTCCTATATACTCGGTTCCACGAGGCAAGTGGACTCCCAACTACGAAGGCCCCTTTGTCGTCAAGAAGGCCTTCTCAGGCGGAGCCCTGATCCTCACCACCATGGATGGGGAGGAGTTGCCACTACCCGTGAACTCCGACGTTGTCAAAAAATATTCTACCTGAAAAAAAGATGATAATAAAGAGCCCGCTAGGTTAACATCCGCAACGATAATATAGGAAAAAATGGGTATCCTTATGGACAAAAAAATAGAAATGTCCATGCAAAAGTTAGGGATGAAAAAAAAATACATAAACCCGCTAAGTTGAAAACCCGAAAGGGCATTTTAGGCAAAAATGGGTATCCCGGTGGATGAAAAAAGAGAAAATGTCCAGGCAAAAGTTAGGGATAAAGGTATTTGACTGCAAACCATTGAGCCTATCTTCATCACAGCTAGACCTCAGACGGTAAAGGAGCGATCCAATCATCTTCATCAGTAGTAAGGTGTTAGAACCCAGATCTTGCAAGGGATGGTAGCCAATGTTGTTATCAATGCAATACGCAAATTTTCCATTTCCATTTACTTTTATTTTTCAATTTTTACGAATTTCCTCATCAAGGAATTTTGCATCCTTGTACACATCTTATGTACAAATTTTTCATGCTCAATAAAATTCATCAATTAATTTCTGAACTATCTCTTTCAGTATTTTGTTTGCAAAATAAACGATTATTTGTGATCACAAAATACTGTAAAGCATTGAGAATAACAAAAAGCTAAATCAACAGAAAAGCATTATGCATTACTTGATTTACCAGAAATCGCCAAGGGACGATCGGTAGTCCCCATTTGCAAGTTTAGTACGCATCAAGCATCATCATGGCTATCTGGTAGGTTGTTTGTCTTCCCCCTCCCCAGCAGAGACATGATTTTTGCATTTCCCATTCGGAATCGTGTCCCCACAGAGTCTCCAAGAAGGTCTAAGCCAACGTCCCCAACAGTGGTGGAAGTTCGTGGATCATCTTGGCCCTTTTCCCCAACAGCAGTGCCTGTAGTTCGAGGATCATCAGTGTTTCTTTCTCCCTAGCAGTAGTAGCAGTGCTTCGAAGATCGTCTGTGTTACTTTGTCCTCAGCCAAGGATGTCGAGTCGAAGTTTATTTTTGCTACATCACTGCTCACTCGCAACCTTGTACCATAGCTTACACTACTGCATATCATAATACCGTGCATCATGTAAAAATCTACATACATTGCACTTGTCATGCACACCAAGCATCTCTTATAACCAATTCATTTCCTCAGTAGTCAACCAATTCCCAATAGATGACCTCACACAAAGTCCTCCTTGCCATATCTCTAAATAATCTCATTCTCAACACATACTCACTTTCAATATACTTTCACCATCAACGACCAAATTTTTTTGAGCTACTCTTGTATTTAATCCCCTTTCGCCTCGAATACTCGAAAAGCTATCACAATTCGTACATTCAGATCCAAGAGGATTAAATAGGGACAACTGTCGTACCCCCAAATTTGACCTCCCCTGTCTAGCCTTTTTGCTTTTTGCATAAGCATATGCACTTGCATTCCCAGCATACGCATTAGCATTTTAATCTGTGGATTTATTGCAGGTATATCCAAATCCCCAGAAAGTCCAAAGGCTGTAATTCATTGAATCCTCAGAAAAGTCAACGAAGCATCAATACAGGCAAAACAAAAAGATTTCTATGTCTATTTATTCAAGCACAAGAATGAAGCACAGAACCACGACCAAAGCACCTCATTCCAAGTCAAAAAAGTGGATTTTTTCCTGTGGTAACTGGTTATCCATTTCAAGTTAACTGGTTACACCCTCTTCAGCAGCCCAAGGGAGGCACGTTTTGGCACTGGTAACCGGTTACCAGGATTCCTGTAACTGGTTACACCTGTGGGATTTTGCCTATATCGGTAGCTTTTCAACAGTGCAGCAGTTTTTGTCACATTCCTATGGCCTACTTCATTCTAGCATTGGGTGGAAGGTTCTAGACTTATGATTACAACATAAAATATCAGCTACATTCCTCCACTACCTCACTCTCAATAAGGCTCATCATGCACCCTTATTTCCACTCATGTTGGACCACTTGGTCATTAAGTTGCATTGGGATTCCCCAACCGAGTCAAATAATAACTAACTGAGTTAGGCCCCAACTCAGTGAGTTGAGCATAACTAACTCCAAACCAAATTCCAAACCTCACTTAACTACTTCCAAATCTAGATCCAAACTGAAATTCTGGTATCATATATGAGATGTCGAAGGAGATGTTATGACACTAATATCTGTACTGTTATACACGTAAGGACAAGGTAATAAACACAGTAAGAAGACAGTAAAAACACAAGCAATTGTTAACCCAGTTCGGCGCAACTCACCTACATCTGGGAGCTACAAAGCTAGGAAGGAAATCCACTATTAGTAGTATCAATTTAAAGCCAAGAAAATCCCAGTTTACAGCTTCTCACTTAATCCATACCCAGTGCAACTCTTACCTAAGACACTCCTAGATATGAGAATCCCTTCTCACTTCCTACCAGACACACCCAGTGACAATTCAATAACACCAAAAACAGAAGTAAACACACTTCCAAGTACAATACTTAGTTTTGCATAAAAGCTTTTAGAGTGAACAATTGACAATTAACAATCAGTATATCTCAATGTATCAGAAGATACATGAGTGACACACAATATAGCAACACACTAAAAGAACTCCCAAGTCCTAAACCCTTATTTGTGCACACACGGTTTCTTCAATAGTGCTTCCACGCGTTTCTAGGTTTAGTGAGTTTCTTTATATAGACTCTAGCAGTATGGGCTTGGGCTCTTCAATCAAATCCACTCTTTCAGCTGTAAACCACCTGCAAGATCTTCTCCACAAAAATAGGAACAAATCTTCAAAGTTTCCTAAAAAGTCTCCAAGATCCTTTTTATGAAACCAAACCAAAACTGCAATGTTCCTAAAATATCCTTGCTTAGCTGCCCCTGAATGAGAACTCAAAACATCCAGAATATTATATTTCAAAATCAAATCTTCAAGGATTTAAAATGCAGAATTGCTCTGAAATTCTAGTATAACATGTCACAACATCTGTCATAAAATTCGTCAGGAAACATAACAGCAGACTCTGATGTACCAGTTGGTCAAGATGTCATGACATCTTGCTCAACTTCTGGCCGTGATACATGTTTTCCAAAATAACCATGTTTTACCAAACTTGTCGCCAAAATTGTTGTTCTTTGAGTTAAACCCCCATTCATCTCCATTTCATCACTGAATTCTGCAGCAACAACAACTTTTACTTCATTTCAAGCCTTGGAAACTAATTATTGAGGAAGTTTTGGTGCAAATTCAGATCCGAAGCAATTAGAAACACATATGGCAGAAGCCACACACATTAGAAACATATACAACAAAAGCAGCATATGAAGGACACAAAACATATGGCATAAATCCCCAAAACACAATGATGACTCAATTTCGTATAGGTTATTTCGATTCATTTCGTGCATATTTAGTCGTAATTTTATCGAGTCTTCATCGCATTTTCTATCATTTACTTATGTTTTTCTTTACTTTGTGTTTTCAGGACCAATATCAGCTTGATTGAAGAAAAGGACAAGAACCTTGGCAAAAGAGTTGAAAAAGAGAAGAATTGGAGCTTTCTGCCTTCCTCTAGATGAATGGCGTTCACCATTCCCTAAGGGGAACCATATGGCGTTCGCCATGTCCCAAAAAAGAGGGAAATCCCATTTCAAACAAATGGCGTTCGCCATTTGCAAACGGTGATCGCCATTATGCGCGGGAGCAGTTTTCCTGTAGCAGTTTGGCAGTTTTGTTCAGTTCAAATTCAAATTCGAAGACACCTTTTTGGAGCCAAGATTTTCCTATTTATAGATCCCTCTGGTGTGTGTTTTCGAGATCCGGAAGTTGCGCGGAAGCGCTGCCGAATCGTATGTTAGTTGTTAGGCATAAATCATTTGTAAAAGCGGCAATAACTCACATCGAGGGATTGTCGCAATCGTTTTCCTTTTGCTACTTTATTGTACTGTATTCTCGGATCAACAACCTTTCCGTCATATTAATAGAATATTACTTCAGTTCCATTTTCTCTATTTCAATTCCCGCATTTATTTCTAGTCATTTACAGGTTCTTTGTTTTATCGCTTTATTATTACTGTTATCTCATTTTATAATTGTTTAAGCATGATGTCCTTAATTATGTTTATCATGTTTAGTTTGTTTATGTTTAATTACATGTCTGGTTAAATATAATTGGGACCGTCGTATGAGAACCGTTGTTACCGACGGGACTCTGTAGGAACCATCGGTATGAAAATATGATTGTTTGATATTCTGGTTTTAGTGTCTAAGTTTAATTTAGGTAACTTTGTCGTGAGAGCGAGGGGTTGCTTAACAGTGTTTTGTCACGAGAGTGAGAAATGCATTAAGGTGTCCGATAGAGCGAGAGTTTGAGGTACGCACCGGATAATAGACACTGAGCATCGATCCTAAACACAGCGAGAGCGCTTTAGGCTTCGTTTAGGCTTTGTTAGTTTTCGAAATGCATCTTTTAATTACCGAGCGAGCGAGAGCAAGATCTTGGGGTCATTAGGCGTGGCTTTTGTCAATAGCGCGAGAGTGTGAGACGGAGTCTTTAAGTTGGCATTTCCTACGGAATGGTAGTATAGTCATATTCAGTACCTGTTTTCAACAAGTCCCTTAGGTGTGCGGAAATCATATTTCGGTCTTGTTTTAATACTATTTTCAAACCTTTAGTAAGTAGCGTTTACATTTCCATTCGTACGTTTTTAATCATAGCCTTAGCTTTACAAAGCAATGATAGAGTACAGTAAGTTGACATTGGTCTCTGTGGGTTCGACAATCTTTTATATTACTTCGATAAATCCGTGCACTTGTGGAGCATCAAGTTTTTGGCGCCGTTGCCGGGGACCAATGGTCAATATTGTTATTCCTTTGTTGCACCGTATAGACTAAGGCATTCTTATTTGAAAAAAAAACTATGTATCACCCAGATTTCCTTTACAATTACCACTCCCAATACTTTGAGGAACCACAAGAATCCTATAATCCTGACCTTGAATTATTGATGGAGGAATTCAATGCGACAATAACTTACTCTCACCCAAATTCCCTCTATGATTACCCTTGCCGATATTTTGAGGAACCACAAGAATCCCATAATTCCAACCTCGAAACATTAATTGAGGATTTCATTGAAACAACAACTAACTCTAGGCTTGAATACATGATGGAACGATTTGTGGAGACGCAAACTCTCTAGAATGAAGAGTTTAGAATACAACATCTCGAAACTTATGAAACCTTTAGGCATATGAACACTGTGATCGAGACCCTCGTGACTCACACTGAGGCATTTGAGACTCAAATCTCTCTGTTAGCACAGACACCTATAGGACCCTTCCTTGAGAGACAAGTGGATGTTGTAACTATCAGTAGTGAAGAACAAATAGAAAATCCTAGGGAGAGTGATAATGAATTTGAGGAGAGTTATGGTGAGAAAAGTGTAGAAATTGAGAAAAATCCACCGACACCATCCGAAAGGGAGGTTGTCGAAGAGGTAGAGAAGGATGCACCTATCATTGGTCCTTTTCCCTATATCCCACCAATTCCTTTCCCGCAAAGGTTTGTAGAAGTTAAGGTAGACTCCAAATCCAAAACATATGTTGAGGTATTGGAAAATATCCACTCCAATGCACCTTTGTCTGAGGTCCTGCTTAAAAAGATAAATTTAGAAGACCTTGAAACTAGGGAAACCATTAGAGTGAAGAGGGTAAGGTTATCCTTTGAGGTGGTGGATGAAATAACTGAGCTCAAACTTGAAAAGTTGATACTTAGGATAGATCCAGAACCGCCACCACAAATTCAAAAGAATGAACCACCCCACAAGAGAAAGAAAAGAAAAGGTGAGGGATATGTGAGATGGCTTGATAAGTGGCCATGGAAACCGAAGATTATTAGCCGTCAAGCTATCGACGTTAAACAAAGCGCTGCGTGGGAGGCAACCCAAGAGATTTTAATTTAATGTTTTACTTTTATTGTTTGTGTTTGCAGGAAATAAAGAGATGTATTGCTTGTCTCGTCTCAACTTCTTCTAGGTCCCCACGAACATTCCTGCGAATGTCTCTGCTGGTGGTGACACCGATACCGCACTGTATTTTTCTAACATTTTTTGCAGGTACTTCCTCCGGAAACGGGCAGCACTATGAGTTGTTTCAAAAAAAGAGAAAATTCAACAAATGAAGGTATCTCAAAGCGCCCACCTCCGAAGCAGAAGTGGCCAGCGAAGACATGGACAACAAGAGAGGATCAGAAAGGATTTGGCATGCAGTAGCATTCACACAGGTTCTATCTTTCCTTTTCCACCTTTTATCGAAACATTGAGGATAATGTTTGATTCGAGCGTGGGGGAGGAACTTTACCGCTTTCAATTTACCGCTTTATGTTATTTCCCGTTTTTCATCGCTTTATGTTATTTCCCGTTTTTCTAGTTTAGTTTGTTTCATTTGTTTGTTATCGAGTCATATCCACATTTGAGTCGTTATTTACCTTATGTTTTCGCCTAGTCTGTAAATTCCCCAATTTCAAAAAGAAAAAAAAAATTTCGACTCAATGACAGGACACACTTAGTATAGGTTGTTATCTTTTGATTTAGGCTAAGTAGGCGGACTTGGGAAAGTTTTGTCAACATCAGTACCGTTTTTACACCTTAGAGTTCCCAAGTATGCAATATTAGTTTAAATACATATTATGCCGAGACCTTGTTCTTAGTTTCTTTAAAAGTAGCCTCTTGATTAGTTTATCTTAGCAGTCAGCACCATCCTTATATGCGAACTAAGTAACGAACCGATGCAAATATGTGTTGATCTCAAAAAGATCTCAAAAATTTTGTTTACGTGTTTTTATAGAAAATGTGAATTAAAGACCTGTTCTCACTAAGTTAGGTGGTCCTCACCCGATCATTTAGCCCAAAGGATCAGAATCTTGAAATTCATAAGTAAAAAAAAAAAAAAAAGAAAAAAAAGAAAAAAAAGAAGAAAGAAAAAAAATGTTGAATAAGAGATCACACTAACAGGTTCGATTACCATGTAAGCAAAAGGATAACGGGCTTAATGTGATTGCGCGAGAATGAAAGAGAGGTGAATAAGAACGAAGTCCGTAGGTCGAGTTATAATATCATGATTTGAACTGGTATTGCATAGGAAAGAATTCTTTGTTCGCTTTTGCGGAGTCGTGTCGTTACGATACTCTTGTTTTCACTATTCAGTACCTATCTATCTGCTTTAGCCTAGCAACCTTGTGCTTAATCGTTTCCGTTGTGCCTACGAGTCGAAACACCGTGCTTACCTGTTTTTTGTATTCGCATTGGGAGTTTGCTTGAGGACAAGCAAAAGTCTTAGTGTGGGGGAGTTTGATGACTCGATTTCGTATAGGTTATTTCGATTCATTTCGTGCATATTTAGTCATAATTTTATCGAGTCTTCATCACATTTTCTATCATTTACTTATGTTTTTCTTTACTTTGTGTTTTCAGGACCAATATCAGCTTGATTGAAGAAAAGGACAAGAACCTTGGCAAAAGAGTTGAAAAAGAGAAGAATTGGAGCTTTCTGCCTTCCTCTAGATGAATGGCGTTCGCCATTCCCTAAGGGGAACCATATGGCATTCGCCATGTCCCAAAAAAGAGGGAAATCCCATTTCAAACAAATGGCATTCGCCATTTGCAAACGGTGATCGCCATTATGCGCGGGAGCAGTTTTCCTTCAGTAGTTTTGCAGTTTTGTTCAGTTCAAATTCAAATTCGAAGACAACTTTTTGGAGCCAAGATTTTCCTATTTATAGACCCCTCTGGTGTGTGTTTTCGAGATCCGGAAGTTGCGCGGAAGCACTGCCGAATCGCATTTTAGTTGTTAGGCACAAATCATTTGTAAAAGCAGCAATAACTCACATCGAGGAATTGTCGCAATCATTTTCCTTTTGCTACTTTATTGTACTGTATTCTCGGATCAACAACCTTTCCGTCATATTAATAGAAGATTACTTCAGTTCCATTTTCTCTATTTCAATTCCCGCATTTATTTCAAGTCATTTACAGGTTCTTTGTTTTATCGCTTTATTATTACTGTTATCGCATTTTATAATTGTTTAAGCATGCTGTCCTTAATTATGTTTATCATGTTTAGTTTGTTTATGTTTAATTACATGTCTGGTTAAATATAATTGGGACCGTCGTATGAGAACCGTTGTTACCGACGGGACTCTGTAGGAACCATCGGTATGAAAATATGATTGTTTGATATTCTGGTTTTAGTGTCTAAGTTTAATTTAGGTAACTTTGTCGTGAGAGCGAGGGGTTGCTTAACAGTGTTTTGTCACGAGAGTGAGAAATGCATTAAGGTGTGTCCGATAGAGCGAGAGTTTGAGGTACGCACCGGGTAGTAGACACTGAGCATCGATCCTAAACACAGCGAGAGCGCTTTAGGCTTCGTTTAGGCTTTGTTAGTTTTCGAAATGCATCTTTTAATTACCGAGCGAGCGAGAGCAAGATCTTGGGTTCATTAGGCGTGACTTTTTTCAATAGCGCGAGAGTGTGAGACTGAGTCTTTAAGTTGGCATTTCCTACGGAATGGTAGTATAGTCATATTCAGTACCTGTTTTCAACAAGTCCCTTAGGTGCGCGGAAATCATATTTCGGTCTTGTTTTAATACTATTTTCAAACCTTTAGTAAGTAGCGTTTACATTTCCATTCGTACCTTTTTAATCATAGCCTTAGCTTTACAAAGCAACGATAGAGTACAGTAAGTTGACATTGGTCTCTGTGGGTTCGACAATCTTTTATATTACTTCGATAAATTCGTGCACTTGCGGAGCATCACACAACCCGAATGATAAAACATCAGGTAAGAAATTCTGCAAACAACTTCAACAGAAGTAGCAGAAGCAGTAAAAGGCAGACACCCAACACTCAATTCAGCACCAAGACTTCTCCCCCTTTTTAGGCAAAAATTGACAAACACAAAGAAAAACTGACAAACAAGGATAAACAGGAAAGAACACACCACTGACTCAAGGGCGTATGATCCAAGACTGAATCTCCTCGAAAAATCTGAACGAACCATAAATAGAGCGTACAATAGAAGTACACCAACCAGAGCAAAGAAGAAACTCCCTAAATAACCTTCCTAGCATTAGAGTATCGTAGGACTTACTCATGTCGATACCAGGCTAGAAAAGATGGTGAGGAAGAAGGTCTTTAAATACACGGAGAGTTACCTTGTTGGTAACGACCCTTGTTAGTAATGACACTCTAGTAAATGAGAGCATTCTTGGAAGAAAATAAAGTCAGCCTTAGTAACCGTGCATATATGAAAGAGTCATTCTATGTTTCTCTTTCTACCAAATGTTGACCATGACAATTCCCTTTTCATTGAAACACACTATCCTTGAACACGCATACACAAAAAAGATTTTGCAGGCCTACTTTTAAAGCACTGATGACTAGACACACCGTCCTTGTCATGTTGGCCAGAGAGAGAGCCTCTAGACAATCTTGATTGAAACAACTTGATGCAATGTCCTGACACCCTGATAGACATTGTATACTCTTACCACTCTACTCAAGTTGGAGTCCTAACTTTCTCAGCATATTACTTATTCTAGATCCCATTATTTAATCTTTTTCTGATCTAGGACATAAGGTTGTTTCTGACCTATGAACCAATCAAGGGCACACAACAGAAGAACCAGAAACACTATGCTAAAAAAAACTTCCCACTGAATTCTATGCCTAATATCTTCATCAAGGCTCAGCTGAATATCTAAACATAATGTTAAGACATCACGTCAGACATTTCATCTCCAACAACAGAACTTCCTTTGAGACCCACAACCTTCTGCAGAGAAAAATAAATTCTCTAAGTCACACACAATACTGTTACTTGGCCATTCCAAGAATCATGACCAGACCCAGAACGTACATCAGAAGCACACATCAGAAGTACACAAGCAGAAACACATATCTAGAACCACATCCACACTGTCAAGGCAAAAGGACCCACCTGACAGCCCAATGTCAAGACATCTTATCTGACATTATAACCTTACCAAAACAGGTTGCACAATGACATGAAAGCTTTGTATAGGTTGTAACAAAGCAACTACACAACAGACAGGTGCACAGCTCCCCTGTCACACATAATCAGTCACTCCCCCAAAGACTACAACCTACTACAGAGAATACCTTCTCCCAGACAGCAAAAAGCTCCACATTTTCTCAGAAGCAGCAACAGGCATGACAACCTATCATGCTTCCTCTGAATAGTTGCACACATGCAATAACACGAACCACAACTACTCTTTCTAAGTAGTAGTACAAGCATGTCATCAAGTCATGACAACAGAAAAATAAGCCAACACTTTAATCCCACACATTAAGAACCACAAAATCCTTGTCAAGACATCTGGTTTGACATCACTTAACCAGTAGCAGAACTCCCCTTGAATTGCATAGCAAAAATAAGGACAATGTCCAGACAGAGTGTATTCACGCATACATGAGGTAATGGAAGTACACATAACTTGGTGGAAACACACAATCTTGATCATCTTTTGGTGCTCTTCCAACTCTTGCCCCTGTCAAAGATCCTTCTGCACTTCTTATTGTTGTTACATGTTTTAGGCGTGTTGACACTGGACTCTCTTGCCACAGCCTTAAAACATGCCTTTTTCAAACCAGACCTTCTATCTTGAAGAGAATTTTTGTTCCATCCCTTAGCAATGACAACTTGCTTAGACTTATTATGCCTCAAAGAGTAGAGAAAGGATACAGTATCTGTTGCATTCATCCATGCCTATAATTGCTATAAATCCTCAATAGGTCAAGTTCCTAGCCCACTATTTATGTTCTCAAGTTGGTTTGCATATAAGGCTTTAGTAATCATAATAGTCAGTTGTTCCTTAGTGTTCTCATGCTCCAAAATAACAACCTTGCCTTCAGCAAGATTCCTGATTAGTTGAAGTCTATCAAGGTTCTTGTTCAAGGAACGTTGAATGAGATATCTGATAGCATTCAGATCTTCACAATATAATGCCATGACATTCTGCTTGACATTATAATCCTTCCACATCAGTTTCATCCACACTAGTTGAGAGCAAACTCTTCTTGTTTCACCATACTCAACTTCAACAGTGTTTCCAGAAGCACATCCATCAACATTATAAAATTCTTTCATCAAGAAATTATTGCTGTGAAAGTAGAACACACCATAACCACTTATTCCAATGATGCAATCCAAGATCTTCTTTTCTTGAATAATAGGACGCATCCTTGGTTCAAGCTTAGAGACAAGAAAAAAGTCTGATATTCCCTTTGTAAATTCAGTATTTTTGTCTTCATTAGGGTGTCTTGCAATGAGTTCCTTGGTTTGTTCAACTCGAGCTTTATCAAAGAGACCTGAAGTGACTTGAGAGTTATCTGATACAATGCTAGACACATTAGAGACTTCTTCCCCTCCTACCTCATCAGTCTGCCTAGAGGATGTTTCATCATTGGCTTCAACATCCATCCTATGCCCAGTAATTGAATCATCAATTGCCACACTGATAGATTCCATTGTAATTTTAGTTCTGGAGTTAAAAACTCTATAAGCTCTGTTTCTTGAAGAGTAACCCAAAAATATCCCTTCATCACTTATGGGAGCTATTTTACCCATTTTATCTTGGTCAGTCAAGACATATCATTTACTTCCAAAGGTATGAAATTTTTTTACTGTAGGTTTCCTTCCTTTCCATAGCTCATAGAGAGTGGTTGAAGTACCTTCTTTCAATGTGACCCTATTATGAATGTAGCACGCAGTATTCATAGGTTCAGCCTAAAATTCCAATGGTAATTGCTTAGCATGAATCATAACTCTAGTTGATTCTTGTATAGTTCTGGCCTTCTACTCAACAATTCCATCTTGCTGAGAAGTGATGGAAAGAGAAAATTCATGACTGATATTTTCAGAATCACAAAACTCAGAGAATTTTGCATTCTCAAACTCCTTGTCATGATCATTTCTAATTTTTACAATCACATTGTTCTTCTCCTTTTGAATACTTTTACACAGATCTTTGAAGACTTCAAACATATCTGATTTTTCTCTAAGAAAGTTCATCAATGTAAGCCCAGAAAAATCATCTATAATCACATAGACATACCTCTTTCCACCCAAGCTTTCTATCTGCATTAGTCCCATTAAATCCATATGTAAAAGTTCCAACCCTCTAGAAGTAGTCTGATGTTGCAACAATGTGTGTGACATTATGATCTGCTTCCTAATCTCACAATCACCACAGACTTTCCCTTCTTTAATCTTGAGTTCTAGAATTCCTCTAATGGCTCCTTCAGACATTATCTCCTTCATTATTTTGAGATGAAGATGTCCAATATTCTAATGCCATAGCTTCACTTCACCCTCATTGGTTATTGAACATGTGGAAGAGTAAGCAGTTATTTGAGGTTCCCATAGATAGCAGTTGTCTTTAGACCTTATACCCCTCATTAGAATAGCATCTTTCACATCTTTGACTAAACATTCTGACTTTGAAAAATTGACCAACAAACCTTGATCACATAGCTAAATAATGCTAATAAGATTAGCAGTTAATCCATTCACAAGAAAAACTTCTTCTAAATTAGGAGAACCAGCACACACCAATCTTCCCACTCCTTTAATTTCTCCATTAAATCCATCACCAAATCTGAAATCACCTGGGGGCTGAGACTTAATATCCACCAATAACTTCTAAACCCTTGTCATGTGTCTAGAGCACCCACTGTCAAAGTACTAGTCTTCTCTAGTTACAACCTTTAAGGAAGTGTGAGCTATAAGGTTCACATCCTTGTTGATAGATCTTCTCTTTTTACTCACTTGATTAGTCTTAGAGTGAGTTGAAGATTGTTGAACTCCATAAAATTTATAACAGAAAGGCTTTATATGACCATACTCACCACAGTAATGACACCTCCAAGTTGATGATTGAGATTTTGTTGAAGTTACATCATGTCTGCAAGGATGTTGTACATATGGTTGGACATGGTGATCATCTTCTTCTTTTCAGAAGGCAAGAACCTTTCTACAGACCTTTTGTTTTGTTGACCATCAAATGGATGATTACTTCTTGTATCTCCATATTCTTTCATCATATCATATTCATTTTCCATCCTTCTTAATGAGCCTATAATGTTATTAAGTTTAGAGTACAAGAGAGTTACCTCATCTTGCAGATGATAAACAGTACATAGAAGTTCCTTTATCTCCTTCTCTAGTTCAGCTATGATCTTCCTCTAATTTTCCTCTGTCTTAAGACTTTCTTCACACTTGTCACAAGTTTCCTTGTAAAACACATCCAGATCTTCATAGAGGACATTTTCTGCACAAGATTCTTCTTCATCAGCCCATCTTCTAGAGAGAGCAGTCATAAGATTGACAGACTCAGAGTTAGATTCATCTTCTTACTCATCATCATCAAACCAAGATACAGACAACCCCTTTTTCTTTTTCTTGAGAAAGGTGGAACATTCTGACTTGATGTGACCAAAACCCTCACACTCATAACATTGTATGCCTTTGCTTTGATTTGACTTCTCTTCAGTCCTGGCATTCTTTTGACAGTCATTGTTATTTCTGATGTCAGATGTAATGTTCTTGACACCTGATCTTCCTCTTCTGTCCATCCTTTTCAGAACCTTGTTGAACTTCCTCCCAAGAAGTGCAATGGCATTTGATATTCCTTCGTCAGTAGCCATATCACATTCATCCACTCCAACTCCAGTATTGGACACAAGGGTTGTGCTCTTGTTCTTCTTTTCAGACCTGTCACTAATACCTAGTTCAACGGTTTGAAGGGATCCAACAATTTCATCCACTCTCATGTTGCTGATGTCATGAGCGTCTTCTATGGCAGTAACCTTCACGTCAAATCTTTTGGGAAGAGACCTGAGGATCTTCCTTAACAATTTTTCCTTTAACATCCTTTCTCCTAAAGCATTGGATGAATTGGCTATCTAAAGGATATTCATATGAAAGTCATGAATACTTTCATCCTCTTTCATTCTCAAGTTTTCAAATTTTGTTGTGAGTGTCATACCCCAAATTTTGACCACCAAGATTTCCCATCATTGTGCAAGTCATCATCACAATATGGATATACCTTCATGCCTCATCAATCTCCTCAAAGATGGTTGAGCATTCACCACAATCAAGAATTAGGGTTTCAAGCCCTCTTAGAGCACTTAGACAAAGGATCAATCAAGAAATGACATGATCTTCAACTTGTCTAACCTCTCAAATACCTATAAAGGATCAAGAGGACTCCCACATCAAGAATCAAGCACAAAGTTGCAATATTCCAAGTGGATCAAGCCTCAAGATCGCTAGTGTCACCAAATTAGGGTTTTGGCCGACTGAGGCCTCTAGATGAAAATTTTCATCTGGGCATGAGCCAATGCTTCAAAGGTTAACCCAAGATACTCCAAGGGACCTCATAGACCCAATCATCAAGTTAATTTAACCTCAGGGGATGCATTTACCAAAAAAATCAGGAATTAAGGTTTCTTGACCTAATTCACCCCTAAGTTGACTTTTGGGACAAAACATGAGCCAAGACCTCAAGACATGATTTCAGGGCCCCAAATATACTACATTGATCCATTTACAACAATGGATTGACCCAAGAAGCTTGATTCACAAGTTTCAATTTCATCAGGACCATAGTTAGGGTTTCGAGGAAAAAGTCAACTGTACCTTTGACTTTTGACCTAGACATGTTCCCTAACCTTGGGACATGATTCAATATACCCTATAACACCTATGGAATCCATCCATTAGGTTTTATTTAGGTCAAGGACTTGATTTCACAGAGGATCTCACAGTTTGGATTTTATCCGATAAAAAGTCAACTGTGCACAAAATCAAGTTTGACTTTTTGGAATTTTTCATAAATATGATTCCCCTAAGTCCAAAACAATGTTAATGTGTGACATTGATCATCATCCATCAAGAAAAATCAAGAAAAGTGAGATTTCTTGCAAAAGGGGCAACCATGAGAAACCAAAATTTTTCTAAGTTATGGAATAAAAGTGGTTTTGGTACTAACTTCCAAGGACCATAACTTGAGATCCAAGCAACCATTTTGGGTGATCCAAAGCTGAATTTGTAGGTCTTGCTACACTCTACAAAAGCTTCAACAACCTCAGACTCCAATTCTTTATGGATTTTAAGTTATGGAGTGATCAAAATGACAAAAACATGAAAATAACACTTTTTCCAACACTTAGTGAAAATCTGCCTAAGTTACCAGCCTTGAACATCAATGTTCATGAGGTTTTTTCAGTTGGATCCAAATAGTTTCAAAACAAACTATGATCACACTTGTTTTGTATCATATGAGGGCTTTCTAAAAAGCACAAGATCCTCCCATGACTCAACCTGAGCAGGGAGATATGAATCCCTCAAAATCACCATTTCCAACTGTCTTAGGCAAGGCAGATTTTGGCAGATTTTGTTGTTTTGCTCGATTTGGGAAATTTGAACAACTCCAAGCCTTGTTATCATTTTGGACACATCTGAGGATAAAACAAAAGGAGAATGATCTGATCCCCAAGCCTCCAAAGTCCAAGAATCTACATTAACCATAACAAACCTAAAAAGGCTAAAAAGGTGCCAAGACTCCAATTTTGTTTCAATGCATTTAATGGATACACCAAGGTGGCATGGACTGACATATTCCTAACTGAATGAGTCAAGGATCAACACTGAATCATAGGACCATAGGCCTGTGCCCTAACCTCAAGTCAATGGCTAGAGGAGACTTGAGATTCCTTTTGCTCAACATTGGCCAAAGGCCTGCTGCAGCTGCCATTCACTATTGCTTGCAAAACAAACTTGCTCTACTATAAATAGAGCTCATTTATGCTCCGTTTGAGTACACCAATGCACTACAACACTTGCTTTCCTCAAAATCTCTTTCTTTAGGCCAAAATGCCTTCTTTAGCAAGGTATCTCTGAGTTTTTGAGTTAGAGAGCAATTCCACCACAACTCATGATCCAAACACCTCTAATATGTTGTATCTAAGCTGTTCAAACACTCACTTATGACCTGAAACAGCAAAATCACAAAGTCCACTTCCAAAACTTCAAAAATTGACTTTTCTGCATTTTCCAAGCCATGCCTTGATTCAGTCACTTCCAAAACCAAACAAAGCCTCAAACACACTCCAAATATCATCCTAAAACTATCCCAAATGGTTCCCCTCATTTGGAACACCATTTGAGAGAGTTGCCATATTGGTCACTTTTTCCCCTTTTGCAAGAAAGTGCCACAACTTGTTCCTGAGGATTCCAGCTGGTTCTGATCATTCTAAAAGCTTCTAAGGGATACATTGAGAGTGTCCAAAGCATTAAAATTTCTTCTGGCACATGGAACTTGGCAGATAGCACAAAAAGCTCCAAGAGGTAAGTGCATGACAACTTGAACTCTTTGAATTATGCATTCCTTTGATGTTCATTGATCATAAACATCTCATACATGTTGTGTTTGAACCAATTTGCCATGTAATTCTTACCTGTACCATGAGATAGCATAGAACATGTAAAAATAGGCCTATTTCAAAACCACTATCGGATTTTGAGGAGGAAACATTTTCTGAAAATTCCAAGGGCACCATTGGATTCCTCATAAAATTTTAGGCTAGATGCACCTAAATTTTGTCCCAATCCATGGAGAAATGAGAAAGTTAGAGGCTTCACGTAAATTGCCCAAAAGCTTGCCTTGCCTTGCCTTGCCCAGGCCTAGAAACAAGGCATGCCTTATGAATTAATGGGGTGGTTTTGATACACAGATGTATCATCACCCTAGTGGTAGCGCGCATGTGTGTTTGTTGCCAAGGTCGTGGGTTCAAACCTCACCCAGACCATTTTGCCATTTTTCACATTTTGCTATTTTTCCATATTTTCATGTTTTTGTTAATTAATTGAAAAATGAATTTCTCTCTCAATTTTAATTTTTTTTATTGATTCTTTTTTTGAAAATTCACAAAAATATTAAAATATTTTATTCCATGAAACTTTCACAAAATATTATTTATTTCATATATTTGGTATTTTTGTAAAGAATTATATTTTTATTTGTTTTTAAACATTAAAAATATTTCTTTCTCTTGGTTTTGCAAAATTCAAATGATTTTTAAATCATCCTATGAATGAAACTTGATTTTCCAAATATAAATCCAAGATCACAACCTTTTTTCACATATTTGGTTATTTTAATTGAATTTTTATTCAATTAAAATACATTTAAAAACCAAAATTAGGGTTTTGATCACTATCACCCTAACAAATCTTTTTTCAAACAACCTTTAGGCCTCTAATAGAGTGTAAGACCTAACCCCTTTTGTACATAAACATTTTTTGGGCCTCAGTCATTGTATAAGACCGACTGTGTTTTCAAACTCTCGGCGCAATCGTCGCATTTTCAAAATATTTTCATCTGGGCCTACCCTTGTGTTGTAAGTCCCATTTCTTTTCATTTTCAAACCTTTGGGCCTCTCCTTGAGTTGTAAGACCCATCCCTTTGTACAGAAAACATTTTTTGGCCTCAGTCATTGTATAAGCCCCAGTACAGTTTACAGAACAACGATACGATTATTATTTTTCATCTGGGCCTCTCCTTGAGTATAAGCTCCAATCTGTTCAAAAACAACTTCCCTTTTGATTTATGTTTAAACTTATAGTGGTTATCAAAACTTTCTTTAATTTATTGAACAACTAATCATACAGCTGTTACAATGGAAGCTTGCTCGCCTGTAAGTTTTATCAGCTTTCATTTACTCGCTTTCATATATATAACTGTATTACTAGAAGCTTGCTCACCTGTAAGTCCTTATTTCATATCCTTTTAAATACTTGTCATATATCAACTGTATATATACTTGTATATTTACTTAGAGTTTTCCTCGACAACTAGGTCTAGAACTAGGTAAAGCCAGTTGGTCAATCTTTAATATAGTCAAAACTAGATCCCCATAGGATTTCCAGATACAGTCTTGCCTTCTCTTGGGCTTAAACAATATGGAACAAAGAGAAAGGAATTATTCCCGGTGAAACTTTTCTCAGAATGTTACTATTAGAAATTGTCAAAGAAATTCATTTCCCCCAGAGAGGATTAATTCCCGGTGAAACCTCTCTTGAATTTCTTCAAACCCTAGAACTGTTCACTAAAGAAAAGATTATTCCCGGTGAAACTTTTCTTGAACTCTTCTTAAGTTTGGACCCACAGGATTCCTAAAGCATCCCCGCCTCCTCTTGGGCTTTGTACAAGGACCCTCCGGCTTCTTAGAAGTTCTCATGCCTTCTCTTGGGCTTAATACAAGGACCCTGAAGACCTCTTAAAGGTATAGGACAGAACTTAGTCATCCTTTGCTAGAGCAGTCCTTCCAGAGTCAAATCTCAGACCAATTTTAGGGTTGATTCTCATCCCTTAAAACACCTACCTCCTCTTGGGCATCATACAAAGATAAATTCTTCTATACCAGTAGACTTGGACAGTCTAATCTCCTTTTGGATCTCAAAGACATTCTCAAGTTCCCTACAAACATAGGAGAAACCCTGGCCATTTTAATAAATCCCCAGCAGAGTTAAAACCCATGGGTTCTGAAACCCGGTCTTTCTCCTAAAATTCCCTAGCCAGGGTCATCAGTATAACACTATCCTAAATCAGAACCTCAAGGTATCTGATACCTCAACTCTTCTGTAATCCTCAGCAAGAGTTAATTCCCCATTTGGACCTGCCTCTGGATCTCAATAATCCTCAGTGGAAGACAGCCTCCGCTTAGGCTTTATATAAAGATTTCTTTCTTTGTTCTTCCCCAGCAAAGAAAGCCTCCTCTTAGGCTTTGTATAATGATCCTTCCCTCAGTAAAGTCAGCCTCCTCTTGGGCTTTGTACAATGATTTTCCCCAGCTGAGCTAACCTTTTCAAACTCTCTTATTGAGTCAATCACCCTTTCAGACTCTCTTGTTGAGTCAATCACCTTTCAATACTCTCTTGTTGAGTCAACCCTTTTAGCCTCAATATTGGGCTTTGTACAAGACAGATAAAAGCACTCTCTTGTTGAGTCAATCTTTTTCAGCCTCCTCTTAGGCTTGGTATAATGATTTCCCCAAACAAAAGTCAGCCTCCTTTTAGGCTTTGTATAATGATTTCTCCAGCTTGTTCAACCTCAATCTTGGGCTTTGTACAAGACACCATATAAATTTCCTAAGCAGAGTCAATCCTCTTTTCAGCCTCAATCTTGGGCTTTGTACAAGACAGATAATACTCTCCAGCATAGTCAAACTCATTTCAGCCTCAATCTTGGGCTTTGTACAAGACACCTAAAATATCCTCTACCGAGTTAGTACAGTCTTCTTTTCAGCCTCAATCTTGGGCTTTGTACAAGACAGATAAAGATTCTTTCCCACTGAGTCAGTCTTCTTTTCAGCCTCAATCTTGGGCTTTGTACAAGACACATACAAACCCTCCCCGACGGAGTCAAAATCCCTTTTAGCCTCAATCTTGGGCTTTGTATAAGACAGACAGAATATTTTCTCCGGAAAAGTCAAGCTCTTAGGCTTTGTATAATGATATCCCCAAAAGAGTCAGTCTCTTTTAGCCTCAATCTTGGGCTTTGTACATGACATATATAAACACTCTCTTGTTGAGTCAGTCTTTTCCAGCCTCCTCTTAGGCTTTGTACAAAGACTTCCCTAATGGAGTCAATCCATCTCTTAGCTTCAACCTTGGGCTTTAATCATGGCACACAAAAATCAACATCCCCTCAGAGGAAATCAAAATCTCTCTGTAGGAAGTCATTTCTCTGTATATCACACATCAAAACAGACATTCAAAACAAACCCTAATCCCAGATAACTGCTATAAGTGGCACACTTGTTGATTCAAATATCCAAGCTGTCGTCCATCTTTTATCCTGGTAAATCCTCTCTTTCATCTAATTGCTGTAAGTGGCAAGCCTCTGGATTATTTACATCCACGCCACTGTCCCTCTCTTAGCATGAAAGATTCCTAAGGAAAAATGGCATTACTCAACACTGAGTTAAAGTTTTCTCCTTCAGGACAAACCCCCTATAAAGGAAATTATGGCATTGCTGGATTCTCACATCCCATTTAAAGTAACACTCCTTTATAATCAGTCACCCAACAGTTGTGATAAACAGACGAGATATCTCATTTAGAGATGACAAATTCTCTATCAGTCAAACCTTTTAGCTTCAATCTTGGGCTTTGAACAAGACATAAATACTCCTTTAGCTTCAATCTTGGGCTTTGACAAAGACACAAATATACTTTTTTAGCTTCAATCTTGGGCTTTGAACAAGACACCAAAACATCATCTTTTTCCTCCCATAGAATAGGAGGAACTACGATTGCTCTGATTTCCTTGTTATCTTTAACGAGAATACGTAGGCATAAGATTGCGAAATCTTAGCGAGCATACCAACCAAAAACTTTAGGTCCAGTACCTTCACACATACCAATAAAAAATGAGGTCCAATACCTCACCAAAATCATCAAAAACTCTCTCTCTCTCTCAAAGATTTTCAAACTTTCCCCAACCCATCAACAAATACACACCATCAAGTACAAAGCAGAACCTAAAACTAACAACCTGTGAATAACCACATATAGGATGGGTAATTGACAACTCCTCATTATATAACCTGACCCCGGACCCCCCAATCTCTTTAAGTGTTTGTTCCGTTAAACATTCCCGTGCAAGGTTAGTTTTAGATAGCTTCCCTTTCCCTTCTAGCTTCATGGGATAAATAAGAAATCAGAAAGTAGCACCCCACTCCTCCTCATTGTGAGGAGAAGACCCTTCATGATAAGGTGGTCGCATCACCGACAAAAATCACACGCTACAGTGAGCAGCTGAAGTCTTGACATCTTCACCTTAGATGTGCCTTCATGTGTAGTTTTCAATATTTCCCAAGCATATTTGGCCACAACAAAGGTGTTAATCAATACGAAAATGTTCCTATCAACTCCATCGAATAGAGCATTCAAGGCTTTAGAATTTCCAAGAGTCGGTTCATCGTCATCTTTAGACCATTCTTCTTCAGGTTTCAACTCAAAAGTCTTCTTTCGATCTTTGTCCAAAACAATAGGATGTTCCCATCCTCTTATGATAGCTTTCCAAGGCTTGCTATCCATAGGCTTTAGAAAGGCCACCATGCGTACTTTCCAGTAGTCATAATTGGTTCCATCCAAGATGGGTGGTCTGTTAACAAATCCTCCCTCCTTGTCCATTGTGTCAGAAAGTATATTCCTTAGATCTCACCCAAATAGAGAGCAAGATGTATGCTCTGATACCAATTGAAATTCTGATATCAGATATGAGATGTCGAAGGAGATTTTATGACACTAATATCTGAATTGTTATACATGTAAGGACAAGGTAATAAACACAGTAAGAAGACAGTAAAAACACAAGCAACTGTTAACCCAGTTCGGTGCAACTCACCTACATCTGGAGGCTACCAAGCCAGAAAGGAAATCCACTATTAGTAGTATCAATTCAAAGCCAAACAATCCTAGTTTACAGCTTCTCACTTAATCCCTACCCAGTTTAACTTCTACCTAAGACACTCCTAGATATGAGAATCCTCTCTCACTTCCTACCAGTCATAATCAGTGACAATTCAACAACACCAAAAACAGAAGTAAACACACTTCCAAGTACAATACTTAGTTTGGCATAAAAGCTACAACTAAGAATAATACACTCTTGCTTAAAAGCTTTTAGAGTGAACAATTAACAATTAACAATCAGTCTATATCAATGTATCAAAAGATACATGAGTGACACACAATATAGCAACACACTAAAAGAACTCTCAAACCCTAAACCCTTATTTGTGAACACACGGTTTCTTCAATAATGCTTCCACGCGTTTTTAGGTTTAGTGAGTTTCTTTATATAGACTCTAGCAGTATGGGCTTGGACTCTTCAATCAAATCCACTCTTTCAGTTGTAAACCACCTGCAAGATCTTCTCCACAAAAATAGGAACAAATCTTCAAAGTTTCCTAAAAAGTATCCAAGATCCTTTTTATGAAACCAAACCAAAACTGCAATGTTCCTAAAATATCCTTGCTTAGCTGCCACTGAATGAGAACTCAAAACATCCAGAATATCATATTTCAAAATCAAATCTTCAAGGATTTAAAATGTAGAATTGCTCTGAAGTTCTGGTATAACATGTCACAACATTTGTCATAACATTCATCAGGAAACATAACAACAGACTCTGCTGTACCAGTTGGTCAAGATGTCATGACATCTTGCTCAACTTATGGTTGTGATACATGTTTTCCAAAATAACCATGTTTTACCAAAATTGTCGCCAAATTTTTTATTCTTTGAGCTAAACCTCCATTCATCTCCATTTCATCACTGAATTCTGCAGCAACACCAACTTTTACTTTATTTCAAGCCTTAGAAGCTGATTATCGAGGAAGTTTTGGTGCAAATTCGGATCCGAAGCAATTATCGCATTTTTTCAGTTTTCTCGCTACAGATTGCTCTAGATATATAGATTTTCTGGTTTTCTAAGCTTCTCTTCATCACATCTTGATCACAACAATTACCAAGGAAAATCTCAGCCTTGTAGGTTGGTGAATTCCGATTAATTTATCACTTTTGATCGATTTCGCGTTTTTGCAATGTAGTGCTTAATTGTTGCTTCGCTACTTGAATAATCGCTTTGCATGCTTGATTCTATTAGTTCTTGATTGCTCTTAATTAACATGAATTTTACATCTGCGTCTGTTGTAACCCAAAATTTGACCTCCCCCTTTTGCCTTTTACATGAGCATGTGCATTCACATCGCTGGCATACGCATTCGTACTTTTTCTCTGTGGTTTTGTTGCAGGAATATTCAGGTTTTCCAAGCCCGATTAATCATATCCTTACAAAGTCATCACATCATCAAAACAAGCACAAAATAAGGGTTTCTATGCCTATTCATCCAAGCAAGAGGTTGAAAATCGGAACCGTGGCCACAACACCATTTTTCAGGCAAATGCAGGGGAATTTTGGCTTGGTTAATCGATTAACCATTTGCAGAGAAAATGTGTTAATCGATTAACACGTGCAAATTTGGCAGATTCTGCTGCTTTTCATGACAGCAACTTACCACTCCACATTTTGGGATTCTACATGATTTTAGCAGTGTGTGGAACATTCTAGACATCTCTAGACATTTCAAGACTATTCAAGACACTCCAACTAACCGAGTTAACCGCTTGATTCCCAAGCATGTCAACCTTTGGATGTGAAGCTTACATTGGGATTGCTACCGAGTTAACTTCCTAACTAACCGAGTTAACCGCTTGACTCGGTGAGTCAAGTGTAACTAACTCCTAGCCTAATTCCAAACCACCCAAAGCTAGCTCCTAGCCTAATTCCAAACCTCTCACACTCCAAACCAAAAGTCTATATAAACAAACCTTCAATCATTTTTCGAGGATCCTCAACCATTTCACACAAATTTCTCACACTTCATTCTCAATTCTCTCACATTCTCTCTGAATTTTTCTGCAACTTCTTCATCTTCATCTACATTTTCTTCCCAAACCTCACCATAGCTCTTCACTATTGAAGAATAATCACTTCTACATTGGAAGTGATTATTTCTTGAGCTTAACCATCATAATCTTGCAATTATACTTGATCTTCTGGAGTTTTATTAGCTTTTGGATTCATCTTAAGGGTTTGCTCCAAGATTCTACGGTTTGAATTTGTATTTTGGAGTTTTGTCGCAATTTGCTCGGTTTCGGTGCGATTCAGATATAATTGAAGATTCCTCTGGTTTTCTTTGATTATCTTCATCAAGATCACTTTACAACAATCACCAAGGCACATATCAGCCTTGTAGGTTGGTAGCTCTCATTCATTTTACTGTTTCGAACGTTTTCGTATCATTCGCGATGTAGTTTCGATGCTTTTTGTGTGTGAATTGATTATGCCATTGCTTGATCCATTAGCTTGATGATTTAATTGATTCCATTACTGATTATTTCTGTTATTAAACTTGATTTTTCGTGCATAACTTTTTGCCCTAGCATAGGAGTGATTGCACAATCCATAAGTGGCCAAAAGCACTTTTCAGAACTGTTTTTTGTGCCCCTGTTTCAGTGTTAATCGATAAAAACTTTGCAGTGCAAAAGTGTTAATCAATTAACCATTGTAAATTTTCTAATTTTCAAGTGTTAATCGATTAACACTTTGCAGTGCAAAAAGTGTTAATCGATTAACACTGCTCCAGATTGCAATTTTCATGCTTTTTCAAGTGTGTTTGCCATGCTTTCTTCCGCTAACTTCCATGGATAGATATGCTTGATTTTTATGGATGTTTTAAGTGTCATTTAACTTCTGTTTGAAGCATATTCATGAACTTTCGATGCACGATTCTGATTATTTAATTTGTTCATATTATTGGCATTGTGTGAACATGATCATTTTTGCACTTTCTTTGGTCACATGATACTTAATTTGTAATGCATACTAAATGTCATTTGGTACTGTTTTGCACTTTCATTCATGTTTGAATTAGGTTTATTCTTCAAAGGATAAGTTTAATCTTGTGCAATCAATAATGCACCCTTTGCTTTAATAATTTTTCAATTCATTTTGGAAATTATTAGCATACTCCTCCCTTTTGATTAATGAATCGAAACTTCATTTCAATTATTAATCCTCCCTTTGGCGCTTCTCTTTAGGCTTACTTTAGAGCTTTCTTTCTCTCTTCCCCTGCGAAGTTGGAGTTTCGCACGACACTCGAGCACTATACAAATTGGAGCTGTTGCGCTGTCTGTTTCATTTTCTGCGCTATACTTTGAGTCTAGAGAAGGAATGAGGATGAAGTTGTCCTACCCTCATTCTGGCTATTTCTTGGGTAAAGGCGTCTGGCTCTCTCGCTGAGAATAAATTCCTCTATCCTCAAGTTGTAGTGTTTCTCTTTCCCCAGCCGAGTCGATCCTTGATCACTTGTGCTCCTCTCAATCTCTCTTTGGTCAATCACCTTTTCTCTTAGTTAAAGATCATTGTTTCTTGGGTTAACATCCTTCTCTTGCCTCAGTATCCTTCTTCTTTGGTCAATCATTTTACTTTGATTCTCTAGAAGAGTTTCAACTTTTTTCTTTGGTTAAACACAGTCTTTCTGTTAAAATCGAATCCCCAGGAGTTCGCAACCTTCTCTTGTTTCTTCTCCCTCTGTTTGGTTAACCACTGCTTGTCAGTTAAAACACCAATTTGCACTTCTTCTCAGTTAACCACAGTCTATCTGTTAAAATACTGAGTTTCCTTTTGGGTTAATCACCTTTCCTTGGTTAATCACCCTTTTCTTTAGTTAACCACAACCTGCTTGTTAAAACACTGAGCCTCTTCGAGTTAATCACCTTCTCTTTCTTAATCACTCATTTTCTTTTCGGTTAATCACAGTCTCCCTATTAACACCGAATCCTTAGCGGTTAGCAACCTCTTTTGGTTCGATACCCTTTTCTATTGGTCTAGTACTGTTTGCTCAGTCAGTATCAACATCCTTTTTGGGTTACAACCTTTGATTGGTTCCACACCCGTTCTTTTGGTTGATCACAGTTTATCTATTAAAACCTTTATCCCCGCAGAATTGCAATCTTTGCTTTTCTCGGTTACCACTGTTTATCAGTAAATACACTGAGATCCCTTTCAGAGTCAAACACCTTCTCTTGGTTTAGTACTCTCTCTTGTCGGCTCTTCACATCCTGCCTGTTGACACCAAACCCTTGCTCCCCACAGAGTCTTAATCTATTTTTCTTTAGTTAACCACTGTCAGTCAGTTAACATACCGAGTTTCCTTATTCTCTTGGTTTTAACACCATACTTTCTTTTGTTCCTTAGTAGGGTCGTTATCCTTCTGATCCCCAGCACTTTCTTTGTTCTCTTTCTCCCCAGTGGAGTCTCTTTTACCCTTTTACTCCTTTCTCTTCTTGGTTTCGACACCACTCTTGCACGTTATTCTCTGTCTCTATCTTTCCTTTGCACTCTTTTCTTGGTTTCGACACCATTTCTTTGGAATCCCCAGCGGAGTTTCCTCCTTTCTCTTGCTCTTGGTTTTGACACCGCTTTCCTTTTCCTTTTCCGTCTTGGTTCCACGAACTATGAAAGCTCCAATTCTACATTCTTTCGAATGTATGATACGCAGGCACGAGATTGCGATGACTTTGGCGAGCACCGTTCCACCTTCCTCCATTCCTCTTTCTTTTCCCTGGTTCCATGTACTGCGGCGCTCTGATTTCCTCATTGCACTATGAGGGTACGTAGGCACGAGGGCCCTAATCCTCCGCGACCACTTTCTTTCTTTCTTTTATTTTCTCTCTTCTCTCTCTCCTTTTATTTTAGCTAGAATCCTTTAGATAGATAACCCATTCAAGCTTAGAAGCAAGTGAAATGGTTCCCGTCGAGTACGACAGATGCGCAAGGTGCTAGTACTTTCCTTTCGCATAACCGACCCCCATTCCCGTTTCTCTTCCCCTAGGGTTTTATCGATATTTTCCCTGTCCTTTGAGACTAAATAAAGTTCGGTGGAGACTCTGTTGTATCTTTGAGTGTGCGATTCACTCAGGTATAAACCAGCCATCTTCAGCTAGCGACTCTGCTGGGGAGTCCTTGCTCTTGCAACTTGGGGTCTCGCTTAGTTTTGTTTGCTTTTTTGCTTGCTTGGGTGTTTATCTTTCGCCCTTTACTCGCTTTATTTGCTCTATGTTTATTTACTGCATTTCTTTACTACTTTAAATATTCATATGCTGCATATTTTGGATATCTGCTATATTCTTTATTATTGATGGGATGGGTGTTCTTAGAGATAAGCCCAATACCCAGGCTTGAGTATACACCTAGGGTTAGAGTGGAAAGTAGTGAGACTTGTGTGGCATCTGGCCAAACTTAGTATACACGAAAATTTAACATTCAGACGAGGTTTTCTTTAGTGATGTTATATCCTACGCGTTGGGGCAGACGATAGAATATGACCTAGAGAGCTGTCGACTCTGGAGACCATTCCCGAGAACTCAGTTGAGGCACTCCTCCCAAGGGGCAATAATGGCAGACCATAAATTGCAAACCCATCACGCTTCTTGATCCGAGGACCCGAAGCTGAGAACTTGCTATAGGATGGCCCTTTTGAGGGGAATCAGTGGAGGCCTCCTTGAGGAGTAATAATGCCAAACCAGAAATGGTGAACGTATTATTACCTCTCGGCCTGAGAGCGTGAGAAGCTGAGGACCATTAGGAATTCTTGACCATATCATACCTGTGAGGAGGATATTGAGTTTTTCTGCAGGAAACCAAGATTCTTCCAACCTTTTTTCTATCACCGCGTCAGATTTTTGCACCGACGCATAATTACCTTTGCAGATATCCAGATTGTGCAGATTTGATTGTTCAGACTGCGCCGACTTCTTGATTCTGGTGTTGCATATCATTTCATCATGTCAATCTAATTTTTTCATATGCATTAAAAATTTATTTTTTGCATGAATTGCATTCATTCATGCACGCATATGCATGTCCTTTATCCAGGAATCATTGCTTACTCTGATCATTCGTGCTCAGAAGGACGCCGCTGCTGCTGCCACTGTTGTTGCAACTGCCACTGATGCAACCGTTGTCACTCATGTTATGATTGCTCCTCCTGTTGTTACAGCTATTCTTGTTGCTGTTCCTTCTCCTACTATTGTTGAAGTGCCAGTTGAACCTGTGATTCTGTCTGTTGTTCATCCATGAACTCTAAATCTGGTTTGAACAAAATGCTTGCTGCTTTTCCTTGGGGCGTGCCACCGAATTACACTCCTCAGATTGCAAACAATGGTGCCTTCGAACCATATCAGTCCTTTGTTGTGCCCATGCCTAATGGGAATACTGCTGCATATCCATGGGGTTTGCCTACTCTGGTTCCACCTCCAGTGGTAAGTGATGATCATGAGAATCTTCAGGTTCCGACTCGTCAGACTCTTGTGTTGACTGACATTGAAACTCCAGATGAAGAAGAGCATGTGTATAGGGGTCCTCCTATTCATGTTACGATTTCATCCCAAGCTACTCAAACTGCTGTTCAGAATGTTCACTCTGGAATGTTCTACCTGGGGCATCTTCATCTGCCGTGGTACCTCCTCCGAATTATCCGTTTGGTGTTCAGTTGCTTTAGAATGCTGGTCAGATGGTTAATCAGGGATTTGTATATCCTTCTTAGTTTGTTATTCCGTAAGTGCACGCTCCAGCCGCATCTCAGTTGCCAAATCCTCAGATTCTTGTTAGGCCTGCTAATCAAGATAGACCTGCTGGTTACAAGTTGTTAGAAGACCGTATCAGAGCTATTGAAGGGTTTTCTGCTTTTGGCATGGAGGCCAAAGACTTATGTTTGGTTCCGAATGTTGTGTTGCCATAGAAATTCAAGATACCTGAGCTTCCAAAGTATAAAGGTTTGAGTTGCCCACGTAGTCACATCACTATGTACTGCAGGAAGATGGCATCCTATATTGATAATGATGAATTGCTAGTTCATTGTTTTCAAGATAGTTTGTCCGGTGCTTCATTGGATTAGTACATGGGTTTAGAATGCAGCAAAATCTGTGCTTGGAGGGATCTGTCTGATGCATTTTTGAAACAATACAAATACAATCTTGACTTGGTGCCTACCAGATTGCAGTTGCAAAACCAGTCTCAGCGCTCAGCTAAAACATTTAAAGAGTATGCACAAAGATGGCGTGAGATGGCATCTCGTGTGCGACCTGCTCTCTCTAATAACGAGCTGGTTGACATATTCATGGGTACATTACAAGGATCATACTATGAGAAAATGGTGGGTAGTTCTTCATCAAACTTTGCTGACATTGTAACTATTGGCAAAAGAATCGATAATGGGTTGAAGACTAGAAAGATCCCTGGAGTTGCTTCCCAGCAGCCGGCTAATAGAAAGTCTCAGAACAGTATCAGCAACAACCGCAATGTCAGCAACAGACTCAACAAAACAACAGAAATCAGCAGAATCAGAACCGTCAAAACAAAAACAATCAAGGAAACCGTAAGCATCCAAATTTCGACAGAATTACATGCCATGCACTGAGTTGTTTCCTTACTTTGTTCACCAAGGAGAAATTGTTCCCAAAGAGATTGCGCCTGCAATTCCTCCGTTTAATCCAAAGCATAATCCAAATGCGTCTTGTGCCTATCATGCTGGATATGTAGGACATACAACAGAGGACTGTATTGTTTTCAAAACTAAGGTTCAGGAACTTATTGATCGGAAGATTTTGACGTCCGCTGAAGAAGGTCCTAACATTCAGCATAACCCATTGCCCAATCACGGTGGACCTGCGGTGAATATGATTAAGGATAATTCAAGGGCTGAATTGATCATGGATGTCGACGAGGTCAAGACCCCGATGACTGTGGTTATCAAGAGATTAAATGAACATGGGTTGTTGAAAGGGCTGCATGGTAAGTGTCAGATTTATGACGATAATCCCAACCAGTGTCGAAGGCTGAAGGGTTGTGTCCAAATTTTGATGAATCAAGGTGAAGTCCAATTTTCCAGATCTAAGCCTGTTGAAGAAGTCGATGTTATTGAGCCGTTCACCATCATATATTGGAAGGTTCCTGTTGAATCTTCAAAGAAAAAGATACAGCCTATCGTTGTTTGTCCGTCAAAGCCATTTCCGTATCAGAATTCTAAGGAGGTACCTTGGAGGTATGGGTCTACTTTTTTTTTTGGAGGTCAAGAGATAAGGTTTGTTGAGTCTGAAATTGTGAACGTCACAACCACTGGAGGTATGACTCGTAGTGGACGGGTGTTCGCTTCGAGAGTCACTACAAAGCCGATACAAGTTCCAACTGTTGTTCCTCCCAAGGAGAAGCTTGCATCTGCAACCCCCGTTGATCAACAAGGGGCATCTACTGCAGTACCATTGCCAACTATTCCATCCGAGGATGTTGCCAAGAACAAGGAAACAATTTATGATAAAGAGTTCCTAAAGTTGATCAAGAAAAGTGATTTTAAAATTGTGGATCAGCTGGGGAAAACTCCCTCAAGGATCTCGATCCTGTCCTTGCTCATGAGCTCGCCCGCGCACAGATCAACTTTGTTGAAAGTCTTGAACACTGCCCACGTGATGCATGATATATCCGTTGTCGAGTTCAATGATGTAGTTGCTAACATAACAGCAAGCAAATACTTGGGTTTTAATGAATCAGAATTACCTCCTGAAGGAACTGCCCACAATAAGCACTGCACATATCCGTAACCTGCATGGACGCCTTATTATCTCATGTCCTAATGGATACCAGTTCTTCCCTCAATGTGATTCCCAAGGGCACATTGAGTCAGTTACTGGTAGAAGGGAGCGAGATGAGGCCAAGTGCTTTAGTTGTCAGAGCCTTTGATGGTTCTCGAAGGCAAGTCATTGGAGAAATGCATTTACCCATCAAGGTGGGACCGCATTTGTTCACCATTACTTTCCAAGTGATGGATATCAATCCCGCGTATAGTTGCCTATTGGATCGCCCATGGATTCACACTGCAGGGACAGTCACGTCTACTTTACACCAAAAATTGAAATTCATGTTCGACGAACAATTGGTCATCGTCTGTGGTGAAGAAGATTTGATTGTAAGCAAGTTATCATCTTTTCGATACGTCGAGATAGAGGAAGGCATAGCTGAGGTGCTGTTCCAGTGTCTCGAGTTCGAAAATGTCAGCTCTGCTTCAACTAGTCAAATTAGATCACCGCAAATAACTTTGGCATCCGCCAAGAGTGCTAAGGAGACCATCGAGAAAGGTGCCTTATCAGGCTGGGGGCATGTGGTTGATGTGGTTGAAAAGCATAATCATTTTGGATTGGGTTATCGTCCTAGTCAACAATCCAGCGCGCTTGGTCAAAAGCAGTGCAACTTGATCAGGTTCAGTAGCGCGGGTTTTCAAAAGGGTGACATCGTGACAGCAATTGATGATGCTGGTCCTAGCAATCAGATTTCAAGCTTTGTGCGCATGTGCCCGCCGGGTTTCAAGCTCAACAATTTGACATCTACTGTGATTCCTGTGATTTTTCCAAATAACATGTAATGCGTTTTACTTTCTCATTCCCTCGTCCTCGCCCGAGACGAGTAGATAGCTTGTAGGGCCTCACACTTTTGCAATATTATATGATCAATAAATAAGAGTTTTTTGCATTCAAAATCATACTCTATTTTATTTCTTTATCTTAATTTTTCACAAACAAATGGCAAAAGTTTCTTTTATTTTCCCTTTTCAAAATAGCTCATTCTAAACATGTTTATAAACATGCAAAACAAATAAATGCATTGATAACAACATGGCAAACAACCATTGTAATTCTGGGATTCCAATTAACCAAGCCGAAGAAAATGGTGAGGAAGATTGTGAATTATCGGCTAAACTAGCAATGCTCCTTAAGCACGAGCATAAGGAGATTCATCCACACAAAGAGGCAGTGGAAGTTGTCAATCTTGGTACTGATGAGGTCAGAAGAGAAGTCAAGGTTGGCGCCTCCCTCGCCAAGCATGTACACTCCGAGTTGGTCAAGTTATTGAAAGAGTATGTTGATATTTTTGCCTGGTCCTATCAAGATATGCCTGGGTTGGATACCAAAATTGTAGAACATCACTTGCCACTCAAGCCCGGATGTCCTAATGTCAAGCAGAAAATAAGGAAGACTAGACCTGACATGGTACTTAAAATCAGAGAAGAGGTAAAGAAGCAGCTTGACGCTGGTTTCCTAGCCACTTCCGAGTATCCTGAATGGATTGCCAACATTGTCCCGGTTCCAAACAAAGACTGGAAGGTCAGAATGTGTGTGGATTATCGAGATCTCAACAAGGCAAGCCCGAAAGATGATTTTCCTCTGCCTCATATTAATGTCTTGGTGAATAACACAACGCAGTTCTCTGTCTTTTCGTTCATGGACGGTTTCTCGGGATATAATCAGATCAAAATAACCCCAGGTGATATGGAAAAGACTACTTTCATCACGTCATGGTGTACAAATTGCTATAAAGTCATGCCATTCGGTTTAAAGAATGCAGGGGCAACATACTGTCGTACCTCGAAAAATACGATCCTCGCGATGGACGTGGAAAAAACTGTTCAAAATAGAGTCGCCACTGAACTTTATTCATTCTAAGGAAGGAATAGGAAAATATCGATAAAACCTTTTAAAGGATAAGAAAATGGTCATCGCAACCAAATTCGGGTTCGGGAGTCGATTACGCAAGAGGGAAGGTATTAGCACCCTCTACGTCCTTTGTACTCAACGGGAACCTCTTGATACGATTCGGGGGAAATGTTAGCTTGGTTTGTTTGTTTTCTTCTAAGGTAGATATTGCTTTCTAAGGGGAAAATGGATGGTTTTTTTTATTAGTGTGCTCGCCAAGGATGAAGATCCTTGTGCCTACGTATTCCCTCGTGCAATGGGAAAGTCAGAGCATTCGTAGTTTGTGGGACTACGGTTGGTTGGTATTTTTTAAACGAACGAGTGTTTAATTAGCATTCTAACTGCTAAACATTGGCTTGTCTACTCGATAGGGGAGGCTGAAGCACGAGTTTATATGCGCGGAAGAATGGACTAAACAATGTTCTTTATGAAAAGTTGTTTGAATAAGGATTAAGTGTGTTAAATATTTGATTGAAAAAAAAAGTTTGATATGCGTATGTTTTAGGGTTTCGATCGCGTAAGAAGTGTTTGGTTTGTTAAGTATTTTGAGGGAAGAATGATGACTATTCGATAAACGAGATGTCGGCCTCGCAACCTATTAATCGGGGCATTACTGAGATGCTAGATCTCAACGACACCTTTTTCATTCTATTGATTATGAAATTGTTTGATAATGATTAAGTGTTTTAAGATGAAAGGTTGAATGAACAACAACCCAAGGGCGTGCCTTAAGAGCCATTCATTCGAAGATCAAGGAATACTAGACTCCAAAAATCTCCTCCTTTCGTTAGTTGATAAAGAAAGTGTTTGAAATAGGTTGAATCGGATTGGTTACGAAAAGAAGTGAAGATCAATACTAGTCCCTAGGGGTGCTCCTAGTAACGAAACCTCGAGATGTGCAAGTGTGCGTTTGATGGCAATGCAAAAGGCGCTCGACTTACGATTGGGCTCGATGGCGAATCGAGGACTGATTTGGAAATGGTTTAGTTGAAAAGGTCGAAAGATTGAATGAATGACAACCCAAGGGGCGTGCCTCGAGAGCCATCCATTCGAAGACCCAAGGAATGCTAGATTCCAAGAATCTCCTCCTTTCGAAAGTTTGATTAAAAAAAAAGGTGACATGCAATAAAAGGTCTCTAATTTAATGTATTTAGATTAAGTGTATGAACAAAGAAAATTGTTAGATAAACATGAATATGAATATGATATGGACAATATGAATAGTATGAATAAAAATATAATCGAGATAATATTTGACGGAAAATAAACAAGATAATGATTAATCGGGTGAATCAGGAAATAAAAGGTGACGACCTCGTCTTAATCAGGAACTCTAAAAAAAAGGTTCCATGATGTTTAAGACCTTCATTGGTCGGAAATGAAAAGAATATAGTGCAAAGTAAAATGTGAAATAAAATCGAAATCGAAGAAAAGTCTCATCTTAATCGAAAAAATTTGGTTTTAGATGTTCATCGACCCATAAATAAAAAAATAAAATCGGTCTTGTCTTAATCAAGATTTAATCGAGAAATCGATAATCAACGATTTTTTACTTTCATTGACCAAAATGAATAAGAATAAATTGAAATAAAAATAAATAAATGGTAATAAAATCGGAATAGATATTAAAAAGAATAAAGGTCTCACCTTTATCAAGATTTAAAATCGAAAATCGATAAATCTTGATGTTTTAGTTTTCATTTACCCATAATGAATAAAAATAATGAAAGGACAATAAAAATGAAATAAAATCGAACATTGATAGGAAAAAAATAAAGATCTCACCTTTATCAAGATTTAATCGAGAAATCGATAAATCATTGATATTTGGTTTTCATTGACCCAAAATAATGAATAAAAATAAAATAATGAAATAAATCGAAATAAAAATAAATAAAAGGCAGTAGGCCTCAAATAAATCAAAATTTAATCGGTTTGACAAAATCATGAGTTGTGTTATATCATTGGCCCAAATGAGATAAAAACGAAAATGAGACCAAAAAACTAAATGTAACAAAAAGAAAGATCTTAAAACAATAAGTTACAAATAAAAGAAGACTCCATGGATGGAGGGGTGCTTTTGAACCGCTAGAGTGTGAATAAAAAAGACAAGTGGGCCAAAAGCCCATCTTCCCCAGCCGTGTACAACAAAAAAAATGGAGAAATAAAAAAAGACAATGGAACGGGCTGTGGAATACCATCTTCCTTGAAACAACCACAGTCAGAAAAACTAAGTCATTTTTAAAACTAAGTAAAAAAAAACTCTCAGGACCCCAAAATAAAACATGATCCCAAATTTCAGAAAAAAAGCTCGCCCACGTTTGGAGCACTTCACACAGAAAAACGATTTACAACAAACAAATGTCCAATTTCAACGTGAGACGCGATGAATCATTCTCAACCTTTCCGCCTTCGTATTCCTGTTGCAATCTCCGTCCAAACTTGCGGTTCGTAATGATTTGATGTCTCAAGTTTGTGGTTTGAATACCGCCTCAGAATTGGTTTACGACTTTGTTTCGATCTCGCTCTCTCTTCTTCTTTCTCATTCCCAGTTTCTAGGTTTGGTTGAGTGGTTCGATTTAAGTTTTGTTGTTGGATTGAGTTGAGGTAAGTTATGGGTGTTGGTTTCGAAAATAGGAGTTGAAGTGGAGATGAGTATGTTGAAGGTGATAAGAGAGCAGATTTGTGGTGCGTATCAAATAAGGTTGGAGGCAAGATTTGGTTGTTCGTGTAGGAATGGTTTGAAGGTGATCGTAGGGAGGATTTGTGGCAGTACGACGGAGAGATCGAAGAAGGTTGATTGGGGTAAGCCGAAAAAAAAGAACGAGGGTCGTGTTTGATTTGATGTTGTAAGCTAAAAAAGGGTTTGTGATTACTGAAGATGATGAGGTTGGCAAAGGACTTTGGTGGTGGTGGCGCGGAGAGAAGTTTGTAGACAGAGGGGATGTTGGCAGTGAGTGTTTGGTTTGGGTGAATAGGGTGTTTGTGCGATTGAAGTTTTCTCTTTTTGAAAAGGTTTTGCTATCAAAATTTCAAAGGTTTTCTCTCTTGGTTTTTTGGCTGCTGTTAAAATTTTCTCCTCTTGAACTGAGCACGGTTTTATAGTAACAATATTAGGGTTTGCGTGTTTGAATTTGCTGCAGCATCTTCTCCTTTTTTGCAATGTCCATTGTTACTTTTCTAGATGCTCAAATATGTCTTTGGTAAACTATGAAATCCTCTCTGTTGTACTCTATGCCATTGCCTGCATCTTCTGCAGCCTCTGAAATGACTTGTTTGTTTGTGCTTGGAACCTCTGTTTTCCACCCATGTCTATTGATGCTTTGATGCAGAGTTTGGAATTGTTGTTGTGTCACTGTTGCTTGAAGTTGTATATGCAGCAGGTTCTTGTTTTTTTTGCAAGAGTGTAGCAGGAGTGCAGCGGTACGGTTCAGGAATTGTCATCAATGTGCAAAGAAGTGGGCCATGGTAGCTGCAGGTTGCAAGTTTAGCGTGGAGTTGTGTTTTTGGTGGGTTATTGTGGGTCTGCTGAAATTGTACATGTATGATGTAGAATTTGTTTGGATTTTGATGGCTTGTGATTTTAGTGCTTCACTTTTCATTTCTTGTTCTTTTGTTTTTTTGGTTGTAATGGAAAGTAATGGGCCTTTAAAAGAATGGGCTTGTTTTTGGGATGAAATTTTGTAACTCGAATTGAAGTGGACATGAGTTGGTAATGAGTTTATTTGACATTGGATTTTGGTAATGGAATTGGAATTTGGATTGTTCGAAAATGAAATGAATGATATTGATTGGATTTGGAAAATGGTTTGGTAGATTTAAATTAAATAAAATGGATTAAGAAAATGGTTTATGGATAATAGATGGACTTGAATTTAAATTGGTTATGGAAATGATTTGAATCGAAAGAAATGAATTTGGGAATGGATTAGGAAAATATGGATAAAAGACATGTTTATTGACTTCAGGTGGATGGTTGGAATAGGAAATGAATACAGGTAAATAATTAGGTACGGGGAACGAACTTGTCTTAAGAAACATGTGAATCAATCTCTGCCTTTAAAACTATGAATCATACACCAACTGACTTGCACTAGCACAAAACCTGGTTGAGGCTTCAAACACACATTACTTGAATCACACACCCTGACCTGATCATGAAACACACTTTTCCTGACCAAACAAAGCGACATATTTTTTTGGATTTTTTGAATATGGTTAGTTGATGGATGTATAAATGAAGATTATATACAGGTAGGACAAATTTGGGGTATGACAGATGCCCCTATCTAATTGCCTTGAACCTGAGAAAATGAACAGCTGCAAAGCGTTTATTTTAAGGGTAGAAGTCAATTAGATACAAGAAGACCCCAAAATTTGTCTGACAAAAGGTAAAAAGTTATAGAGTAAGAACTGATAGAATGAGGTAGCGAGATTCAACTGAACAACATAACTTGAGGTCTTTTGGGTGGTCGAAGCAGTCCCTTATCCATTAAGGTTCTCCGATGATACCAAGGTAGCATCCCTGAACAAATTTGCTAGGGGAATAGTTGAGCAAGATTCCTGTCGGAGGAAACATGCTGGCTCTACAAGGGGGAGCTCACAAGAAACTTTCTAAGATAGCTTCTGCTTGGGGAGCAATAAAAAGCAACATCTGCTGGGATTGTCATTATCAATTGCATGGCTGAAGAATAATTTGTTGGGGAATAGAGTTCCTTGAGCGCGTGTGGGGTATCAACTCTTTTCAGAGGAACACTGTCGACTTTGATGGAGGACTGGCCAAGATGCTTGTGAATTGATCCTGGATCCTGTCATGCTATGTTGCTGGGGATGAATATGCCATGCATTGTATGATGCACCGAAACACATGCTAAGATGCAACTGCCGGGGAATCTAATGCACGTATGATATGATAGTGCTTGATATGATTATGTAATGTTATGCTGGCATGTCATGCATATGACGATGAAAATGATCGGGCGCGCTGGGGATAGGTTTCCTTGTCGAGGGTATCACCAGGGACTGGATTTGGTGGTTGCCAAGTGAAATTGGACTTTGGTAATTTTGGTGTTATGAGGTTGCCAACGACGGTGGGCTTTTAGTGGTTGCCAATGAAGACTAGACTCTGGGTTTTACTTCCAGACTAAAAATGGATTGGAGGATAGATTACCAGACGAGAACTGGTGAGAAAAGGGTATTCGCCAGACGAGAACTGGGCCTTAAGAGATTTGCCAGACGAGAACTGGGGAGAAAAGGGTATTCGCCCGATGAGAACTGGGCCTTAAGAGATTTGCCAGACGAGAACTGGGCCTTAAAATATTTGCCAGACGAGAACTGGACCTTAAAAATGTTTGCCAGACGAGAACTGGGCTTTAAAATATTTGCCAGACGAGAACTGAGCCTTAAAAATGTTTGCCAGATGACAACTGGGCTTTAAAATATTTTCCAGACGAGAACTGGGCCTTAAAATATTTTCCAGATGAGAACTGGGCCTTAAAATATTTGCCAGACGAGAACTGGGCCTTAAAATATTTGCCAGACGAGAACTGGGCCTTAAAATAGATTGCCAGACGAGAACTGGACCTTAAAAGATTTGCCCGACGAGAACTGGACTTTTTAATAATTTGCCAGGCGAGAACTGGACTTTGGATTGCCAAGCTAAGTTGGACTTTGGATTGCCAAGCTAAGTTGGACTTTGGTGTCAAATCTTGCGGTATCAGGCTTTGAGGCGTCAAATCTTATTGGAAGGTTAGGCTTGAGGTATGATGCACATGTCTATGCAGTGAGTGAAGCGACATGACTAATGCATATGAGTGATTTATGCAATGATATGAAAGTTTCCAAGGATGCCCCAATAGAGGATAACGGATGGATAGGTTCCTTTGTAGCAAGGCTTCTTGTCATAAGGAAGGCAAAAGGTTATTTGTGGGGTGATAGCATGATTCCCCGACACTCGTTTTGAACTCAAAGGTCACTTGACGGTATTCGCTTGAGTAGATTGAATGCAACAGAGAGATTTGCCCCTGTGTAGCTCATCTTGCCCCAGTTTGGGCCTATGAGGAATTTTTCCTTGAAAGGAAGTTGGAAGCAAATGTACCATGAGATGATCTCGAGATGGCTTGCCCCAGAATTCCAAGTTGTGAAAGAATTTGTCCTTGAAAGGAAATTGGAAGCAGATGTACCATGAGATGAACTCGAGATGGCTTGCCTCACAACTTCAAGTCGTAAAAGGGATTTGTCCTTGAACGGAAAATTCAGAAGCATATGTACCATGAGATTACTCGAAATGGCTTGCCCAAGAATTCCAAGTCGTGAAAGGATTCTTCCTTGATTGACCGACTCTTGGAGTATTTGGCTTCGAAGTACCCTTGAGGTAGCTTGCCCCAGAATGAGCGTTGGAGCAACTTAACTTGTGTTGATTGAACATTGGAGGGGTTTTCCCTTAATTAAAAGAACCTCTGGGTGGCCTGCCCCTGGTTGGTAGAGTCTTGAGATGATTCACCATGTTCAACCTGATTCCTGAATGATTTGCCCCATAATCAACTAATGCTTCGGGGACTTGGTTTAAACTGACTGATTCCATAATCATTGGATGTCAATGCCCCTGAGATGATCTTGGCTCAAGTCAACTTTGTTGAATGACCCATCCCCCTTTGATTGCACCTTGTTGGAATTTCCTTGATGTCAAACACTGATTTGCAGTCAAAACTGTTCGTTCACAAATGGTCATTTTAATGCGATGCTCATGCAAGTTTTGAAAAAAATCAATCACTATTGGAATGATGTGACAATGTTGTATGAAAGATATAGCAAGAATATGACACCAAAACAAGTGATTAGCAAATTTGTAGGAGTCAGTTTAGGCAACCTCGCTGTAGTATGCTTTCAGAATAAACCCCGCCTCAATTAGGTCTTTTGAGGGTTATAACGTGGTCTGGTTCACGGTTATTTGAAACAAAGGGTATAAGGACCAAGATCTGTTTTGTACCCACCCTTTCTTCGTGATGTTCTTCAGTCCTACGTTCAGTTAAATTGATACACATTCATCTTCAAAGGGAGTTCGACAGTGTAAGAGTGAAGATGAGGATTCAAGATTTCCTTGAAATGGAAGTCACATTATTTTGTTTTTGTCTTGATGTCAGTGACCCTTTGGTTTTGATCTGGTGGCCAATGAGTCTTATTTTGTTTTTGTTGAGGATTCGAGGACCTCTTTTGTTTTTGTTTGATCCCTATCTTTTGCATGGACTGATTTTTCTTTTCGAGTCCGTCAGGGTTGCCTTGATTTTTGCCTAAGTCTCCTTCTGAGGTGTTCGACTTAGCAGGCTTTTTGTTTTTTTTTTTAATTTTGTTTTTGATTTTGTCGAAGGACTGTGACTGCCAAGTTATTGGTCATTGAGGAACAACCATCATGTTTTTGGATTTTGCCTTTGTGAATTGAGTGCGTAATTAGGTTAACTGAACACTACCCTGCCCTAGGTTGAGTGTAAGGGTTTGAATATCCGAAGGAAACTGCTACTTCTAGGCTCAAAGTGGTTTACTAGGGATTAACTCCTTATCTCTCCAGTGTTTGGGGACTTGAAACAATGCCTGTACATCATCAACATGATTTTATCCGAAAGCATATTAGCAGCAATTATGGGTATCTTGTTTTCATCATCCTCCCTCCAATCTTTGCTAAACAAATGTTTGATAAAGAAAATGGGCAAGAAGTATATAAATGGGTATATTTCTTGATTTTTTATATAAGTGAGAAAAATGAGCGAATGCGACATGATTAATTCAGAAAATGCATGATAACATCATTAATATTACCATTCAAAACAACAATATTAAAAAACAAGTAGCATTTGACATAACGAAATTACAAATGCAAATGATAAAAATATCCAAGGATTGTCAGTTCTGAGGAGGTCTTCCTATCTAAACCACTGACTTGAGAAGATGCCTCTTGGAATCCTCAAACTCATTTGGGCGAGATGTTGATACGCACAACCAAATTCCTTTCTTGAAAGGATATGCACTTCTTGTCAATCAAATGTTGCACCTTGGCTTGGAAAGCTTCGCAATCTTCAGTTGAATGCCCCATTGATCCAGCGTGATAGCCACAATGCGCATTAGGATCGTACCCAGGAGGGTATGGTTCTGGCATCGGCTTGAGAGACTTGGGCTCCACCAATGAATTTCGAATCAGATATGGCAGAAGCTGGGTGTAGGACATAGGAATTGGATCAAAATGAGCATTCCTTCTTTCTAAATTGTTGCGAGGCCTATGCTCATTTTGGCATTGATTTTAATGTCCTCGGTCATGGGCTCGGTGATTTGCATGAGGAATAGCCCAAGGTTTCTGGTATAACGTCCTAGGCACTGTTGGTTTCCCCTTTGGGACCCAGAGGTTGATGTCATCATCGTCATTAGAATCAACGGGATGTTTTCCAAAGTCTTTTTTCAAAGCCTCTTCACAAAATACAGCCCTTTTGGACTTCTCCTCCAGCTCTTCTCTTGAGGTGGTGACATCCCAGACCATATTTTCAACATTGTTATCAGAGAATAAAGATGTTTCATCTTCCATAAGCTCGACCTTTTCCTTGTGGTACAAGATTCTGAGTGGTCCATGAAACTCTTGTATTTTCTCTTTGCCAGATCCTTGGATTAAACCGTTCATGCTAAGGTCTTCTTTTCTTGTCAATTTTTGCAACTTGTTTCGAAAGCTTTCACATTCTTTGACAGCATGCCCTATGGTTCCAGTGTGGTACTCATACTCTACCGCTGGGTTGTCTTCCTCAAAGACTAGACGTTTCTTGTTAATAAGCTCTTGAACTTTATTCTTGAATGACCAACAGTCTTTAATAAAGTGCCCCTTCGCTCCTTTATGGTATTCACACTGTGCATTATGATTATATCCAGGTGGAGGAGGGTTACGAGTCGGTCCAAGGGAGGTGAGTGCCACCATTGAACTCTGAATCAGGTATGATAGCAGTTGTCCACATGGTATAGGAATAGGGTCAAGAATAGGGCGCAACTTAGACTGCTTATGGCCTCTCTGATTTAGATTCTCATGCCCTTGGGACATAATGGGTGCTGACCACTGATTCTGAGGCTGTGGAAGGATTGGTCGGGGACAAAACCTAGGAGGAACAACACACAATGGATTATTCACTACAGCTTGTGGAGTAGAAGGAACTGTGGGAGTAACACTCCTAGATATTGTGCCTTCTTGAAGCTTTTCCATTCTTCCCCCCATAGTTGTTAAAGCTTCTAGCATCTGCTCCATCTTGCCTTTCATGTTGTTCATGCCTTTTCTCCACTCAACTTGATTCTGCTTCAAGTATTCCATGGTTCTCCCAGAGCTACCTCAAGTCCAATACGTGTGTCAGGAAATCAACTGCGGGTTATGGACAAAGGATCGGATGAGTTTCGGTTGGAAGGGTATGCCATGCAAATGAGATACAAATGCAATGATATGCAAACAAATGCAATGCAGGCAGATTCAGGATCCCGGATATGACAAGTAACTTCCCAACCCTCCTAACAGGTAAGCTTTATAAGGATAGTTCTAAATTTTTTACCCATAAACCCACTCACAAGATAGCTCCTACGTTGATGGATAAGGTTCCTAGGATTACGAACACTAATCGCATCAACACCACGCAACAGGCTAGTTGCATTGTGGCGGGGATACAAAAAGGTCTATTCTGAGTGTAGCCTTCATGCTAGGCCCATGAGAAGCGAGTCCTCGGAGACTAACACTAACGACCTCCAAGATGGAAACAGGTGCTAAGAGTGGTTCCCAGAGTCACGGACCCTTCATGAATCAAGTCGTGCGGCAGGCTAGCTGCGTTACAACAAGATCTACGAAAAGGTCTACTCTAGGGGAAGCTTTCATGCTAGGCACACAAGGAGCGGGTCCTTGGGGACTAACACTAATTACTTCCAAAATCTAAACTAGGTGTTCTCTCTTCTTTTTCCAAGACTCGGGTATAGAGTCTTACTTGTGATATCATCCCAAGATCCAACAGACAAGTATGATAAACAACATATAATAAAGAGAAAGCAACACAAAGCAAATAAAGAAGTAATAGGAGAAAATAAATAAGAAAAAATCAAACAAGCGAAGCTAACACTCTCAAATCGAGTCAAGTTAGGCTTGACTCTGTCTAGCATAGGGCAATGCTCAAGTCCCCAGCAGAGTCGCCATCAGTCGTACCTCGAAAAATACGATCCTCACGATGGATGCGGAAAAAACTGTTCGAAACAAAGTCGCCACCGAACTTTATTCATTCCAAGGAAGGAATAGGAAAATATCGATAAAACCTTTTAAAGGATAAGAAAATGGTCATCACAACCAAATTCGGGTTCGGGAGTCGGTTACGCAAGAGGGAAGGTATTAGCACCCTCTACGTCCGTTGTACTCAACGGGAACCTCTTGATTCGATTCGGGGGAAATGTTAGCTTGGTTTGTTTGTTTTCTTCTAAGGTAGATATTGTTTTCTAAGGGGAAAATAGATGGTTTTTTTTTATTAGTGTGCTCGCCAAGGATGAAGATCCTTGTGCCTACGTATTCCCTCATGCAATGGGAAAGTTAGAGCATTCGTAGTTCGTGGGACTACGGTTGGTTGGTATTTTTTAAATGAACGTGTTTAATTCGCATTCTAACTGCTAAACGTTGGCTTGTCTACTCGATAGGGGAGGCTGAAGCACGAGTTTATATGCGCGGAAGAATGGACTAAACAATGTTCTTTATGAAAAGTTGTTTGAATAAGGATTAAGTGTGTTAAAGATTTGATTGAAAAAAAAAGTTTGATATGCGTATGTTTTAGGGTTTCGATCGCGTAAGAAGTGTTTGGTTTGTTAAGTATTTTGAGGGAAGAATTACGACTATTCGATAAATGAGACGTCGGCCTCGAAACCAATTAATCGGGGCATTACTGAGATGCTAGATCTCAACGACACCTTTTTCATTCTATTGATTATGAAATTATTTGATAATGATTAAGTGTTTTAAGATGAAGGGTTGAATGAACAACAACCCAAGGGCGTGCCTTAAGAGCCATTCATTCGAAGATCCAAGGAATGCTAGACTCCAAAAATCTCCTCCTTTCGTTAGTTGATTAAGAAAGTGTTTGAAATAGGTTGAATCAGATTGGTTACGAAAAGAAGTGAAGATCGATACTAGTCCCTAGGGGTGCTCTTAGTAACGAAACCTCGAGATGTGCAAGTGTGCGTTTGATGGCGAGGCAAAATGCGCTCGACTTACGATTGGGCTCGATGGCGAATCGAGGACTGGTTTAGAAATGGTTTAGTTGAAAAGGTCGAAAGATTGAATGAATGACAACCCAAGGGGCGTGCCTCGAGAGCCATCCATTCGAAGACCCAAGGAATGCTAGATTCCAAGAATCTCCTCCTTTTGAAAGTTTGATTAAAAAAAAGGGTGACATGCAATAAAAGGTCTCTAATTTAATGTATTTAGATTAAGTGTATGAACAAAGAAAATAGTTAGATAAACATGAATATGAATATGATATGGACAATATGAATAGTATGAATAAAAATATAATCGAGATAATATTTGACGGAAAATAAACAAGATAATGATTAATCAGGTGAATCGGGAAATAAAAGGTGACGACCTCGTCTTAATCAAGAACTCTAAAATAAAGGTTCCATGATGGTTAAGACCTTCATTGGTCGGAAATGAAAAGAATATAGTGCAAAGTAAAATGTGAAATAAAATTGAAATCGAAGAAAAGTCTCATCTTAATCGACAAAATTTGGTTTTAGATGTTCATCGACCCATAAATAAAAGAATAAAATCGGTCTTGTCTTAATCAAGATTTAATCGAGAAATCGATAATCAACGATTTTTGACTTTCATTGACCAAAATGGATAAGAATAAATCGAAATAAAAATAAATAAATGGTAATAAAATCGGAATAGATATTAAAAAGAATAAAGGTCTCACCTTTATCAAGATTTAAAATCGAAAATCGATAAATCTTGATGTTTTAGTTTTCATTGACCCATAATGAATAAAAATAATGAAAGGACAATAAAAATGAAATAAAATCGAACATTGATAGGAAAAAAAATAAAGATCTCACCTTTATCAAGATTTAATCGAGAAATCGATAAATCATTGATATTTGGTTTTCATTGACCCAAAATAATGAATAAAAATAAAATAATGAAATAAATCGAAATAAAAATAAATAAAAGGCAGTAGGCCTCAAATAAATCAAAATTTAATCGGTTTGACAAAATCATGAGTTGTGTTATATCATTGGCTCAAATGAGATAAAAACGAAAATGAGACCAAAAAACTAAATGTAACAAAAAGAAAGATCTTAAAACAATAAGTTACAAATAAAAGAAGACTCCATGGATGGAGGGGTGCTTTTGAACCGCTAGAGTGTGAATAAAAAAGACAAGTGGGCCAAAAGCCCATCTTCCCCAGCCGTGTACAACAAAAAAAATGGAGAAATAAAAAAAGACAATGGAACGGGCTGTGGAATACCATCTTCCTTGAAACAACCACAGTCAGAAAAACTAAGTCATTTTTAAAACCAAGTAAAAAAAACTCTCAGGACCCCAAAATAAAACATGATCCCAAATTTCAGAAAAAACGCTCGGCCACGTTTAGAGCACTTCACACAGAAAAACAATTTACAACAAACAAATGTCTAATTTCAACGTGAGACGCGATGAATCATTCTCAACCTTTCCGCCTTCGTATTCCTGTTGCAATCTCCGTCTAAACTTGCGGTTCGTAATGATTTGATTTCTCAGGTTTGTGGTTTGAATACCGCCTCAGAATTGGTTTACGGCTTTGTTTCGATCTCGCTCTCTCTTTTTCTTTCTGATTCCCAGTTTCTAGGTTTGGTTGAGTGGTTCGATTTAAGTTTTATTGTTGGATTGAGTTGAGGTAAGTTATGGGTATTGGTTTCGAAAATAGGAGTTGAAGTGGAGATGAGTATGTTGAAGGTGATAAGAGAGCAGATTTGTGGTGCGTATCAAATAAGGTTGGAGGCGAGATTTGGTTGTTCGTGTAAGAATGGTTTGAAGGTGATCGCAGGGAGGATTTGTGGCGGTACGACGGAGAGATCGAAGAAGGTTGATTGGGGTAAGCTGAAAAAAAAGAACGAGGGTGGTGTTTGATTTGATGTTGTAAGCTAAAAAAGGGTTTGCGATTACTGAAGATGATGAGGTTGGCGAAGGGCTTTGGTGGTGGTGGCGCGGAGAAGTTTGTAGACAGAGGGGATGTTGGCGGTGAGTGTTTGGTTTGGGTAAACAGGGTGTTTGTGCGATTGAAGTTTTCTCTTTTTGAAAAGGTTTTTCTATCAAAATTTCAAAGGTTTTCTCTCTTGGTTTTTTTGTTGCTGTTAAAATTTTCTCCTCTTGAACTGAGCACGGTTTTATAGTAACAACATTAGGGTTTGCGTGTTTGAATTTGCTGCAGCTTCTTCTCCTTTTTTGCAATGTCCATTGTTACTTTTCTAGATGGTCAAATATGTCTTTGCTAAACTATGAAATCCTCTCTGTTGTACTCTCTTCCATTGTCTGGATCTTCTGCTGCCTCTGAAATGACTTATTTGTTTGTGCTTGGAACCTCTATTTTCCAGCCATGTCTGTTGATGCTTTGATGCAGAGTTTGGAATTGTTGTTGTGTCACTGTTGCTTGAAGTTGTATATGCAGTAGGTTCTTGTTGTTTTTTTTGTAAGAGTGTAGCAGGAGTTCAGCGGTACGGTTCGGGAATTGTCATCATTGTGCAAAGAAGTGGGCCATGGTAGCTGCAGGTTGCAAGTTTAGCGTGGAGTTGTGTTTTTGGTGGGTTATTGTGGGTCTGCTGAAATCGTACATGTATGATGTAGAATTTGTTTGGATTTGGATGGCTTGTGATTTTAGTGCTTCAATTTTCATTTCTTGTTCTTTTGTTTTTTTTGGTTGTAATGGAAAGTAATGGGCCTTTAAAAGAATGGGCTTGTTTTTGGGATGAAATTTGGTAACTCGAATTGAAGTGGACATGAGTTGGTAATGAGTTTATTTGACATTGGATTTTGGTAATGGAATTGGAATTTGGATTGTTTGAAAATGAAATGAATGATATTTATTGGATTTGGAAAATGGTTTGGTAGATTTAAATTAAATAAAATGGATTAAGAAAATGGTTTATGGATAATTGATGGACTTGAATTTAAATTGGTTATGGAAATGATTTGAATCGAAAGAAATGAATTTGGGAATGGATTACGAAAATATGGATAAAAGACATGTTTATTGACTTCGGGTGGATGGTTGGAATAGGAAATGAATATAGGTAAATAATTAGGTACGGGGAATGGACTTGTCTTAAGAAACTTGTGAATCAATCTCTGGCTTTAAAACTATGAATCATACACCAACTGACTTGCACTAGCACAAAACCTGGTTGAGGCTTCAAACACACATTACTTGAATCACACACCCTGACCTGATCATGAAACACACTTTGCCTGACCAAACAAAGCGACATATTTTTTTGGATTTTTTGAATATGATTAGTGGATGGATGTATAAATGAAGATTATATACAGGTAGGACAAATTTGGGGTATGACACATACCAACATGCCATGACAACCCTTTTTCACGATATGATCCATAAAGAGATTAAGGTTTACGTGGACGATATGATGGCCAAGTCCAAAACAGAAGATGATCACCTGGTCCATCTGAAGAAACTGTTTGACAGACTCCAGAAGTTTAGACTGCGGTTGAATCCTGCGAAGTGCACCTTTGGAGTTCGATATGGTAAACTGTTTGGGCTTTATTGTGAGTCAGAAGGGCATTGAAGTTGATCCTAATTAGGTTCGAGCAATTCAGAACATGCCGCCTCCCATAACAGAAAATAATTTCGTGGCTTTCTGGGCAAACTTAATTACATTTCAAGATTCATTTCGCATTTGACGGCAACCTGTGAACCGATGTTCAAATTACTAAGAAAAAATCAATCAGTCGAATGGAACAATGATTGTCAAGAAGCATTTGACCAAATAAAACAATACTTGCAAGATCGAACACGAGCGTCCATCGCGCCCCTGGTTGCTTGTAGGGAACCAACTTGGAATCCCAAGTCACAAAGTTCCCTCTGACTTGGCCAATAACCAAAGCAGAATCTCCATAGACCTCAAGAGTATTAATTCTCATGTCAATGGCTGAATACGAAGCATGTATCTACGGTATTAAAGTGATAATTGACATGAGAATTAATATTCTTGTGGTCTATGGAGATTCTGCTTTGGTTATTGGCCAAGTCAGAGGGAACTTTGTGACTTGTGATTCCAAGCTGGTTCCCTACAAGCAACACATAGAGAAATTGATTCCTTACTTTGATGAGATCTCTTTTCATCATATCCCCAGAGAGGAAAATCAACTAGCTGATGCACTTGCCACTTTAGCATCCATGTTCAAAGTCAAGTGGAAGAATGAAGCTCCTTCTATCCATATTGATCATTTGAACGAACCAGCACACTGTCTAGCGATCGAGGATAAGTCTGATGACAAGCCTTGGTTCTATGATATCAAGAGATATTTGGAAAAACAGGAATATCCCGAGGGTATCACTATCACTAACAAGAAAGCTCTTAGGCGGCTCTGCGCCAAATTCTTCTTAAGTGATGGTGTACTGTACAAGAGGAATTATGATTCCATGTTGCTCAGATGTGTGGATAGACATAAAGCAAACACGATCATAAGGTCTATACATGAGGGCTGCGAGGGTGTACATGCTAAAGGTCTTGCTATGGCAAAAAAGATCCTTCGAACTGGGTATTATTAGACAATAATGGAGGTAGATTGTTACAACTTTTCCAAAAGATGTCACAAGTGCCAAGTCTATGGAGATAAGATCTATGTGCCTCCGACTCCATTGAATGTTTTAACTTTACCTTGGTCATTTTCTATATGGGGTATAGATGTGATTGGAATGATCGAACCGAAGGCTTCCAACGGTCACCGATTCATTCTAGTGGCTATCAATTACTTTACCAAGTGGGTCGAAGTTGCTTCTTACGCAAACGTCACACGACAAGTGGTTGCCGGATTTATCAAGAAAGAGATTATCTATCGCTATGGCATTCCTAGTAGCATTATCACTGACAATGTAAGCAACCTAAACAACAAGATGATGAAGGAGTTGTGTCAAGAATTCAAGATCGAGCACCATAACTCTTCACCTTACCAGCCCAAGATGAATGGTGCCGTCGAAGCAGCAAACAAAAACATCAAGAGAATTGTCCAGAAAATGGTCAAGATATACAAGAATTGGCATGAAATGCTTCCCTTTGCACTACATGGCTACAGAACTTCAGTCCGTACTACTACTGGGGTAACTCCGTATTCACTTTTGTATGGTATAGAGGCTATTCTACCTATTGAAGTCGAGATTCCTTCGCTTAGAGTCATCATGGAAGCAGGTCTTGATGAAGCTGAATGGGTCCAATCCAGATATGACCAGCTGAATCTCATAGAAGAGAAGCGCCTTACAGCCGTTTGTCATGGTCAATTGTATTAGAGACGCCTCAAGCAAGCTTTTGACAAGAAAGTTCTCCCTCGAGCGTTCTAGGAAGGCGAACTCGTGCTCAAGAGATATTCACCTGTTCACTCGGATCCACACAGCAAGTGGACTCCCAACTACGAAGGACCTTTTGTTGTCAAGAAGGCCTTCTCCGGCGGAGCCCTGATGGTGAGGAGTTGCCATCGCCCGTGAACTCTGATACAGTAAAAAAATATTATGCCTGAAAAAATGGATAAAGAGCCCGCCAGATTGGCATCCGCAAGGACGATCTAGGCAAAAATGGGCGTCCCGATGGATCAAAAAAAGAAATGTCCATGCAAAAATTAGGGACAATGAAAAAACAATAACAACCCGCTAAGTTGAAAACCCGAAAGGGCGACTTAGGCAAAAATGGGTATTCCGGTGGACACAAAATAGAAAAAATTTGTCCAGGGAAAAATTAGGGATAAAGGCATTCGACTGTGAACACTTGAGCCTCTCTTTGTCATAGCTGGATTACAGACGGTAACAGAGCCGTCAAATCATCGTCAACTGGTGCAAGGCGTTGGAACCTAGACTTATAGTGGATGGTGGCCAATGTTGTAATCAATGCAAAACATGATTTCCCTTTGCCATTTACATTTGTTTTTCAATCTTTATTGCAAATTTTCTCATCAAGGACTTTTTCATCCTTGTACACATTTTATGTACATATTTTTCACATTCAATAAAAATACATCATTTGTTTTTTCAATTGTTTTCTTTCCAGTATTTTGTTTGCAAAATAAGCGATTATTTGTGATCACATAATACTATAAAACGTTGAGAATAATAAAAGGCTAAATCAATGGAGAAAGCATTATGCATTGCATATGTTACTGGTAACTCCTGCCGGATAATCAGTAATATCCATTGGCTAGCCTAATGCCCAACCAACAATGTGATGGTTCTTTGAAGAAGTTTTTGTTTCCTCAGAGGAGCCATCCATTTCCCCAACAAATCCATATGGTCCCCAGTAGAGCGGCCAAATGATGTACCTTAATCGGAGACACGATTGATCTTTTCACCAGCATGGGTCGTGCATCATTCGCAGTATGTCAAAACTGTCACACATCAGCAGTGGTACGGCTTGGTTCCTCGTCCTCCCCAAGCAGAGAAGATCCTCCAGACCTTGGTAAATTCTCTGCCGCAGAGTCAGTGGTAGTTTTCTGGGTTCATTCCCCCGGCAGAGGCAGTCATGATGAAGAGATTACCTGATCCTCTCATCCCCAACAGTGGCAACGGTGATAATCAAGAAATCTGATATTTCTCGGTTTCTTCCCCAGCAGAGTTGTCACCCATCGTGGACTTTTTCTCCGGCAAGCCGTCTTCATCTGTGGGTCCTCTCCCAGTCGAGGATGTCGACTTCATTTTGCTACAACCTCTACCTAACCACCACACAGTACCTCAACTTGCATCGTTGCATAACATGATGTCAAGCATCATGTAGAACAACACATACATAGCATATGCATCAAGCATACTCCCTTTCTTTTGGCCTGATCCGTCTCCCCAGCAGATATTCAGCCAACTTCTCACCCTGCCAACTCTATACACTTGCACCTCTCTTCTTTTGTCGCCGTCGGCCAAATTCTCACTCTACTCTTTTATTTAATCCCTTTTTACCTCGAATCATCGAAAGGCTGGCGTCATTCGTACATTCAGGTCCAAAAGGATTAAATAAGGGCAGCTGTCGTAACCCGAAATTTGACCTCCCCCTTTTGCCTTTTGCATGAGCATGTGCATTCGCATCGCTGGCATACGTATTCGTACTTTTTCTCTGTGGTTTTGTTGCAGGAATATTCAGGTTTTCCAAGCCCGATTAATCACATTCTTACAAAGTCACCACATCATCAAAACAAGCACAAAATAAGGTTTTCTATGCCTATTCATCAAAGCAAGAGGTTGAAAATTGGAACCGTGGCCACATCACCATTTTTCAGGCAAATGTGGGGGAATTTTGGCCTGGTTAATCAGTTAACCATTTGCAGAGCAAATGTGTTAATCGATTAACACGTGCAAATTTGGCAGATTCTGCTGCTTTTCATGACAGCAACTTACCACTCCACATTTTTGGATTCTACATGATTCTAGCAGTGTGTGGAACATTCTAGACATCTCTAGACATTTCAAGACTATTCAAGACACTCCAAGTGCATTTATTCCAATGCATCACTCTAATTTAAGTGCACCATATTCCTTGATTCCCAAGCATGTCAACCTTTGGATGTGAAGCTTACATTGGGATTGCTACGGAGTTAACTTCCTAACTAACTTAGTTAACCGCTTGACTCGGTGAGTCATGTGTAACTAACTCCTTGCCTAATTCCAAACCACCCAAAGCTAGCTCCTAGCCTAAATCCAAACCTCTCACGCTCCAAACCAAAAGTCTATATAAACAAACCTTCAATCATTTTTCAAGGATCCTCAACCATTTCACACAAATTTCTCACACTTCACTCTCAATTCTCTCACATTCTCTCTGAATTTTTCTGCAACTTCTTCATCTTCATCTACATTTTCTTCCCAAACCTCACCATAGCTCTTCTCCATTGAAGAATAATCACTTCTACATTGGAAGTGATTATTTCTTGAGCTTAACCATCATCATCTTGCAATTATACTTGATCTTCAGGAGTTTTATTAGCTTTTGGATTCATCTTAAGTGTTTGCTCCAAGATTCTACAGCTTGAATTTGTATTTCGGAGTTTCGTCGCAATTTGCTCGGTTTTGGTATGATTCAGATATAATTGAAGATTCCTCTGGTTTTCTTTGATTATCTTCATCAAGATCACTTTACAACAATCACCAAGGCACATCTCTGCCCTGTAGGTTGGTAGCTCTCATTCATTTTACTGTTTTGAACGTTTTCGTATCATTCGCGATGTAGTTTCGATGCTTTTTGTGTGTGAATTGAGTATGCCATTGCTTGATCCATGATCTTGATGATTTAATTGATTCCATTACCGACTATTTCTGTTATTAAACTTGATTTTTCGTGCATAATTGTTTGCCCTAGCATAGGAGTGATTGCACAATCCATAAGTGGCCAAAAGCACTTTTCAAAACTGTTTTTTGTCCCCCTGTTTCAGTGTTAATCGATTAACATTTTGCAGTGCAAAAGTGTTAATCTATTAACCAGTGTAAATTTTCTAATTTTCAAGTGTTAATCGATTAACACTTTGCGGTGCAAAAAGTGTTAATCGATTAACACTGCTCCAGATTGCCATTTTCATGCTTTTTCAAGTGTGTTTGCCATGCTTTCTTCCGCTAACTTCCATGGATTGATATGCTTAATTTTTATGGAAGTTTTAAGTGTCATTTAACTTCTGTTTGAAGCAAATTCACGAACTTTCGATGCACGATTCTGATTATTTAATTTGTTCATATTATTGGCATTGCGTGAACATGATCATTTTTGCACTTTCTTTGATCACATGATACTTAATTTGTAATGCATACTAAATGTCATTTGGTACTGTTTTGTACTTTCATTCATGTTTGAATTAGGTTTATTCTTCAAAGGATAAGCTTAATCTTGTGCAATCAATAATGCACCCTTTGCTTTAATAATTTTTCAATTCATTTTGGAAATTATTATCATACTCCTCCCTTTTGATTAATTAATCGAAACTTCATTTCTATTATTAATCCTCCCTTTGGCGCTTCTCTTTAGGCTTACTTTAGAGCTTTCTTTCTCTCTTCCCCTGCGGAGTTAGAGTTTCGCACGACACTCGAGCACTGTACAAATTGGAGTTGTTGCGCTGTCTGTTTCATTTTCTGTGCTATACTTTGAGTGCTAGAGAAGGAATGAGGATGGAGTTGTCCTACCCTCATTCTGGCTATTTCTTGGGTAAAGGCGTCTGGCTCTCTCGCTGAGAATAATCTCCTCTATCCTCAAGTTGTAGTGTTTCTCTTTCCCCAGCCGAGTCGATCCTTGATCACTTGTGCTCCTCTCAATCTCTCTTTGGTCAATCACCTTTTCTCTTGGTTAAAGATCATTGTTTCTTGGGTTAACATCCTTCTCTTGCCTCAGTATCTTTCTTCTTTGGTCAATCATTTTACTTTGATTCTCCAAAAGAGTTTCAACTTTTTTCTTTGGTTAAACACAGTTCTTCTATTAAAATCAAATCCCCAGGAGATCGCAACCTTCTCTTGTTTCTTCTCCCTCTGTTTGGTTAACCACTGCTTGTCAGTTAAAACACCAATTTGCACTTCTTCTCAGTTAACCACAGTCTATCTGTTAAAATACTGAGTTTCCTTTTGGGTTAATCACCTTTCCTTGGTTAATCACCCTTTTCTTTAGTTAACCACAACCTGCTTGTTAAAACACTGAGCCTCTTCGAGTTAATCACCTTCTCTTTCTTAATCACTCATTTTCTTTTCGGTTAATCACAGTCTCCCTATTAACACCGAATCCATAGCGGTTAGCAACCTCTTTTGGTTCGATACCCTTTTCTATTGGTCTAGTACTGTTTGCTCAGTCAGTATCAACATCCTTTTTGGGTTACAACCTTTGATTGGTTCCACACCCGTTCTTTTGGTTGATCACAGTTTAGCTGTTAAAACCTTTATCCCCGCAGAATTGCAATCTTTTCTTTTCTCGGTTAACCACTGTTTATCAGTTAATACACCGAGATCCTTTTCAGAGTGAAACACCTTCTCTTGGTTCAGTACTCTCTCTTGTTGGTTCTTCACAGCCTGCCTGTTGACACCAAACCCTTGCTCCCCATGGAGTCTTAAACTCTCTTTCTTTGGTTAACCACTACCAGTCAGTTAACATACCGAGTTTACTTATTCTCTTGGTTTTAACACCATACTTTCTTTTGTTCCTTAGTATGGTCATTATCCTTCAGATCCCCCGCACTTTCTTTGTTCTCTTACTCCCCAGTGGAGTCTCTTTCACCCTTTTACTCCTTTCTCTTCTTGGTTTCGACACCACTCTTACACGTTATTCTTTGTCTCTATCTTTCCTTTGCACTCCTTTCTTGGTTTCGACACCATTTCTTTGGAATTCCCAGCGGAGTTTCCTCCCTTCTTTTGCTCTTGGTTTTGACACCGCTTTCCTTTTCCTTTTCCGTCTTGGTTCCACGAACTACGGAAGCTCTGATTCTGCATTCTTTCGAATGTATGATACGTAGGCACGAGATCGTGATGATCTTGGCGAGCACCCTTCCACCTTCTTCCATTCCTCTTTCTTTTCCCAGGTTCCATGAACTACGGCGCTCTGATTTCCTCATTGCACTATGAGGGTACGTAGGCACGAGGGCCCTAATCCTCCACAAGCACTTTCTTTCTTTCTTTTATTTTCTCTCTTCTCTCTCTTCCTTTCTTTTAGCTAGAAGCCTTTAGATAGATAACCCATCCAAGCGTAGATGCAATCGAATTGGTTCCCGTCGAGTACGACGGATGCGCAAGGTGCTAGTACCTTCCTTTCGCATAACCAAACCCCGGTTCCCGTTTCTCTTCCCCTTGGGTTTTATTGATATTTTCCCTGTCCTTTGGGACTAAATAAAGTTCGGTGGCGACTCTGTTGTATCTTTAAGTGTACGATTCACTCAGGTATAAACCAGCCATCTTCAGCTTCCATGATATGTGACACTGTGATTACATACGATAAATGATTCCGAAAAAGGCTTTTCGAAGTTATGTTTTTGTTGTTATTGCAGGTGTAACCGGTTACCGCTTTTGGCGTAACTGGTTACACCTCTTGCCTGCTCCCTTGGGAGTAATTTTGAGCATGGTGTAACCGATTACACCATATTTGGTAACTGGTTACACCTGACAATTTTTGCCAAATTCTTGCTATTTTGGGACTGTTTTGCATGCTTTTCTTGTATACTATCCCATGCTTGCCTATATTGATGCCAATGCCATTGTTCTAGGTTAGTACTTGCTTGAAATAATTTTTGCTTAATTAATTGCATGATTTTCCTTAATTATTTTGCAATTTTGATACATGTTTGAAACACTTTTTTGCACATTTTTGCTTATGTGTTAACATGATAATATGCTTAGAAATACATGCTAGCTTGTTCTTGTTAATGCTTTGCTTTTCACTTGATGCATTAGATTTGTTCTTGCTTGAGCAAATTTAATCTTGTTAAACATTTTCTCACACTTGCTTTGATAATCTTTTAACTTGCTTAAAAGATTATTGGCATTTTCTTCCCTTTGATTAATTGATCAAAGTCGTGTTTTGATTAGCTAATCGCCCCCGTCTCTCTTTAGGATTCCTTTAGAGCCCTTTATTTCTTGATCCTGTTTCAAGCTGGACGATTGAGCACTGAGCTTGAGTGTTGTACAAATCATTATCCTGTCAATCTTGATTTCCGTGCTACGCTTTGGGTGCTTGAGAAGGAATGAGAATGGTGAACTCCTACCCTCATTCTGACTATTTTTGGTAGGGGGCGAATGACCCTATGCCTGGAATAGTCACCTATATCCCCAGACCGTGGTGTCTCTTGAGTCGATCATTGATCACTCATTCTTGCCCCTACATCTTTCTCCTTCTTGCTGGGTTAACAACTTTCTCCTGGTTCAATACCCTTTCGTTGTTGAATCACTGCTCGTCAATTAAAAGATCAACACCCCTTCCTTCGGTTAACCACTGCCCATCAGTTAACATACCAAGTCCTTTTTTTTCTTCGGTTAATCACTGCCTGGTAGTTAACATACTGAGTCCTTTTTGGGTTAGCACCTTCTTTTGGTTCAATATTATTTCCTTTGGTTAACCATTGTCTGTCAGTTAAAAGACCAATTTCCAGTTTCCTTATACCGAGTGGATTCATCACCTTTTTCGTTGGTTAACCACTGCCTGTCAGTTAAAAGACCAATTTCTCCCCTTTCTTCGGTTAACCACTATTTATCATTTAAAATACAGAATCCCCGGCGGGTCAGACACCTCCTTTTGGCTAGAACCCCATTTCTTTGGTTAATCACCATTTCGCGGTTAAAAATCATTCTTTCCCTTTTGGGTTAACAACCTTCCCTTGGTTCAAGCACCCATTCCCTTGGTTAATCACTGCCTGTTAGTAAAAAAGACCAATATTTCTCTTCCCTAGTGAAGTCACCATTTCTTTTCTTCTCCCTAGCAGAGTCATTTCTTTTTCCTTGATTAACCACTGCCTGTTAGTTAAAAGACCAATATTTCTTTTCCCCAGTAAAGCCAACTTTCCTTTCTTAGGTTAATCACTGAGTCGCAGTTAAAACACTCTTGCTCTTACTTCTTACTTCTCTCTCTTGGTTTTGACACCACCTCCTTACTTCTCTCTCTTGGTTTTGACACCACTTCCTTACTTATCCTCCATGGTTTTGCACCACTTCCTTCCTCCTTTTCCTTAGTTCTCCGAACTACGTGGGCTCTGAATTCCTCATTACACTATGAGGATACGTAGGCATGAGATTGCTAATTCTTGGCAAGTCACCTTCCCCATTCTCCCTTTTATCCCTGGTTTCATGAACTACAGAGCTCTAAATTCCTCATTGCACTATGGGGATACATAGGCACGAGAGTCCTAATCCTCCGCGAGCATTTTCTTTTCCCTTTTCCCTCCCTTTTCGCGAGTAGCCTTTAGATAGAACACCCATCCAAGCATAGAGCATTTAGAATGGTTCTGGTAAAGTACGACGGATGCGTGGGGTGCTAATACCTTCCCCTCGCATAACTGACTCCTTTACCCGTTTCTCTTTCCCTTGGGTTTTATCGATATTTTCCCTTTCGTTTTGGAATAAATAAAGTTCGGTGGCGACTCTGTTGTACCACCGAGCATGCGATGCGCTCAGGTATATTCCTGCTAGCTTCACTCATTTTATTTGTTCTACTCCTTTTTAGGTCGCATTTTGATTAACCTGTGCCTTTTTAATTGATCATTTCTTTACTTCAAAATTTGACAAAAACCTGTCTGTTTTCTAGAGGTTTATTCCACGCTGATCATTTTGGTCTATTTAGTGTAATTTATTGAGTTTTTTTTTTCTTTATTTTGATTCCTTTTATTTTTGTTTTTTGTTTAAATGTTCATAATAATTAATTAGAATTAGTGTAATTTTATTTGATATAAATTATTTGTAACTATTTTTATACTAGTAACATTCCAAGGGGGCATTTTTGGAATTGTTTGAATTTTAATAACCATAAGCTAATCCAAATATATTACTTTTGAAAAAGAGTGAGGGGAAAACCAATCCCAATACACTCCACGCGGCCTCCAATTCTTGTTATAAAATTTTGAACAAAAAGCACATAAATAGTTGTTGACAATTGTGAGGTAGCAATTGATTTTTTTTCTCTTTTGGTATCTAAAGGCCGTACGCGAGAGAGAGAGAGAGAGAGAGAGAGAGAGAGAGAGAGACTCTTTCATTTTTACTTCCTTCTTCTCGAGTTAGCCAAAAGGGGACTCATGGACACCACCCCCACAAATTCTATCCTCCCAACACATACTTCTTCCTTTAACATCCACATCCATTCATCATTGTTTTAAAAACCATAATACCATAACCATACAAAAACCTTTAACCATATCCATCTTCTTACACTAACTCCCACCACCATACACCTTTTATACTTTTCACACAAATACAAAACAGACACATTTTCACCTCATTTTTGACTTATAAATTCAAACATCTAACCAACAATTCCACCTTTTTTATTCTTCTTACTACAAGCATAAACACAATATACTATCAAAGACCATAACATAATAATAACAACAACAACTTCTCTCACACAAGTCATCATGGTTGTTGTTGAAGAATGCTTCTTTCTATGAGCCACATTTTTTTTAAATGTTTCTTGAGTTCTTCCTCAACCCAAAGCAAAGCTACTAAAACTTTCTCCATTCTCACTTTACCCCCAACAACAACAACAACATGGTAAGCACGCAACAACCTCATAGCAACCGTCTTCGATCCACTGTTCTCTGCCAGAACTTCCAAACTCGGTTTGTTCTTCAACACGACCATTATCATCGAGAATTACACTTGTCGTCGACGAAGCCAAATCCTCTTCTTGCTACTAAACTATTTGAACCGACCATAAAAATCAGGCACAATTTGTAGAGTGTGGTAAATAACGATTACTTTCTTATTAAAAAGAAGAAAGAAGAAGTGACGTTTTTATGGTAACACTGAGCGCCTCCTTTTTTTTTGCTTTGTTAATCACATATGGACAGATTTTTATTTCTTTTCCATTTATTTTTTTCCTTCCTTCATTTGTTCCCTTTTATTTTATTTTTTTAAAATATTGAACCATGTGTTACTCAAGCATTTGGTTGACTGGTTCTTATTTAGAAATAGCCAGCACCGCCTCCCCTTTTTTTGTTTAATATTGCTTTCATTTCCTTTCTTTTTATGATTATTATTATTATCAGTAGAGTGTGAAAAAAAATGATGGATAATTTTGTGTTGTTTTAAGTTTAGTGTTTAATCCCATTTGTTTTATTTGGCCTCTTGTTTTACACACTTCTCATATTCATATATGCACTCCTTTTTATTTACTATTATCCTTTTAATTTATTTTTTATTTTAGTTTTAATTATTAATTAGTTAATTAATTATTTAATTGATTAGTTAATTAGATGTTAATTGATTAATTGCTCTTTTAATTGTTAAATAAATCATTTGTTTAATTGTTGCATCAGTTTCACTGCGTTGCGATTTCAGAAGTTTAAATCCAATTTAGCTTTCGAAAATCATTTGGACGCATAGATTCAGTTGCTTGGCTTTTCATAGAGTGATTCCTACATGAATCCACCTTAAGTTAGCTTAGAGCTAAAATCAATATTTTAAGTTTCATTTTTTTTCCGTTGTAAATATTGTATATATTTTTATCAAGTTGCTAGATTTCTCATTGCTTTGCAAATTTGACTTTGTAATATCATTTTTGCTCGGCTTCTTATAGAGTGATTCCTACATGAATCCACTTTAAGTTAACTTAGAGCTAAATTCAGTACTCTAGATTTCAGTTGGTTTTCAGTCCATTGACTTTCTCTTGGACCTTCTTACAATGAGCTCCTTGTTGTTTACATTTACTTGTTTAACGAGCTTGCATTTTAATTATTTTATTATATCCCCATTCTACAGAATGTACCCCCATTCCCATGACGTGTAATAATTTTACCATTTTCCTTTATTTTGTTCTTATTGCATTAGTTAATTGTTAATTCAAGATTAGCATAAAATCAACCCTTTTAAAAAAAGAACAAAAAATAAGCGATCGATCCAACGTCGAGCCATTTTTCTCAAGTTAAACCAGCAACCATTTTCACTTGATTTCACTTCACCTTCGAATCTTTTTTTAAACCCTCAATCCATTTTTTTGTAAGCATAAATTAAAAGCTTGATCCTACGTCAAGTTTATTTTCTCAAAAAAATCAAAAATGACTAACCATTAACAACTTTGACACATTTCATAAAATGGAAGGAAAGAACTACGTGGGCGTAAAATCCAGTCATAGTTTTGAGTGCTAGACCTAAGTTGTAAAATTTTGCAAGTCATAAATACTCTACTTCCACCCAAAAACAATCCAGCCAATCAAACTCTTTTTTTCGCTGTCGTGCGATCTTTCAAACCCTTTTTCATAAACGAATGGTATTTTGTCTTGAGACGATGCAACACAATGCTTCGTCCACTTGTATGTGTGAGTAAGCTAGCGACGTCTTCCCGTGAATGTTGATATGTCTATCCATTTGGTCAGATACAAACATTTCCTTCTCCACTTGATTTTTGTAACAAAAAATGTTTTTAAGTCGATTGAGACAAGATAACTTTCACTAAAATTAACCAACAAACAAACATTTTTTACCTAGAACTACGTATCCTTGAGTTCTCCATCGCACCTGGAGATATGTAGTAGCGAGATCCAAAGTCTCGTCAGACATCCTAATAAAAAATAAACCTTTTAGTCCCATTCTTTTCCCTTATAATTACCCAAGAAGCCTAAAATTTCTAAGCTAACACTAACGCACAAAACTTACCAAACGGTTCCCGTTGAGTACAACGAACGTGAGGGGTGCTAATACCTTCCTCTTGTGTAATCGACTCCCGAACCCTAATTTGGTTGCGAAGACCATATCATTTTTGTTCTTTTTAGAGGTTTTATCGATATTTTCTCTTTCCCTCTTTTTGGGAACAAATAAAGTTCGATGACGACTCTGTTCATTCCATCCCTCGAGCATGTAATTGCGCTTCACGAGCTTCATGTTCTCTTTTTCCGAAGTATGACATCGTCGTTGAGCAAGCCATGACCTCCAGGTAACCAACACGTCTGACCAATAAAATTCTAAATAGAGACTCGGTGTTGCAGAGAGTTGACATAGTAAAGAAAATGTCTGGGATGGCAGGCTAACAAAAAATTTGGAAGGACCCTAGCGGGTGCAAACCAACATCAGGAAATGAGTGTACGTCTTGGAGTTCCTCGAAGGAAACCATGTACCAAAGACTTAGAATGTTACCAAACTAAAGAGGTAGTAAAGTTGAAAGGTCTATTTATATATTTTTTCCTCTTTTTTCAATGTAATATATTAACATAACTATAAATGCAAATATTACACACATATCTGCCTAGCTGGTGCACTCCCTTCAAAACTAGACACTCCAAGGGCGTTAGGAGGTGGAGCCCAAAGACATCCACCTCGATATAAGTAATATCTCGAGGGTAGGGACAAGGATCCTACCCTGATCATGGACGATTCTGTGTAACACGGAGTTCAGTAAAAAGATATGACCATGTGTCTCCAAGCCCATGCCCCCACAATGGGAAATAGTGAACTCTAAATACAAAAAATAAACAATACACTTAAGTAGTGAACACTAAATACAACAAAAAGCTATATACAAAAAATAAACATTGAAGTAGATATCATTTAGTGCATAAAGCAAAGAAATTACAACGAGTCAAGATCAACAACAAATGTGAAGGAGCAATGACAATCCCGCAGGTCAAGTACAAGCGACTCTAGCTCGCATACGATATTGTGAAATACAACTTCTTTAAGACCATCATCAGAAAGATCTAGAAGTTGTTTGTTTAAATTGTATCGCTCCTCTCGAATAACCTCCAACTCTATATATTGGATGACCCTCTTTTCCTCAAGCTTTGTCATGACTCCATGACCACCAGAAGTTAAAGTCTCCAACTTGAGTTTTCTTGACGAGAATCGCGCTTCTCCTTTTTTAGTAGGCCATCATGTTCTATTATTTGGTTGACCAAAGTCACAGGAGATCCGTGCAGTTTCACTTCCTCCAAGAAAGGAGGCGCTTGATCTAGACGATTGCATAGTCCGAAACAATCCCTTTTGAAGCTGGAAACTTTCTCCTCAACAAAAGTATAATGAGCATTCGAAGTACCGACCTCTTCAATGTCCAATTTGTTATAGGTTTGAAGGAGGAGCAGGTGAGTACCTGCTTCTAGGTAATATGGATTATGAGAGTTCTCCTATTAATTCCCCTTAGAGGATCTAAGAGGAATGTCTCTGCTTTCAATAGAACCTCATTCGGACCCAAATTATCACTTAACACAACAAAGTTAGGATTTGGGCCATTGATTTCTAAAGTTTCATCATATGGGATATCATGATTCTCATAAATGGCTGATACTGGAGAATAATCATCATCAGCTTCATTTATGCTCTCAGACGCATTTACTAAGTTAGCCATGTAAACAATAAAGGGGGGGGGGGATGAAGTAACAAAGGAAATAAAAGGGTTAGAAGATAGTACCATAACAAGAAGATGAAGCAAAAGAGACTAGTTAACATAGGGAAAATTTGACAAGACGAAGATCCTGACAAGAGGGAAGATGGTGGGGAATAAGTATCACAAAGGTGTTGAAGGTGAATAAGAAGAAGGTCCCAAGAAATTCCTACCATTATATAATGAAATAGGTACACAAATCAATGACAATAAAAGAAAGTTGAACAAGAATAAACAATCTAGATGATGCCTCAAAAAGCAACGACACTTGAGTACACTAAAGTACACTAGTTAAGAGCTCCATGCCTTATCGTAGAAACCAAGGGCCACTTACGAAGTAATCTGCAAAACGTCGCAATTCATGAACACAACTAAGAAGTACATGACCTAGCTTTTGGAAGAATTTTCATGCGCCACGACATAAAAAGCCTTAGGGACAACTATTTTGGGCCGAACTGAGGCACAATGAAAGGAAGATCCAAATTCCACCATCATAAAAATATAATCATTCGGACGAGAAAATGTTGGATTCCTTATACATAAATAATTCTATTCCCCTTATCCAAAGACTGACTTAGACTTTGAAGTGCTAACATTTCGTTCTTTTTACAGTCTCTACTTAAATAACCCTTAAAATCTCGCATATAAACATTCCAAATTCTATTCTTATCACTAGAAGTAAAGGAAAATGAACATGAAGGCATAACAATAATAAAGCAGAAAAGAAATGATACCTTGAATCCAAGAGGAGGGATGAGAATCAACTGAAGAGCTTATCGCTTGAAAAGAATATCTCGAGCACAAAACTATACCTTTTTGTAAGAAAAGAGTAACGGAAAAAAGAATTTATAACGTGAGGCAATGATGAAAGTAGGAGTTCCCATAAAGACCATCATGGAAAGGAGAGGGAAAAAGTTTGTCATCATTAAAAAGCTGACACGAACCTGGTTTCTGAGAAAAAAATCCTGGATTATTTGTCTGAAAACTACGCTTCAGATGAATCTAGTGTTCGGGGGGCTTATGTACATCTCGAAAATTATGTTGACTAGCTGAGATATGAACCCGGTAATGTCGAGCATAGCCAGAATGACTAATTGGAAGATCATATGCCTACTAATAAGTTAGATCCCAGTTAAGACTAACCGGATAAAATAATGATGAGTCGACCTCACACTAACCGAGAACTGACTCGGCCATATAGAGCGGGGCCACTATAAAGCTCAGATGTTGTTGGGAAAATAACAAAAAACAAATTTCTACACACGTGGAAGCATACCCACAAAAAGAAAAAGAAGCAAATAATTCCAACAAAAACTTATAAAATCATAATTCAACTTGTAATTTTATAAGGACAAAATTACAAACTCTCCCATATAATTGCAATTTTTAAGGAGAAAATTGAAAACCCTACCAATTACAAATTTTGAACAGAAAAATTGTAAACCCTCTCTGTTTACTGGTAAAAATGGTAAACAACTGCTGGTCTATCAATTTCACATAAAACTGAGTAACTTGCAGGATCGACCACACAAATCCTAAGACATGTGCTAAATTGATTTTTTATGTAAACTTCTATGTTTCGACTAAATAAAGAAGTAAGAAAAGATTTCTCCAAGAAACTTAAAATGATTGAAAAGTAAAGGACTTTGAGAAAGGTTTAAATCGAAGAGACTGGTAAAAGCATGAACTTAACTTATGTGAAATTTAAAGAGAATGCGTAAAAATGTAATTAAAGGGAAGCGTAAAGAACTCTGAGTCGAAAAGGCTGAAGGTGTAAAGACTAAATGAAATGCAAAAAAATAACTTGCACGAAGTAAAAGATAAACTCTTAGTAAAATACTTAAAGAAATTGCATTGAAATGAAAAGCGGTGTTTACATCACGTACATTCTCACAAAACTCGTTTCTCTACACACGGATACTTTGAGTAATTTCTGAGTAACTTGTATAAATTGAACACAACACACCGAATCCTATTACTAGAACCCTTATTTATAATGCCTAAAACTAACTGTTATAAACTGCCTAAAATAATAAGCGAAAGACAAGTGTCGCATTGCATGCTTCCATCACTTGGATGTACGCCACCTGTCCTTCTTCAAGAGCGAACCACAGTAACTACTCCCTACTTTATTTGAATTTGAATTTCCAGCATCGGACGTCATCAGCAACCTCGGTCGAAAGGTACCCTCTTCAACTCTTAGAAATATTTTCTAAGTCCCAAAAAGACATCTTCTCTTCTTACGAGCATATTCGACTGAAACCTATCACCCAGATCCTGTCGGAAGCTTCTCTAAATCTTTTCAAGAGCTCAACATTCCCATAAACACTTCCAACTTCATATGGGCGTCAAATTTATGAGCTAACAAATTGCCCCCCAAAAATGTATTTTTCGACAGTATCGCAGAAAAGGGAATTTTTTTATAGTGTCCGTTCGACGCCATCTTTCGACCATGCATAGGAGTCCAAACAAAACTGATTAACCCACGTTCCCAGAAACTATTCAGTTTATTTTCAATCAAATTTATGACATCATAACCAATTATGATTATGACTGAAACGTCCCCTCGGAAATCACATCAAGCCGCAAATCACCATAACCACTCCTATAGCCTAGGAAATCGTGGACGTAGGTGGCAACTGCCACCGCCCCTACTTTGGCTCCTGGGAGGACACGTGTCCCACTAGCCTTAGCCCCTTAATGATGATTAGTGAGCCCTTTCGTGTCTCCAAATCACTTTATAAATAATTTCTTCAGAAACTACTTTTATTTTCTTTTCCACTCCTAAGTATCCACTACGCACCTTCTCCTTTCTTCACAAAACGTTCAACCCTTTACCTTCAACAAACTCTTTTCTTCAAATTTTTTCACCAATGGCTTCTTCAACTGCTACTACTCAAGACCCAAAGAAAAGCCAGAAGCTCAAAGGACAAAAGGGCGCATCACTACTCCCTCCATTTGCCACATTAAATGGACCTAAGGTGGTAAAGAATCAGCAATTCATCCCTGAGCTTCTCAAGGAGGAAAAAAGACACATCTACGAATCCCAGGTACTGATTCCTATCACCGTTTCTAGGAAACCATTAACTTTATATGGTCCCTGATCTTCTTTAGATACAGATTACACCGCCATTATTGACTTCTTTCCATCATATCTAAACCTCTAGGGCAGAAAGACAAAACTAGGGTAACCTCTGAACCCCATGACAATGTAGCCCTAAATAACCTGGATTTAAAGTATCTGAATGATGGGTCTAGGCTGTTTAGGGCTACCCCGTATTTTAAGGATTTTGGCCTCTATTTGAACTGGTTAGCCAAGTTGGAGAAAGTGAAAGCAGAGACTTGGAAGAACTTAGGAATCTACGACTTAATTATGATGTCGAAGACTGGACCCGCTTACTGTCTGACTTTACTGGCATCCTCTTTGTATTTTTTGGATATTACCCACTATACCTTTCATCTCCCTTGTGGGATGATGACGCCCACTCTGTTTGACATAGCCGCTATCACACGGCTAAAGCCTCATGGGTTGTTTTACGAACCTGAGATAGATGCTCTAGACACCATAGGGTTCGCCACCACCAAACACACCTATACTCGTTTCATGAACCACTATCACGACAAGAAAACTGACACAGTCGAGGACAAAGAACATATAGCATTCCTGGCTATGTGGCTTTCTCACTGCGTGTTCTGTACCAAATCCTTTCAGGTGGCAAGAATGTATCTGACCCTAGCCAATAAACTACACCTTAGTAGAGGAATTTTCCTAAGCGAAATGATATTGGCTAGTCTGTACGAGTCTTTGAGCGAAGGTGCTGGTCGTCTAAAAGACCAAGCGAGCAATGGGAACCTCCTGCTATCAGGACCCTTTTGGTTGCTTCAACTTTGGCTTAATGCGACTTTTGAGGCCAACCTTCCCAACAAAGGGCCTGTGGACGAAGAAGCTGCGGAGATTAAGGAGAGACGAGTCGAATGGGTTCGACTGGTGCAACTGGCCCCAAACGAAGAAGGGAAGTCACTTAGGGCATCCTTCTCTGGCTTCGTCAAAATGTTTGCTAAGCGTTATGAGTTCACACCAAGGATGGCGCCCTTTGCTGAACGAAAATATGGTCCTGAATGGTTTACCAGGCCCTTTCCTCCTTCGTTCAAAAAAAATGAAGAAGAATCGCAGCGTGTCTGGGATGCATTCCTCATCCCTCGACTTATTATTCATTGACTCAACTTGCTAAAGGGCCAAACCTCTATGATGGCCTATCAACCAAATCTTGTCTCTCGACAGTTTGGTTTAGTCCAGACTCTACCCAAGTGTCTGTACGAGAAGAAAGTCCATGTTATCCTCCCCAACACTATCTATGATACCATAGAGAGTTCGACACACCTTGCCCGACATGCTCATCGATCACTCCTGACTTAATTCTGGTGATTGGCTGAAATTTTGGTAAAACAATGTTAATGTCATGGTTGATGTTTCAACATGAGCTTCTTAATTTAGTGTTATGTTTATTTAACATTCTGGTGTAAGGGTTGCAGTTGTGTGCTGGTGTTAAACCCAATGTCGTGACATCAGTTGAGAACATCAGTCTGAGAAGAAGTATTAGGGCTGTGTGTGTTTCTGGTATTAAAGAAATATTCTGCTGAAGAGAATCAGAGATTGCAGGCGAATATCATGGGTTAGATATATTCTGTTGCAATCATTTGTGAAGAAGATTAGTCTGTTGCTAATTTAATGCAAAAAGATATGGAGAATAATTAGAGTTAATTATGAAGAGTTGATTAAAGATTTAATTGAAGATCTATTTAGTAGCAGAATCTTTTGCAGATTTGCAGCAGAAGATTTGTTGTGATTTGAAGGCCTAAATCCAGTTGGGAAAAAGTTATAAATAGAATGCTTGTAATCTAGAATAGACCCGGGTCCAAGATGTAGATCATTAGGGCTTTGTCTAAGTGAACCACTCGGGTTGTGAGATGGTCACTGTGTTCTTACTCAAAAACCTGTAGGTAATGAGTTTTGTATTGTTCTTGGAGGAAGCTTTGAAGCAACTCCAAGGTGTGTCATGGAAGGGTGACTTCTACTGTGATTGAAGAGTTGTTGGTAATAAAGATGTTGATGTAGTAGTGGAGATGTTGACTACTAGACATCATTACGATGATTGGGAGTGAGATGAAGTCTCTTATCTAGGGAGGACTTAGATAGAAGGGTCATTGGGTAGTGATTAAATTAGGTAGATTGTCAACTGGTTTGTTGAGTTTGTAATTTGATACTACTAATAGTGGACTTCCTTCCTGGCTTGGTATGCCCCCAGATGTAGGTTGTTAGACCGAACTGGGTGAACAATCCTTGTGTGCTTTTCTGTACTTTTATTGTCTTGTTCATACAGCAGATATTGATGTTGTGACATCACACTTAACATCACACATCTGGTACCAGAATTTCAATTGGTATCAGAGCAGGCATCCTGTCTGTTTCTGGATGAGATCTAGGGAAGATAATTTCTGGTTCATGAGCAAGGAAGATAGTTGCTTGTAATATCCCTGGGAGTGAAGGATGGACTATTCATGATAGAGTATTGTTATCAGGAGAACTGCTGTTGGCACTTGGTGATGGTGTGCAAGGATTATTAAGTAGTGCCTAAAGGTTGTTGAGGAGTTCGTGTGTGTTCCGCTGCTTGGTAACCCTGGTTGGTTCTTGTATCTCTGGTGGTGAGATTCTAGGAAGGTATTCTCTTGGAAAGACATTAGGGTTTAGTCTCCTCAGTAGGATATTCTATGATGTTGTAGTTTATGCAAGACAACTTCAACCGTTTGGTTAGAGATGCCAAAGATACTTGAGGATTATCTCATATCTTTGTTTTAGGAAAGAAGTGATCAAAAGGTGAATGGATCTTTTTAAAGACTGTATGACATGGAAGTTTCAGTTTTTTAAGAAGAATATATTTCAAATCTGGCATTGAAGACCAATCTGCCCAAAACATTGATTCCTTCTTTATCAAGTTTCTTGATGGTGAAAGAAGAGGGTGGAGCCAAAGTAAAAGAGTATCACTGTCAAATCTTTCATGCGGGAGTGAAGATCTTGATAAGTTATCTCTTAAGCTTAGTCGTGGTGACCTAATTAGGAGGATCTTCCTGGTTATGATGTCAAATGTAATTCTGGTACATGAACTGGAAGAAGGTTTATCAAGAAAGAAGCTGAGCTTAATATGTCAATTCTAATGTCTCGACATCGCGCTACACATCAGAAGTTTATGGTAAATGCTAAGTCAATTAGATTGTAGCTGTTTTGAAGGATCACTGAAGCTGTGAAGTTGAACAATTTTTGAGATACTGTTCATAATGTCATAGCATTTCAGTTGGAGCTAGTTGAAGAAAAGGTAGTTATCTTGATAGCAAGAGAGAAGGAAATGATCCTTATTTAAACTAAAATGTCTGAGGAAAATTTTATAGGGAAAATGCATCCAAGAGTTTGTGTGCAGTAGCAGTGTATATCAGCCTGTTGTCAATTGGTGTTTGCATGAGCTCTTTCAGTTTTGTGTCTTGAAAGATTGGAAGTAGCAGATTGTCTATGGTATGCAGAAGGATGGCAGTTATCACTCTTAAGTTATACAAGAGGTCTGAACCTTGTGCTTATAAGAAGAAGCTTCTGGAAGAGTGTGTTATGCAAGTTACTGCAGTTTTGTTGATCAGATGTTGATATGTTCTCCTGTGTTCCCTACAAGAGATATGTGTGGATTAATATGGTTGTAGTCTCCAAATCCATAGGAGATGTTTAATGTGATTTAGACTAATGTCGGAACTGATGTTGAAACATCATTTCAGTTCTTTTCTCAGGGTGGAGTAAAAGATCAAGACACTGACCTAACCTGAAAGGCTTTTGTGGTATGAATGGTTGTCATAATGGTCTGTCATGAAGAAGATTCAGAAGAGGCTGGAATCTGAAGAAGGGTTAAACCACAGGGATCAATTACTATTTGTGAGATTCACAAGTATTTGATTGATAAGATTAAGGATGTTCTATTGATTGTTTTAACATCTGTTCATCAGAGGTTTGGAGAATCATGGGAGGGGTTCTACATTTGCTCACAAGTCGCCTAGGTGTTGACCTGGAATTATTACTTAGCATCTGCTTCTAGAAAGTAATGTGAATGACTTGTCCAGATGGTGGTGCTGTTGAAGATGAAGATGGAAGACTATGAAGACATCATAATCTTGATGATTCTGATCTAAGTGGTTTGGAGCATGGTGTTTGCTCTGGTTGTGAAGGTCGAGGATAAGTGGCAGTTATCTCTGGCTTTCTACTGTCGGCTCTACTAAGGGAAGTGACTTTCTTTAGTATTGCTATGGGGTAGTCTTGGACTACTTATTTTCTGAAGATTCAGATGTGGAAGTTTTGAAGTCTTTGGAGTTTCTAAGCAGGATGGAGGTTGTCTACTCAAACTTGATTGTTGAATCAAGTCTATGAGAGCATGGAAATCTGTTTCTGCAAAGGGAGGAGGTTCTTCTGAGTGGCAGAAGGTAGAGCTGAATTCATCAATTGGATGAAATAATGTTCTGACATCTAGCTTAACATCAGGAGTCTCAGCTGGTGATGTGGCACATCAGCTACTGATAGGGTGATCTACAGGAATAAACAATAGGATGCTTCAAAAAGATCGTTCTCTTGGCAGTTTGCGGGAGCTGCAGGAAGGAGAAGATGCTACATTACCTTGGCTTGGGGAGTCTAAGTGTGTGGAACATGTGACTTGAAGATCAAGTTTCCTTGGTGGATCAGGATATCTTTGTGAGAGTTCTGACAAACTGAAAAAAGTCAAAATGTGGCATTTGGCTGTTTTCATATGAGGATTCATGCTTGAGGTGATCAAACTGTGGCATTTGGTTGATCTCAGAAGTGAATTCGAAGAATCAAGATAATCAGAGTGTGGCTGCTGGTTATTATTGAGGATTGTCTTGGAACAAGTTACTCTTGGGCAGAAGGGTGATGAGTTGAAGACTCAAGGAGATTATTCTTCTTGAAGGTGGATGAGAGTTTAATTCTTTGGGTTACTATGTAACAGTAAGTCCAGTTGGTGGAGCATATCAAGAATCATGGTGATGATATCTTGGTGTGTGGCGGATGTTCTAACTTGTGTTGGGACATTATCTGGTTAAATATCGTTGGTGAAGGATGGTTATGCTCTGGTTCAGGAGTTTGGTGCATACATTATGCCTAAGGAGCGTCTACATAGTCATACGGGAGAATGATGAAGTAGAAGGTCTGCCTTGGATGGAGAATGTAGAGAAGACTGAAGTAGATCAGGTATTGATTGATTGGAAGTCCGAAGATGAAGAGTATGATAGGGAATGACTGCCTTTGGAGAAAGGGACAATGGTATCAAAATGCATGTGCTCAGCAAGTGTGCTCAAATGTTCATCTTCATCTAGAGCATTAGTTAACCATGACAGGGGGAGTACTTGTCTATATTGTGAAGCTTGCATGCTGATCAAGCTTGTGGAGATTGGTTGCCTCTTATGAGGATATAATGTCAGATAACATGTTATGACATTAGGCTGTTGGTTGACATTGGATGTTATGACAATTGGTTCTAGCCATGTGAATCATGTGTGCACATGCTTCTAAGGAGAAGTCTGAAGACAATTTTATTGTTTTGGAATGGATAATATTATGTGGAGTCTTGGGTTGATAATACTGTGAGCAAGCAGACATTGTCTGATAAGATGTCAGAACATGGTACAGGACATGTTTTTCTTGAGCCAAACAAGGATTTATTCTGAACGGTGGTGTAAGGATAAGGTGAAACACGTGTCTTCGACTATGCTTGGAACTATTTTGGCACAATTTATGGTAAGAATCAGTTTTGTAGCAATAAAGGCGGTCAAGACTGTTAGACATTGAATTTGGATGGAGTTTTTAGTTCATAAAATAGCGTTTCTATGACCAAGAACTTTGACTATTCAAAGCTCGTTAATTCCAAAGTAACTGGTCATCTATTTATAGAGGTTATTCTTTGCTCTTTCAGCCAGTGTGTGTTCTTGTTTCATAAGTCTTATGGCGTTTGTTCGGTTTTGGGTGAGCACTACTTGGGTCTGGTTCTGTGAGGGCTTCCTTTGCCAATTAGTGGCTAAAAAGGGGGAGAGAAGAAAGGGTTTTGGTAAATGGTTTGCGCAGATGCTATGTCTGGAGTCTGCAGTTCCAGATGTTGTTCAGAGATGTCAAAGAGGATGTCCTATCCTTGAGTTGGTGTTGAGTCTTTGTGACTTGTGTCCTGAGTTATGAACACAGTTGTGACTTGTGTTCTGAGTTACCTGGGTTGGCAGAATGGCACTTCTTAAGTTTCATCTTATGCCACAGATTAAACCCAGTGTCTGATCAAAGAAGGTGTGTAAAATTCTCTTATGCCACCATTGGTCTTTTATGTATAGACAGACATTTCTTTTCTGGAGGAGTCTTCTACATTTGTTCTGGGTCTGTCCTGGAAGGAAAAAGAAATGTGTTGTATTGAGGGGGAGTGTCAGATATCTTCTTCCTCATGTGCACCAAATGACTTCAGGACTTTCTACTTCTTAGGTCCTAATGTGCTGCCTGAAGTTGTTGTGCTGTGGTGATGTTATGTCAAACATGATGTCCTAACATCATTCAAAATTTCCCAAGAAGATGATTCTCCATGGTTGCTGTACACAGTAGCTACTGATGGTCACTGTTAGATTTTGTAGTTGCTGTTGACTACTAACAGTAGTATAGGGGTGTAATTGCAGCTGTAATCTGGGTTGTAATGTTTATATATTTTTTTTAGCCAAAATTAGCCAAAGGGGGAGATTGTTAGTTTTGGTGATTGGCTGAAATTTTGGTAAAACAATGTTAATGTCATGGTTGATGTTTCAACATGAGCTTCTTACTTTAGTGTTATGTTTATTTAACATTCTGGTGTAAGGATTGCAGTTGCGTGCTGATGTTAAACCCGATGTCATAACATCAGTTGAGAACATCAGTCTGAGAAGAAGTATTAGGGCTGCGTGTGTTTCTGGTATTAAAGAGATATTCTGCTGAAGAGAATCAGAGATTGCAGGCGAATATCACGGGTTAGATATATTCTGTTGCAATCATTTGTGAAGAAGATTAGTCTGTTGCTAATTTAATGCAAAAAGATATGGAGAATAATTATAGTTAATTATGAAGAGTTGATTGAAGATTTAATTGAAGATCTATTTAGTAGCAGAATCTTTTGCAGATTTGCAGCAGAAGATTTGTTGTGATTTGAAGGCCCAAATCCAGTTGGGAAAAAGTTATAAATAGAATGCTTATAATCTAGAATAGACACGGGTCCAAGATGTAGATCATTAGGGCTTTGTCTAAGTGAACCACTCGGGTTGTGAGATGGTCACTGTGTTCTTACTCAGAAACCTGTAGGTAATGAGTTTTGTATTGTTCTTAGAGGAAGCTTTGAAGTAACTCCAAGGTGTGTCATGGAAGGGTGACTTCTACTGTGATTGAAGAGTTGTTGGTAATCAAGCTGTTGATGCAGTGGCGGAGATGTTGACTGCTAGACATCATTGTGATGATTGGGAGTGAGATGGAGTCTCTTATCTAGGGAGGACTTAGATAGAAGGGTCATTGGGTAGTGATTAAATTAGGTAGATTGTCAACTAGTTTGTTGAGTCTGTAATTTGATACTACTAATAGTGGACTTCCTTCCTGGCTTGGTATGCCCCCAGATGTAGGTTGTTAGACCGAACTGGGTGAACAATCCTTGTGTGCTTTTCTGTACTTTTATTGTCTTGTTCATACAGCAGATATGATGTTGTGACATCACACTTAACATCACACATCTGGTACCAGAATTTCACCCGTCTACTTCGAACCTTCTCATCTCTGCACTCTAGAATTCCAAGACTGGTGGTCGAAACATTATGCTGCAGAATTCCTTGATGTCTCCAGCTTTGCTCTGTTGATTGACCAAGCTTTTGTTGATGTGCAGGAGAAGATCAAGAAAGGTAAATCCGCTCATATTAAGGAGATTCAGGCCTTCCAGAAGTACTTTGAAACTGTTTATCGACCAGACGATATTAGTCGAACCGTCCGCAAAGCTGCGGTTACGCTAAAGGAGAAATTTTTATAGAAAATGGAGAGTTTGAAACTCCCTTCATATGTTACTCCTGAGAAACACTATGAAGTGGCTTTCGCACTATTTCCTCCAAAGACTCCTCGACTGCCATCTGGTGATTTTGAAGTGGCTCTTGCCCCTCCATTTCCAGATTGGTTCATCTGTGGGGACTCTATAAAGATCCTTCGCCGGTAGTCAAAACCCAAGGCTCAGCGGGTGGTTCCTACTAAACATACGCTAGACAGTTTCAAAGGACACCTTCATGTCGGTATCAAAGATGTTTGCATCGAATCCGAAATACATGAAGGTTTGGATTCTTCAATTTTATCCTCTTTCACTTGAACTTTATCATTACTGACATGTGGTTACTTGGCTTGTTTTGCAGCTGTTCCCAAAAAGAACACCCCTCAGCACCTAGTCGAAGCCAAAGGCGAAGGCAGCAAGGTACATCACACACCTTTTCCTTTCGTTGATTATTCTTTCTCCCCCTAATGCTTCTCAATTTCAGGCTTCTCGCAAACCACCTCCGACACCCCAAAGGAAGTCAAAGAGAGGCACTGCCCAAATTATCTTTGATTCTGAGGATGAAGACCAATCTCCTCCTGAAGATTTGAAACTCAAGAAGAGGAGGAAGCCAAGCCAAGAATCTGGTGCTACTGGTGGCTAATCTGAGCCTACAACGGCTAAAGCCCCCAAAAAGACCACTACTTTGAGTAAAGCTGCAGAAGCCCCTTCGGGAACCGCCTTTAAACCAGCCGCAGGCCATGCTGAAAGCAATAACTCTAGCCCTGATGCTGAAGGAGTCAAGGTAACTTGTCGTATTTTTCTTTAAATAAAACTTATTTACCTTGTTTTCCTTAATCTGACTTGCTTCGATTTGATTCAGGCCGATGCTAATGGTTAGCTCCCACCGGTGGACAATCCTCCTTCTCCCATCACCCTTCTGAATAGCCAAGGTGAGCCCACATACCATCCCACTTCTGACTTGGGCTCTGGAATGAGTTCACTAGGTGAAATTAACAAGCCTGGTTTTGAAACAGCTCCCCCTTCGCCAGTAAAGACTGCTACCCAGCAATCTCAGACAGATGGCTCCGACCATGAGGCAGACGATGTTCAGCAGGATCCTGACACAGAGAATCCAAAAGTTGCTGCCATGGATGAAGACCCACCCTTGGTCGATGAAGAGGGATCCCCAAATGACGAACCCATTGGGGCTGCCAATGTTAACCCAGAAAGAGAGGAAGAAATGGAAGAAGATGATTATGAGACCATGCACCAATCTGAACTTGATGGCCATGATGATGACAATGAAGATGAAGACAACATGGACGAAGATGAAGAGGAGGAGAATAAAGGTGAGGAGGAGAAAGCTGACCAAGGACCTATCAACAAGTTAACCCATGTCGAAGCCATTATTACCCCAACACGCACTGCTGTGACTGAAGGCAAGGCAGCCTTGATTGTGTATGGAGCAGGACTCTCTGAAGAGGAACTAGATGCCTTGAAAGCTAGCAACCCTCGTCAATACATAAAGATCCTTCTTGGGCGCCAAGGAAGCTCATCTGATAAAACTCCCAGTGCTTCGACTACCTTTGGGGATCCGCCTTCAAGCAAGCCTGAGGACAATATCCTTCTGAAGATCAAAAACAAGATCTTTAAGGGTGACCTTTTCACACTCTTACAGATGGATGATGTCACTCACATCTCTTTGAAAAGTCTCCTCCAGCAAGTTGATATTCACGCTATTTCTCCGGAATCTGCCAACGTCATCTTAGAGCTTGGCACTATGATTGACCAAGTCCATGGTGACCTCAAACGCCTGCCCCAAATCGAAAAGGCCATTTTGACCAAAGCTGAAAGTGAGGCTGCCGCTTGGACTGCTGCCACTGATTATGAGAATAAGGTAGCCGAATTGGAGGAAACAAAAGAAAAGGACAAGCAAGAAATCACCTCCAATGAAGAAAGTATTACTTCCTGGGAGTGAAAGATCAAGAAACTTCGAGCCAAGATCTCAAAGGAAAAAAAGCGTAACGCTGAATTGTCTGGCTTCGATGACTCTGGCATGTCGAAAGAGCTTGAAAATGCCATAACTTATGCTGAAAAAGCTCAACGACTGGAGAAGGAAGTTGCACACTTAAAATCTGACAAGGCCTTATTTGAAAAGCATCTTGACCTCCAGAAGTCGAAGTACTTGAAGATGAAGGAGAATCTCCCCTTTTAGCTTGCTACTCTCTTTGTAATTTTTTTTAATTTGATGCTCTATGGCCCTTTGAGGCATTTATATGTAATGACTACTAAGCCATTTTGGCATTCATAAATACCATTATTGGCTTTGCCCTTGTTATGTCAAATTACTCCTTAACAATTTTAATTTCTTGAAGTGCTGGTTTATATTTTTTCAAATACTTGCCATTTACTTTCAAGATTCTTTTATCCTCATTTAATTCTTCAACTTCATAGGCTCCATTAGAAAATACATGCGTAATTTGAAACGGGCCTTCCCATTTTGGGGACCATTTGCCCAAGGCTCTAACCTTTCGATCCATAGGCAGGATCACCTTCCAAACTAAATCTCCAAGTGAGAAGGTCTTGATTCTAACCTTCTTATTATAAGACTTTTCCACTCTTTTCTTTTGTCTCTTCAAAAGTTCTAAGGCTTTAAGTCTTTCTTCGTCTAGATCTACCAGTTCGTCTAACATCATATTCCAATAAAGCTCAGAGGGAATTTCATGATGTCTCTGAATCCTAACCGACTGGAGATATATCTCAATAGGTAACACTGCATCGTGACCAAAGGTCAATCAAAAAGGAGTAGTGTTGGTTGCTTCCTTGGGAGAGGTTCGACATGCCCAGAGGATCTGGTCCAATGTCTTATGCCAATTTTTAGGCTTTTTTCCCACATGCTTCTTGATCAGGCCGATCACCACTTTATTAGCTGCTTCGACTTGACCATTAGCTTGAGCATAATAAGGTGTGGAGGTTAGGAGTTTGAAACCCATCTCTTTTGCAAATTCCTACATCTTTCGACCCGTAAAGACTGATCCTTGATCTGTTGTGATCGTTTATGGGATTCTAAACCTATAAATGATGTATTTTTGAATGAACTCGATCAAATCCTCTTGATCCACATTTGGTAAAGGTACCGCCTCGATCCACTTCATAAAGTAGTCAATTCCTACCAAAATGTATCTCTGATTCTTGGAGGATGTCGGTCGAATCTCTCCAATCAGATCCAAAGCCCAACCTCTAAAAGGTCATGGCTTGACTATGGAATGAAACTCACTTGCAGGGATATGCTGTATGCGAGCATGAACTTGACATTCTTGGCAACCCCTGGCGAATTCAATGCAGTCTTTTAGCATCGTAGGTGTCGCTCCCGAGGATTTGCATCCATGATACAAACGCGAAAGTGGCGCAGAAAACAGAGTCGCCAGCAATGTGTATTTATCCCAAGAGAGGGAAAGGAAACACTGCGTAAACCTGAGAGAAAGGAAAAGAGCATGTTCTCACGACCGAGAGAAACGGGTAAGGGAGTCGGTTACGCGAAGGGAAGGTGTTAGCACCCCACACGTCCATCGTACTCGATGGGATCCACGCTTGTTGTCTCGATCAAAGGGTGTCGTCATCTGGAGCTCCACTGCTACTGGAAAGGAGGAGGAACGGGAACGGAAAAGAACGAAGAAACGAAGAAGAAAAGGAAAAGAAGTGACTCAAAAGGACATCGCTCGTCCTACGCCTACGTACTCCCTCGTACAATGGGAAAGTCAGAGTCAACGTAATTCGGACACAGACTAAAGGGAGGAGGTTGCTCGCCAAGACATCGCCGTCTCATGCCTACGTATCCTCAATCAAACTAGAGAGAGGAAATCAGAGCAGTCGTAGTTTGACCTAACGAGGTCGGTTAGTGTCTTTTATGAGCGACGTTAGATTCGCGTCCGGCAGTTAGGGTCGATGCCTGTTTGCGACGAGACGGAAGTAACGTGCCCTTTCTGAAAATGAGTTGAAATTAACAATCCCAAAGGATGAAAAAGGTTTTGAGTTTGTTTTTGTGTTTTTTAGACAGAAGTGGATTGAAGTTAGTTCGTAACTTACATTGCACCAAAGACTACCATGCGGGAACGAGTGAATCGCATGGTCGCCCCCAAATGGGACGTATGCTAAGCACTCTAGAAGAGGAAGGGAGTCCCCTCGTTCTTCACTTCCTACACTTAAGGCTCGAGCGCAATATTCGTTATATTTATTAAGTGTTTTAGAAGTGTTATGAGACGAGAAGAGAAGACATAAGGAAGAAGGGTGACTCTAAGGGAATCACTATCCTAGTGTTGTCATGCAAAAGGGTGGTCCTATGGTTAGTGAAGTTTAGGCGAGAAACAACTACCTAAGACCTAATGCTAATCCTACTCCAAGCTTAATCGAAAATTAAGTTGGACTAGGTAGCTCTAAGGGGAAAAGAATCCAAGACTTAAACAAGTCATGAGATCCAAGGGAAGAAAAGAGGAAAGGAAGCGAATAAATAAAAACAGTAACTACCACAACGTTCCTGCACCAAAACAGCGGTAAAAAGTAGCACACTAGCAAGACAGCTTACAACAGCATATAATTCAACACAAGAAAGGGTGTAAAATGGTCAAACAGCATCACATACAACAGCACACATACACATGGATGTCGCTCCCAAGATTTTCATCCAGGTACAAACGCGAGAGTGGCGCGGAAAAACAGAGTCGCCAGCCGTGTAAATTTATCCCAAGAGAGGGAAAGGGAACACCGCATAAACCTGAAGAAAAGGGAAAGGAATGGTCATCGCAACCATAACCTGGGTTCGGGAGTCGGTTACATGGGGGGAAGGTGCTAGCACCCCATGCGTCCATCGTACTCGATGGGATCCACGCTTGTTGTCTATTCTAAGGGTGAGTTATCCTAACATCTAGGGCTGTACTAAAACGGGGGAAGGGAAAAACTAAGACATACTCGGTAGGACGTCGACGTCCTAGGCCTACGTACCCCCTTTGTGCAATAGGGAATTCAGAGTCAACGTAGTTCGGACCAAGTTCTTTTTGTGTTTTTTATAAGCGACGTTAAGTCCGCGTTCGGCAGTTAGGGTCGATGCCTGTTTGCGTCTCAGACGAAAAGTAACGTGCCCTTTTTGAAAATAGCCTTTAGTTTGACAATCCCGGAGGACAAAAAATGTTTTGAAATTTGTTTTTATTTTTTAGGACAGAAGTGACTTGAGTTAGTTGGTAACTCAACTTGAACCAAAGTCTATGACACGGGAGCGAATGCGTCGCATGGTCGCCCCCAATGGGACGTATGCTCAACACTCTAGAAGAGAGAAGGGGGACCCCTCAATCTTCATTTCCTATGTTTAAGGCTTGTGTGCAAGGCAAGTTGACCTTATTAAGTATCTTAGAAATTGTTATGAGATGGGAAGAGGGACTCAAAAGAAAAGAAAAAGACTAAGGGGGAAATCTATCCTAATGTTATCATGCAAAGATGGCCCTAAGGGGAGGTTTGGAGGGAGACTATCCTATGGAAATTAGTCCTAATGTTATCATACGAAGGTGGCCCTAAGGGGAGGTTTGGCAACAACCTAAACCTAAAGAAAAGAAAAGATGAGAGAAAGAAAGAGTGAGGGTGGACATGGATAACTATCCACACCCTCAAATAACTTACCTCAGCCCCTGCATAAAAGGTTAGTACAAACAAATATGAGTGACAATAAGACAAATGAAACCCAAGCAAGTCACAAACCAAAGAGAAATGGTTATAAACCAAATGAAACTCATCCAATCCAGAATATACACCTTAGAGATGACCCACAATGTTTACCAAACAAAATCAAGCAAATAGAATGCAAACCAGTGGCAAAACAAACAAGAGAGTTATCAAAGAAGGAGTTGAAGAAGGAAGAGTGGACATGCAAGGTGATCATGCAAGAATGCTTCAAATAGTATCTAAGTCAGAATGTGGATGACCTAAACATATGCCTAAACATGTTATACAAGTGTCACATGAGGCATGCAAACAGATATCCAAGCATAAAACATCAATAGAAGAAGAAGAAGGGAGCATATAAGTGAAACATGAATAACATACAAGAGGAAACATGAGTGACATGAATGAATGCAAAGTTCCAAAGTCAGAAACATACATCAAATTAAATGCAAATGAATGATATGGCATGGCATACATAAACCAAACATAAATCATGAAGAGACACAAATGAGAAGAAGTGAGAACATGAAACACAAAGAGGCATGTAAATCAATCATTGAACATATGCACAAAGTATGCAGCAACCTCACACCAATGACATATAATGGCAATCAAATGACCTATAAAAATTCAAACATGGTTTAAGAAGTCAAAGACACAATCCCAAAACAATGGCACAAGTGCCTTTTCAAACAAGTAATCAGACATGATCAAGGATGTGCATACAAGAAGACCTCAAACAAAGAGCAATCACATAATTGGCAAAACATCTTCTAAAATTACCAAATTAATTATCAACATATCTCAACTAGAAGCAAATAACATATTAAAAACTCATCCTAAAATTCACAAGATAGGTCACCCAAACAATTATACAAAGTTCAGACAAGACACATGACTCAATATGCAAAAGAGGAGGACTAAAATGCAATATGAAAAAGTTTTAAAAATGAGATAAAAATATTTTAATGAACTTCAATATGTTGATGAATCAATACAAAAAGAATGAGTTCAAAATGTTTTATGTATGGTGAGAAATAAATTTTACAATGCAATGTATGCAAGATGAAACAAATTCAAAAGGAAATTATTCAAATAATTAATCAAGAGGCTAAAAATAAAATAAAAATAAAAAATAAAATTTGGGAAAATTTTATAAAATGCTAAAAATTATTTATGAATTTTTTGGGATTTTTAGGATGCAATTACCTATTTTTAAAAATTAAAAATGAAATAATGTAATTAAATGTAAAATAAAATAGGGAAATAAGCAGAAGGGTGTGTTCAGCAGATAAATCACGTTGGAAATGCTAATGGGCTCAGGTGGGAGGGTGCAGATAGTAAGTCCAAAACTTAAATCCATCAGCAAAAATAAAATAAAATAAAGTGAAGTACGCGTGGACTTCAGTCAACCCAGTTGACTCACTACTCACCATCAGATCAATCCAACGCCTCACCATAAGTCAACCAATCAACGCAGTCATCAAGATCAACAACAATGATTAAAAAGCACACCACAATTAATATACGCTCACGCACACACAAACACTCAGCGTACAATAGATAGCACGTGATAGGCACAAGATTTTTTAATGCGTTGGCAAACTTCCAACCACCTGATCTAACCAACGTCCCAGATTAAATTAAACAAAACATGATGTGTGATTTAGATTGAACGTACACAATAATTATCATGAACGTCACACACACAAACCAAAATATAAAACAAAATTTTAAATGTCGTGGCAAGCTATGGACCGTGCGATCAAACAAATCAACGGCCATAGCTTCATCTCCTACCTCCAACACCTTCACCGGCCGGAACCTGGACCAGCCACCGGAGCTAGGGTTCCAGTCACCCCCTTCGGTCACCTGGAACCAAAACCTCACCAGAAAACGCAAACGAATACACTTTCTTGACCAGAATTTCATGAGGGTCAATAATATCCCATTAAAAATTGCAAATAATCAACATACAAAGAGATTCGAATTAAACAAGTTAGGGTTCAAAAACTTTAAACACACGATACAAACAAACCATGCGTCCAAACTCAAAACAAACTATACCAGAATCATCAGTGAGTATCACACATCATTATGCGCATCAAAAAGAGGAGTTTTAAGAGCATGCAAATTGACCCTAACCTGAGATTAAGCAATGCGTACCCTTGCTTTTAGCTTCCAACGATGGGTGCTTTGTGTTCTATGGATCCCAAGGAGGAAGACTGAGAAAGAATTTTTGGAAAAGCTGTTGTGTGTGATGAGATTCAATGAAAAGAAATTTTAGGGTTAAAACTTGATTCTCCTCCAAAATAACGTGTGTTCTCTTCTCATCAGTGCATGAGTAAGCTTAAATACTTAGGGTTATTCCACATCTGATCATTTAGGTCTTAATCACTCCTTGGTTAATGAGTTTTGGCCCATTTGACAAATTTTCATAATGTGAAATACACCCTCCTCCATGCATGTACACCCAAGCATTCTATGATGGATCACTTATTTAACAATTGCTAATCACACCTGAATTGGATTTGGGCCTTGAGATGTATTGGTTCATGAGCTTTTAATGATTTTGCAGTTTTGCATAATGGAAAATAAATGATGAATAAACCATGGATCCACTTGATTCAAAGGCCAAAAATGATCCTTATGGATTGTTCTTTGATGTTAGAATGTGGCTTGAAACAATGGAACCAAATATAGGTCACTATGTCCCAAAGTGAAAATGGAACTATGAGAAAACCCTAAAAACCACTTTGCCTTCTTTTGACCATAACTTGAGTTTCACAAATGATATGGAGACCATCTAGTACTTGTTGGAAAGAGGAGAAAAAGATATTCAACTTTCATGTTTGAGGATAATTCATTTGAAGCTTATTTGATGATGAAAAGTCAAGTTGAATGTAGTGTAAGAGCTTGCCCAAAAAGGAAACTTTCAAATTATAGGTCATTTCTATATTTAGTAACTTTTGTACCAACCCTTGATTCTTGATAAATGGTATGAAACTTGACTCTTGAAGACCATATGAGGATGTGAGACCTTGAAAACCTTGAAGAGAACCTCAAAATTTCACAGTTGATTTCCCCTCTCACTGCTGACTTTTCCCTAATTCTCCTGATTCCCAATCCATTGGCCAATTAAACCTCTCATGAACCAAACTGATGGACAATCTTCCATCCCTAGATACTTAGGGACCCAAGGAATACCATGGAATCAAGTCTTGCCCAAAAAATCATAAATAATCTGACTTTATAGCAAACCCTAATCTGGGTACCCTCAGTCTAGGAGGAAACAACACAGTCTCCAAATACAAATTCCTCTGAATATGATGTGTATCCTCTCCAACAAAGATAAGATATGCCATTTGGTGATGATAAAATCCCAAGAAGCTTGCCCATTGGAGCAATAAACCCAAGAATCTCAAAACCCTAATTTCTGCAGTGGTTAGGAGAGAGTGATCCACTTGAGCTCTCTTGGACAATATAAGGACTCTTGCTTGAAGAACATCTTTTCCTCTTGAACTGCCTCAGGCACCTTGACCCCATGCTAAGAACCAATGATATGCACACATGATAATGCAAAAATGAAATGAAACATAAGCCAGTTAATACTAAGGTAAGGAGGGCAAATTTTGGGGTACTACAGCTGCCCCTATTCAATCAACTTGGTCCTAAGGGTATGATAGCGACAGCTCTCAGACGATCGGGATACACGGAGATTGAATACCAAAGAACCCGGAAATTTGCAATCCTCAAAGGAGGGACGGCTCCACTAGGGAACAAGCAATAAATGCTGCACTTGTCATGAAATAAACACAAACGGGTGTTAACTATGTTGGGGATAAACACGGATGGGTGTCAAGGAGTCAAAAGATATCAGATGCCGCCGGGTATCGAAAAGGTACGCGGACGTGTGTGAAAAGGGTTCAATACGGATGGGTACTGGAAAGGTAAAAGGATCCAATACAGACGGGCATCGAAACAAAAGTTCAAACACGGACGGGTGCTGAAAGGATAAATCTACTGGGGGTTAATCTCACTGGTGAATGGAAGGCGACACGGATGGGTGTCATCAAAAGGTCAATACGGACGGGCATTGGCTTAAAAAGTTCAAACACGGATGGGCTCTGAAAGGACACGGACGGGCATCAAAAGTCAATACGGACGGGCATTGAAACAAAAGGTTCAAACACGGACGGGTGTTGAAAGGACACAGACGGGCATCAAAGGTCAATACGGACGGGTATTGAAACAAAAAGGTTCAAACACGGATGGGTGTTGAAAGGACACGGACGGGCGTCAAAGGTCAATACGAACGGGCATTGAAACAAAAGGTTCAAACACGAACGGGTGCTGAAAGGACACTGACGGGCATCAAAGGTCAATACGGACGGGCATTGAAACAAAAGGTTCAAACACAGGCGGGTGCTGAAAGGACACTGACGGGCACCTGACGGAATAAACCAAAGGACCACCTGGACGAAGGGGTAAAAAGAAATCATGGATTAACGCTCCTGGCAAACAACTCTGCAAGGGAATGTCAAATATTGCTTTGAGTGACTAAACCCAACACCTGCGGAGTAAAGTCGAATGATATTCTCTGAAATCTGCTTTTTTCCGACGAAGGAAAACTCAAACCTGGCTTATGCTTCGGATGCCTATGTTTGAATTTTGCCGTAATGCTCCACACGAAGTGGAAATGCTACGCATTTGAGGATGCAATGCAAATGCTTATGATATGCAAAATGGGTCCCTCCAGCAAAATAAATCCTGGAGAGAAAAGACCAATTCAGCTGGGGATGACAAAAATAAATTGTCCTCTGAATCCAGGAACTCTACTGAGAAGGATCACGCTGACCGACTCTTTGGACCCACAACTTCTGCTGGGGATGAAATCTCAAAAGAACATCCACACTACCGAGGATTACACATGTCCTTTACTGAAGGTCACATCTGAAACCTGAGATTCCTCCTCTGCTGGGGGAGTTGAGAATGAATGCCAATAATGGAACCGGAAGTCTGTTACTGAGGATTGCCAATAACAGATGGGCTTAGGACCTGCTGGGGGATGCCAGCCCATAATACCACCCTGCTTGGGGAAACAGTCCATAATACCATCCTGCTTGGGGATACTACTGAACTTAGTCTGCTGATGGGGAGAATGCTTTTACTCCCACCTTGCTGGGGACTAGAATATGACATCGTCGGTGAAAGCACGCTTCCTGGCTGGATGGGGGAAGGTGAACACCCTGATTCCATGGGGAAATAGCGTCTTGATCCGGAGAAAATACTTCCCAAGTCTCCTGCTGGGGAAGGCTTGCTCTGCTGAGGAAAGGTGCAATCTCAATGCTGGGGAGAGCAACCCTACTGGGGGAGTACAATGTTGTTGCCCTGCAAGTCAAATAACGACAAATGGAATATGCCACAACACGACTATCACCATTAATGCCTGAGTAATTTCTACTGCTTTTCGTTATGCTCCGCAAAGCTCGAAGTTTTATATGCAATGTTTATCAAAAATATCGGACGTTTTTGCAAACAAAACAGTAAAAGTAAAACAAACAATGGAAAGCTCTTTGAGTGAAATGAATATTTTATTGAGAAAAGTGGCCTGTAAATAGGCATTTACAATTGGAAGCAATTCCTAAAAAGAGGTAATTGCGCAAAAACAAAAGGAAAATACATATGTTGGCAATGCGGGAACAAATATCCACCATGATTCGACTCAGCTATGACCCATACGTCTTGCTTATCCACAAATGTCTTGACCTTTGAAGAGACTAACTGTACTGATTCCTTTCTTTCGGAATTTCCAGGTATTGAAAGTGCTCACAGATCGAACGCAGACCGTAGCCTTTCGCTTATAAATCCCTAACTTTTGCCGGGATCGCCCTTTTCGGGTTTTCAATCCATCGGGATACCCATTTTTGCCAAAGTTGCCTTTTCCGGTTTTCAACTTTGCGGGTTTACACATTTCTTTTTTTTACATTTTATCCCTAATTTTTGCCCGAACCTTTTCCTTTTTATGGTTCGCCGGGATGCCCTTTTTTTCCTGGACTTTCTTTTTACGTCCAACGGGTCTCTTTTATGCGAAGTATTTTTTGACTACGTCTGCGTTCACAGGGGATGTAAAATCTTCGCCATCCATAGTTGAAAGTAGTAAGGCTCCACCAGAGAAAACCTTTCTTACTACATATGGCCCTTCGTAGTTTGGAGTCCATTTGCCCCTGTGATCTGTCTGAGGAGGAAGGATCCTTTTCAACATCAATTCACCTGTTTGAAAACTCCGAGGACGCACTTTCTGGTCAAAGGCGTGCTTCATCCTACTCTAATACAACCGACCATGTGCGATGGCTGCCAATCTCTTTTCTTTAATAAGGTTCAACTGATCCAATCTGGAACGCACCCATTCAGCTCCATTAAGCTTCACATCTTCCAGAAAGGGGTTGCCCTAGTCGACCTCTAAGGGTAAAACTGCTTCCATACCATATACCAATGAGAAAGGGGTTGCCCTAGTTGACGTACACACCGAAGTACAGTAACCATGTAGGGCATAAGGTAGCATCTCATGCCAGTCTTAATACGTTACCACCATCTTCCGCACAATCTTTTTGATATTCTTATTCGCCGCCTCGACAGCCCCATTCATCTTCGAACGATATGGAAAAGAATTGTGATGTTCGATCTTGAAACTCTGACATAGTTTCTTCATCATCTTATTGTTCAAATTCGAGCCATTATCAGTAATGATTCTCTCTGGGACCCCATAACGACAGATGATATCCTTCTTTATAAACTGGGCTACCACTTGCTTGGTGACGTTGGCGTACGAGGCTGCTTCCACCCACTTTGTGAAATAGTCAATAGCAACCAAAATGAAACGATGCCCATTGGACGCAGTGGGTTCAATCTTCCTAATCATATCTATGCCCCACATTGTGAAAGGCTAAGGAGATGATAACACATTTAGAGGCGTAGGCGGTACATGCATCTTATCTGCATAAATCTGGCATTTATGGCACTTTCGGGCGTACTTGAAACAATCAGACTCCATAGTCATCCAATAATATCCTGCCCTCAACAACTTTCTGGCCATGGTGTGTCCACTGGAATGAGTACCGAAAGAACCCTCGTGAACTTCCTCCATCAACAAACCTGCCTCGTGTTCATCAACACAACGTAGCAAGACCATATCGAAGTTCCTTTTATATAACACATCATCCTTGTTCAGAAAGAAGTTTCCTGCCAACCTTCTCAGAGTCTTCTTATCCTTGGTGGAGGCACCCTCTGGATACTCCTGTCTCTTCAGAAAAACCTTAATATCATGATACCACGGTTTGCTATCTGACACATCTTCAATTGCAAACACAAAAGCTGGTCTATCCAGGCGCATGATTCTAATCGAAGGAGTTTCATTCCAACGGTTCACCTTATACATGGATGCCAATGTTGCCAACGCATCAGCCATCTGATTCTCAGCTCGGGGCACATGATGAAAATCCACCCTGTCAAAGAAAGGTAACAACCTTCTGGCATAGTTGTTATAAGGCACCAAATTCGCCTGACGAGTCTCCCATTCTCCTGTAATCTGATTAACTACCAACGCGGAATCACCATAGACATCGAGGTTCTTAATTCTCAAATCAATTGCTTCCTCTAACCCCATGATGCATGCTTCATACTCCGCCTCGTTGTTGGTACACACGAATGCTAACCAGGCAGTGAAAGGTATATGAGAACCCTTTGGGGTTGTAATGATTGCCCCAATTCCATTACCATATGAGTTGACAGCTCCATCAAAAATCATCTTCCACTGTGACCCAATCTCAGGTCCTTCGTCAGGCAGAGGCTCTTCACAATCTTTCATTTTCAGAAACATAACATGCTCGTCCAGAAACTCAAACTTCATTGGCTGATAATCCTCGACCGGCTGTTCAGCAAGATATTCTGACAGAACACTTCCCTTGATGGCCTTCTGAGAAACATACTGAATATCGTATTCTGTCAAAACCATCTGCCAACGGGCTATCCTTCCAGAAAGTGCTTGCTTCTCAAACACATACTTAATCGGATCCATCTTCGAAATCAACAAGGTTATGTGGTTTAACATATACTGCCTCAGGCGCTTGGCTGCCCAAGCGAGCGCACAACATGTCTTCTCCAACATAGAGTATATTGATTCTCAATCAGTGAACTTCTTACTCAGGTAGTAAATGGCGTGCTCCTTCCTACCTGTCTCGTCGTGTTGACCGAGCACACAACCCATCGAATTCTCAAGAACCGTAAGGTACATAATCAACGGTCTCCCAGACACCGGTGGCATAAGGACTGGAGGTTCCTGCAAGTACTTCTTTATCCCTTCAAACGCCTCTCGACAATTTTCATTCCACCTGACCTCTTGATCCTTTCTTAACAACTTGAAAATTGGCTCACATGTGGCTGTCAGATGAGAGATGAACCTAGCAATGTAATTCAACCTCCCCAAGAAACCACGAACCTCTTTCTCTGTTCTTGGCTCAGGTATCTCCTGTATGGCTCTTATTTTTGCAGGATCAACCTCGATACCTCTTTCACTAACAATGAATCCCAGCAATTTACCAGACCTCACACCGAAAGTGCACTTGTTCGGATTCAATCTCAATCTGAACTTCCTCAACCTTTCAAATAACTTCTGGAGGTTTACCAAGTGTTCTTCCTCTGTTTGTGACTTCGCAATCATGTCATCAACATAAACTTCAATCTCCTTGTGAATCATATCATGGAAGAGAGTCACCATTGCCCGCTGATAGGTTGCCCCAGCATTCTTCAATCCAAAGGGCATTACCTTGTAGCAAAATGTTCCCCACGGTGTTACGAACGTAGTCTTCTCCATGTCCTCTGGGGCCATTTTGATTTGGTTATACCCAGAGAAACCATCCATGAAGGAAAACACAGAATATTGAGCAGTATTGTCTACTAACACGTCAATGTGGGGGAGCGGGAAATCATCCTTCGGGCTTGCCCTATTCAGATCTCGGTAATCAACACACATCCTGACCTTCTCATCCTTCTTAGGTACAGGTACGATATTAGCAACCCACGGAGGATAATTTGTCACAGCAAGAAATCCGGCATCCAACTGTTTCTGAACCTCTTCCTTTATCTTGACAGCCATATCTGGTTTCGTTCTTCTCAGTTTCTGCTTGACTGGAACACAACCCTCTTTAAGCGGCAACCGGTGTGCCACAATGTCAGTGTCAAGCCCGGGCATGTCTTGGTAAGACCAGGCGAAGATATCCACATACTCTCGAAGTAACTCAACCAATCTTCTTTTAATAGTGTATTTCAAGGCAATCCCAACCCTTACTTCTCATTTAACATCCTCGGTTCCCAGATTAATAGTCTCAACTTCCTCCTGATAAGGTAGAATAACCCTTTCCTCTTGTTTCAGTGGCCTGGCTAATTCTTCAGGTAAGTCACAGTCTTCGTCAGTCTCTTCTTCGGCCTGATAGATGGGATTGTCGAAGTCATATCGAGCCATAGCTAAGTCATGATGGGTGGAATCTGAACAAAGGAACCTGCATGATGGATGTTTTATGTTTATTATGAGTGCAACAAACAAGAAAACACATTGCCATTTTAATGTGGGTTAATGCAAAAAGTAAAAAACAGAAAGACAGGGATCAAAATATTTGAATGAAAAACGTCCTTTATTGATGATAAAAGTAGCAAATAAAACATCCAAGCCCTACAAATAAATATCACTACGTCTTGGGCAGAACGTAGGACTCAACATAACAGAAAACAAAAGTAAATTACTCCGGGCGCATCACTTGGATGACTTTCTCGGAAGACCAGTTGCCTAAACTCTGACCAGGGGTGCAGGGACGGATCCATTCATCCATGTCACAATCACTATCTCCTTCATCCTCAATAGCATTGACTCTGTCGAAGAAAACACCGGCACTAGTGAAACGGACTGGACCATAGAACTTGGGAGGCTCTTCAGAACGCCTAGGTGGCTTGTAACCCAGTCCATGAGTATCCTACTTTCTTTGAATATCAATGACACTGCCCCACTTCTGAGGACCACCAGCTTCAACTATAGCACGTGCCTCTTTAAAAGAGGACATTGGAACCTCTGGTTGTCTAACAACTTCAGGTTGGGCAACCACCTCAGGCTGACTGACTGCCTTTGGGGGTTCCTCAGGAAATTTCACAGCTTCAAAGGCTTGGCACAAGGTTTCCTGTACTTCACCATCTACCTCTACATACTTGAAGGTCGATAGGTGACTCACCATGATATCTTCCTCACCACAAACAGTCACAACGTGGCCATCCACCATATACTTCAACTTCTGGTGCAGCGTAGATGTTACTGCCCCAGCACCATGGATCCATGGGCTACCCAACAAACAACTATAGGCAGGCTGAATATCCATTATGTAAAAGGTGGTGTTGAAAACCTCAGGACCCACCTTGATCGGTAGAACCAACTCTCCAAAAACTGACCTCTTGGAGCCATCAAAAGCACGTACCACCAAGTCACTTGGTGTACAAATCAACCCACGAGTATCCAATTTCATAAAAGCCTTCTTCGGTAACATATTCAAAGATGATCCAGTATCAACTAACACATGCGACATTAAGGAACCACGGTATTCCATTGAAATATGCAGAGCGTTGTTGTGATTCCTCCCAGCCGGAGTCAGATCTAAATCGGTGAAACCCAAACCATTACCAGCATTCACATGAGCCACAACCCCTTATAACTGATTGACAGATATTTCCTGCGGTACATAAGCCATGTTCAGAACCTTCAGTAATGCATTTTGGTGTGCCTCAGAGCATAACAGTAAGGATAGAATGGAAATCTTCGATGGAGTTTGGTGAAGTTGATCAACAATCTTGTAATCACTTTTCCTGATCAACCTCATAAAATCTTCTTCGTCTTCTGAGAAAGTATCCCCAACTGGCTTTGTCATAGAATTATTTGCTTCCTGTCTCTGTACAGACTCATCCATCATCTGTTTACCTTTGTCCTGTTTTGAACTGCCAACTTGATCCTCGGACGGAATAAAGACTCTACCACTCCTAGTGATAGCCCCTGCTTCAACAAGATTTTCAACCCCTGTATTCACAGCTGATGTCTCTTCCAATTCCTGCTTCTTACCATTAACAAACACCTCGGCCCCATAGTTCCATGGGATGGCCTTGGTACTCTCATATGGGACTGGTCCAGGAACAGTGATAATGACCGGCGCTGGTCTCGCCGGCACTGATATAGTTATTGTCTTGAACGGAATTGTTATTGTGGCAACATCAATCTCTCTGTCAGTAACATTACTCTGCCTACAACCCCTGTCAAACTATAATATCCCTGCACTGATCATTTTCTGAATACCTGCTTTCAATAAATCACAACAGCCTGGCTGCGACACACATTCTACACAACCTTCATCACAACCGGGAAATACCCCTCCCTTCAACAGTCTTTCCTTCACCACACCCAAGGGAGTTTGGACTTCGTTCACATCTGAAATCAAACTCAAGCCTTCACAGTCTTTAATAATAGCATTGACCCTCGGCTCACTGTGATTCGGCATCGGGTTTTGGTTCACATTTGGAACATCATTGGAGAAATTGATGGCTTTGGAATCCACTAAATCTTGAACCAGATGCTTAAAAGCTCTACAGTTCTCAGTATGATGTCCGGGTGCTCCAGAATGGAATTCACAGTGGGCGTTGGCGTCATAACCGGGAGGTGGATTACCAATAGGTGGAGCCAATGTTCTCTTCTGAATTAACTGTAGCTTTAACAAGTGCTGAAATAATTGAGAGTAGGCAATAGGTGGAGTGTCAAGATGCCTATCCCGTCTAGTCGCATTCTGTGGTCTGCGAGGAACCTGATTTTGTTGTTGAGACACTGCTGGCTGCTGAGGTGCTGCTGGGATGGTTATAGAAGCCACCTGCTGATTGAAGTTCTGACGAGGTCCATCTCTACCACGATATGATGACACAGAGTTTGTATCTCCCTCTTTCTTCTTGTAACAACTGGCATAAGGCTTCTTACCTCCTCCAGATGAGGACCCATCACCGCCTGATATTTTTCCCGCCTTAATTCCGCTTTCCACCATCTCTCCTACTAAGATCAAATCAGCAAACTTTCCAATCATACACGGTACCCAGCTTTTCATAGTAATGACCCTGCAAGGTGCCCATAAACATAGTTATCATTTCACGTTCCAACATGGGAGGCTGAACCCTCGCTGCCAGTTCACGCCACCTCTGGGCATACTCCTTGAAACTCTCATTGTTCTTCTGTGATAAGTTCTGCAACTGTGTTCTGTTAGGAGCCATGTCAGTGTTATATTGATAGTGTCTAATAAATGCCCCTGCCAGATCTCTCCAACTACGCACATCTTTCCTTGCTAGTTGCATGTACCACTCGAGGGATGCCCCAGATAGGCTATCCTGAAAGCAATGCATCATCTGCTTCTCATTCTTCGCATGCGCAGCCATTTTACTCGCGTATGCCCTGACGTGAGTCCTTGGGCAAGACATACCATTATACTTCTCGAAAGTGGGAGTCTGAAATTTGTGCGGGATAACAATGCCTGGTACCAGCCTCAAATCCTCTAGATTCATACCCACAGAATCCTGATTCACAACACCCCTTAGTTGTTCTTCAATCAACCTGAATCTCTGATCATTGTCAATCTGGGGACCAGCATCCCCACCTGGCATAGAAAATGCATCATCTTGAACATCATCATACTGACGGCCCTGAATAGCACAGACACCAATACCTCCTCCCCCAACATTTTCAGCCCCACCCGGAGGGATCACAACACTAGAAGCAGGAATACCTCCGCCCGGAGGACCATTCTGAACATTATTACCATTGACACTAGTATGAATTCCCCCATGAAGGACACCCTCTTCATCAATTCTCGCAATCAGTGGCTGAACAAGAGTCCTTAACTGTTCTTGGCCTTGAGCAACCCCTTGCATTAAATCCATGAATTGGTTCATGCGAGTCCGCATCTCAGTCATCTCATTCTGTAGCTGATCCATGAGTCTCTTCTGATTTTGTCTGGTAGAATACCGGTGAATATGCTGATCTGCAATCCTGTACTGCGGAGGAGAACAAAGTAAGAACACCAGAGATAAACACTTGTCATGCAAAATGATTATGCAAAATGATTATGAATATGCAAATGCAAATGAACATGTTTGAATATTCACAGGGCGATCCACCCCTTGATTCCAATTTAACAACAAGATAGAACGGAACTTCTGCTCATATATTAAGAAAACCAGAGGAAAACCAAATGTTAACAATCACAAATCCGAGATAACAAGTCTGAACACAATAATCCTAGATCCCAACCAACAAGTCTGGCGGTGGTCCAAATAATGAAAGAAAATAGAAAACTAAGGCATGTCATCAAATCCACAAGTGTCAATCCCCCCATCCATTATGCTTTTTGCTCCAGTCTTGAATTTCCTTGAACAACTTTTTGGTGTCGGGATGCTTCGGTCTCTGAATTAGCTCTTGAATGAGAACGTCTCTCCTATGCATGATCCCTTCCAAGTATCGGCAATGCAACTCCCAAGCGTCTTCTCTAGGAACACCATCCATGCTAGGACCCTCATTTCTAGGTCTCTTCACTTCAGCTTGGATCTTCAGTTCCTCTATGGAGGCTATGGCTTCATTGAGTCGACCCTCGACTGCTTGTCTCTGGAATACCCCTGATAGGATCTCAGCGTCTTTCTTCTTGAGCTTCGACTTCAATTGATCAATATGAGCTAGATAATCGTCTTCCTTTCGCTTATTCTCAGCCATTGCAGTGTCTCGGTAAGCATTGAACCTATGAATTTTTAACAAAGCCTTGTCCAATTCCTCCTTCTTAGACTCGAGAACCTTACTGATACCCTCTAGAGCTTGCTTCATCCTTTGCCTGGATGTGACCTTGTCAGCTAGCTCCTTTTCTGCCTTAGCGAGAAGCTCTGCCTTCAACTTGGCGATATGAATAGCTTCACCCCGCTCATGTTTCAACTGATAAATCTCTCTTTGTAGCTGACTGTTTTCTTCTCGCAGCTTTTCCTTTTCAGCCCACAACTTGTTAAACTTCTCTATCTCAACTGTGGTAGGAGGCTCAATCAGCAAGGGGTAAGATGGTGGTTCTTTGGAGAATGGCAAAAGCTCTTCCTCTACCCTTTTCTGAATCCAATCTTCATATGCCGGAAATGTTCTGTTGTTGCTCTTCCCAAAAGAAATCTTCTCCTTCTTATGACGATCTTCCCAAGTACTTGCAGCTTCTTTTAACAGTTCTGGATTGATTTCCCCACTCAGATATAAAGATTCTTGGACCTCCTCGTCTCTTGGTGGCTCTTTCAAGGCATATCCGAATTGCCTAATAGCAAGAATAGGGTTGTAGTTAATTCCCCCTTTCCTTCCTATTAGAGGCACATTTGGGAGACCTCCACAACTAATCATGATATCTTAGCCCAACAAGTCATGGTTAACCCAAATTAGATTATTTGCTCTCAAACCCATCAATCTTTTGGACCACTCCAAAGTTCCTTGAGTGTCTACAAATGCCCCAGATGTGGGAAGACGATAAGCAAACCATTTGTAGAAGACTGGTGCACAAAAATAAAGGGGTTCTCCCCTCCTCTTCTCGTTCTTATAATGCACTGAATAATACAGATCTCCAAGCAAAGTAGGTATCGGATTCTTCATGGTAAATATCCGGACAGCGTGCATGTCCACAAAATCCTTCATGTTTGGAAACAACACCGTTCCATAGACACACATAGCCAAGATGGCATTGAAAACTAACCAACATCTAGCCTTAGCGTACACAGCAGCCTGTTCTACCAAAAATTTCACATGAAAGCCTTTACACCCGCCCTTACTGGCAACGTTATTTTTCAACAAAGATAAATCCAAATGCAAAGCCTCGGAAACTTTTCCCAAATCAGGAAGTTCTTTAGAAGGATAGAAAAGAGCCTCTTTTTTAATGTCAACATCCAGAATGAGAGAAAATTCCTCCAATGTCGGAGCCAAAAGATAATCAGTGAATAGAAAACAACGCAGGTGAGGGTCATAGAATTGCACCAGAGTGTGCAAAGCCCTATACTCGTATTCAGTGATGTTGCGAGCAAAATTCAGAATTCTTCCATACTCCTCTCTAAAGTTTGTCAATACCCCGGGTTCTGCCATAGACACAATCTTGTGAACAGTATCCAGAAAAAGTGATGGGAACTTGTACACTACGATGTTCTTTCTCTTCTCAGCACTCATCCTTAATAGTCTTCAAAAACCAGAATCAAAGTTAGGATGCAACCCTACAAATGAACAAACATGTTAGGATGCAGAATGATGATGCAAATGCACACATGGGATCAAGGATGCCACACAGACTGGACAACTGCTCCACTGAACCACTGTATAATCTCAAGGATCTACCCAAATATCCAGAATACCAGAATAACCATAGTACCACACTGATAAATCTGCTGATCAGAAAACCGGGTATATTGAAGGTCAAGGTTACCTGCAAACCTGTAAACACCCTGCCCTCTCACATGTGGGTACTAGAAAGCTGATGATCCTCAATATCACGGGCTCTCAGGTCGAGAAATGATGATACGTTCAGCATTTCTGGTTTGGCATCATCACCAATCGAGGAGGCCTCAACAGATTCCCCTCAAAAGAAAACATCCCATGGCAAGTCCTCAGTTTTGGCACTGAGGTCGAGAAGAAATAGTACATTCATCCCTCGGGGTACAGTACTATCGCCAATCGAGGAGTGTTTCCACTGATTCTTTCCCAAAAGGAAACCCTATAGCAAGTTCCCAGCATTGGGTCCTCGGATCGACATGTGTAATGGGTTTGCCATTTCTGGTCTGCCATTATCACGTCTCGGGAGGAGTGCCGTTACTGAGTCCTTGGGAATGGTCGCCAGAGTCGATAGTTTTCCAGGTTACATTCAATCATCTGCACCAATGTGCAGGATAGAACATTACCAAAGAGAACCTCGTCTAGATGTGGAGTTTTCATGTATACTACGTCTGGCCAAATGCCACACGAGTCACACTACTTGCCACGTTAAACCTACGTGTATGCTCAAGCATGGGTATTGGGCTTACCTCTCAGAACTCCCAACCCGCCAAGCAGAAAAACAGTGCAGCAGCTGATAATAATATGCAATGCAGAAATGTGGTAAAAATAAAATACAACAAATAAAGAAAAACAAAAACAAAAACACCCAAAGAGAACAAAGACAAGCAAGCGCTAGGATTGACTCGCTAAAGGGGATGGACCAGCATAGGTCAACCAGAATCCCCAGCAGAGTCGCCAGCTGTCGCTCCGAGGATTTTCATCCAGGTACAAATGCGAGAGTGCAGCGGAAAAACAGAGTCGCCAGCCGTGTAAATTTATCCCAAGAGAGGGAAAGGGAACACCGCATAAACCTGAAGAAGAGGGAAAGGAATGGTCATCGCAACCATAACCTGGGTTCGGGAGTCGATTACGCGAGGGGAAGGTGCTAGCACCCCATGCGTCCATCGTACTCGATGGGATCCACGCTTGTTGTCTATTCTAAGGGTGAGTTATCCTAACATCTAGGGCTGTACTGAAACGGGGGAAAGGAAAAACTAAGACAGACTCGGTAGGACGTCGACGTCCTAGGCCTACGTACCCCCTTGGTGCAATAGGGAATTCAGAGTCAAGGTAGTTCAGACCAAGTTCTTTTTGTGTTTTTTATGAGTGACGTTAAGTCCGCGTCCGACAGTTAGGGTCGATGCCTATTTGCGTCTCAGACGGAAAGTAACGTGCCCTTTTTGAAAATAGCCTTTAGTTTGACAATCCCGGAGGAAAAAAAATGTTTTGAAATTTGTTTGTATTTTTTAGGACAGAAGTGACTTGAGTTAGTTCGTAACTCAACTTAAACTAAAGTCTATGACACGGGAGCAAATGCGTCACATGGTCACCCCCAATGGGACGTATGCTCAACACTCTAGAAGAGAGAAGGGGGACCCCTCAATCTTCATTTCCTATGTTTAAGGCTTGTGTGCAAGGCAAGTTGACCTTATTAAGTATCTTAGAAATTGTTATGAGATGGGAAGAGGGACTCAAAAGAAAAGAAAAAGACTAAGGGGGAAATCTATCCTAATGTTATCATGCAAAGATGGCCCTAAGGGGAGGTTTGGAGGGAGACTATCCTATGGAAATTAGTCCTAATGTTATCATACGAAGGTGGCCCTAAGGGGAGGTTTGACAACAAACTAAACCTAAAGGAAAGAAAAGATGAGAGAAATAAAGAGTGAGGGTGGACATGGATAACTATCCACACCCTCAAATAACTTACCTCAGCCCCTGCATAAAAGGTTAGTACAAACGGATATGAGTGACAATAAGACAAATGAAACCCAAGCAAGTCACAAACCAAAGAGAAATGGTTATAAACCAAATTAAACTCATCCAAGCCAGAATATACACCTTAGAGATGACCCACAATGTTTACCAACAAAATCAAGCAAATAGAATGCAAACCAGTGGTAAAACAAACAAGAGAGTTATCAAAGAAGGAGTAGAAGAAGGAAGAATGGACATGCAAGGTGATCATGCAAGAATGCTTCAAATAGTATCCAAGTCAGAATGTGGATGACCTAAACATGTGCCTAAACATGTTATACAAGTGTCACATGAGGCATGCAAACAGATATCCAAGCATCAAACATCAATAGAAGAAGAAGAAGGGAGCTATAAGTGAAACATGAATAACATACAAGAGGAAACATGAGTGACATGAATGAATGCAAAGTTCCAAAGTCAGAAACATACATCAAATGAAATGCAAATGAATGATATGGCATGGCATACATAAACCAAACATAAATCATGAAGAGACACAAATGAGAAGAAGTGAGAACATGAAACACAAAGAGGCATGTAAATCAATCATTGAACATATGCACAAAGTATGCAGCAACCTCACACCAATTACATATAATGGAAATCAAATAACCTATAACAATTCAACCATGGTTTAAGAAGTCAAAGACACAATCCTAAAACAATGGCACAAGTGCCTTTTCAAACAAGTAATCAGACATGATCAAGGATGTGCATACAAGAAGACCTCAAACAAAGAGCAATCACATAATTGGCAAAACATCTTCTAAAATTACTAAATTAATTATCAACATAGCTTAACTAGAAGCAAATAACATATTAAAAACTCATGCCAAAATGCACAAGATAGGTCACCCAAACAATTATGTATAGTTCAGATAAGACACATGACTCAATATGTAAAAGAGGAGGACTAAAATGCAATATGAAAAAGTTTTAAAAATGAGAGAAAAATATTTTAATGAACTTAAATATGTTGATGAATCAATTCAAAAAGAATGAGTTCAAAATGTTTTATGGATGGTGAGAAATAAATTTTACAATGCAATGTGTGCAAGATGAAACAAATTCAAAAGGAAATTATTCAAATAATTAATCAAGAGGCTAAAAATAAAATAAAAATAAAAAATAAAATTTGGGAAAATTTTATAAATTACTAAAAATTATTTATGAATTTTTTGGGATTTTTAGGATGCAATTACCTATTTTTAAAAATTAAAAATGAAATAATGTAATTAAATGTAAAATAAAATAGAGAAATAAGCAAGTGGGTGTGTTCAGCAGATAAATCACGTTGGAAATGCTAATGGGCTCAGGTGGGAGGGTGCAGATAGTAAGTCCAAAACTTAAATCCATCAGCAAAAATAAAATAAAAAAAAGTGAAGTACGCGTGGACTTCAGTCAACCCAGTTGACTCACTACTCACCATCAGATCAATCCAACGCCTCACCATAAGTCAACCAATCAACGCAGTCATCAAGATCAACAGCCATGATTAAAAAGCACACCAAAATTAATGTACGCTCACGCACACACAAACACTCACCGCACAATAGATAGCACGTGATATGCACAAGATTTTTTTAATGCGTTGGCAAACTTCCAACCACCTGATCTAACCAACGTCCCAGATTAAATTAAACAAAACATGATGTGTGATTTAGATTGAATGTACACAATAATTATCATGAACGTCACACACACAAACCAAAATATAAAACAAAATTTTAAATGTCGTGGTAAGCTATGGACCGTGCGATCAAACAAATCAATAGCCATAACTTCATCTCCTACCTCCAGCACCTTCACCGGCCGGAACCTGGACCAGCCACCGGAGCTAGGGTTCTGGTCACCCCCTCCGTCCACCTGCAACCAAAACCTCACCAGAAAACGCAAACGAATACACTTTCTTGACCAGAATTTCCTGAGGGTCAATAATATCCCATTAAAAATTGCAAATAATCAACATACAAAGAGATTCGAATGAAACAAGTTAGGGTTAAAAAACTTTAAACACACGATACAACCAAACCATGCGTCCAAACTCAAAACAAACTATACCAGAATCATCAGTGAGTATCACACATCATTATGCGCATCAAAAAGAGGAGTTTTAAGAGCATGCAAATTGACCCTAACCTGAGATTAAGCAATGCGTACCCTTGCTTTTAGCTTCCAACGATGGGTGCTTTGTGTTCTATGGATCCCAAGGAGGAAGACTGAGAAAGAATTTTTGGAAAAACTGTTGTGTGTGATGAGATTCGATGAAAAGAAAGTTTAGGGTTAAAACTTGATTCTCCTCCAAAATAACGTGTGTTCTCTTCTCATCAGTGCATGAGTAAGCTTAAATACTTAGGGTTATTCCACATCTGATCATTTAGGTCTTAATCACTCCTTAGTTAATGAGTTTTGGCCCATTTGACAAATTTGCATAATGTGAAATACACCCTCCTCCATGCATGTACACCCAAGCATTCTATGATGGATCACTTATTTAACAATTGCTAATCACACCTGAATTGGATTTGGGCCTTGAGATGTATTGGTTCATGAGCTTTTAATGATTTTGCAATTTTGCATAATGGAAAATAAATGATGAATAAACCATGGATCCACTTGATTCAAAGGCCAAAAATGATCCTTATGGATTGTTCTTTGATGTTAGAATGTGGCTTGAAACAATGGAACCAAATATTGGTCACTATGTCCCAAAGTGAAAATGGAACTATGAGAAAACCCTAAAAACCACTTTGCCTTCTTTTGACCATAACTTGAGTTTCACAAATGATATGGAGACCATCTAGTACTTGTTGGAAAGAGGAGAAAAATATATTCAACTTTCATGTTTGAGGAAAATTCATTTGAAGCTTCTTTGATGATGAAAAGTAAAGTTGAATGTAGTGTAAGAGCTTGCCCAAAAAGGAAACTTTCAAATTATAGGTCATTTCCATATTTAGTAACTTTTGTACCAACCCTTGATTCTTGATAAATGGTATGAAACTTGACTCTTGAAGAACATATGAGGATGTGAGACCTTGAAAACCTTGAAGAGAACCTCAAAATTTCACAGTTGATTTCCCCTCTCACTGCTGACTTTTCCCCAATTCTCCTGATTCCCAATCCATTGGCCAATTGAACCTCTCATGAACCAAATTGATGGACAATCTTCCATTCCTAGATACTTAGGGACCCAAGGAATACCATGGAATCAAGTCTTGTCCAAAAAATCAGAAATAATCTGACTTTATAGCAAACCCTATTCTGGGTACCCTCAGTCTAGGAGGAAACATCACAGTCTCCAAATCCAAATTCCTCTGAATATGATGTGTATCCTCTCCAACAAAGATAAGATATGCCATTTGGTGATGATAAAAACCCAAGAAGCTTGCCCATTGGAGCAATAAACCCAAGAATCTCAAAACTCTAATTTCTGCACTGGTTAGGAGAGAGTGATCCACTTGAGCTCTCTTGGACAATATAAGGACTCTTGCTTGAAGAACATATTCTCCTCTTGAACTGCCTCAGGCACCTTGACCCCATGCTAAGAACCAATGATATGCACACATGATAATGCAAAAATGAAATGAAACATATGCCAGTTAATACTAAGGTAAGGAGGGCAAATTTTGGGGTGCTACAATGGACAGCTGTAGAAACCGGGCAACACGCGATACATTTGAGTACGAATCAAGCATGGCAAAGCAAACACGCATCAAACATCATGCATTATGATTACAAACACATCATATATCATGGTAAACAATCTTGAAAACACCATGGAAGAAAGTACATCATGAAGGCAATCATAACATTAAGCATGTGCACAAATCGGAACAAACATGCACCTCAAGGAACAGAAACAATTAGGCATGCATAACACAATTCTAGCAACATAAGCATTTAATCACAATCAACATGCTCAAAGAAGTGTGTGTATAGTGTTCATAGCATCAATTAATCGACAACGCAAACATGAACATTTATCGACGAAAACCAAAACTCGCGTGTCGAATAATCGTATTCATGCCATAGTGTGAGGTGCAACAGCTCAAGAATAGTCTGCAAATCATTAATGCATCAATCCATGATGTTTAGGCATGCATCGGATCTCAAACGACCAAGAAAATGCAAGAAAATATCACTCTGCAGCAGTGGTAATCGATTACTCGCTTTGAGTAATCGGTTATTCAGTTGAAATTTGACCAAAAACATGAAAATTAGGCAGAGTAATCGGTTACTCTGTTAGGGTAATCGATTACCACTGAAACAGAGACAGAAAATCAACTTTGAAAAGCACTTTTCAACATCCAATCACTTATGCAAACTTCCAAATGATCATGCAATCAATTAATCCCGAAATTCACATCAAATATCAGTAATCCAACACCAAATTCATCAATCAAACAACAAGATCACAAAACAAATCAAGTAAATGGATCAAATCATATCACAAACCAAGGATCTACATTGCATAAGTTGAAATTAAGCTAAATCAAACATAGATCTAAGGAAAACCAACCTACAAGGCTGATATTTGCTTTGGTGATTGTTGAGCACGAAAATTGGTGAATCCAAGCAAGAAAACCAGATATCTATACAATAATCTTCAAGATCCTAGCAAGAAACTTCAAGATCCAAACAAGAACACTCCAAATAATCAAAAGCTGCTCCCAAAAATGATTCCAAGATCCAAACCAGTAGCTATATCAAAATTGAACCAAGAATGATGATGTGATGGAGGTTTAGCTCAAGAATTCACAAATTCCAATGAAGAATTTATGAATCTATGGATATGGAGCTTTGGCGAGAGGTTGAAAATGGAGATGAAAAGTGGAAAAAGTGAGAGAGAATTGAGAGGAATTATGAAAAATTGGAGAGTGAAAATGATCTTGGTTTTGAGGTTTGGAATGAATTAGTTTAAATAGAAGCTAGGTTAGGAATTAAGTTTGGGCTGGGAGTGAGGTTAAGTGAGTGGAAATTGGGATGAAATATGAATTAGGAAATGAAATGAGGAATTATAGTGGAAAAATGATGGAGAGAATTTGAATTTTGGGTGGAAAATGATGAAAATAGATCAGTTCTAGATCCTTCCCACACATGCACAAGCCAAGCACATGACCACAAAATGCTCCAAAATTCTGCAGTGCTGAAAATGCCACATTTTTTCAATTTCGCCCAGAGTAATCGGTTACTCACTTTGAGTAATCGATTACTCAGTTCAAAAATTCAAAAATTGGCACCAAAAGGAGGGAAACTTGGATATTCGTCTGGTTCCACCTGTTCTGAACCATGATAGACCTCTGAAACTTGCCAACTGATATTACCACTGGAATACACTTGAAATATGCTGCTAAATGTTTTTCGCACTCGGATTGAATTGCTGATAACAACTGTCTGGTGCTGAATAACTGATCAAAAATTGACTGTCGGGGTTTCTGATCATCCAATCGCTTAATGAGCAAAATAAATGCTCAAAAAGATTTGGAAAGCTATATGTTTGGCTTTGATCACTGTTAAAAATCGTACCGGAACTGATGACGCCGTGAGCTGCTGAGAGAATACCTTGATCCCATGCTCAAAAGGACAATGCAAATGCAGGAATGATAATGCAGATGAAAGAAAGCATAACCCAGTTAGGTTAGAAACAAAAGGACAAATTTTGAGGTGTTACAGCTGCCCCTATTCAAACTTCTTGGATCCGAGGGTATGGAAGCAACGACTTTCATACAATTGGGATACGTGGTGATTGAATACCAAAATAACCTGAAAAATTTGCACCTTGCGGGGAGAATGAAAATAAAGTGCCTGCCAACCGAAGGTGGGCTTAGAAACAACGAATACCAACCAATAGTTGGGATAACAAAGGATACCAACCAATAGTTGGGATGACGAGGACGCTGACCAAAGGCAAACTCATAACGAAGGAGACCAACCAAAAGTTGGAATGAAAGGATACCAACCAAGAGTTGGAATGACAAAAGAGACCAACCAAAAGTTGGGATAACAGAGACCAACCAAAAGTTGAGATGAAACAAAAGATACCAACCAAAATTTGGGATAACAGAGCCCAACCAAAACTTGGGATGAAACAAAAGAGACCAACCAAAAGTTGGGATAACAGAGACCAACCAAAAGTTGGGATGAAACAAAAGAGACCAACCAAAAGTTGGGATAACAGAGACCAACCAAAAGTTGGGATGAAACAAAAGAGACTAACCAAAAGTTGGGATAACAGAGACCAACCAAAAGTTGGGATGAAACAAAAGAGACCAACCAAAAGTTGGGATAACAGAGACCAACCAAAAGTTGGGATGAAACAAAAGAGACCAACCAAAAGTTGGGATAACAGAGACCAACCAAAAGTTGGGATGAAACAAAAGAGACCAACCAAAAGTTGGGATAACAGAGACCAACCAAAAGTTGGGATAACGAGAACGCTGACCAAAGGCGAACTCATCACAGATTACCAACCAATAGTTGGGATAACAAAAGGCACCAACCAAAAGTTGGAATAACCAAGAAGGTACCAACTAAAAGTTGGGATAACGAGAACGCCGACCAAAGGCAAACTCATCATAGATTACCAACCAATAGTTTGGATAACAAAAGGTACCAACCAAAAGTTGGAATAACCAAGAAGGTACCAACCAAAAGTTGGGATAACAAAGAGTACCAACCAAAAGTTGGGATAACAAGAACGCCGACCAAAGGCGAACTCAACGAAGGAGACCAACCAAAAGTTGGAATGAAAAGATACCAACCAGGAGTTGGAATGCAATATACTAACCAAAAGTTAGAATAACGAGAAGAGGACCAAAAAAAGTTGGAATAACCAAAGGGTACCAACCAATAGTTGGAATAACAACCAAAGAAGTATAGGAAGTAAAATCAACGGACTTACGACCTGTAAAGAAGATGACTCCGTCGGGGGAAGAGAAATGTACACAGACAACTCTGTAGGGGATTCTAACAACAAGGACAAATCCACTGGTTGGAGGGTGATATTGACCAACATCTTCTGAATTACACCTCTTTCTGCTGGGGACAGAAACTGGTAAAAGAAATCAAACCTGGCTTATGCTTCGAATGCATATGTTTGAATTTTGCCGTAATGCTCCATATCAATGGAATGCTATGCTTTTGGGAGGATGCCATGCAAAAATTCTTATGCAATGCAAAAGAGGCGTCTCAGCAAAATAAATGCTGAAGACAAAGGCAACTCCATCAGGGGTGACAAACCAAATTGTCCTCTGAATAAAAAGACCCTGTTGAGGAAGACCTTACTCTGCTGGGGAGGATCTTGATCACAAACTCTGCTAGATGAAACTCCGAGAGAATACCCGCTCTGTCGGGGATGGATAAAAATGAACAATTGAAGATGGAATCCGAAGAGAAACTCTCTCCACTGGTGATTACCAATGACTTTCACCTGTACCTGAAAGAGTGCCAATGACAATTGGACTTAGGACCTGCTGAGGATATCAACCGTTGTTGAACAAACCTCTGTGAAGATCACTATCAAACTTCGTTTGGGGAGACAAGTCGAACGACTCTGAACCTGCTTGGGGACATTACCGAGCTCAACCTGCCGTTGGGTGATGCCCTTGCTTTTACCCTGGCAGGGAATATTAGTACTTTTACCCTGCTGGGGGAGTACCGGCCATGACTAGCAAATCGTTGCTGTCGAGGAAAACATTTCTCGACTAGCTGAGGAGAATAAGTGCTCGGACTCTGTGGGGAAATAACATCTTTGTCCCAAGAAGATATTCCATAAGTCTCCTGCTGAGGATTTCAACAGCGTCAACTTCTGATTGCTCGCTGAGAAAGTGATAAATCAACCACAACTCTTACTGGGGAAATAATCCTCTACACTCTGCTGAGGAAGATGATCCTCGACATTCTGGCTGGGGAAAATAACAACCTGCTGAGGAGAATGAACTTTTCCATGCCGAGGAGAGTAGCTCTACTGGGGAGAAAAATCCATGAAATCTGCCAAGGCATGTCATTGAGCTTGACCTGCTATTGGAGGAAAGATTCTACCCTGCTGGGGATTAGAGCATGCCTTTGCTGACGGAACTACGCTTCCTGACCTCCTGAGAAAAGTGACTACCAGGATCTGTGGGGAACACAAAGTCTTTTCAAAGACATCAAACACACCTCCTGCTAGAGATACAACCACACTCACCTCGGAGCAATCCACTTTAAACTGCTTGCTGGGGGGAATGGGTTCTGCTGAGGATGATGAACTTTCAGTGCTGGGGGAGGCGACTCCACTGGGGATGAACAAACCTATTGTCCTGCAAACACAATCAACAGGAAGTTCTATACGCAAAAAGATCACCTCTATTACCAATACAACGACCATTGCCTAAGCAATTTCCACTGTTTTCTGATACGCTTCGCAAAGCTTAACATTTTCGCATGCAATGTTTTATCAAAATATCGGACGTTTTCACAAACAAAACAGCAAAAGTAAAAACACAAATGGAAAGCTCTTGAGTGAAATAAAGATTTTATTGAATGAAATTGACCTGTGAATAGGCATTTACATTCGGAAGCAATTCCTGAAAAGAGGTAATTGCAAAAAGAAATAAAAGAAAATACACATGTCGGCAATGTGGGGAACAGATATCCACTATGATTCACTTCAGCTATGACCCAGTATGCCTCGCTTATCCGCAGATGCTCTGGCCTTTGAAAAGACTGACTGGACTGATTCCTTTCCTTCGAAATTCCCAAGTATCAAAAGTGTTCACAGATCGAACGCAGATCATAGCCTCTTGCTTTTAAATCCCTAACTTTTGCCTGGATTTCCCTTTTCGGGTTTTCAATCCACCGGGATACCCCTTTTTGCCAAAGTTGCCTTTTCAGGTTTTCAACTTTGCGGGTTTATTCCTTTTTTTTTCTTTATCCCTAATTTTTGCCCGAACCTTTTCTTTTTATGGTTCGCCAGGATGCCCCTTTTTTGCCTGGACTTTCTTTTTGTGTCCAGCGGGTCTCTTTTATGCAAAGTATTTTTTAACTACGTCTGCGTTCACATGGGACGTAAAATCTTTGCCATCTATAGTTGAGAGTAATAAGGCTCCACCAGAGAAAACCTGTCTTACTACATATGGGCCTTCGTAGTTTAGAGCCCATTTGCCCCTGTGATCTGTTTGAGGAGGAAGGATCTTTTTCAAAACCAATTCACCAGCCTGAAAACACCGAGGACGCACTTTCTGATCAAAGGCTTTCTTTATCCTGCTCTGATACAACCGACCATGTGCAATGGCTGCCAATCTCTTCTCTTCAATAAGGTTCAGCTAATCTAGTCTGGAACGTACCCATTCAGCTTCATCAAGCTTCACGTCTACCAGAATTCTTAAAGAAGGAATCTTAACTTCTAATGGTAGAACCGCTTCCATACCATATACCAATGAGAAAGGAGTTGCCCCAGTTGATGTGCTTACCGAAGTACGATAACCATGTAAAGCATAAGGCAACACCTTGTGCCAGTCCTTGTAGGTCACTACCATTTTCTGCACAATCTTCTTGATGTTCTTATTTGCCGCTTCAACATCCCCATTCATCTTCGGACAGTAGGGAGAAGAGTTGTGATGTTCGATCTTAAAGCTCTGACATAGCTCCTTCATCATCTTGGTATTCAAATTTGAACCATTATCAGTAATGATTCTCTCCGGGACTCCATACCAGCAGATGATGTCCTTCTTGATAAATCTGGCTACACTTGTTTGGTGACGTTGGCAAACGAGGCTGCTTCCACCCACTTCATGAAGTAATCGATGGCAACCAAAATGAAACGATGCCCATTGGAAGCAGTAGACTCAATCTTTCCGATCATATCAATGCCCCATATGGCGAAGGGCCAAGGCGATGACAACATATTCAGAGGAGTAGGCGGTACATGCACCTTATCAGCATAAATCTGGAATTTATGACACTTTCGAGCGTATTTGAAATAATCAGATTCCATGGTCATCCAATAATACCCCGCTCTCAACAGTTTTCTGGCCATAGCATGCCCATTGGCATGGGTACCGAAAGATCCTTCATGAACTTCCTCCATTAACAGGTTTGCCTCGTGTTCATCAACACAACGTAGCAAGACCATGTCAAAATTCCTTTTGTACAACACATCGTCCTTTGTCAGAAAGAAATTTCCTGCCAGCCTCCTCAGAGTTTTCTTATCTTTGATGGATGCACCTTCTGGATACTCTTGACTCTTCAGAAAAACCTTAATATCACGATACCAAGGTTTGCCATCTGACACATCTTCAACTGCAAACACAAAAGCTGGTCTATCCAGACGCATGATTCTGATCGAAGGAGTTTCATTCCAACGATTCACCTGATACATCGAAGACAACGTTGCCAACGCATCGGCCATCTGATTCTCCAGTCGGGGTATATGATGGAAGTCAATTCTGTCAAAGAACGGTAACAACCTTCTAGCATAATTGTTATATGGCACCAAGTTCGCTTGACGAGTTTCCCATTCTCCTGTGATCTGATTAACTACCAATGTGGAATCACCATAAACATCGAGGTTCTTGATTCTCAAATCAATCGCTTCTTCCAACCCCATAATGCATGCTTCATACTCCGCCTCATTGTTGGTGCATATGAACGCTAATCGGGCAGTGAAGGGTATATGAGAACCCTGCGGAGTCGTAATGACTGCCCCAATTCCGTTACCGTATGAATTAACATCCCCATCAAAGACCAGCTTCCATTGGGATCCAATTTCAGGTCCTTCATCAGGTAGAGGCTCTTCACAGTCTTTCATCTTCAGATACATAATGTGCTCATCAGGAAATTCAAACTTCATCGGTTGATAATCCTCAATTGGTTGTTCAGCGAGATATTCTGACAAAACATTTCCCTTGATGGCTTTTTGGGAAACATATTGAATGTCGTATTCTGTCAGAACCATCTGCCAACGGGCTATTCTTCCAGAAAGCGCCTGCTTTTCAAACACATATTTGATCGGATCCATCTTCGAAATCAAGAGGGTTGTGTGGTTTAACATATACTGCCTCAGACGCTTAGCTACCCAAGCGAGTGCACAACATGTTTTCTCCAGCATCGAGTACCTCGACTCACAATCAGTAAACTTCTTACTCAGATAGTAGATGGCATGCTCTTTTCTACCTGACTCATCGTGTTGACCGAGCACACACCCCATTGAGTTCTCAAGAACCGTAAGATACATAATCAATGGCCTTCCTGGCACTGGCGGCATAAGGACCGGAGGTTCCTGCAAATATTCTTTTATTTTTCCGAACGCCTTTTGACAATTCTCGTTCCACCTGACCTCTTGATCTTTTCTTAGCAACTTGAATATCGGTTCACACGTGGCTGTAAGATGAGAGATGAATCTAGCAATGTAGTTCAACCTCCCTAAGAAACCACGAACCTCTTTTCTGTCCTTGGTTCAGGCATTTCTTGAATGGCTTTTACTTTAGCAGGGTCCACCTCGATACCTTTTTCGCTGACAATAAAACCCAGTAACTTTCCAGATCTCACCCCGAAGGTGCACTTGTTCGGATTCAACCTCAGTCTGAACTTTCTCAACCTCTCAAACAGTTTCTGAAGATTCACTAGATGCTCTTCCTCCGTCTGTGACTTCGCAATCATGTCATCAACATAGAACTCGATCTCTTTGTGAATCATATCATGAAAGAGAGTCACCATCGCCCGCTGATATGTTGCCCCATCATTTTTCAATACAAAGGGCATCACCTTGTAACAGAATGTTCCCCACGGTGTTATGAACGTTGTTTTCTCCATGTCCTCTGGGGCCATCTTGATTTGGTTATACCCAGAGAAGCCATCCATGAAGGAAAACACAGAATACTGAGCGGTGTTGTCCACTAACACATCAATGTGAGGAAGCGGGAAGTCGTCTTTTGGGCTTGCTCTATTCAGATCCCTATAATCAACGCACATCCTGGCCTTTCCGTCCTTCTTAGGTACAGGTACAATATTAGCAACCCACGGAGGATAATTCGTTACAGCAAGAAACCCAACATCTAACTGTTTCTAAACCTCTTCTTTAATCTTGACGACCATTTCTGGTTTCATCCTTCTCAGCTTCTGCTTGACCGGAGCACATTCTTCTTTGAGCGGCAGCCGGTGTACCACGATGTCAGTGTCGAGCCCAAGCATGTCTTGGTAAGACCAGGCGAAGATATCCACATACTCTCGGAGCATTTCAATCAATCTTCCCTTGACAGTGTCTTCCAAAGCAGCCCCAATCCGTACCTATTTCTTTGCGTCCTCGGATCCCAAGTTAACAACTTCGATTTCCTCCTGATGAGGAAGAATGACCTTTTCCTCTTGTTTTAACAACCTGGCTAATTCCTCTGGTAAGGCGCAATCTTCATCAGTCCCCTCTTCAGCCTGATATATGGGATTATCGAAGTCGTATCGGGCCATAGCTGAATCATGAGGGGTGGAATCTGAACAAGAAAACCTGCATGATTGATGATATATGTTTATTATGGATGCATCAAACAAAACACATTGCCATTTTGCTGTGATTTTAATGCAAAAACAAAAGAGAAAAACAGGCATCTAAACATTTGAATGCGAAAATGTCCTTTATTAATGATAAAGAAAAGCATACAAAAACATTCAAGCCCTACAAACAAGAATCACTACGTCTTGGGCAGAACGTAGGATTAACAGAGATGACAAATAGAAGCAATTACTCTGGTTCGGTCACTTGAATAACTCTCTCCGACGACCAGTTGCGAAGGCTTTGACCTGGGACACATGGGCGGATCCAACTATCCATATCACAATCACTATCTCCATCCCCCTCAATCGCATTGACTCTGTCGAATAAAACATCGGCACTGGTGAAACGGACTGGGCCATAGAACTTAGGAGGCTCTTCAGGACGCCTGGGTGGCTTATAACCCAGTCCATGAGTATTATGTTTTTTCTAGATATCAATAACCTGACCCCACCTTCGTGAACCGCCGGCTTCAACCATGGCCCGAGCATCTTTGAAAGAAGACATTGAAATCTTTGGCTGATGTACCATTGTAGGCTAAACCACTTCAGATTGGCTACCTTCTTTGAGAGGCTTCTCAGTGATCTTCACTGCTTCGAAACCCTGACATAGAGTCTCATGGATTTCGCCATCTACCTCCACATATTTGAAAGTAGATAGCTGGCTTATCATCATATCCTCTTCTCCACAAACCGTCACCACATGCCCGTCTACCATATACTTTAACTTCTGATGCAATGTAGACGTCACAGCCCCAGCACTGTGAATCCATGGATGACCCAGCAGGTAGCTGTAGGCAGGTTGGATGTCCATAATATAGAAGGTAGCATCGTGTAACGAGCGGTTTTTGGACGTGGTTGCGAAGCACTACCGCTCTTTGGTATCTACAGCTCGATTCATTTTTTATCCTATTAAAGCTGATGAAGGAAGGGAAATAGATGTCTCAAATTAACCCTGCTTGCAAACTGAGGTTAAACAGTCAAAACTGTTGGTTTACAGATGTTACAAAGATTCGGGGTCTCTATTAGGTTTATTTTTTTAAAAGTGGTGTTCGGTCGATTGGTGGGAGGTTAAGATGTTAGGACGGATGTATGAAAGTATGGGATTTTGTTTAGTGTGCTCGCTAAGATTTTTCTTCCAATCTTATGCCTACGTATTCCCGTTTTTTCTGAAACAGGGAAATCAGAGCGATCGTAGTTCCTCTTATTCTATGGGAGGAAATGGTATTTTGGTGTCTTGTTCAAAGCCCAAGACGTGAAGCTAAAGAGTCTATTTGTATCTTGTTCAAAGCCCAAGATATGAAGCTAAAAGTAGTTTGTATCTTGTTCAAAGCCCAAGATGTGAAGCTAAAAGGTGTTGTCTTTAGAGAGAATTTGTCATCTCTAAAGAGGTTTGTTTGCCACAACTATCGGGTGACTGGTTATAAAGGAGAATTACTTTAACTGGGATATATGAATCCAGCAATGCCATAATTTCCTTTATAGGGGTTTTCCAACCTGAAGGAGAAGACTTTAACTCAGTGTAGAGCAATGCCATCTTTCCTTAGGAATTTCTCATGCTAAAAGAGGGACAGTGGCATGGATGTAGATGATCCAGAGGCTTGCCGCTTACAGCGATTAGATGAAGGGGAAGAAGTTGTTGATGTTTGTGTACTGTGAACGAGGCTCATCTTTGATGCTAAAAGGTTGATTGGATCAACCAGTGGTTTTCTTATACAAAGCCTAAGAGGAGGCTAATATGTGTCTCGTACAAAGCCCGAGAGAGAGGCTAAAAGGTTTTGACTCAATGATGGAGTCTTTTGGTATTTCATATAAAGCCCGAGATGGAGTCTATGGGGTTGATCCTACAAGAGGATCTTTTATACTCAACAAGAGAGTGCTTTTGTATCTCGTACAAAGTTCGAAATGGAGGATAAAATTTGTTTGGCTCAATAAGAACCTTTTTGTATCTCATATAAAGCCCGAGATGGAGGCGAAAAGGGTGATTGACTCAACGAGGGAGTCTCTTATGTGTCTCGTACAAAGCCCGAGAGAGAGGCTAAACGTTGTTTGACTCAACGAGGGAGTCTTTTGTATCTCGTACGAAGCCCGAGAGAGAGGCTAAACGTTTCCTTCGCCGGGAAGAATCATTGTACAAAGCCCAAGAGGAGGCTATTGTAACTGTTTTAGTTGAGTGACAGATCCAATATACTGATTTTAAAAGAAAAAAATCAGTTCTTATATGAGTACCACTGTACTCAAGGATTCGATTCGAGGACCAGGGATATTTCCTTTTCTTTGAGGAAATGGTAAATCCAAAGGGTATTGAGACTGTCCGAGTCTACGGATTTCCTTCCTATTTAACGAAGGGTGCTTGAGAATGTCTTTGAGACTCAAGGATATTAGACTGTCCGTGTCTAGAGTTTCATCTTTTGTACTATGCTTTGAGAAACAGTAGTAGACTCTTTGAAAGGACTGTTCTATAAAGATGATTAAGTTCTATTCCTATACCTCTAGGAGGTCGTCGGGACAATTTGTACGAAGCCCAAGAGGAGGCTAGAGACTTTTAAGAAGCCGAGAGGTCCTTGTACGAAGCCCAAGGGAAGGCTATCATTCCCGGAGGAAGAGATCATTATACGAAGCCTAAGAGGAGGCTGTGAATACTTCTAAGAAGCTGACGGGTCCTTGTACTAAGCCCAAGAGGAGGCGGGGATGCTTTTAGGAAGCCTGTGGGTCCTTATACGATGCCCAAGAGGAGGCCGATGCTTTTAAGAAGCCCGTGGGTCCCCAAACCCTGAGAAATTCAAGACAGGCTATTCACAAGGAATAGATCAAGCCAGGAAAGTTCGAGAATTTGGAAGAAACTCAAAGATGCCATTCACGGAGAATACATTCATCTCTGGGAGTAGAGTTTCTTGACAATTCCTAATGAGGACAGCCAAAGAGAAGACTGTATCTGGTGATCCTATTGGGGATCTAGCTGTCTATTTCTACGAATAAATGAAACGGCTTTACCTAGTTCTAGACGTAGTTGCCGGGGAAACTCTGAATATCTATACTATTATTACACAGTTGATATGAGTTTATGAAAGAAGACTTACAGCGAAACAGCCCCACAATACAGTTATATGTATATGAAAGCGGTAAATGAAAGCGTATAAACACTTACTCGGTTGTAGAGCTTCCAAGTTGTTTGGTTAGTTGTTCAACAAAGAAAGATTGAAAACAACAGTATATTCAAAATCAAAGGAGAAAGTGCTTTGAAAAAGAAAGATTTGGGGCTTACAGCTCAAGGAGAGGCCCGGGGTTTTATCAGTGAGCGCACTGTTGTTTGAATTTGTACAGAGGGACTTATGACTGTGGCCCAACAAATTATTTTCTGTACAAAGGGGTTTGGGTCTTACACTCTCTCAAGAGGCCCAAAAAGTTTTAAAGAAAAATAGTGGGGCTTATAACACGAGGGTAGGCCCAATTGATTTTTCGTTTGAAATGGCGATCGCGCTGAGGTTTTCTTTTAACGCAGAGGGACTTATACAATAAGTGAGGCCCAAAATTGTTTTGGTTAAAAGGGGATTGGGTCTTACACTCTAATAGAGGCCCAAAAGTTTTGAATGGGTCTTATAGCTCAAGGAGAGGCCCAGATGGTTTATTTTTAAACTGGCGACGATCGTGCCGAATTTAAAAATGTACAGAGGGACTTATACAATAAGTGAGGCCCAAAATATTTCTGTACAAGTGGGTTGGGTCTTACACTCTAATAGAGGGCCAAAGTGTATTTGAAAATGATTTGTGAGGGTTGAATTAATCAAAAACCCTAATTTATTTCCAAAATGTATTTTAATTGAATAAAAATTCAATTAAAATGATCAAAAATTGTTTAACATGTGGGAAACAAATTATGATCTTGGATTAATGCTTCAAAAATCAAGTATTGACCTACAAAATAATTAGAAGTCATTAATCTTTACAAAATCAAGAGGGAAAAAATATTTTAAATGACAATTAAAATATTAAATTTTTGGAAAAATATGAATTATATGAAATAAATAATATTTTTTAGATTTTTTTGGGAAAATAAAATATTTCAACATTTTTGTGAATTATTAAAAAATGAATCAACTCAAAATCATTAAAACTCAGAGAGAAATTAATTTTTGAATCAATTAAATATAGGCTTAAATGCACTTTTGGTGCCCCTAGTTTAGATTTTTTACACTTTCGGTCCCCCTATTACAAAACCTGCGATTTTGGTCCCTACATTTTGATGGTCTTGGCAATTTTGTGGTCCCCCTCCAATTTTGCTCCAAAACAGTACATGAACAGTGCATGTCCGTACATGAACAGTGCACTGTTCATGTACGGTTTTGGAGCAAAATTGGAGGGGGACCACAAAATTGCCAAGACCATCAAAATGTAGAGACCAAAATCGCAGGTTTTGTAATAGGGGGACCGAAAGTGTAAAAAATCTGAACTAGGGGGACCAAAAGTGCATTTAAGCCTTAAATAAAAATCACAAAATTCAAATATTCAAATGTTGGAAAATGGCGCCAAGAACAAGGGCAAGAACACGCGCGCGTTCTGAGTTTCCCAGATTTTCATTTTCTATCCAATCTCACTGAATACTTAATCATATCATGCAATTCACATACCAATCAACTCGTTTCAACCTCACGATCATGTCTATGACAATTAATTTCATTTAAATTAAACATAAAACAAGAAATCATGGACAATCCTCAAGAACCCTAGATTCTGCATGAAGGCTGGGATTTTTGATACACGATTCAAACAATGCAATTAATTGAGGGGAAACATTCCATGCATGATTATGAACATATGGCCAAATTATTGTGCAGCAAAAATTGCATGGATCATAGAGTTAGAAGAGCTCATGCTTACCACTTGCAGCTGGTGATCGTGATTTATGTTGGAGGTATTACAGATGAGTTGTGATGATCTGAACAGCTTCCCTACACCCTATGGAGTGTGTTTGAATGCTTGGACTTGATTGAAATTGCCTAGATCACTTCATGGCATCTCAACTGCAACTTGGTTAAAACCTTGAGCAATTGACTGGTGATTCTGAGAAATCAGTGTTCCAGTTGTTGTTTAAGTGTTTGATCAGCTCATATGTGATGTATATGAGGTGTGTGTGTGATTGGTTTGATTGGAAAAGTTCTCAAACTCAAAACCCGATAGTGACTTGCCTTAGAAGGCAAAATTGGAGTGAAAGAAGAGATTTTGAGGAAAGCATCTGTTTGATGGCTTTGGTGTACTCAAACTGATCACAATTGAGCTCTATTTATAGTACAGCAAGTTTGTTTTGCAAGGAATAGTGAATGGCAACTGCTGAGTAGGTTTGGCCAATGTTGGCAAATGAAAATCCAAGTCTCCTCTAGCCATTGACTAGAGGTTAGGGCACAGGATGCTGGTTCCCTTGGTCTTGGATAAGTCTTGACTGAATTCAGTTGCTAACAGCTCAGTCCATGCCACCTTGATGCTTCCATTGAATGCTTCAATCCAAAATTGGAGTCTTGTCCCTATTTTAGGCAATTCTAGGTTTGGCATGCTATTTCTTGTTCCAAGGACTTTGGAGGCTTGGCTCAGTGATTGTCCCCTTTAGATTCAATCCTCAGATGTGTCCAAAGTGATGACAAGGCTTGGAATTGGCTGATTTTGGCAAATCGACCAAAAGTGCAAAAATCTACCTTGCCTTGGCAGATTTCAGCAAGGCATCTTGCCAATGTCATATCTCATAGCTCAAATTGAATTTGGTAATGTTCTTGGCCATTTTGGAAAGCCCTTACATGATAAAACAACTGTTTGAACATGTTTGGTTTTGATCTATTTTGAATCCAAGTGAAAAATCCCCCTACATTTGGAAAAAAGTAAAGGCAGATTCTGACTTAGTGAAATTTTCACCAAGTGTTGGAACAAAGTGACTTTTCTTAATTTTGATCACTCCATAACTCAAAATCCATGAGGAATTTGGACATAGGTCAGTATGAAGCTTTTGTAGAGGGCAATGTGATCTACAAATTAAGCTTTGAATGGGGAACAATGGCCTTGTGGTTTAGGAGTTATGGTCCTCCAAAGTTGGCACATTAGTGTCACTTTTTCCATAACTTAGAAATTTTTCAAAGTTTTTATGGTTACCCCTTTTACAAGTTATCCCACTTTCTTTGATTTTTCTTGATGAATGATGATTAAAATCATACATTAACATCATTTTAGGGTTAAAAATCCAATTTGGTGAAAAATCTCAAAAAGTCAAAGTTGACTTTTGTGCACAGTTGTCTTTTTATCAGATGAATTCCAAACTGTGCAATTCTTCAGGAAATCATGTCCTTGACCTAAATCAAACTTGATGGACATGTTCCATGGGTGTCATAGGGTATATTGAATCGTGTCTTAGGGTTTGGGAGCATGTCCTGGTCAAAAGTCAAAGTTACAGTTGACTTTCCTCGCGAATCCCTAATTGTGGTGCAGATGAAATTGAGACTTGTTGCTCAAGCTTCTTGGATTAATCCATTGTTGCAAATGGATCAATATAGTATATTAAAGCCCCCCAAATCATGTCTTTAGGTCTTAGTTCATGATTTGTTCCAAAAGTCAACTTAGGGGTGAATTAGGTCAAGAAACCCTAATTCCTGATTTTTGATGTATGTATCCCCTGAGGTCAAATTGACTTGATGATTGGGTCCATGAGGTCCCATGGAGTATATTAGGTTATGTTTTGGATCAATGGCTTGTGCCCAGATGAAAAATCTCCACCTGGAGGCCCTGGTCGACCAAAACCCTAATTTGGTGACACTGTCGATCTCGAGACTTGATCCACCTAGAAGGGAGCAGCCTTGTGCTTAATCCTTGAAGTGGGAGTCCTTTTGATCCATTGTGGATATTTTAGAGGCTAGACAAGTTGAAGATCAAGTCATTCCTTGATTGATCCTTTGTCTAAGGCTCTGAGAGGGCTTAAAACCCTAATTTTGATTGTAGTGAATGCTCAACAACCCTTGAGGCATTTGATGAGGCATGATGGTTCATCCATATTGTGATGACGATTTGCACAATGATGGGAAATCTTAGTGGTCAAAATTTGGGGTATGACAGATGCCCCTATTTAATCTTCTTGTACCTGGAGGTGTGAATGACGAAGGTATTCGGGCATTCGGGGTGCAAGACGATTAAATATCGGAATACCCAAAATTTTGATGGCTATGAATGGCAGCTTGCGCATTCATCTTCTTTTGCTAAGCAATGATGCTTGCAAAGGTAGACTTCCCCTCGATACTGGTTTCCTACCAAGGAACTGGTCTTAGTTTTCTTTTGAAATAAACCTCCCCTCGATCCTGGTTTCCTACCAAGGAACTGGTCTAAGTTTCTTTTGTCAACTTCCCCTCGATCCCGGTTTTCCTACCAAGGAACTGGTCTAAGTTTCTTTTGTCAACTTCCCCTCGATCCCGGTTTCCTACCAAGGAACTGGTCTAAGTTTCTGTTGTAAACTTCCTCTCGATCCTGGTTTCCTACCAAGGAACAGGTCTCAGTTTCTTCCGTCAATAAACTTTATTGACAAGGGACGCTATTTGTAGCGGTTTTCCTCAAACTTCTTGCCGGATTTTCCTGGGGAGATGCCATTTGAGGGAAAAAAATGACGTCAGACTTGCTGGGGAGCCCAGTCGTCTGAGTTGTAGAGGTGCACAAACTTCTCTATTGGAGACGCCATTTGTCGACTCTATCTGGGGTAAATGAGTCTCCTGAGAGACTGCTTCCGCTTGGGGTATTACATCATACTTTTCTCGGGATCTTCCCAGAGAAATGCCATATGTGGGCTCCAATTTTGAGGTGCCGATGACCTTTTCATCAGCGGTCTTTCAGAGAAAGGCAGCTGTATTGCCAAATCTCTGCTTAGGAGGCTTTCTATGGGGATTTTTCTTTAATCCGGGAAAGCAAGGATACCATCTTCAATGGCGAAGAGTGACATTTGTAGAAAGCTTCTCTGGATTTTTAGAGGTTCAAGTTATCAAAGTGGTCGAGTGCCGACTCTAATCCAGAGATACACTGGAGGCGAGATTGTTCAAACGCATCATTTCATGACGAGGCAAGAACTGACAACTCGATTGAGAAAATTGTTATCACTAGGGGACAAGACCGACTAGAGTGATAGTGATGCAATATGAATATGAATGCAAATCAAATGCATGATGTATGTATGTATGTATATGCTGACAAAACTGACGCGACATACAGACTGACGAGTGAGCACGACTGGATACTCGGCCATCGCAGGGTAAAGAAGTACCGTTGGTCAAAAAATTAGCAATTCTACCTTGCTTAGGAGAGATAGTCCCTGCGGGGAATATCGTTGATCGGGCTTAGGAGATAAGAACTCGGCCGAGGGTATCAGATGGGAAAGCCGCATCTCATACAGCTGATCCTTCGTTCAGGCGTACTGGCCTAGAAGGAGTACTTTGATTCTGTACTTTGAAATTCAAACGCTTTTGGAGACGCAATCGACGTTCTTTCGATGTTCAACAGTCAAAAGCAATTTCCATCTTTAATTTAAAAGCAGAAAAAGTTTTAACAAGTAAATTCATTTTTGTTTTATTTCAAGAATCACTAATCATGTTAAAATGCCATTCTGTAAAGCTAAAACAAATAATAATTACAAACAAAAGCACAAGGGCTCAAATTTTATTGATAAGATGGAGATCAGCCAAACGCGTGACTCCAAAGAGTATTTACAAAGTTTGAAAATGGTAATTTACAGGGAAAAGGGCTACGTTGAAACATAACGACCACTATCCTTCTACCAACTTTGAATTCGGGACATCCTGAGCTTCTGTCGAAGATGACCTTGACTGGAGTTTTCCTCCGATGGATGATGTAACTGCTACTGAAGGACTTGCCTCTGTTGAACATAGTTACTTGCCATTATCCCTAATTTTTTCTTGGATTGTACTATGAGATTTCCAATCCATCAGGATGATTTTTTTTCATGTCTCTAACTTTTGCCTGGACCGCCCTTTCGGGTTTTCAATCCACCGAGACGTTTTTTTTTAGGCGAAGTATTTCTTGACTACATCAACATTCGTGGGGTAGGCAAATTCCTCTCCGTCCATGGTTGCAAGTCTCAAGGCACCGCCTGAGAAAGCTTCTGTGACCACATAGGGGCCATCATAATTTGGGGTCCATTTGCCCCGAGAGTCAGTGAGAAACGATTGTATCTTCTTGAGCACGAGGTCTCCTTTTCTGAAGACACGAGATCGGACCTTTTTGTTGAACACATTCTTCATTCTCTGCTAATACAACTGACCGTGGCATAGTGTCGTGATTCGCTTCTCTTCGATCAGATTCAGTTCGTCGTGTCGACTTTGACACCATTCAGCTTCTGAAAGCTTAGCTTCCATCAATACCCGGATTGATGGGATCTCTACTTCTATGGGGAGAACTGCCTCCATGCCATATACTAGAGAGAAAGGGGTTGCCCATGTTGAAGTGCGAACAGATGTTCGATAACCGTGAAGAGCAAAGGGTAGCATGTCGTGCCAATCTTTATAGGTTACAACCATCTTTTGAACGATCCTCTTAATGTTCTTGTTAGCCGCTTCTACCGCTCCGTTCATCTTAGGTCGGTAGGAAGATGAGTTATGGTGTTCGATCTTGAACTCAACGCACAACTCTTTCATCATCTTATTGTTCAAGTTAGATCCATTATCTGTAATGATCTGGCTCGGAACACCATAACGGCAGATGATATTGTTTTTGATAAATCGGACCACCACTTGTCGGGTTACATTGGCGTACGATGCTGCTTCGACCCACTTGGTGAAGTAATCAATGGATACAAGGATGAACCGATGTCTGTTTGAAGCCTTAGGTTCGATCAAGCCAATCATGTCGATTCCCCATATGGAAAAAGGCCACGGGGAAGAAAGAACTTTGAGATGTGATGGCGGTACATGAATTTTGTCGGAGTATATCTGACACTTGTGATACTTCCTCATGTACTTGTAGCAGTCGGATTCCATGGTCAACCAGTAATACCCTGCTCTTAGAATTTTTCTCGTCATTGTATGTCCGTTGGCATGAGTGCCAAAGGATCCTTCATGAATTTCTTTCATAAGCATGTCTGCTTCTGGTCTGTCGACGCATCGGAGCAAGACCAAGTCAAAATTCCTCTTATAAAGAGTATCCCCGCTCAGGAAGAAGCTTCCAACCAATCTTCTGAGGGTTTTCCTATCTTTTCTAAGTGCCCCAGATGGGTACTCTTGTTTCTGAAGGAAGCATTTGATATCGTGATACCAAGGTTTGTTGTCTATGACTGCTTCGATCGTGAAGACGTAGGTGGGCCGTTCAAGGCACATTATGTCGATCTTAGGTAGGTCATTCCATTGACCTACACTAATCATGGAAGAGAGAGTGGCTAAGGCATCAGCCATGTGATTCTCTCTACGAGGGACGTGATGAAACTCGACTCTGTTAAAGAAGGGTAACAACCTTCTTGCATAGTCTTTGTAAGGAATCAGTCCTGATTGGTATGTGTTCCAATCTTCTTTTATCTGATTGATAACCAAGGCTGAATCGCCGTATACATCCAAGTTTTTGATCCTTAAATCAATCGCTTCTTCGAGACCCATAATACAAGCTTCATATTCGGCCTCGTTATTCGTACATTTGAACGTAAGTCTGGCGGTGAAAGGAATGTGGGTACCCTGAGGGGTAACAATGATTGCCCCAATTCCGTTTCCATAATGATTAACTGCTCCGTCAAAGATAAGTCCCCATTGGGAACCTGGTTCTGGCCCTTCACTAGGTAACGGTTCATCGCAATCTTTCATTTTTAGATACATGACATCTTCGTCTGGGAAGTCAAACCCGGTTGATTCTTGATCGTCAATCGGTTAATGAGCCAAATGATCGGCTAAAATACTTCCTTTAACGGCTTTCTGAGCGTGCTACTCTATGTCATATTCTGATAATAACATCTGCCAACGGGCAATTCTTCCCGTGAGAGCAGGCTTTTCGAAGACATACTTGATTGGATCCATCTCGGAAACCAACCAAGTAGTATGACGAATCATGTATGGGCGAAGACGTTTGGCTGCCCAAGCCAAAGCGCAACAAGTTTTCTCAAGCATCGTGTACCGAGTCTCGCAGTGGGTGCATTTCTTGCTCAGATAGTAGATGGCAGACTCTTTTCGTTTGGTTTCGTCTTGTTGGCCAAGTACACATCCCATTGAGTCCTCTAGGACTGTGAGGTAAATGATCAGTGGTCTTCCTTCCACTGGAGGTGATAGAATCGGCAGATTCAACAGGTATTCCTTAATACTGTCGAAGGCAGTTTGGCAATCTTCTGACCAAACGCAATCCTGGTTCTTTTTGAGTAATTTGAAAATCGGCGCACATGTCGCAGTCATGAGGAATATGAATCTGGAGATGTAGTTCAAACGTCCCAAGAATCCTCTGACTTGTTTTTCAGTTTTTGGAGAAGGCATTTCTCGAATGGCCTTGACCTTGTCAGGATCGACCTCAATCCCTTTCTGGCTGACGATGAACCCTAAGAGTTTCCCCAAACGGACACCGAAGGTGCACTTGTTGGGATTCAAGCGGAGTTTGTACTTCCTCAAATGCTCAAACAGTTTCGACAGGTGGGTCACATGCTCCTCTTCTGTCTTAGATTTTGCAATCATGTCATCGACATATACCTCTATCTCTTTGTGTATCATGTCATGAAACAGAGTAGTCATGGCCCTTTGATAGGTTGCCCCGACGTTCTTCAAGCCGAACTGCATCACCTTGTAACAAAAGGTACCCCATGGGGTAATGAACGAAGTTTTCTCCATGTCTTTCGGCGCCATTTTGATCTGGTTATAGCCCGAGAATCCATCCATGAAGGAGAAAATTTTGAACTTTACTGTGTTGTCTACCAACATGTCAATGTGTGGTAAAGGAAAGTCGTCCTTTGGACTTGCCTTGTTCAGATCCCTGTAATCAACACACATTCTGACCTTTCTGTCCTTTTTGGGAACGGGTACGATGTTGGCTAACCATTGAGGATATTCAGATGTAGCCAGGAAACCTGCGTCGATCTGTTTCTGTACCTCCTCTTTGATTTTGATAGCCATGTCTGGATGAGTCCGTCTCAACCTCTGCTTTACTGGTGGACATTCCGATCTCAACGGTAAGTGATGTTCTACGATGCTGGTATCCAACCCTGGCATGTCCTGATAGGACCAAACGAATACTTCGGGAAATTCTCTGAGAAGCTTTATCAAACCCTCTCTGGCAGTTGGACTGAGCAGTGCCCCAATCCTGATTTCTTTTCTCTCTTTTTCCTAACCCACATTGATCGTTTCCAACAGCTCTTTGTGAGGTTCAATGTACCTTTCCTTCTGTCTGAGTAGTCGAGAGATCTCTTCTGGAATTTCGTTGTCAACTTCTTCTTCAGCTCCAAATATCGGGAACCCAAAGTCGGGAGAAGGCATCGGATCGTATGTTTCAACTGGGTTTAAAACAAGCAATTTGCATGACGTGATGATTCGTGTTTAGAAGAGATAGAGAAAATGCGAGTGTGTGCAGTGTATTTGTTTTACTGCTTGTTTTTATTTTTAATTGTTTTTTAGGATTACCATTTTCTGAAAAAGCAAAAAGAGAAAACAGCAAATAGTGCGGGAATTACATAACAACGTTATTTTATTAATGAACAAGTCGATTCTTGAAACTACGTCCCTATAAAACAAAACTTTGTCGCTTTGGGCAAAGCAAAGAGGGAAATTTACAGAAAGTGAGCCCTATCAAAACATCCGTTTCACCTGGGCAGGGTGATAGGTTAAAGATGGAAATTACTTTGACTGATGAATTATCTTCGGAACCTCGACGGCAACCCATTGGCGGCGAACTCCTCGGTGAATCACAAAGTATGGCACCTTCCTTGATTTGTCTTTAGAAATAACGTTGATTTCTGGTGGAGCAGGATAATTAGAATCTGTCTCCCAGGAAGAATTTCCGTAGGAGGATTCCTCTGTTGCATTTTGCATTGCATTTGTGCTCTCAGCTGTATCTCCCCGTCCAGTTGGCTGGATATCTTCGAGCCTGATACGAGAGCTTTCGGGAGCGGTGTACTTGACCACATAGTCGTATTTCCCACTCGGTTGTCCCAAGGTGTCCCACACTTCTTTGGAACTGGAAGGGTCATCCCTCTCGATGACGTTGACCTCGGGAAAAGCATAGTTGATGAATTCAAGTCCTGCAAACGTTGTAAATTCATCGTTATGTTGATTAGTTTTTGAATGACCTGAGTGTTGATCCCGTGACATGGTGGGGACACGGGTATTCTGTTCAATGACGGTCAGCTGATTTTCATTGTTCGGCTAACTCTCTTGCCCCAAGTCTCCTGGATAAGGTTGCCACATTGGCAGACCATCCATTGGGCCATAGTAGGTGTAGTCAAAATTGTCTTTCATCGGAGTGTCTTCCTCTAATGAATTTGGCGGAGCACGGCATCCTTTCGGATCACAATCCTCGTATATCATTTCGATGTCTGACCTGGGTATAAATCTCGGACTCTCTGTAGGAAAGAAAAAAGGAGTTTGTGTTTCGTCCTGAGACATATAACCGTCCTTGTTAACATAGGACTTCCACTCTTCCTCTGTGTCAGAGGGATCTTCCTCATTGATAGCATGGACTGCTTGATGGACTGGGTGAAGAAAACCTCCACTGTGGAAGAAGTTTTGAATGGGATGAAGACTTCCATCGCTGGCAGCTGTCTGGGTACAGGTTGCAGAAAAACCAAGACCCTTCTTTGTTTTATTGTCAATAGGAATGACAAGTTGTCCCCATCCGGTTGTATCGATACTCTCGACCGCTTTGATAGTATCTTTGTATGAGGAAATTGAGGTTCCTCCTTGGGATTGATTGTCCTTGCCTACTGACAGTGCTTGGAACTGCGTCCCAATAACCTCCTCGGGTTCTACACAAGTAGATGATGATAAGTTACTCACGAGCAAGGCCTGTTCTCCACAAACTGTGACAAGTTGGCCGTTCTGGACAAACTTTAGCTTTTGGTGGAGGGTCAAAGTGACCGCTCCAGCCTGATGTATCCAAGGTCTTCCTAATAAACAACTGTATGTTTCCCGGATGTCCATGACCTGGAAAGTGACTTGGAAAGTGTGAGGACCGATAGTTATGGGAAGATCAACTTCGCCGATAACTGTTTTTCTGGATCCGTCGAATGCTGTGACGAAGACCTCGCTGATTCTCATCGGAGGGCCTTTGAATGATAATTGCATCAAAGTGCACTTCGTCATAACATTCAGGGCTGACCCTGTGTCTACCAGTATGCTGGCTAAAGCATCGTCCTGGCAGTTAACTGTAATGTTGAGCGCCATGTTATGACGGCGACCCTCTTCGGGTAATTCCTCATCACTAAATCCCAAATTATTGCAGGAAGTGATGTTAGAGACAATGCTATTGAACTGTCTGATTGTTACATCCTGTTCCATAAAGGCTTGCTCCAAGACTTTCTGTAGAGCCTCCCTGTGGGCTTCTGAACTGAGTAACAGTGATAATACCGAGATCTTTGAAGGAGTCTGTAACAGCTGATCAACAATGTTATATTCACTCCTTTGGATGAGCTTCAGCATCTCATCATTATTTTTTGAAAGGTTGGGATTACTGGATTGACCGACTGATGGATCGGGAGCTTCTGTCTGAAGTTCCTTTTCATTGTTAGGTTCTCCAACTCCCTGGTTGAAGATTCGACCGCTCTGTGTTACACGACTGATGTCGTCAATATTCATGACGGAGGGTAATGGAATTTCCTTTCCATTCTCGACTATTGTTGCACCGTATTTGTAAGGGATAGCCTTAGTTGATTCATACGGTAGTGGTCCCGGTAGATAGATGACTATGGGAACCTTCTCATTTTTCTGACCATCATAAGTAATCTCGATCCGTTCCCGGTTGGGAATTCTAGATTCGTCAAGTAGAGGGATGACGGAAAAAACATCCCTGGTCTGGTGATGACCAGAGATTGTGACAACATCCTCGACTTGATTGGCAAGGTAGTTCGGCGTCCAGTTGATGGGTCCAGAACCCGGATATGGGCGAATCTCTCCACGATCCACCTGACCCTGAAGAGCTGCTCTCACAAGGTAACACCCTTGGTTACTTTCCGAACAGACACTACAACGGTCATAGTTGTGTGGTGGCACCTGGCCACGCCCACTTTGAATACAATGTAACCTCACTAGGTTAGCTTCCACGAGTCGGACATCGTGACTTTGACGCCGAGTGGGATTCCGGTTATTGATACTAATCTGCTGAGTATCTTCATCCATGTAGATTGGCATCCACCAGTGATTTAACAAGTGCTGAAGTGCCTCCTGGACAAGGGTACATCCCTGATCATTTTTGCAACCCGCTTTACAGCTGTGATAATTATGTGATATCAAGAATCCGAGTATGACCTGCTCAGCATGCAGCTCTACCAAGTTGGTATTCATCAAGCGAATGTCGAAGATTTGAACCATATTGATCTGATAGGGATTCCTATCATGGTAGTCCTGGATCCATCCAAGATCCATCTGACGCTGGAGGGCCTCCTGTATGAAAGAGCATCCCTGTTTGTTTACCGAGAAAGTTAGACAAGAACTGTAATCGTGCCGCGGCATATTATGATACTGGCTTTGCCTTAAATGCATTGCCACCAAGTTGGCATTCATCGCACGGATGTCATGGTTCTGAATGACGTTGGAATTCGTGTAAACCATGTTAACTCCCCGAACTCGGTGCTCTTGGATCCATCCGAGATCCATCTGTTCTTGTAGAGCTGCTTGCACCACATAACATCCTTGATTGTTTTTAGAGCAGACATCACATTGATGATAATTATGAGGTGGCACATGGCCGTATCCACTCTGTCTACAATTCATCTTGACCAGATTGGTCCTCAATAAGAGTACATCGTGAATTTGATAGACATTGTTAGACTCTCTCTCAATCAGGTTGACTGCAGCTTTCTCGTATTGAGGCAGCGGGTTCATGAGAACATTGGGATTCGTATCTTTGAAAGATAAGAGCCCGCTCCTAACAAGCTTTTACACGTCAGATTTGAAACTGATTCAGTTCTCTATGTTATGCCCTGATCCTCCTTGATGATAAGGGCATGTCTGATCTGCTTTGAACCAAAAAGGCGAATTTTCCGGTACTGTAAGAGGAGACTTAGTCTGGATGTGCCCCTTAGCTAGTAGTAATGGAAATAGTTCTACGTACAACATAGGTATAGGATCAAACCCTGATGGTCATGTTGTACGGTTGTTGTTATATGGAGGACGAGCCTGCTGAAGAGGCTGTTGTGTCCTTTGCCGATTAGGTTGGCTCTGTGCAACCTGAGGTTGATACGTAGGAATAGGCTCAGGGCTGATAGCAGGAGTTACAGCTGCTACTGGTTGATAACGTCGTCTTTGCTTTCCGAGAGAGATATTCCCAATATCCTGCTCTTTTTTCTTAGGGAGAGCACTACCGTATCGTTTTGTACTGCTTGATGGTCCAGCGTCTTTTGCCAAACGTCCTTCTCGGACGGCTTCCTCAAGACGAACTCCCATGCCCACCATCTCGGTGAAGTCACTGGGCACACTGGCAACCATTCTGTCATAGTAAAATGAGCTTAAGGTCTTTAAGAAGATCTTTGTCATCTCTTTTTCCTCAAGAGGTGGACAAATCTGAGCGGCAATTTCCCGCCATCTCTGGGCGTACTACTTAAAGGTTTCCTTGTCCTTTTGTTACATTGATCTGAGTTGATCTCTGTCCGGTGCCATGTCCAAATTGTATTTGTATTGTTGGACGAAGGCAGTACCAAGATCTCTGAATGTGCTAATCGTAGCACGGTTTAAACCCATGTACCATTTTAATGCGGCACCGGTTAAACTATCCTGAAAGTAGTGAATCAGTAGGTCCTGATTCTCCATCTGAGCTGACATTCGCCGAGCGTACATCACCAGATGGCTCTGAGGGCAAGAGTTACCCTTGTACTTTTCAAAGTCGGGCACTTGGAATTTGTGCGGAACTTTCACATTGGGGACCTGACAAAGGTCTGCGGCGTCCTTTCCAAATAGATCCTGACCGCGAATGGCTTGCAGTTCCTTCTGCATTTCCAAGAACTGTTCCTGGAATTCATCCATTCAGTCAAACATAGTTTCCTTTTTACCAGAAGGTATATGTGGAATCTGTCCTTCCGGGACAGTGTGCACCACAGGGGGTGGTAATGTGACTACGGCAGTGAATCTTGGCGTTTCCCGAAGTTTGTAACCTTCAGGAGTCTTCAATATGCCTCTGGCATCTTCACTTTCCTGAATTCTGTAACCTTCAGGACCAGCGGCATCTGTCGCGATTCCCTGATCTTCAGCAATCGGCAGAACATATCCTTTCGGGATATAGTTTGCAGGCATGCCCCAGGGACGATCTTTCGGCATTTGATACCTAGGATCAAATTTCTCCACTATGGGCACTGAGGTGATCTCTGAGATCACAGTCCTTTGTAGCTGAGCTTCTGCCATGGCTTGCATGTCGTTACGAAGCTTTCTCATATCCTCTCTCAGAGCGTCGATCTCTTCTTTCAACTCTCTGTTCTCTTCCTCAAGATCATCCATCTTCTTCTGACGATTAGCCCGAGTATTATACGAATGAGACAGTTTGACTCTAGAATCGAGACACAAACGTGATATTCGTAGGTAAGAAGAATACGCGATGTGAGAATGATGAATGCAATGATTATATTAATTGTTTTTTGGTTTAATCAAAATAAACTTCGACAATTAGATTGCAAATATCAAACGGTGGGGAAACCCCCTTTTATTGGAATTCAAAGGATTGCGGAAACAAAAATACAGTAGATTACAAAATGCAGAAACAGAAACCTAAGCTAAGGGGTCCCGAGAGAACTCGGGTGCTGATTCTGGTATCTTCCTTTTCTTTGACCGGGGATCTTGAGTCGTTGTCGGGTTGTCATTCCTTTGCCAAGTGAAAGGAGCGAGCAAATTCCTTTGGTCATCCTGATTATCCACATCATGTTGCTCCAAAATTTCAATCAGAGCATCCTTATCTTTCAGCAGTTGCTGTATTTTGGTACACTCCACATTGAGGGTGCGGTACTTGTTCTTCCAAGACCTCTTCTCCCGTCGAACTTTGTTGAGAGTAACCTGAAGCTTTTCAGTTTCTGTCATGAAGTACATGATAGATTCCCTCGGTGGAAGAACTCCGTAACGAGGATAAGGCATCTTTAGCTTGAGAGCTCTAGTTTGTACCCAGTGGAGATAAGGCTCCACCGAGACACATTCCGGTTTTCCTAGAGACTCCCGTCCTTTCTTATAAACATGTTTCCAAGCGTGCACTATTTTCGTCTTTAGTGCTCTGTCATTTTCTCCTTCCTTGAAGAAAAGGCCTTCCAGATGAGCATTTCGGGGGACGTGCCTCATCGGGTATCCAAATTGACGGCGAACCAATATCGGATGATAGTTGATTCCTCCCTTAGTTCCTATAAGGGATATGTTGGGGAAGTTTCCACAACGGTTAATGATCCTGATTCCATCATAAATCCTATTGCACCAATCTATGTCAGAGTTGGTGAGAGACATGATCTTCTGCGACCAGCGCAAGGCATTCTTATGATCCCAGAAAGCATCAGACTTAGGTAAATGGGAGATAAACCATTTATAAAGCAAAGGTACACAACATGTGATCTCCCCTCCGTTGTACAAATTCCCTAAGTGTACAGAATGATACGCATCTGCGAGCAAAGTCGGTTCAGGGTTTCCAATGAGAAAAACCTTAATAGCGTTGATATCGACGAAGTTATTAATGTTGGGCAACAAAAATAATCCGTAGGTGAGTAAAACAAAGATGCTTTCAAAAGCAGTCCCGTTCCCTATAATAGCGAAGTACAGAGCTTTCTTTGTCAGAAACTTGGCTGGCAAACCTTGTATGCCACCCTTGGTAGTCATGTGAGTCCTGACCTCAGACTCGTCCAAATGAATTTCTCTTGCAATGGTCTGATTCTTTGGAATTTCTTCCAGTCCAGAAAATGGAGCTTGATCTGTAATGTGTAGATCAATCAGATGAGAATACTCCTCCAGCGTTGGTGCTAGCTGGTAATCCGGGAATGTAAAGCAGTGATAAACTGGATCGTAGAATTGAACGAGCGCGTCCATGATTCCCTCAATCACATGGACCCTTAACAGAGGTAGCAGACCTCCGTACTTGGCTCTGAAGGCCTCTTGGTTTGTGATCATTCTCGCCAAACCTCTCAAATCCTCTAGTTTTGTAATCTTGAAGGTGTACTTATGAGTTCTTCTTCTACCGAAATCCATTAGCACAATCCTTTTCTCTGATATTTGCAATCACAATCTTAGTTTATTTTGAAAAAACAGAGAGACTAGAAGAGAAATTTTTTTGAATGTTTTAATGTTTTTTAAATGAATGCATGAATGCAGCACACAAAAACATAGAAAAAACATGGGGTCAAAGGGTCGTTGTCATGGAGTCAAGGCTCTACCCATCCCCAAAGGTTTATTAGTGACTTTTGTACCTGTCTCTCATCATCATCAACTCTTGTCAAGAAAACACCAGCAGGCCGGAAACCGTGCTAGGTGATGTTTTTTGAAGAGTCCTCAGAAGAGGGTGGCATCGCATGACAATTATTTCTGATAGGCTCTGCGCCACTAATTTGCTCCTCAGCTTCTCAGACAGCGCAATCGACCCATTGCCTATGAGAGGGAATGGGTTGCATTGGGAAGCCTCCACTGAGGTTGATGGTCGACCTCGTCGCCATCACCTATCTTAAGTGTATACTCAATCTTTCCACATGCGGCATCACACGCATTCCCATTAGCAGAAAAATAAACACATATATCAATTAGGAAAAGCAGTATATATATATTTGTCCTAATCATCCTAGACCTTTAAAGCTATGAATCCTATGTTCCTGACAGAAAATGGGTTCCCCGGCGGAAGCCCCAATCTGTGGTTTTCACACAAGAGAAGAGGAAAAAAGGTTAGAAGAGCCCCACGGTGGGCGCCAGTTTTAAAGTTTCCACCTAATAGATGGGAAGAGAATAAGATCTTGCTGCAAAGGTGAGATAGATCCCAATGACACCTCCCCAGCAGAGTCGCCGTTTTTCTGTAGCGAGCGGTTTTTGGACGTGGTTGCGAAGCACTACCGCTCTTTGGTATTTACAGCTCGATTCATTTTTTATCCTATTAAAGCTGATGAAGGAAGGGAAATAGATGTCTCAAATTAACCCTGCTTGCAAACTGAGGTTAAACAGTCAAAACTGTTGGTTTACAGATGCTACAAAGATTCGGGGTCTCTATTAGGTTTATTTTTTTAAAAGTGGTGTTCGGTCGATTGGTGGGAGGTTAAGATGTTAGGACGGATGTATGAAAGTATGGGATTTTGTTTAGTGTGCTCGCTAATATTTTTCTTCCAATCTTATGCCTACGTATTCCCGTTTTTTTCGAAACAGGGAAATCAGAGCGATCGTAGTTCCTCCTATTCTATGGGAGGAAATGGTATTTTGGTGTCTTGTTCAAAGCCCAAGACGTGAAGCTAAAGAGTCTATTTGTATCTTGTTCAAAGCCCAAGATATGAAGCTAAAAGTAGTTTGTATCTTGTTCAAAGCCCAAGATGTGAAGCTAAAAGGTGTTGTCTTTAGAGAGAATTTGTCATCTCTAAAGAGGTTTGTTTGTCACAACTGTCGGGTGACTGGTTATAAAGGAGAATTACTTTAACTGGGATATATGAATCCAGCAATGCCATAATTTCCTTTATAGGGGTTTTCCAACCTGAAGGAGAAGACTTTAACTCGGTGTAGAGCAATGCCATCTTTCCTTAGGAATTTCTCATGCTAAAAGAGGGACAGTGGGATGGATGTAGATGATCCAGAGGCTTGCCGCTTACAGCGATTAGATGAAGGGGAAGAAGTTGTTGATGTTTGTGTACTGTGAACGAGGCACAACTTTGATGCTAAAAGGTTGATTGGATCAACCAGTGGTTTTCTTATACAAAGCCTAAGAGGAGGCTAATATGTGTCTCGTACAAAGCCCGAGAGAGAGGCTAAAAGGTTTTGACTCGACGATGGAGTCTTTTGGTATTTCATATAAAGCCCGAGATGGAGGCTATGGGGTTGATCCTACAAGAGGATCTTTTATACTCAACAAGAGAGTGCTTTTGTATCTCCTACAAAGCCCGAGATGGAGGCTAAAATTTGTTTGGCTCAATAAGAACCTTTTTGTATCTCGTATAAAGCCCTAGATGGAGGCGAAAAGGGTGATTGACTCAACGAGGGAGTCTCTTATGTGTCTCGTACAAAGCCCGAGAGAGAGGCTAAACGTTGTTTGACTCAACGAGGAAGTCTTTTGTATCTCGTATGAAGCCCGAGAGAGAGGCTAAACATTTGCTTCGCTGGGAAGAATCATTGTACAAAGCCCAAGAGGAGGCTATTGTAACTGTTTTAGTTGAGTGACAGATCCAATATACTGATTTTAAAAGAGAAAATCAGTTCTTATATGAGTACCACTGTACTCAAGGATTCGATTCGAGGACCAGGGATATTTTCTTTTCTTTGAGGAAATGGGAAATCCAAAGGGTATTGAGACTGTCCGAGTCTACGGGTTTCCGTCCTATTTAATGAAGGGTGCTTGAGAATGTCTTTGAGACTCAAGGATATTAGACTGTCCGTGTCTAGAGTTTCATCTTTTGTACTATGCTTTAAGAAACAGTAGTAGACTCTTTGAAAGGAATGTTCTATAAAGATGACTAAGTTCTATTCCTATACCTCTAGGAGGTCGTCGGGACAATTTGTACGAAGCCCAAGAGGAGGCTAGAGACTTTTAAGAAGCCGAGAGGTCCTTGTACGAAGCCCAAGAGGAGGCTATCATTCCCTGAGGAAGAGATCATTATATGAAGCCTAAGAGGAGGCTGTGAATACTTCTAAGAAGCCGACGGGTCCTTGTACTAAGCCCAAGAGGAGGCAGGGATGCTTTTAGGAAGCCTGTGGGTCCTTGTACGATGCCCAAGAGGAGGCCGATGCTTTTAAGAAGCCCGTGGGTCCCCAAACCCCGAGAAATTCAAGACAGGCTATTCACAAGGAATAGATCAAGCCAGGAAAGTTCGAGAATTTGGAAGAAACTCAAAGATGTCATTCACGGAGATACATTCATCTCTGGGAGTAGAGTTTCTTGACAATTCCTAATGAGGACAGCCGAAGAGAAGACTGTATCTGGTGATCCTATTGGGGATCTAGCTGTCTATTTCTACGAATAAACGAAACGGCTTTACCTAGTGCTAGACGTAGTTGCCGGGGAAACTCTGAATATCTATACTATTATTACACAGTTGTTATGAGTTTATGAAAGAAGACTTACAGTGAAACAGCCCCACAATACTGTTATATGTATATGAAAGCGATAAATGAAAGCGTATAAACACTTACTCGGTTGTAGAGCTTCCATGCTGTTTGGTTAGTTGTTCAACAAAGAAAGATTGAAAACAATAGTATATTCAAAATCAAAGGAGAAAGTGCTTTGAAAAAGAAAGATTTGGGGCTTACAGCTCAAGGAGAGGCCCGGGGTTTTATCAGTGAGCGCACTGTTGTTTGAATTTGTACAGAGGGACTTATGACTGTGGCCTAACAAATTATTTTCTGTACAAAGGGGTTTGGGTCTTACACTCTCTCAAGAGACCCAAAAAGTTTTAAAGAAAAAGAGTGGGGCTTATAACACGAGGGTAGGCCTAATTGATTTTTCGTTTGAAATGGCGATCACGCCGAGGTTTTCTTTTAACGCAGAGGGACTTATACAATAAGTGAGGCCCAAAATTGTTTTGGTTAAAAGGGGATTGGGTCTTACACTCTAATAGAGGCCCAAAAGTTTTGAATGGGTATTATAGCTCAAGGAGAGGCCCAGATGGTTTATTTTGAAACTGGGGACGATCGTGCCAAATTTAAAAATGTACAGAGGGACTTATACAATAAGTGAGGCCCAAAATATTTCTGTACAAGTGGGTTGGGTCTTACACTCTAATAGAGGCCCAAAGTGTGTTTTAAAATGATTTGTGAGGGTTGAATTAATCAAAAACCCTAATTTAGTTCCAAAATGTATTTTAATTGAATAAAAATTCAATTAAAATGATCAAAAATTGTTTAACATGTGGAAAACAAATTATGATCTTGGATTAATGCTTCAAAAATCAAGTATTGACCTACAAAATAATTAGAAGTCATTAATCTTTACAAAATCAAGAGGGAAAAAATATTTTAAATGTCAAAAACAATTAAAATATTAATTTTTTGCAAAAATATCAATTATATGAAATAAATAATATTTTTGGGATTTTTTTGGGAAAATAAAATATTTCAACATTTTTGTGAATTATTAAAAAAAGAATCAACTCAAAATCATTAAAACTCAGAGAGAAATTAATTTTTGAATCAATTAAATAAAAATCACAAAATTCAAATATTCAAATGTTGGAAAATGGCGCCAAGAACAAGGGCAAGAACACGCGCGTGTTCTGAGTTTCCCAGATTTGCATTTTCTATCCAATCTCACTGAATACTTAATCATATCATGCAATCCACATACCAATCAACTCGTTTTAACCTCGCGATCAAGTCTATGACAATTAATTTCATTTAAATTAAACATAAAACAAGAAATCATGAACAATCCTCAAGAACCCTAGATTATGCATGAAGGCTGGGATTTTTGATACACGATTCAAACAATGCAATTAATTGAGGGGAAACATTCCATGCATGATTATGAACATATGGCCAAATTATTGTGCAGCAAAAATTGCATGGATCATATAGTTAGAAGAGCTCATGCTTACCACTTGCAGCTGGTGATCGTGATTTGTGTTGGAGGTATTACAGATGAGTTGTGATGATCTGAACAGCTTCCCTACACCCTATGGAGTGTGTTTGAATGCTTGGACTTGATTGAAATTGGCTGGATCACTTCATGGCATCTCAACTGCAACTTGCTTAAAACCTTGAGCAATTGACTGGTGATTCTGAGAAATCAGTGTTCCAGTTGTTGTTTAAGTGTTTGATCAGCTCATATGTGATGTATATGAGGTGTGTGTGTGTGATTGGTTTGATTGGAAAAGCTCTCAAACTCAAAACCCGATAGCGACTTGCCTTAGAAGGCAAAATTGGAGTGAAAGAAGATATTTTGAGGAAAGCATCTGTTTGATGGCTTTGGTGTACTCAAACTGATCACAATTGAGCTCTATTTATAGTAGAGAAAGTTTGTTTTGCAAGGAATAGTGAATGGCAACTGCTGAGTAGGTTTGGCCAATGTTGGCAAATGAAAATCCAAGTCTCCTCTAGCCATTGACTAGAGGTTAGGGCACATGCTGCTGGTTCCCTTGGTCTTGGATAAGTCTTGACTGAATTCAGTTGCTAAGAGATCAGTCCATGCCACCTTGATGCTTCCATTGAATGCTTCAATCCAAAATTGGAGTGTTGTCCCTTTTTTAGGCAATTCTAGGTTTGGCATGCTATTTCTTGTTCCAAGGACTTTGGAGGCTTGGCTCAGTGATTGTCCCCTTTAGATTCAATCCTCATATGTGTCCAAAGTGATGACAAGGCTTGGAATTGGCTGATTTTGGCAAATCGACCAAAAGTGCAAAAATCTGCCTTGCCTTGGCAGATTTCAGCAAGGCATCTTGCCAATGTCATATCTCATAGCTCAAATTGAATTTGGTAATGTTCTTGGCCGTTTTGGAAAGCCCTTACATGATACAACAATTGTTTGAACATGTTTGGTTTTGATCTATTTTGAATCCAAGTGAAAAATCCACCTACATTTGGAAAAATGTAAAGGCAGATTCTGACTTAGTGAAATTTTCACCAAGTGTTGGAACAAAGTGACTTTTCTTGATTTTGATCACTCCATAACTCAAAATCCATGAGGAATTTGGACATAGGTCAGTATGAAGCTTTTGTAGAGGGTAATGTGATCTACAAATCAAGATTTGAATGGGGAACAATGGCCTTGTGGTTTAGGAGTTATGGTCCTCCAAAGTTGGCACATTAGTGTCACTTTTTCCATAACTTAGAAATTTTTCTAAGTTTTTATGGTTACCCCTTTTACAAGTTATCCCACTTTCTTTGATTTTTCTTGATGAATGATGATTCAAATCATACATTAACATCATTTTAGGGTTACAAATCCATTTTGGTGAAAAATCTCAAAAAGTCAAAGTTGACTTTTGTGCACAGTTGACTTTTTATCAGATGAATTTCAAACTGTGCAATTCTTCAGGAAATCATGTCCTTGACCTAAATCAAACTTAATGGACATGTTCCATGGGTGTCATAGGGTATATTGAATCATGTCTTAGGGTTTGGGAGCATGTCCTGGTCAAAAGTCAAAGTTACAGTTGACTTTCCTCGCGAAACCCTAATTGTGGTGCAGATGAAATTGAGACTTGTTGCTCAAGCTTCTTGGATTAATCCATTGTTGCAAATGGATCAATATAGTATATTAAAGCCCCCCAAATCATGTCTTTAGGTCTTAGTTCATGATTTGTCCCAAAAGTCAACTTAGGGGTGAATTAGGTCAAGAAACACTAATTCCTGATTTTTTATGTATGCATCCCCTGAGGTCAAATTGACTTGATGATTGGGTCCATGAGGTCCCATGGAGTATATTAGGTTATGTTTTGGATCATTGGCTTGTGCCCAGATGAAAATTTTCCACCTGGAGGCCCTGGTCGAACAAAACCCTAATATGGTGACACTGTCGATCTCGAGACTTGATCCACCTAGAAGGGAGCAGCCTTGTGCTTAATCCTTGAAGTGGGAGTCCTTTTGATCCATTGTGGATATTTTAGAGGCTAGACAAGTTGAAGATCAAGTCATTCCTTGATTGATCCTTTGTCTAAGGCTCTGAGAGGGCTTAAAACCCTAATTTTGATTGTAGTGAATGCTCAACAACCCTTGAGGCATTTGATGAGGCATGATGGTTCATCCATATTGTGATGATGATTTGCACAATGATGGGAAATCTTAGTGGTCAAAATTTGGGGTATGACACATCGAAAACTTCCAGCCCAACCTTAATTGGTAGCACAATCTCACCAAAAACATACCTCTTCGAGCCGTCGAAAGCGCGCACCACCAAGTCACTAGGTGTGCATATCAACCCTCGGGTGTTTAGCTTCATCAAGGCTTTCTTAGGCAGAACATTCAAAGAGGACCCAGTATCCACAAGCACATGAGACATCAACGAACCACGACATTCAATAGAAATATGCAAGGCATTGTTGTGGTTTCTCCCAGCTGGAGTCAAATCAACATCAGTAAAACCCAGACCATTGCCTGCATTGATGTGGGCCACTACCCCCTCCAATTGATTAACAAATATCTCTTGAGGTACGTAAACAGCATTCAGTGCCTTCAGCAATGCATTTCGGTGTGCCTCGAAACACAATAACAGAGACAAGATGGAGATCTTGGACGGAGTCTGATGCAACTGATCAACAATCTTGTAGTTGCTCTTCCTGATTAATCTCATAAATTCTTCTACTTTCTCGGAGAAAGAATTATCAATCGGTCCTGCCGTGGAGTCATTCACTACTGGTGCTTGTACAGAACTACCTACAACCTGCTTCCCTTTGTCTTGTTTAGAACTACCAGCTTGATCATTAGAAGGGGTAAAGACCCTACCACTTCTCGTGATAGCCCCTGCCTCAACACTGCTTTCAACACAAGAGTTCAATACATAAGTTCCTACCAGCTCTTGTTTCTGTACGTTGACAAACACTTCGTCTCCATAGTTCCAAGGAATGGCCTTGATACTCTCAAATGGCACGGGTTCGGGAGCTGTAATAATCACCGGTGATGGTCTGGCTGGCCCTGAAATAGTGATTGTTTTGAAAGGGATAGTAATGGTAGCAACCTCATTTTTCGTGCTACCAACCTCTTTTCGTTGGTCACATCGGTCAAACTGCAATCGACCTTCATCTATCAGCTTTTGAATTCCTGACTTCAACAAATCACACCCATTCACTTGCGAGATACAATCTGAACAATTCTCATCACATCCGGGGGACACCCCACCCCTCAATAACCTCTCTTTTACCATCATCAAAGGAGTCTTTAATTCATTAATATCGGTAACCAAGTTCAAAGATTCATTCTCCTCTAACACAGCGTTGACCCTTGGCCCTCCATGGTTCGGTATTGGGTTCTGGATGACGTTCGGCCCATCATTTGAAAAGTTAATGGCTTTCGAATCCACCAAGTCTTGGACTTTATGCTTAAAAGCTTTGTAGTCCTCGATGTGATGTCCGGGTGCCCCAGAATGAAAATCGCATTGGACGTTGGGATTATAACCCGGAGGTGGATTACCAGTAAGAGGGGCCAATGTCCTCTTCTGAACTAACAGCAGCTGTAGTAAATGCTTGAGCAATTAAGAATAAGGCATGGGAGGTGTTTCAAAACGTCTATCAGCCGTTCTTTGTCTAGCCGGGTACTGGCAAGGAGCCTGATTCCGCTGTTGCTGTGGAAGCGTTGTCGGAATTGTCACTGAAGCTACCTGCTGGTTATGACTCTGATGCTGCTTTCCTTTACCTCGGTGAGACGACACGGAATTTGCTTCTTCCTTTTTCTTGTAATTAGCATAGGGCTTCTTCCCCTGACTAGAAGACGACCCATCACTACCTGCTACCTTCCCTGCTTTGATTCCACTCTCTAACATTTCCCCAACCATGATCAAATCAGCAAACTTGTCTGACGCGCAAGGTAACAGTTTCTCATAATAACGTCCCGACAAAGTATCCATAAACAAATTCAGCATTTCCTTTTCCAACATGGGCGGCTGCACCCTTGCCGCCAGCTCACGCCATCTCTGCGCATATTCCTTGAAGCTTTCGTTATTCTTCTGGGACATATTCTGTAGCTGGGTCCTGTTGGGAGCCATATCAGTGTTATATTGGTAGTGCTTGATAAAGGCCTCGACCAACTCTATCCAATTACAGACATGGCATCTCTCTAATTACATATACCATTCCAAGGATGCCCCAGACAGGCTGTCTTGGAAAAAATGCATCAGCAATTTCTCATCTTTAGAGTACGCGGCCATCTTCCTCGCGTATGCCCTGACATGCGTCTTGGGACATGTGGTACAGTTGTATTTCACAAAAGTGGGCACCTGAAATTTGTGTGGAATTACAACTCCGGGGACCAACCCCAAATCCTCCAGATCCATTCCTACAGAATTTTGATTCACCACTCCCTTTAGTTGTTCTTCAATGAGTCTGAACCTTTGATCATTGTCAGCCTGAGGACCAGCATCCCCGCCTGGCAGAGAGAAAACCTCATCTTGTTGGTCTTTGAAACGACGACCATGAACAGTACAAACACTTCCTCCTCCCACAAGAGAAGGAATCACAAACTGCTCTCCTCCGCCCGGAGGGATCACAACACCAGGAATAGGGATCTCTACACCCACAGGACCTCCCTGGGCACCGTTACCAGCAACACCATTATGAACTCCGCCATGAAGAACCCCGTCTTCATCCACCCTCGCCACTAAGGGTTGGACCAAAGTCCTCAACTTCTCTTGCCCTTGGGTAACACCTTGCACCAGCTCCATGAATTGGTCAATACGGGCCTGCATGACAGCCATATCAGCTTGCATCTTCTCCATAATTCTCCTATAATTTGATCTAGTAGAATACCGGTGAATCAGCTGGTTATCAATCCTGCCTACAACCAAATAAAGGTTAGAACAAACTAGAACGAGCACCTGCGATGCAAAAATGATTATGATTATGCATATGCAAATGAACATGTTTGAATAGTTGCAGGGCGATCCACCCCTTGATTCCAGTTTAAAGACGAGATAGGATGAAACTACTGCTCATATATAAATCAGAGAAAAATCACTGTCAGAGGTTACAACCCCAAAATAACAATAATAAGTCTGAAAACAAAAGAAGCAAAGATCCCAGCCAACAATTCTGGTGGTGACCCGAGATACAAAGAAAAACAAACTACAGAGTGTCACCCACTGCCTGAGCTAGAGCCTTCACTCCGAGGCCTCTTCACCTCAACTCGTATCTTCAGCTCTGCTATGGTCGCTATGGCCTCATTCAGTCGCTCCTCAACTGCGTGTCTCTGGAACGTCCCTGATAAGATCTCCTCGTCTTTCTTCTTGAGCTTCGCCTTCAAACTTTCGATCTGATCCAGGAACTTATCTTCTTTCTACTTGTTGGCTGTGATTGCAGTATCTCGGTAAGCATTGAACTTGTGAATCTTTGACCAAGCTTTGGCTAGGTCTTCCTTCTTGGATTTGAAGGTTCTGTTAACACTTTTCAGAGCTTGTCCTACCTTTTGTCTGGCTATGACCTCTTCAGCCAGCTCCTTTTCTTTCTTAGTGAGCAATTCTGTTTTCAACTTGGCGGCATGAACAGCTTCACCTCGCTCGTGTTTCAACTGGTAGATTTCTCTTTGCAGCTCACCGTTCTCCTCTCGAAGCTTCTCCTTTTCAGCCCACAGTTTGTTATACTTCTCTATCTCAATTGTGGTCGGAGATTCAATCAGCAGGGGGTAAGATGGAGGTTCTCTGTAGAACGATAGAAGTACACTCTCTACTCTCCTCTGAATCCAGTCATCATATGCAGGGAAGGCTTTATTGTTACACTCTCCAAAAGAAGTCTTTCCTTTCTTGTGGCGGTCTCCCCAAGCATTTGCAGCTTCCTTTAACACTTCCAGATTGATTTCTCCACCCACATATAGAGACTCTTGAACATCTTGGTCCTTTGGCGGCTCTTTCAAAGCATACCCAAATTGCCTAATAGCAAGAATAGGATTATAATTGATTCCCCCTTTTCTTCCTATTAAAGGTACGTTTGGGTACCCTCCACAGCTAATCAGTATCTCTTGGCCCAGCAAATCACGATTGACCCAAATCAAGTTGTCAGCCCTTAATCCCATCAATCTCCTTGACCAGTCCAATGTTTCCTTGGTGTCTACGAATGCCCCAGAGTCAGGAAAGAGATCGGCAAACCATTTGTACAGAACTGGAGCACAAAAGTAAAGAGGTTCTCCTCTCCTCTTCTCATTCTTATAGTGCATGGAATAGTACAGATCCCCAAGCAAGGTAGGTACCGAATTCTTCATGGTGAATATCCGGACAGCGTGTACGTCTACAAAATCCTTCACATTAGGGAACAATGTCGTTCCATAAACACACATAGCCAGAATTGCATTGAACACCGACCAACACTTAGCCTTTGCACAAATAGCAGCTTGCTCGATCAAAAACTTCGTGTGAAAGCCTTTATAACCTCCTTTACTCGTAACATTCTTCTTCAGCAAAGACTGATCCAAGCGTAATGCAGCAGCAACCTTTTCCAGATTGGGAAACTCCTTAGAAGGATAGAAGGGAACTTCTTCTTTGACAGAAACATCCAGAATGTGAGCATACTCTTCCAATGTCGGAGCTAAAAGATAATCCGCAAATAGAAAACACCGTAGGTGAGGGTCATAGAACTGCATTAGGGTGTGCAGAGCCCTGAATTCATTGTTGGTAACATCTCGGGCGAAACTCAGAATCCTCCCATATTCTCCTCTAAAGTCTGCCAATACCCCAGGTTTTGCCATAGCCGAGATCTTGTGCACAGCATCTAGATGAAGCTCTGGGAACTTGTACGGGATGATATTCTTTCTTTCTTCAGTGCCAGTATTCATCATGGACAGTCTTCGGACAACCAGAATCAAAGTTAGGATGCAACCCTACAAATGAACAAGCATGTTAGAATGCAAAATGATGATGCAAATGCAAACATGGGATCAAGGTATCCATGATGCTCAAAACTGTTGTTGTTCTGCTGACTGAATAAAACCCCAGATATCAGAAAACCATAAGTCCAGAATAACAGCCCATTCAAACTACCAAAAAATTAGGATAATAACAGTACACCGATGAGAAATCCAAAAAACCGGGTAGGTTGAAGGTTTCGGTTACCTGCAGACCTGCAAACACCCATCCCCTCTCACATGTGGGTTCTAGAAAACGGGATCCTCAGCCTCGGATTCTCGATTTGAGAAGTAATAGTACATTCATCCCTCGGGGTACAATACTATCGCCAAACAAAGAGGTCGTCCACTGATTTCCCGAAAAAAAAACGGGTCATCCTATAATAAGTTCTCAGCATTGAGTCCTCGGATCGACAAGTGTAATAGGTTTGCCATTTCTGGATTGCCATTATCACATGCCGGGAGGAGAGGCGTTGTTGAGTCCTCGAGAAATGGTCGCCAGAGTCGACAGTTTTCCAGGTTATATTCCATCGTCTACCCCAAATGCGCAGGATAGAATATTACCAAGAAAACCTCGTCTGGATGTGGAATTTTCATGTATACTAAGTCTGGCCAAATGCCAAACAAGTCACACTACTTTCCACGCTAATCATAGGTGTATGCTCAAGCCTAATTGGGCTTTTCTCTCATGAATCCAACCCACCCTACAAACAGAAAATCCAGCAGCAGAGCAGTACAGCAAAATAAGGACATGCAATGCAATAAATGCGGTAAATACAGTAAAATAGTAATATACAGTAATATACAACAAAATAAAGCACAACAGATAAACACCCAATGAAATAAAACAAACAAGCGCTAGGATTGACTCGCAAAAGGGGATGGACCAGCCAGAGGTCTATCTGTCCCCAGCAGAGTCACCAGCTGTCTCTCCCGAGGATTTGCATCCATGGTACAAACGCGAAAGTGGCGCGGAAAACAGAGTCGCCAGCAATGTGTATTTATCCCAAGAGAGGGAAAGGAAACACTGCGTAAACCTGAGAGAAAGGAAAAGAGCATGGTCTCACGACCGAGAGAAACGGGTAAGGGAGTCGGTTACGCGAAGGGAAGGTGTTAGCACCCCACATGTCCATCGTACTCGATGGGATCCACGCTTCTTGTCTCGATCAAAGGGTGTCATCATCTGGAGCTCCACTGCTACTGGAAAGGAGGAGGAATGGGAACGGAAAAGAACGAAGAAACGAAGAAGAAAAGGAAAAGAAGTGACTCGATAGGACATCGCTCGTCCTACGCCTACGTACTCCCTCGTACAATGGGAAAGTCAGAGTCAACGTAGTTTGGACACGGACTAAAGGGGGGTTGTTGCTCGCCAAGACATCGCCGTCTCATGCCTACGTATCCTCAATCAAACTAGAGAGAGGAAATCAGAGCAGTCGTAGTTCGACCTAATGAGGTCGGTTAGTGTCTTTTATGAGCGACGTTAGATTCACATCCGGAAGTTAGGGTCGATGCCTGTTTGCGACGAGACGGAAGTAACGTGCCCTTTCTGAAAATGAGTTGAAATTAACGATCCCGAAGGATGAAAAATGTTTTGAGTTTGTTTTTGTGTTTTTTAAACAGAAGTGGATTAACGTTAGTTCGTAACTTACATTGCACCAAAGTCTACCATACGGGAATGAGTGAATCGCATGGTCGCCCCCAAATGGGACGTATGCTAAGCACTCTAGAAGAGGAGGGGAGTCCCCTCGTTCTTCACTTCCTACACTTAAGGCTCGAGCACAATATTCGTTATATTTATTAAGTGTTTTAGAAGTGTTATGAGACGAGAAGAGAAGACACAAAGAAGAAGGGTGACTCTAAGGGAATCACTATCCTAGTGTTGTCATGCAAAAGGGTGGTCCTATGGATAGTGAAGTTTAGGCGAGAAACAACAACCTAAGACCTAATGCTAATCCTACTCCAAGCTTAATCGAAAATTAAATTGGACTAGGTAGCTCTAAGGGGAAAAGAATCCAAGACTTAAACAAGTCTTGAGATCCAAGGGAAGAAAAGAGTGAAAGAGACGAAAGAGGAAAGGAAGCGAATAAATAAAAACAGCAGCTACCACAACGTTCCTGCACCAAAACAGCGGTAAAAAGCAGCACACTTGCAAGACAGCTTACAACAGCATACAATTCAGCACAAGAAAGGGTGTAAAATGGTCAAACAACATCACATACAACAGTACATATACACATAGACAGCTGTAGAAACCGGGCAGCACGCGATACATTTAAGTACGAATCAAGCATGGCAAAGTAAACACGCATCAAACATCATGGATTATGATTACAAACACATCATATATCATGGTAAACAATCTTGAAAACACCATGGAAGAAAGTACATCATGAAGGCATTCATAACATTAAGCATGTGCACAAATCGGAACAAACATGCACCTCAAGGAACAGAAACAATTAGGCATGCATAACACAATTCCAGCAACATAAGCAATTAATCGTAATCAACATGCTCAAAGAAGTGTGTGTATGGTGTTCATAGCATCAATTAATCGACAACGCAAACATAATCATTTATCAACGAAAACCAAAACTCGTGTGTCGAATAATCGTGTTCATGCCATAGTGTTAGGTGCAACAGCTCAAGAGTAGTCCGCAAATCATCAATGCATCAATCCATGAAGTTTAGGCATGCATCGGATCTCCAACGACCAAAAAATGCAAGAAAATATCGCTCTGCAGCAATGGTAATCGATTACTCACTTTGAGTAATCGGTTACTCAGTTGAAATTTGACCAAAAACATGAAAATTAGGCAGAGTAATCGGTTACTCTGTTAGGGTAATCGATTACCACTGAAACAGAGGCAGAAAATCAACTTTGAAAAGCACTTTTCAGCATCGAATCACTTATGCAAACATCCAAATGATAATGCAATCAATTAATCCCAAAATTCACATCAAATATCAGTAATCCAACACCAATTTCATCAATCAAACAACAAGATCACAAATCAAATCAAGCAAATGGATCAAATCACATCACAAACCAAGGATCTACATTGCATAAGTTGAAATTAAGCTAAATCAAACATAGATCTAAGGAAAACCAACCTACAAGGCTGAGATTTGCCTTGGTGATTGTTGAGCACGAAAATTGGTGAATCCAAGCAAGAAAACCAGAGATCTATATAATAATCTTCAAGATCCTAGCAAGAAACTTCAAGATCCAAGCAAGAACACTCCAAATAATCAAAAGCTGCTCCCAAAAATGATTCCAAGATCCAAACCAATAGCTATATCAGAATTGAACCAAGAATGATGATGTGATGGAGGTTTAGCTCAAGAATTCACAAATTCCAATGAAGAATTTGTGAATCTATGGATATGGAGCTTTGGTGAGAGGTTGAAAATGGAGATGAAAAGTGGAAAAAGTGAGAGAGAATTGAGAGGAATTCTGAAAAATTGGAGAGTGAAAATGATCTTGGTTTTGAGGTTTGGAATGAATTAGTTTAAATAGAAGCTAGGTTAGGAATTAAGTTTGGGTTGGGAGTGAGGTTAATTGAGTGGAAATTGGGATGAAATATGAATTAGGAAATGAAATGAGAAATTAGAGTGGAAAAATGATGGAGAGAATTTGAATTTTTGGTGGAAAATGATGAAAATAGATCAGTTCTAGGTCCTTCCCACACATGCACAAGCCAAGCACATGACCACAAAATGCTCCAAAATTCTGCAGTGCTGAAAATGCCACATTTTTGCAATTTCGCCCAGAGTAGTCGGTTACTCACTTTGAGTAATCGATTACTCGGTTCAAAAATTCAAAAATTGGCGCCAAAAGGAGGGAACCTTGGATATTCGTCTGGTTCCACCTGTTCTGAACCATGATAGACCTCTGAAACTTGCCAACTAATATTACCACTAGAATGCACTTGAAATATGCTGCGAAATGTTTTTCGCACTCGGATTGAATTGCTGATAACAACTGTCTGGTGCTGAATAACTGATCAAAAATTGACTGTCGGGGTTTCTGATCATTCAATCGCTTAATGAGCAAAATAAATGCTCAAAAAGATTTGGAAAGCTATCTTCTTGGCTTTGATCATTGTTAAAAATCGTACCGGAACTGATGACGCCGTGAGCTGCTGAGAGAATACCTTGATCCCATGCTCAAAGGACAATGCAAATGCAGGAATGATAATGCAGATGAAAGGAAGCATAACCCAGTTAAGTTAGAAACAAAAGGGCAAATTTTGAGGTGTTACAGTATGCCAATACATGCCTTGTCGAAACAATAGCCACTTCATCTTATGGCCTACCTGATGCGCCCCACATGCCCCACTATGGACAGTCGAAAGGGACAGATATGCTTCTGTTTCACTAAGACACTTAAGTAAGACCCCCTCAGGGGTCTTTTTAAACAATTCATTGCCTAGAAGGACATAACTTAAGGCTTGATACCCAACCTTTTGCTCTGTGGATGCTGTCGGGTTTTTCAGATACTCGACTATAGGATTCTTCCCGTCTTTATACTTCAAGCTGTCTATTGCAAAATCTCGAAATTTTCTTCATCAGCGTATCCAAGCTTTGTCACTTCTAGGTCTGATGGACATAATCCAACAGATACCACTTTACCTCTAGCTTCGATTGCCTCTTGTAAATTTTCCTTCGAAACCTTATACCCAGAAGCAACCTGAGCCAAGTCATTGGCCACTTGATTTTCCAGTCGAGGTATGTGTCGAATGCTGACTACTTCAAATTTCTTCAATAGTCTGTTGGCCACTACGAAGTACATGATAAGATTCTCCTTAACACATTTGTACTCCTTTGTAATTTGCTTTATGACCAACTCTGAGTCTCCCATTATTTCAACTCGAGTTGCCCCCAATTCTAACAAAATTTCAAGTCCAGCTATTAAGGCTTCATACTCAGCTTCATTGTTGGAACAAAATCCTTCGACCCTGTACTTAAATTTTGTTGGAATTTTATCCGGAGAAATAATCAGCACACCTACACCTGTGCCATCTTTGTGGCTGGAGTTATCGAAGTATAACTTCCAAGGTTCCAATTCGACATAATTCAACATGCTTTCGTTTATGGAGTGGTCGACTATAAAGTCTGCTACCACTTGTCCTTTAACCGCCTTCAGAGGCTTATATGTTAAAGAGTACTCAGTCAATGCTAGTGCCCATTTACCGATTCGACTATGCAAGATAGGTTTAGACAACATGTGCTTAATAACATCGAAATGAGATGAAACATAAACTCCAATCGGCTTTATATATTGCTTCAATTTTGTACAAGAGAAATACAAGCATAGGCATAATTTTTCTATCATGCTATACCTAGTTTCCGCATCATTCAAAACTCTACTGAGGTAGTAAATGGCTCTTTCGACACCATCCTCATCCTCTTGAGCCAACATGCTCCCTATGGTTTTGTCTGATGCAGCTATGTACAATCTCATACTCCTATCCCTTCAAGGTGGGGAAAGAATTGGGGGGACTCAGGTATTCCTTGATCATGTCGAAGGCTGCTTGCTGCTCCTGCCCCCATTCGAACCCATCTTTATTGAATCGAAGCAATGGTGAAAAGGCCTGCGTTTTTCGCTTAGGTTCGATATGAATCTTCTCAAGAAATTGATCTTGCCCAGCAGCGACTGCAGCTCCTTTTTTGTTGATGGTGCTTTCGCTTCCATGATGGCCTTGGTCTTGTTCTGGTTGATCTCGATCCACTTTTTATGGACCACAAAGCCTAGAAAATCCCCTGCCTGCACACAAAACACACATTTAAGAGGATTCATTTTAAGACCATGCATTCTTATCCTTTCAAAGGAGTGTCGAAGATGGTCTAAATGATTCTTCCCTGAAACAGACTTGACCACAATATCATCAATATATATTTGCATGAAAGTCTCTATACAATCATGGAAGATTGAGTTCATTGCTCGTTGATATGTTGCCCCAGCATTTTTGAGGCCGAAAGGAATCACCACCCACTCATGGGTGCCTAAGGCTCCAGGGCAACGAAAAGCAGTTTTGGGGACATCATCTTTAGCAATGAATATTTGGTTATAGCCAGAGTACCCATCTAGCATACTAAGATACTCATGTCCTGCGGCGGAATCGACTAGCATTTCTGCCACAGGCATAGAATACTCATCCTTAGGAGTTGCAGCATTTAAATCTCTAAAGCCTATGCAAACTCTTAAGGAACCATTCTTTTTAATAACAGGTACAATGCTAGCTAACCATTCGACATACCTGGTAATGCGGCAAACCGTCTTGGGTTCTGTTTGACTGGCTTCTTCCCAGGCTTGATCAGCAACCTGTGTTCGACCAACTCTCTACTCAAACCGGGCATTTCATCGTAGTCCCAGGCGAAACAGTCTTTAAACTCCTGTAACAGCTGGGTAACTTCGACCTTAAGTTGTGGGTCAATATTGGCACTAACATATGTTGGCCTCTTGATAACCCCATCTCCTAGGTCGATTTTTTCCAGTGGATCCTGAGCTAGCATCCTAGTGTTACTTGCAGCGGATCCTTCTCGAATCCCAAAGGATCATCGTCATAAATGGCGTCAAGCCTCTGACCTTGCTCTACACCCTGAACTTTATCAGGTGGCTCTGGGTCGAAGTCCTTACCAGGACCTTCTTGGTGGAATTCAGGATTGGCTTCGCCAGCCATATATTCGTTAGCAGTCTCCAAAGCCGCTTGTAGTCTGGTTTCAACCACGTAGGCCGAAATTCTTCTCATTTCTTCGAACTCAGTCATTATCACTGAATTCACTCCCCCACCCCGTGGGGTCTACTACAGGCTTGCCAAGGTATGGAAGTCTTTCCCCTGGCACCTCCTTATCCCAACGGAAACCCTTGACGGGATGTAAGTACAATGAGAAAAATGTCTCGCCGTCTGGGACAAACTCAAAATCTGCTGGACCACATGGGGCAATGTGAGCCAAATGTTTGTCGAACTGGCATCTGTCTACATGATTGATTGGTTCTTTAAAATACCCCTGGTCAGCCTCAATATTTTCGACTATGCCGTCTGGCCTCCAGATGGTGATGCGCTGATGCATCGAAGATGGTACAACACCAATGCCATGTATCCACTCTCGTCCTAGGAGCAGATTGTAGTTGGCTTTTGTTTCTACTACCATGAAGACAGTAGGCCTAGTGATTGTCCCCACTGTTAAGTCGACTTGTATCACCCCCAGAGTAAAGCCAACTTTTCCTTCGTAATTCGAAAGAACCATGTTATGTGGCTTAGTGTCAGTATCATATTTGCCAATCTTGCTCAGTAATAAGTGTGGCATCAAGTTCACTGTTACGCCACAATCGACTAATATTTTATTTATTGGCACGTTCTCCACCTTGCCAGTAATGTAGAGGGGCTTTAAGCGACCCCTCATTTCCTCTGTGGGTCGCTCGAAAAAAGCATTATGCTCTTCGACACACCCATTGTTCATAATATAGTAGCATATCGGCTTGTGTGATGCCATCTCTGCCTCAGTGCAGGCATCTAAATCTTTGACTTCTGTGAGCTGGTCGAACTCTCTGGGCATCACAGACACTGCATTGACTATGATGTCAAGAGAAGCATCAGATTCGGAGTCGAAGTTGTCTGTCATTTCGTCATGCTCTTCGACAGTCATCTCAGGTTTATCCTCTTGATAGGCAAACAGTTTTCGTCCTATAGGTATTTTTTCAGCTGCCTTCATTGGATTCCCTCCATTATTGTCAGTAGGGATATTGGTACTGGACTCTCCTTGATCCTTCGACTGGACCTCCCTGAGAGCCTTCCTTCGACGTTGCTCTCTCCTCCATTGAGATCGCGACATCGGGTTCTTCCCCTTATAGTTTTCAGAAACATATGCCAATTTGTTAGAGGTCTGAAACTCCTTTCGATACTCTATTGAAGAGCCTCTGCCCACATCAAACTTCTGCCATTTTTTCTGACCTTTCTCCTTTCCTTCGACAGGTTTCATCCAGCTCCCTACCGGTACATTACTTGTTGGTTTGTAGGTACTGGGTCTGGCCCCTGGGAAGTGTGTTTTTCCTCCTACTTGTTTTGAAGAGGACCTTCTAGGGTCGAAACCCCTTTGACCATGAGATGATCTCTGCTCCCTTCTTTCTTTAGCCTTCCCAATCCCTTCAAGATTGTGAGCAGCCTTTTGATCGAAGATTGCACTGCATCTGGGGCATAACATGACGCCTGATCCCTTCTTTTGGCAACGGTGAAGGAATTCAATGATAGTTTCATCCTGTTTTGGATACGCCACTTTGTTACGCTCTTCTTGGCGGCTTGCTTCGTCCACCTCTATGGTTTGATTTTGCGTAATCTCGACCATGTTGATCTCCATGTCGACATCGGCACTAAGGTTCAGATTGTAGAAGTCCACATCAAGGCCCCTAGCAGCCTTATCCATCTTAACGAAACTCTCAGCAGTCTCTTTAGTAACCAGCATCATGTTGGAACCCTCATTGATCCCATCATTTAAACCCTCAGTGGCTTCGTCGAAGCTATCAACGACCTCTCTCATGAGTTTCTCCATAGCATAAATATCAAGGTCTTTAGTAACCTTGGATAACACAGCTTTGTTGGCGAAATCTTCAGTAATTTCCACCATATTGACTGAATGGTCGAAGTCATCAGCAACCGCAACCATATGCACCTCTGGCTCAGCATAATGAGCATCTGCTGTTTGTAATGGGTCGGAGTCAATTTTCATCTGACCTTTGCTCTTCTCTCTGAATTTCAGCCTGCCCTCCTGAATAACATTTTGCACCAGATCCCTGAAAAGAAAACATTGAGAAGTTTTATGACCCAAAAAATTATGGTACTTACAAAATCCTCTCTTTTTTCTTTGTTCTAAAGGCGGCATTTTAGTGTTAGGAGGCACTATCATCTGCCCATCTTTTACCAACAAATCAAAAATTTCGTCACATTTGGTGATATCGAAAGTGTATGTTTTCTTGGGAAACTTATCATTCTTTTCGGATTCGCCAGAATTTTTTCCAGTCGAAGAGGCTAACATTTTACAAGCATACGGAGGACCTTGCTTTAACTCAGCAACATCTACCTCACTCTCGTCAAAATATAATGGTTCGTCGTACAAACCTTCGACATCCTCATTATATTCAACATAAGCTACCTTTTTACCCTTATTGAACTTAGCCTTTTTGTCTTTCAGACGTTATAACTGTCGAACCCTATCAGCCAGTTGGGCCATGTCTCTTAGATACTGGGTATCCAATTTCTTTCTAATAGAGTAATCAAGGCCACCAGCGGCCATTTCGACCAGCTCATGCTCTGGCACTTGAGTAAAACACCTAGCCTTAAGTAATCGAAACCTGTTTAGGTAATCGTCTATTGGCTCAGTAAATTTTTGCTTTATGTTGGCCAACTCCTTCAAACTAATCTTAGTTTGCCCCATATAGAATTGTTCATGGAACAAGCGCTCTAACTGGGTCCAATTATAGATTGAGTTAGGAGGTAGGGTTGTAAACCAAGTAAAAGCATTTTTGGTGAGAGAACTTGGAAAATATTTTATCCTAAGACTTTCGTCATTTGCGATCTCTCCAGCCTCGATCATATACCGGGCTACGTGTTCGACAGTAGATTCAGTTGTATCTCCTGAGAACTTGGTAAACTTTGGGACCTTCGTCCTAGGGGGTGATTCTGATTGCAGGATATAATCCACTACCGGTGAGGTATAGTTTGGCCTAGTAAAGCCAAAATTCACCCCATTTCGAGCCATTATTCTTTCGACCGTGGCTGCTAGATTGTTATCCGCTGCTATGTTGTTACGTCGAACCTATTGTACAACATGATCAGCATCTTGGTTTCTATTCACTATCACTATCCCTTGTTCCCCTTCTTCAGGAATTGGCCCTTGGTTCCTAGGTGGTTCGACTCTGGGGAGTTCGACTCTAGGGGGTTCCTTGTTGGCCTCAGGCATAGTCTCTAGGTTCTGCCGTGGGATATTCTCCACCACAGTCGCACCTCGTACAGGGGCCGACACCCCCATAAATTCTTCCATGCGCGCCAATTGCGCTGCTAGTTGTTGGGTAGTTTAGGTAGTGTTTCGAATCAAAGACTGGAAAATTTCCCCCATAGTTTGAGACAAAGTTTGTACCATTTGTAGGTTACTCTCACCCATTTGTTGTCTTAAACATGCTATAGATGTATTTGTCAGACTAGAACCTTGAGTGGAATATCCTATACCTACACTTTGGCTGTTTCGACCCACATTTATCCCAGATCCCGACCCCTGTAATGGCGAAGACATTACATTGTCTGAGAATACTGGGGGGGGGGCATTTTGAAGGCTTTGTATTATTGACATTGGCATTCCATAAGGTGGATTCCTTGGTAAGGGTTTTGAAAATCCTAGAGGGGGAAGATGCCTAAATGTCGAAGTTCCTCCTGGTGGAGTTTGGGGATTAGATGCTTGTGGCCCAACATACTCCAAAACAGGTTGAGTGTAAGCCCTTATATATGTCGACCCTGGTCCTGTCATTGATGGCGTTGGGTCGGACATAACAGGGGGTGGGACCGGCTCTCTCGTTGAAGGGATTGGAGGTGGTATCACATCATTCCTAGACATATTTTGAGGGTTTATGTAACTAGGCTGGGTATTCGAATTACTTGACTGAGGATTAGAACCACTCCCTTGAGGGTTTGGATTATTTGGCTGACTAGTATTCATCGCCATTTTTCTAGTATATCTTCTCTTTGGTCTCTCTTCGTTTGTAGTGGCTACCTTACCACTTCTCAATAACATGCAACGAAGCTTTTTAAGAAGGACACTATGACTGAAGATTTTCAAAAATATTTGGAAAGATCTTTATTAAGTTAGCACTGTCCCACTGGGCGTGCCAATTTGTTTACTGGTAAAAAATGGTAAACAACCACTGGTCTATCAATTTCACATAAAACTAAGTAACTTGCAGGATCGACCACACAAATCCTAAGACATGTGCTAAATTTATTTTTTAGGTAAACTTCTATGTTTTGACTAAATAAAGAAGTAAGAATAGATATCTCCAAGAAACTTAAAATGACTGAAAAGTAAAGGACTTTGAGAAAGGTTTAAATCGAAGAGACTGGTAAAGGCATGAACTTAACTTACGTGAAATTTAAAGAGAATGCGTAAAAATGTAATTAAAGGGAAGCGTAAAGAGCTCTGAGTCGAAAAGGCTGAAGGTGTAAAGACTAAATGAAATGCAGAAAAATAACTTGCACGAAGTAAAAGATAAACTCTTAGTAAAAGACTTAAAGAAATTGCATTGAAATGAAAAGTGGTGTTTACATCACGTACATTCTCACAAAACTTGTTCTCTACACGCGGATAGTTTGAGTAATTTCTAAGTAACTTGTACAAATTGAACATAACACACCGAATCCTATTGTTATAACCCTTATTTATATTGCCTAAAACTAACTGTTATAAACTGCCTGAAATAATAAGCGAATGACAAGTGTCGCATTGCATGCTTCCATCACTTGGATGTACGCCACCTGTCCTTCTTCAAGAGCGAACCACAGTAACTACTCCCTCCTTTATTTGAATTTGAATTTCCAGCGTCGGACGTCATCAGCAACCTCGGTCGAAAGGTACCCTCTTCAACTCTTAGAAATATTTTCTAAGTCCCAAAAAGTTATCTTTTCTTCTTACGAGCACATTCGACTGAACCCTATCACCCAGATCCTATCGGAAGCTTCTCTAAACCTTTTCAAGAGCTCAACATTCCCATCAACACTTCCAACTTCATATGGGCGTCGAATTTATGAGCTAACACTCTCTCAATTACAATTTTTGGACAGGAAAATTGCAAACCCTCTCTCAATAGAAATTTTTGAACGGAAAAATTGCAAACGTTCTCAACAAACTATTTTTGAACGGAAAAATAGGAAACCCTCTCAACAACCTATTTTTGAACGAAAAAGTAGAAAGCCCTCTCTAAACACACAACTACCCAAATCCCCAATACACCCAAAAGACTACACTTTATTGTTGTGTAGAAAACTAAAACTAACTATTTTTATTTATATTAATACTCAAATTCTATTTTTTCTACTACCCAATGTGGGACTTGGATGAATATACTATTTGACCCAACAAATTCTCACTTCATTCAAAGTCTCACATATCTTCACTTTATCTTCAACTTCATCTTCAAAGTGACCATTATAACTATAATGATTTGGCATATTTGTAAAATTATTACTCTTCAATCTTTTTTTCTTTTTCCTCCCATGATTAGAATAATTGTTACTCTTTCTTCCTCCCTTGATCGGAACCTTAGCTCTGATACCAGCTGTTGGGAAAATAACAACAACAAAAAATCTCTATGCACGCGGAAGCATACCCACAAAAAGAAAAAGAAGCAAATAATTCCAACAAAAATTTATAACATCATAATTCAACTTGTAATTTTATAAGGATAAAATTACAAACTCTCTCGTACAATTGTAATTTTTAAGGAGAAAATTGAAAACCCTACCAATTACAATTTATAAACGGAAAAATTGTAAACCCTCTCTCAATTACAATTTTTGGACGAAAAAATAGAAAATCTTCTCTAAACACACAACTACCCAAATTCACAATACACCCAAAAGGCTACATTTTTTTGTTGTGTAGAAAACTAAAACTAACTATCTTTATTTATATTAATACTCAAATTCTACTTTTTTCTACTACCCGATGTGTGAATTGAATAAATATACTATTTGACTCAACAGATGCCACACCAAAGGACACAAGGGGCGGTTACGAAAACACACATTATAACTGGAGAGTTACATTCATTGAAGAGACAGACATTATGTGAGCAATTATGAAAGCGCTGGATGTAACACCCCAATTCCCATCGCGAATAAATAATACATAAATAAATCAGAGTAAATAAAAATTTTATCCTTAGACAGAAACAAGGATGCCACATTTAAAGAAAGTAAACACAATCCCTGCTCATAAATTTGATACATAACACAAAATGGAAAATATATAAAAGGGAAACTTTTTCCAACAAAAGGAAAGTTCAATTATGGAATAAAGCAGAAAGATCCATAACCGACTTGTTTTACAAAATAAATTATTTTATAACATCAAAATATTCATACAAAGGTAATATAAAATACATCCAACAAATGTATACATATATAATAAAAGCGTTCCCCAACTCCCGTGTTACGTATCAGAGCAGACAGACTGACAAACGGATGGAGAACTAATCTTCACAAAAGCCTCCAAGACTACTAATCTGCAATTGCATCATAGAGCAACAAACCACAGCAGAAGGGTGAGAAACACAATTATAATATAGTTGCATACAATTATATAATAACAGGAAATATGCACACAACAACATTCTCACCACAACATATACCATAATTCAAACACAAAACAACACAGTTCATAATTCATATATAGCATATCATAGATAAGAAATACAATCATTGTAATGTGCAACATCCCCACAAAACATGGCATATGTCTATACATAAAACATATCATCCATAACCAATACATTTATCACAAATGCATATTAATTCACCAATGCTATCACGAGCTCAACACATAATCAATCAATTCACAATTTTCCACACATTATCAATCCATTCATGATTTATGCAAACGCAAAGAGACCGACACAACGACTCTATGCAAATGCAATGCGGTACCATTCCATCCATCATTCTCATCATTAATTCACTCAGGAATTATTGGAATCATCGCTTGTTACTTAGTATAACTCCCCGTCGGGAAAACGATGTTCCCCGTCGCTTTAGATCCTCTTGGTATAAGGCTCACGACGTTATGGATTGCTTTAGGTCCTCTTTGTATAAGGCTCACGATCTGATCGCTTTAGGTCCTCTTTGTATAAGGGTCACGATCGTCTATAACGTCGCTTTCGGTCCTCTTTGTATAAGGCTCACGACCGTTATAGCAGATTCCCTCGGGAATCGTTTCATCGCTCACACCCACTAGGGCACACGACATCACAAGAATGCATATCATGATGCTTGGCATACAATGACTCATGACAATCAAATGCATACACATATACAACCATGTGAACCATTTCAACATCCATAATCATGCATATACAATCAAACATAACACAATGCATTTATTTGCCATAAGGCCACAAACCATCATCACAACATTTCATCACATGCATTCACATCATACAACAGCACACAAGCTATACGATATATATTAAAGCATACCACATGATAACACATCAATCACACACAATTACAACGGTAAAAGTCGACAAAATGACACATTTCCAATTACCGACATAATTAAATTGGCCACCAATCTCAAAACCATTTTATAAGAAAGAACATTTCATTAGCTTTCCAACGCATCCAACCGCGCCTCAATACGACCTACGACCCAAAAGTTATGACAAGAACAAAATGGAAAATCTGCCCTGTTCGCTTTCCTATTCGTAATGCGAACCCCCGGTGAACCATGGCAGAGAAAAAACAACATAAAGTTCGCAAGGGGAACCTTCAGCGAACCTTCGCTTTCCCCTTCGCAATGCGAATTCCCTGCGAACCGTGGCAGAGAAAAAATAGCAGAAAGTTCGCAATGCGAACCTCCCGCGAACCTTCACTTTCCCCTCACTGCCCTATTCGCAGTGCGAACCTGCGAACTCAGAAATCCCAGCAGCGCTGTTGTTCACTCCAACCCGACATTTCCCCCACCAAAACATTTCCAAACCATAACATAACAACTAGAACATATCCCAAACATAACAACAAGTATTCTACAACATTTATACCGCATTTCAACTGCGAAAACATCGATTTCTACGTTTTCTCTCATTTCGACCTAGAATTGAAGAGCTAGGAAAAACCAACAAACATTCCAACACACACATACATAATCATACACAAGCATAGCATAACCGAGTTTCGCACCCTTACCCGATTAATCGCGCTTCGAAGTGTCGGTTGAATCGGTTTCTTACACTCCAAGTTTTTCCCTTTTTTCTTCTTTTCTTTCTCTTTTCCTTCTTTTCTTTATTCCCTTCCTATTTTCTCTCTTTCTAACCTCTATTTTCTATTTTAATAAAAACAATAATATCTAACCAAGCAAAAGACCAAAATACCCCTACACTCAATTTTCTCGCAAACGTTCCCAAAACGCGATAAAACATAATAACGATAACCATAACACATTTATCAAATAAAAACTAAGAATAAAATAATATAAAGACAAAAATAATTAAATCGACTCGATTAAATAAATTTAACCAAAACCGGGGCGTTACAACTCTCCCCCACTTAGAAATTTTCGTCCTCGAAAATATACTGATACGAACAACTCCGGATACGAATCTCGCATCCGACTACCCCACTAACATGCCAACACCAGACACACCACGAATAACACAAACTGACAAACCACCTCGCTAACAACGACTACACCAATGACACGACAACGACGACAACTACAACGATAAGATGCAAAGCCCATACAATGCACCTGACGACTAACTCACGACTCAAAGAAAACTACGTTACCAACACTCAGGTAACACTCCCCTAATTCCCCACACCATAATTAGCTAATCGCACTCGAACCATCGCGATGGAAACGAGGTAACAACACAAACAAGAACATAAAGTTCCATGACCCAACATCGTTTCAACAACCTCTACATAACCACAATACCAACATCCTTGTCACACAACATCAGGACAACAATGCTACGATTCCTTAATCGAACATATAACCAAAACATCCATCTACATAGTAGCCCATGAATAATATTTAAACCTTTCACCTAACACTTCCATTCTGAAACGTCCAATGATCTCATCACTCCTACATGTTTTCAATGTTCAACCTATGAACTCTTACAAGTCACACATGCATATACGAAATGTGCCATCTCACACTTTCGATGCGCACTCTGATTACCCGAAACTATCAAATCCACCAATTCCGTATCCAACGTCTGACTCTCCTTAATATTCACCAGAAAAAGCATAGTTCATTTCTAAAAGACCCGACCTTACACTCCACTGAGTTATCTCACACACCAGACACAAGTCTCTGACTGCTCATATAATTCTAATCCTCTGACCATCAAAAGATCTCCTTCAAATCTTGATACATTTTATTAACTCCCGGATGTATACTCAAACTACTCCGGTGTCCTTCCTCTAAAATCATCTTTTTCAATTCCGAATCATCAGGAATACAAATTCTACCGTGGAATTTCAAAACACCCTGATCATCCAATTTAAAGTCACCATTCACACCTTTATCTCCAACTGTCATCAAATCAACAAATTTCACCTCCAGCCTCTGTTTCCCGCTAACGGTCAACAGAAAATCATTAGTGACCTTTAACATACCAAGCCTCACGCTATCAGATGTCAATTTGCACACCAAACTCAAATCCCTAAATTCTTCCAAAAGTTCCCACTCTTTAACCATCAAAGAAGACATATATAAAAACTTTCAACTTAACTCATCAGGCACAACACTAACCTCACCAATAGGATAATTCCAGTTAAAGTCATAACTCATCAGGAATTCCAACCATCCTCGTTGCCTCATACTCTATTCCTTCCGACCAAACATGTACTCAATATTCTTGTGATTACTAAACACTTCGAACCTAGAACCATAAAGATAATACCTCCAAATTTTCAACACAAAAGTAACCACAGCCAATTCCAAATCCTAAATAGTATAGACCCTTTTATGAATCCTCAATTGTCGTAAAGCATAAGCTATGACTTTACCCTCTTGCATTAACACACTGACTAAACTCATCAAAGACGCATCCCAATATTCCATAAACAGTTTATTAGGATCAAGCAGAATCAAAACTGGAGCCGTAGACAACTTCCACCTCAGTTCTCTGAAACTTTCCTTACGACGAACATCCAAAACAAACGACTTACCCTTTGCAAGTCAACTGAGATAACAGAAGCACTAACTTAGCAAAGTCTTCCATAACCTGCAGTAACAACCAACTAAGCCCAAAAGTTTCTAATCTCTTCAACCGACTTTGGAGCCTCCCATTGTAGAACTGCATCTATTTCCGATGGATCCTTAACCATACTCTAATCTGAAATTACATATCCCCGAAAACTAACCTCTTGCGATCAAAATTCTCACTCGATAATTTAGCAGAAAGCTCTCTCTCTTTCAACCCTTGTAATTCAATCCTCAAATCCCCTACATACTCATCCTTCGATTTAAAATAACTCCGAACATCATCCAATAAACTTCACTATAAACTTATCCAAACAAGTATGGAAGATACGATTCATATACTCCACAACCAAAACATATACAACCTTCAAAATTCATTCTGAGCTCGAAACAATTTATCCAAAATATCTTAACAATCTATGGTTACCACATTCCATATCAATTCTTCTTACAAGGTTCCAACTTACTCAAGGTTTCTGCTGACACAAGATCTCAACCCATAACAAAAGTAATACCATCAAGGAACTTCAAATCGTTCGCAATTCGTCCCAATTCAAAACTCAAGCTATCCAAAACACAACCGCAAGTTTCCATACTACTCACTGATTAACACGCAATCTCATGCTATCATCCTTTTCCTTACCAACCATGTTGGACCTCTTCAAGTCAACACACTAATGTTCCATCCAAAAATACATCTGAAAACCATGCACAACTGACGGCCCATCACTATGGCTTTCCTGCCAATTTCCATAACACTATCATCACAAACATCTGAGTTTCACTTCCTAAAAGTTCTTCTACTTACTTAGCAGATCCAAACCTCAAATCCTCACCTTCTTCAAATTTGTGTTCACACTCTACTCTCTGAGAACAACCATTAACGATACCCAATCGTTCTCTCTCAATGACTTCCCAACTGGACCAACATACCAAAACCTCAAATCCGTCTCATCTTCCGATGTTAGAATCTTCATCGACTCACCAAATCCATCTGCAACCATTTTCTTAATTCCAAATAATTCTTTGCACCTACTATCAAAGCCGGAAAGACATGTCTATTCCATCCAACATAATTTCGTCTACTATCAACAAGAGATTAAGGGTGATCAGTTCCTCAATTTGTCAATAGACAGTCGACAATCATGATGGGGCATAAACCGTCTTTACCAAATGATAATAGCATTTCTTGCATCTTGTGCACAAAACTACCTAAAGTACAAATCCTTAGTTGACATAAACCTTACCTCCGCATTCCCTCCGGAACCGGGAACAACACTGTCCTAACAACACTTACAATATTGCAACCAACGACACACTGAGCCTACGCTCCACACTTGAAGCAACTTGGAGAAGCACCAGCTTCTCCCCTACTTATCTCATTCTAAATCCTGCAGACAAGGAATTATAAAAACCATAAAGTACTGACAGTGTTTCACACATATATCACATACTAAGGAACAAACAACATCGACAGTATTCAATTGTCACACCAACTGACTCAACAACTTGGTCGGACGGACCGACCTGCTCTGATACCACTTATGTAACACCCCAATTCCCATCGCGAATAAATAATACATAAATAAATCAGAGTAAATAAAAATTTTATCCTTAGATAGAAACAAGGATGCCACATTTAAAGAAATCAAACACAATCCCTGCTCATAAATTTGATACATAACACAAAATGGAAAATATATAAAAGGGAAACTTTTTCCAACAAAAGGAAAAATCAATTATGGAATAAAGCGGAAAGATCCATAACCGACTTGTTTTACAAAATAAATTATTTTATAACATCAAAATATTCATACAAAGGTAATACAAAATAGATCCAACAAATGTATACATATATAACAAAAGCGTTCCCCGACTCCCGTGTTACGTATAAGAGCAGACTGACTGACAAACGGATGGAGAACTAATCTTCACAAAAGCCTCCAAGATTACTAATCTACAATTGCCTCATAGAGCAACAAACCACAGCAGAAGGGTGAGAAACACAATTATAATATAGTTGCATACAATTATATAATAACAGGAAATACGCACACAACAACATTTTCACCACAACATATACCATAATTCAAACACAAAACAACTTAGTTCATAATTCATATATAGCATATCATAGATAAGTAATACAATCATTGTAATGTGCAACATCCCCACAAAACATGGCATATGTCTATACATAAAACATATCATCCATAACCAATACATTTATCACAAATGCATATTAATTCACCAATGCTATCACGAGCTCAACACATAATCAATCAATTCACAATTTTCCACACATAATCAATCCATTCATGATTTATGCAAATGCAAAGAGACCGACACAACGACTCTATGCAAATGCAATGCGGTACCATTCCATCCATCATTCTCATCATTAATTCACTCAGGAATTATTGGAATCATCGCTTGTTACTTAGTGTAACTCACCGCCGGGCAAACGATGTTCCCCGTCGCTTTAGGTCCTCTTGGTATAAGGCTCACGACGTTATGGATCTCTTTAGGTCCTCTTTGTATAAGGCTCACGATCCGATCGCTTTAGGTCCTCTTTGTATAAGGCTCACGATCGTCTATAACGTCGCTTTCGGTCCTCTTTGTATAAGGCTCACGACCGTTATAGCAGATTCCCTCGGGAATCGTTTCATCGCTCACACCCACTAAGGCACACGACATCACAAGAATGCATATCATGATGTTTGGCATACAATAACTCATGACAATCAAATGCATACACATATACAACCATGTGAACCATTTCAACTTCCATAATCATGCATATACAATCAAACATAACACAATGCATTTATTTGCCATAACGCCACAAACCATCATCACAACATTTCGTCACATGCATTCATATCATACAACAACACACAAGCTATACGATATATATTAAAGCATACCACATGATAACACATCAATCGCATACAATTACGACGGTAAAAGTCGACAAAACGACACATTTCCAATTACCGACATAATTAAATCAGCCACCAATCTCAAAACCATTTTATAAGAAAGAACATTTCATTAGCTTTCCAACGCATCCAACCGCGCCTCAATCCGACTTACGACCCAAAAGTTATGACAAGAACAAAATGGAAAATCTGCCCTGTTCGCTTTCCTATTCGCAATGCGAACCCCTAGCGAACCCTGGCAGAGAAAAAACAACATAAAGTTCGCAAGGCGAACCTTCGCTTTCCCCTTCGTAATGTGAATTCCCTGCGAACCGTGGCAGAGAAAAAATAGCAGAAAGTTTGCAATGCGAACCTCCCACGAACCTTTGCTTTCCCATCGCTGCCCTATTCGCAGTGCGAACCTGCGAACTCAGAAATCCCAGCAGCGCTGTTGTTTACTCCAACCCGACATTTCTCCCACCAAAACACTTCCAAACCATAACATAACAACCAGAACATATCCTAAACATAACAACAAGTATTTTACAACATTTATACCGCATTTCAACCGCAAAAACATCGATTTCTATCGTTTTCTCTCATTTCGACCTAGAATTGAAAAGTTAGGAAAAACCAGCAAACATTCCAACACACACATACATAATATACACAAGCATAGCATAACCAAGTTTCGCACCCTTACCCGATTAATCGCGCTTCGAAGTGTCGGTTGAATCGGTTTCTTACACTCCAAGTTTTTCCTCTTTTTCTTCTTTTCTTTCTCTTTTCCTTCTTTTCTTTCTTCCCTTCCTATTTTCTCTCTTTCTAACCTCTATTTTCTATTTTAATAAAAACAATAATATCTAACAAAACAAAAGACTAAAATACCCCTACACTCAATTTTCTCGCAAACGTTCCCAAAACGCGATAAAACATAATAACGATAAACATAACACATTTGCCAAATAAAAACCAAGAATAAAATAATATAAAGACAAAAATAATTAAATCGACTCGATTAAATAAATCTAACCAAAATCGAGGCGTTACACTGGACGTTATAGAGAGGTGTACCAGTTGAGGGAGACCTGTAAATAAGGAGTGTTTGAGAAACAGAAAGGGAACAACCAATACACAATACTCATACACAAAACAGACACCTAAAACCATTCATCTAAGACTCTCCTCAAACAATAACGAAAAAATCAACATTTTAGTGTTTTAGCAAGAGCAATTATATTTGTCACATTCTAAGTCTTGACATTTGTTGTTTTATTTACATATTAAACTAATACTTATCCAATCCAACCAACAGCTATTATCAGGATCCTGAGATATATCAAATGCACGAGCATTATGTCTATTATTCAAAAAGGACTCTAGTCTCATTTTAATAGGATTCACATATTCAAATTGAAGTGCTTGCTTCACTTCACTTTCTACCTAAGATCAAGCTCCATTCTAGTTTGCATAGGGATGTTACACTTTAATAGCCCAAATGTTTTTAATATAATTAGTTGCTAATTTAGTTTGTTATTTGGTTTTTTGTTAGAGACTTTTACTTTAAGTCCACTCTCTAAAGACTTGAGATTAATGAATAATTCTCCATTTTATTTTTATGCTTTCTTTTTTAATGCTATGTGCATTTATGTTTTCTGGTGCCAATTCTTCATCACTCTTTACTTAACGCTTTTTCATTCTTTATGCCCAACAAGGCAAAGCTTCCATGATTGGCTTAATGTGATCTTAATCCCTACTTATTATAAAAGAGAGTTTTACCACAAAGTTGCTGAATGTGATTTTGATCCCTATTTATTTGAAAACTAGTGACAAAATTATTTTCACTAGCACTAATTAAAATTGATGTTGCACGAAGATTAAAAAACCTTTTGTCTTGTATATATTTATATAAAAGATTTATAGTGTAGTACAATTTATAGAATAGGCGACTATTGAAGCTGTTCTTGGAGCACCCCTATCTACTCATTACCCAAAAGAGCAATACTAGGTTGGATTAAGGTATGTCCTTGGAGTAACTTGTTTTGAACAAGAAACCCCATTTTTATAGAGATTGACATTTAATTCGTGTAAAATGATCAATCAGTTGTATGAAGTTGGAAAGAAAAGGTTTTGATTGGACTGGATAAGTAAAAGGAACCAATAATATATAGTTGTCGAGAAGGAACATAGGCATAGGAACATGAAGTTAAGTTGTCGAACCATATAAACGGGGATTCTTTTTGTTGGAAATTAAATTTGGGTTAGGAAGTTACGTTTTGTTTTTTTGTACATGGGAAAAAACAAAAGTTGAACTGTTGAAGTAACTTGAGTCTTAAGTTGATGGAATAGCAACGGGTTACATCCCATTGAGAATATCAGTAATGTTTTCAGTAAATAACACAAGCAATTGAATGGAGCTCTCAACACTTTTCACTAGTACAAAAAATGAATACAAGAGAAAGTGATAGAAAATTACAATAATGAAAGTAATATTTGTGGAAGGAACAGTAATGCCAATGCACTAATGCTTAGTATAAATTTAAAAAGAATAAATCATTTCTAAGAATGCCAAAAGGAAGGAATAGAGGTCTCATCTAAATTCTCTCCCCTTGTGATTGTTACCTTCTCTTCCTATTTGTACTCACAGAGAGAATATTTATGGTTAGGGATTTCTCTCTACGACCTGTCCCAAGTTCCTTGATTCCCTAATCATTCAACAGTTGTCCATAATTAATTCTAATTTGTCCTTTTCCCTTAATAGTCCTATTGGTCCAGCTCACCTTATTATCACTAATCATAATATTACTCCCCTCATTAACAATAACCTTGTCCTCAAGGTTAGGATACAAAGATGTAATGTTAGCCTAATTTTCCCAAGTGGCTTCAGTAGGTGACAGTCTCTCCCAATGAATCAGAACTTGAGGTACATAAATGTCCTTCTGAATTATAGTCATATTCTAGAGAATTGCTTGGGGCATCAAAACAGGGTCATGTTCAGTAGTGGTTAAGGGAAGTGGTAAAAAAGGAATGGAATGAGGGCCCTTACACGGCTTCAGATCAGAAATGTGAAACACAAGGTGGATTATCGTGGTTGTGGGCAGCAACAATTTATAAGCAACCTCCCCAATTTTTTCCAACACAGGAAAGGGACCAAAATAGCCCATGCTCAGCTTCTGGTTCCTATGTAAGGCCACGGGGTGTTGTCGGTATGGTCGCATCTTCACGAGGACTATATCACGTACATATGCTGATTGACATTTCATTTTTTGGCACTATTTCTTGGAGAAATAGGCGATGGGATAACATGCTTGGCTCAAAAAAACCACAGAGCAGTATAACAACATCAATTGGATTTCTCTCAAAATTCTCAAAGTAAATGTGAATGTTTTGTTGAAAAAGCATGCATATAGCTCAGACAGTGAATATGATATGGTTCAGGAGCCAAGTTTTATAGTTGTTGTAGAGTATTTTCTAACATGCCAATCAATCTCAAATTTAGCTTGTCAAACGACGAAGAAAGCAACTATTTTCTAATAGTTGAAAATCTTTTTAGAATATGGTCCAAATCATACCACTTCTTATCTGGAAACTTTTCTCTTTCACTTCTCATATAATATGTTTGCTCCACAACAAGCGGCAAATCTCCATTCCCACGTTTATGAACCTCAAGACTTCTGTCAGTCCCCCATATCTTATCTATATTGTCTTCATCCCTGACCATGTTGACATCCTCCCTTTTTTTCCTTGAAGAAACCTTAATACATGTTTTCGTAAGAAGACTCTGAGAAACTTTGAGTGTCGGATGGTGGTTGTTATCAAAACCAACACCAAGTTCATAAGAATTATTCTTCTGAGACAGATTTCAGATATCGCTAGGAAACTTTTGCAGGGAGGTGATGTTTGGACCTTTATTGAGACACACCTTGGTTGAAGACTCAGAATTAGAATCAAATTTAGTATCACATGTGATTTGATGAGTAGGAGAATAAACTGAACATTCCAAGTTGGGTAAAACACCAATATCATTTACAATCCATGAATGTGTGGCTTTTGAACCCATAGACCGATGTGTTATTTACTTACCAACAGTGAATTCCATGGAACTAGTCATACTCGTATCAAATCTATTCGGCGTCTTGAGATCCCTAGAATCTGAACTGGAGAGACTCCGGTAATGCATGGAAAAGCTGTTAAATCCATAGTGATGTTGTGTGAGATACTTGAGTCTGATAACTGTTCCAGTTTGATGAAACTAGTGGACACATGAGTGCAAAATCCACCATCATTATTAACCAGTTTATTCAAGCCAAGAGGAACACCAGAGAGTTCTAATGCATAGACAATGAAATAGTCATGAAAGAATTCCTTGTATTCCACTGAGATCCCTAAGTCCATGTGCTTGTAGCTTGAATATACATTGTGATTACCACTAGAATAATCAAAACTATATTGTAGTGGCATGGTCTTACAATCCAAAATCCCATTAAGAGTGAAGTAATACAAAACAACCCCATTAAACAGAGCATAATGATGGAAACTCGGTAGTTTGGTTAGTTTAACTTGACCAATTCTTTCAACAATAAAAAATGACGACAAACTCCAACCCTTAAAATTGGTTTGGTCGTGATCTAAGAATAATACTAGTAAGAGTTCAATGTGGCAGTAATAAAAAATATTCATAACATCATAACAACTCCCATTACGATTCAGAACCATACCATGAGAATTACAACCAAAGTTAACATATAGATCATATGGAAATGAGGATGATCCAACATAGGCAAGTAAACTAAACTCAAGCACAAGTCCACTAGATGGGGAACAATTACTGCAATCATGACAATTATGAAACAAAAAAGAACTTGCATTATAGTTAGAAGTGTCCATATCAACTTGTCCAAAAAATGCGAGAATTTGCATCATACTCAACAGACTTGTAAAAATGTCACTAGAGAAATCAAATAGGAGGGGCATTTTAACAAACAGATGGTGAGCTTGACATGAGGACACAATATTGATATAAGCATAGGATGAACATGTTAGCACATAAACACCAGGAATTCTGATATCAATTTTGGTGGTACTGTGAGATTGAGTTCCAAATAAATTCTTAAGTTCAGATTGGAAATAGAGAGAAAGGTTGTTTACCTTGGATGGGGGTGGGGTTGGTCTTGGGTAAACTGAGTGATGCAGCCGTGGTGGGGCGAGCGGTGGTGGCAGAATGGATATTAAATTAGGTGGAACCGATGTACGAATCATAGGCAGGGTAAGTGCGATAACGGTATTGAAATCCCCAAATACGATCAATGTTGAAGACCCTAATTGCTTGTTATCTACATCGGTTGTTGTCTTCTTGCTATAATAATCGTGTCCAACACTGGAAGGAAGAAAACCTTTGATTATGGGAACCGAATAAAAGTCTGAAATCGATGGTTCAATCACTTGATCACTACTCAAATTAGAAGCATCAACAACTAGAAAAGGCTTCTCTTAAAGCTTCTAAAACAGTCATCTCAATAATCGGGTATGGCGTAGTCATGATTTGTTCTTGGTATGAAAAACTTAAATCCATACTCGAGACCTCAACATCTAACAATTCAGAAGCATCAGTCTCTTCTTTCGATTTGGTGGTCATTCTTGTAAGCATCGGAAATGATTGATTATCCAAAGATTGCGAAATTGAGTCCGAATCACCATTAAAAGCAGAGCTCACTTGAAGTTCAACCAATTTTTTTTCAACGCGATCCATACGCAAGGCATCAGTTGCGCGTGACTTCATATACTCAGCATGCCGTACATCTTCCACTTCCATGAATTTCTTCAGATTGGCGTTGAGTCTTTGGATGGCTATCTCGAATCCGTTCATACAAGTAGCATCTGCCATGGAAAGGAATGAAAGCACCAATGTAATGTTTTCAGTAAATAACACAAGCAATTGAATAGATCTCTCAACACTTTTCACTAGTACAAAAGATGAATACAAGAGAAAGTGATAGAAAATTACAATAATGAAACAGTAATATTTGTGGAAGGAAAAGTAATGACAATGCACTAATGCTTAGTATAAATCTAAAAAGAAGAAATCATTCCTAAGAATGCCAAAAAGAAGGAATAGAGGTCTCATCCAAATTCTCCCCCCTTGTGATTGTTACTTTCTCTTCCTATTTGTACTCACAGAGAGAATATTTACGGTTAGGGATTTCTCTCTACGACCTGATCCCAAGTTCCTTGATTCCCTGATCATTCAACAGCTGTCCATAATTAATTCTAATTTGTCCTTTTCCCTCAATAATCCTATTGGTCCAGCTCACCTTATTATCACTCATCATAACAATATCTCGCTACTTTCATATGCAATTTCACTTTGTAGTTAATTTATTGGTGGACATGAAACTATTTAACACAAAAGATATATTTTTATTTAACTTTATATTTCATTCTAACACTCACTTTTTTTTTCTATTCATTACTTTTCTAAAAAAGTCTATCCGCTGTTCTCAAGAATTACTTTTTTCCTCTCTTTAAAATTTGAATTTTAAATTTTAAATATCAAACACCTCTCACACATTTCTTTGATTTTTTTTATTTTTAAAAGGAGTATTTCTATCATTTCATCTCATTCACTTTCATTTTTACATTTTTTTTAATAATTATTTTTCTTCCTTCCTTTCAATCTTATTTAACTCCACCTCTCTAAACTATATATTTGTTTTGTAGAAAACAAAATATATAAAACAATGATAAGTAATTAAAGTTTTTGGCTTTTTCTTTTATTTTTTACTTCTATTAGATGATTATATCTAATAGTATTAAAAATATATCTTTTGTTATATTATTTCTTAAATACAAAATTTCGTATAAAAAATTACTCATACATAGGCTCTGTTTGGTAAAAATAGCGGTTGATCGGTAAACTAGCTTATAGCTGATGGTTGATTGCTGATAGCTTATAGCTTATTGCGGATGGTTGATAACTGATAGCTGATAAACTAATTGAAGTGTTTGGTAAAATTAACGGGTAAAATGACATAAAAAATATTTAATACATATTATTTTATTTTAAATTAAAATAAATAATAAAGGATAAAAAAATGATTTTTGTTAAAATAATAAGGATAAAATTGTAAGAAAAGATGATAAGTTATAAGCTAAAACGCTATTTGAAATAGCGTCTGGAAAATAAGCTATAAACTAGTAAAATAAGCTATAGGCTATGTTTGGTAAAACTAGCTTATAGTTGATAGCTGGTAGCTGTTAGCTGATAGTTGGTAGTTGGTAGCTGATAGCTTATGACTGATAGCTGATAAGTTAATTTGAGTGTTTGGTAAATTAGTTGTTACACTAGCTGATAATTACAAAATGACTTAAAAGGACATTTTTAATTAAGAAATTGGTGATTTCATTATCTTATTATATTATATTATTAAATTAATTTTTATTCGATAAAAGTAAAGTATTAATAACAACATGCAAAACAATTTTAATATATATGAAAAATTGAAGATATCATCAAAATATATAAATTTGTATATACGTTTTATGAACTTTTCTATTTAATGTGAATATATTGACAACGAAATTCAACGAATTAAAGAACCAACAAACCATACATGAAGCAAAAAATATTTTCGTAAAATTCTTAGTCTGGTTAACTCATTTTTTCGTAAAATAATCCTAATAACTACAATTATTGGTCTGATTAACTCATTCTTTCGTAAAATATAGTTTTTTTTTCTAATTTTATAATAAAATTTAGGGTTAATACCCCTTTTGGACCCTGCCATATAGGCCAAATCTCAAAAACAACCCTGTAAAAAAAAAACACAGATTCCATCCCTGCCATTTGTAGATTCCCTCGTTTTGCCCCCTGAGTGGATTTGGTCAACCATATTGATGACATGGCGCTGCTTAGTTGGAATTTTATTTATTTTTTATTTATTTAATTACACACGTGGCATTTTTATTAATATTTTAATATTTAATTTTTTTTTTTTTTTTTTTTTTTTTAAATTTTTTTTTAAATTTTTTTTAAATTTTTTTTAATTTTTAATTTTTTTTTTTTTATTTTTTATTTATTTATTTTTTTTTTAAATTTTTTTTTTTTTTATTTTGTTTTATTTTTTTAATTTGTTTTTATTATAATTTTTTTAATTTTATTCTTTTTTTTTATTTTTTTTCGTTTTTATTTATATATTATATATATATATATATATATATATTTTTTTTTTTTTTTTTTTTTTTCGTTTTTGGACCTAATTTTTATTTTTAATTCTATTTTAAACAAATTGTTCTTTTAAAAATTAGTTTCATTATACTAATCCATTTATTTCAATTTATTACCATACTAATCCATTTATTCTCATACTAATTTCAATTCAACAATACTTATGAGTGATTTATTACCATTATAACTTCACTCATCAACCATCTTTATAACCTCTCTCCACTTTTTTTTTTTTTCGTTACAATATTGTTTCATTTCTTCTCCATTGTTTTCAATACTCATCAACCATCCAAAACTCAATACAAAGCATACTCACAACACAACAATACCACACACCCTAATAAACAAGAATCTCAAGCTCTCATCACTCTCCACATCCTCATGAAAATGGTAACTTGCTACTGCCATGTTCACACCATAAGTTGGTAACTTACTATATCATTATCCTTACAGACAAACATTTGAATGTGAA